>JAJLRJ010000002.1:5856282-6088782 GCA_024195265.1 Dendrophyllia cribrosa | reverse complement strand
CAATGGTATCATGCATCATGTATCATGCTGAAATGGTTTCATTTGATTGGTTACACCATAGGATTTCGTCAACAGACTCAAAAGTTAGAACTACACTACATGTCTCCATAATTGACTCTGGGAGTGAAATGGTCAATTAGACCTGTAGTATTCTGCTAGCCTTGGCTGTAATATTGTCAATATGAGAATTCCATGATTACACGGTGGTCTGTCTGTGGTTATACCCAGATCTTTTCAGCGGATTCAGGTTGAGCAGGAATGACGACGTTCATACGGAACGTCGTCATTCCCGCCTAGCAGCGGCTGTCATTTTTCCTCGCAACGCAATAAATCAACCGTCGGTGACAACGAACGCGACAACTGGTTTTCACTGGCGACGGAGTCGTAGTCGGAGTCGTAAGAACGCTTCCGACCACGTGAAAATCGATAATCGTGTCGTAAGCGGAGTCATAAGCTCGACGGAATCGGAGTCGGAAGAATCACAACGGTCCCATTTTCTTCCGATTCCGCTTATGACTCCGACGCTTATGATCCAGTGAAAACTAGATTGTCGGAGTCGCAAGCAGAAGCGAATAAACCAATCACAATCCCCATTCCTTGCTTACGACTCCGACAATCTAGTTTTCACTAGATCGTAAGCGACGGAATCATAAGCGTAATCAGAAGCTCTGCTTACGACTCCGTTGTTTGATTTTCACTAGATACGCTTCCGATTACGACTCCGTCGAGAACCGATTTTGGTGACGCGCACGCGAGGTATACGGTACCTCTCATGTGTTCATGCCCGAATCAGTAGAACCTCTCCTTACTACAATACAGCACCTTCCTCAACAATAAGGACACCTCTATAATGCGCCACTTGGGTCTCAGTGCCTCTTTGGTGACTAGGAACAGCTTAGCCCGGCCAAACGAACGCAACATTTTGCAACATTGTTGCGCGCAACGTGGTAACACGCGTTTGGCCACCCTGTTGCAACATGTTGGATCAAATTTGACCATTTTCAAACTAGATCCAACACCATCCAACATGTTGCAACACGTTGCAACAGGGTGGCCAAACGCGTGTAACACGTTGCGCGCAACAATGTTGCAAGATGTTGCGTTGAAATGTTGCGTTCGTTTAGCCGGTACACTATTCACACTGCATAGATTAAAGTAACGCATATATATAGTATATATGAATAAATTATCACTTTGGCTCAACTGCAGTGCGGCGGGGATTGTGCAGGTACGAGGCGATGCGGTCTACATACGGGAACGTCCTGGGAGATGACGGCGGAATTGGTTCGACAATGGATGCAGTGTTGGATAGTTTACTATTGGATAAGCAAAGCCACAACTTTCTTAAAAATAGATCGTTCTTGGTTTAGAAACCATGGAACTGAGCCACTAAAAGTAACACAACACACAGTTTTTGGTATTCACTGCAACAAATGGTAGCAGCTTAAATTTATTAAAAGCGTTTTGTATATGATTTACTCCTCAACGAATCAATGATCAAAGAAAACAAATCGATAAATGCCGACAACTTAATTTCGGTTGAATAGAAATTAATATTAATTAAAAAATACTTCACATAAAATATATTATCGGGAATTGAAACCAATCGTAATAGAGATAATTATGTCAGTGGAAACGATAAAACTGACCCGCGACAATTTATTGGTCGCACGAAGGTTTTTTTTAATAGAAATTCATTATTTTATAATACACAATCTTTGCAAGTTTTCCGACAGAGTGAAAAACTGAGTATAACCTGGGCATGATATATAAGATTATTTGTATGGTTTTCAACCACTGATAATATTAAGCCAATCCCTGAAATCTTGAGTATGTCACTGTAATAAATAACTTTCCCCGAAAATATGAATGAAATCCGTTGAGTAAAACGGCGTAGAATAGGTTTCTTTGGTAACGATTACGAAGCCATTCTAACCCTTGAATCTGTGTTTGAAATTCAAAAGGCCGGTTTATATTTACACGAAGTTTAAACGGTGTTTGAGAAAACCGCGGTCTAAACCAATTTCATTCTGGCCAAATCTAATATTTTAGCGTTGCTAACTGTAAACATATCTAGCACAGTCTAGAAAAAACATTTTTCTACTTACAATGACCCACTTATAAACAGATGTGGAGTACCTTTAATCGTCTTAAACCACGGTCAAAGCTAGACTAGTTAAATAACTCGCCCAAAGAGTCTGAAGTGTGATCAATGAAATGAAAGCAATTGAGTAGCTCCCTTTTCTTTTGAACTGTATGGTATATGAGGATGGTTCTAATTTTTAGAGCGTGAAAATCATCCTTGACTACAGAAATTCTCTCTAAATAGTAAAATCTTTTGGTGTAGATGAGGGCAAGCCCTGCTAAAAAGAACATTCATTAAGACATCTAAAAGCCCACAGCTCCAATTTCTTTTCCACTCAAGTTCTGAGTCCCGTTTGTGACTGGTTTCACAACACTACTATCAATCTGCTCACGGCTTTGCCTACGCTCCTTGGCCTCAGCCAGTTTTCGTTCGTTATCTTCCTTTCTCAGAGCTTCCATCTGTTCTTGTAGGAAATGAATAACACGCTCATGCTCAAAAGACCTCGCGAAATCCAGTGCTGTCTTTCCATGTTCTGATTTGAGCTTCACAGACACACCCTTCTTGACCAATAACTTAACCAGCGCCTCAAATCCATTGAGAGCGGCGTTCATGAGTGCAGTTTTTCCTTCTTTGTCCATTGTATGGACGTTTGCTCTGTGATGGATGAGTACTTTAGCTACATTAACATTCCCACTTACAGCGGCCACTCTCATCAATGGGGTCCAACCTACGGACAACATCAAAACTCATTTTTCAAATGACAATTACACCAAAAGTCAACGAAGCCAAATCACATCTGCACATTCATAGCAAATGCAAATAATTTTACTACTGCTTTGGCTTTGGATTGCTACGTTCTGTGATTGGCTAAAAAATATCGCGCCACTTTCTCAACCAATCAGAAGTAAAACCAAAACCAATCGTGACTTGCCCTCGCGTATTTTCCCGCGCTTGGCGCCGGCTACATGTATTTGCTTCGCGTTCTGATTGGTTCATTGGATTGTCTGCGTCCGTTGTGATTGGCCAGAGTAATTTCTTTGGTTTTGGTTTTACGGGCACCGCGGCAGAACGTTTGCGCATGCGTAAACTTCAAGCACTTCCGGTCCGTTAAACACAACACTTCTGCATGAACCAACAGACCTAGATTTTCTAGATGCAATGATGAAAGGACCAAAACCGAAGAAAATTATGCTACGTACACGATCGGTTCTTGCATGAATGCAATTTTGAAGGCAAGGACCAACGTAACAAAACAGAAGCACCGGATCCAAATTGAGGATCTAATCAGCTATAAATAATAGTAATAAACGAAAAAAGAAAAAAAAAGCAAGGCTGATTCGACAGTGAAGGAATATAAAAATGTAATTTATCCAATATTTCAAAAGGCACGGCCTTTCTTCTTCAGGGTATTACAAATAATGACTATGGGTAAACTAGGACGTTACAATTTAAATTAGAGTATAGCGTGCAATATGATGCTATGATAACATATAATACAATGGAAAAGTAACCGTTGAAGATTTAAAGCTTAAAACACCGTTACAAAAGAGATGAAAAAAGAAGAACATGCAACATAAAGGTATTACATTTCATCTTTTTTATTAATTCCTAGAGGTTCAAGAGTGTTACCTCTATCGAGGTAACGCTGTACGCAAAGCAAGAGAAGCATATCTCATCGATAGAGGTAACACTCTTGAACCTCTAGGAATTAATAAAAAAGATGAAATGTAATACCTTTATGTTGCATGTTCTTCTTTTTTCATCTCTTTTGTAACGGTGTTTTAAGCTTTAAATCTTCAACGGTTACTTTTCCATTGTATGATATGTTATCATAGCATCATATTGCACGCTATACTCTAATTTAAATTGTAACGTCCTAGTTTACCCATAGTCATTATTTGTAATACCCTGAAGAAGAAAGGCCGTGCCTTTTGAAATATTGGATAAATTACATTTTTATATTCCTTCACTGTCGAATCAGCCTTGCTTTTTTTTCTTGCATGAATACATTTCGAGATGGAGTGAAGACTTGTTTTTTGTGAAAAAATGCAATGCAAAAATTATTTGTTCATATTTCGTTGTTGGTGCAAACACCAAACCCCTTGGTGCAAACGCTTGAAACTTGAACGATGAAAAAACTTTTCAACGAAACAAACTTTTTCTCTACCTTTGTTTTATAACTCTTACTTTTTGTTTTCAAACTTCGCGGTACGGGAGTTTTATGTTGTTTATGTTGTAGTTCATTTTTTATTTCAGGTAATTTTTGTTTTTCCTTTGTTTCAAATTCATGAGCATATATTACCATACCCAAAAACAATGGAAAAATAAAAATTACCCGAGATAAAAACATTAACTACAACATTTACATGGGATTACAGTATGTCACCGGAAATGCGTAATTCACCGGATGCTCAGTTTTCTACTCATGCGCAGTGCGTTCTGCCGCGGTGTCGGTTTTACGACACTCAACTGGTACAAACCTATTGGTTTTGCTCCTGAAAACCTTTTTGCATACCTTTACATGGGAAATGAACACGAATTTCAAAACTTCGCATTAATTTTTTGAAGCGTTAATTTCCACGACCTAGATAACGTGGAGCGTTAATTTCTATTATTTTGATCCAAAATTCTGGATCCTGTACAAACAATTTGATTCAAGATATAATTTAATGGTAATTGTTTACAGAGTACCATATCTTTCAAAAATATTTCAAGCTTATTCTCGCTTCCAGAAACTAAGAAATGTTTTTCTCACGACCAACATCTGGTTCATGTATTTCGGTCATTATTTTTTTATAAGCTCAGTGTAGCCAATGTTATTTTAGATTGTTCTCGAAAGAGAGGTCCACACAACTTTTGTATCTTTCCGCTGGACATCAATATCATCGATATCTCAACCTTTTCTTACAGTGTAAACTAGGGGAGATCTTAATGGCTTCACTTCAATTTAGCACCTTTTTCCAAAGCATACAGCATGCTTTACAATTTTTCAAACAATGTTTGTCTCACCCCCTTCTTTCGCGTTAATTTCCTTTATTCTGCAGTAATTTTCCTTAAAATTCGCGTCAATTTAAGTCGCGTTGATTTCCGATAGGGTAGTCCCTCTTATCAATATTGTCCGAAAGCTGTACGAACGTTTCCGATCATTTTCCGGATTTTCCCGAAAATTGCCGAAGATTTCCGAGGAAGATCCGAAGGTGTTTGGACTGTAGACCAACACTTGTTAGCTCGTTTGACATTTAATAAAGGCAAACATGGCAGCTGACGTCAAGATATCGATGTCTTCCCTGTTCAGAGTGAAGATAAAATTGACATTTTCTTATGTGTAGAGATGATTTTTCCGTGGTGGAAGAAATCCTTGTACTTCACTGCAGTTTAAATAATGAATAAAATAATAATTTATCTTGCAGTCACCTGAAGTCTCATCTTTGACATCCACTCTGCAGCCATCTTGAAGCATCCAGCGGATCATGTCTAAATTGGCTCCATCCACTGCCCAGTGAAGAGCTGTTGAACCTGTTTTATCCAGAAAATCCCAGCTGGCATTATGTTGTCTTAACAGCTGTACAACCTCTAAATGACCTGTGAAGTAAGCAACAACAATGACCACAGTTCCTAAAAGCAATGTGTCTCAGAAATAGAGTGGTTTTTAATTGTGTGGAAGGTAATTTAGCGATTGCTTTGGTTTTGCATCGGTATGCTTCCTGATTGGCTAAAAAATCTTACGCCACCTTATCAACCAATCAATCACACCAAAACCAATCGTGACTTGTTCCCATGCCTTTTCCCGTGCTTGGCACTGGCTACATGTATTTGATTCAAATTCTGATTGGTTCATTAGTTCATTTGTGATTGGTCATAGTAATTACTTTCTTGGTGTTGGTTTTAGGACACTCAGCTGAAAAACCCCACTTGTATTATCATTAGACATAAAATACACTACACTGTAAAGTGAGTGTACTTGTATGACCTTATCCTTCAAGGTGATTTTTCTTTTTAAATTAATATAGGCATAAGTAGTTATCAAGAGCATATTAAAATATAGAATTGCAGTACATATTATGACTGAACAACCATGGTAAGCAGTCTCACTTTTTGTATTCTGTACATTAATGTGGAGCATTAAATTAAATGCAGCAAAGATTAGGAGTGGATCTCAAAGACTTGCTCCTAAAGGGGAGGAGGGGGGGGAGGGGGGGAGGGGGGGAAGGGGGAGGGGGGGGAGGGGGGGAAGTTCAGAGTGGGGTGGCAGGGGATCAAGGAGATCATAGCAAAACTCAGAAAAAAATAACAAATGCCAATCACCTGAGAAGCAAGCCATCATAAGAGCTGTCTTTCCACTAGTGCTCTGAAAGTTCACATCTGCAGAATTCTCCAGCAAGACTTTTGCTACTTCCACATAGCCTCGCTGCGCTACAGGTGCAAAAGATAAGAGCAAAGTAACATCAGATGTAGCTATCCCAGGTTGTTCAAAGAGTGAATTTAACTTAATCCAGTGGATACAAAATTAATACTTGTACAGAAAAAAAAGTATTAAAATAACGATGAGTACTGAATATGTCACAAGCTTTGGACTTTGGACAAGGTAACATATTACAACTATAAATTTATTTTTTTAATAACACAGTTTTTAGAAGTAAATAGGGAGTCTGGAGTTCACAAAAGAGAAAGTAGAATTCACCACTAGCAGTACCTGCAATCATGAGTGGGGACAAACCAAACTTGTCAGGTGAGTCCACAGCCTGCCAACTCAGTCCTTCAACAAAAATAACATTGCAATTTTACTCATATGTAGCATGTTTTACTGATAAAGCTCCCAGAAATATCACCTTTAGTAATGCCAGCACTCCAATCAAAGCTAACTCATGAATACAATACATTTGCACCCTTCCTTCTCCTAGACGTTTTGCTCTACTGCCCCCCACACCTCCCACCACCCCCACCCCCCACCCCTTGCATCCAACTACTCATCTTCCCTTCTTTCCAATGCTGTCCCTGTGGGTAAGGCAGGTGACCATTAGAAATCATGGGCTCAATATTAACAGCCCATTGATCGATGGAGTGAATTTTGTTGCCAACTGCTATTATTCACTCAATGCTTTGCATATTCACAAGTTAAAAACAAAGTACAAGGAATAAACAACAGAATAATGTGGGGCAAGGAAAATGGCTTCACTGAGAGCACTTAGTGATCACAGGACTCCACCCAACATTGAAATATCTTCTCTCATTTAACCGTCATTAGCCTCTCAAATTGATTGTAATTTTTTAACATTAAAATTATTAAGGATAGCTCACCAGGTAGGATATTCCTGACCGTTTCCACATCTCCCTTAGTTACAGCTCTTTGGAGGTCCTCACTGGTGAGAGGTTTCTTTGTTGTTGACACAGTAACCACAGCACTCCAAGCACTTGAGCCAAAGTCGTTCATACACTTCAGTCTATATCGGTACTGTGTGCGCGACTCCAGACCATTAAAAACATTCCTGTTAAACAATACAAGTCACATTCTTAAGGTTTGCATTTCATAATGCAACTTTTTGGCATCATTGTTATTGTTGCTAATAACTAAAACATTGGGGGTTTTTTTACGGGGGGGGGGGGGGGGGGGGGGGGGGGGGAGGGGGGGTAGCAATCTGGTTATACAATGTGCAACAGCTTACAGGTACAACCTGTTATAACCAGGTGCTATTACATGTATATGACAAAATGTGCTTTAAATTCTCATTTCATTGAGCTGATTTTTTGCTGCCCTTATTTAAAATAACATGGAGAAAATCATCAAAAGAACTGTATTCCTGATGTCAAAATGTGAGAAAATTGCTACCATTTTTATTCAAAACATCAAACAGGCGATGCCTTGGACAGGTTAGTAAATACATAAAATTTCCTTTCAAAAAATGAAAAAAAAAGTTTAAAATTTGATCAAACTGGAACCTCTTGTATTAGCAGAAACCGTTTAGACCATGTTTAATTGATAGTGTCCACTTAGGAAATTTCTGTATTAAGGGGCCGATTACATGGCGAATTTCAGCCCGGTTGACCGGGCTGAGATTTCAGCCCGGCTTCCGAAATAAATCCTCTTAAAATGAAGTTAGCGATTACATGAACAAAGTTTCAGCCCGGGCTGTAAATTCCAGCCCGGTTTCAGAAACCGGGGTGGAATTTTCAGCGCGGCCAAACGGGCTGAAATTCGCCATGTAATCGCATCAGAATTTCAGCCCGGGCTGAAAAGTGAATTTGGGCACGCACAGTTGAATCTTTGAAGCAATTTGGATTATCGTTATCAATCTTCCCACGTAATTTCAAACTTGGCGCCCTGAAATCTCAGCCCGGGCTGAAATTCGGTACAACCTGTTATAACCAGGTGCTATTACATGTATATGACAAAATGTGCTTTAAATTCTCATTTCATTGAGCTGATTTTTTGCTGCCCTTATTTAAAATAACATGGAGAAAATCATCAAAAGAACTGTATTCCTGATGTCAAAATGTGAGAAAATTGCTACCATTTTTATTCAAAACATCAAACAGGCGATGCCTTGGACAGGTTAGTAAATACATAAAATTTCCTTTCAAAAAATGAAAAAAAAAGTATAAAATTTGATCAAACTGGAACCTCTTGTATTAGCAGAAACCGTTTAGACCATGTTTAATTGATAGTGTCCACTTAGGAAATTTCTGTATTAAGGGGCCGATTACATGGCGAATTTCAGCCCGGTTGACCGGGCTGAGATTTCAGCCCGGCTTCCGAAATAAATCCTCTTAAAATGAAGTTAGCGATTACATGAACAAAGTTTCAGCCCGGGCTGTAAATTCCAGCCCGGTTTCAGAAACCGGGGTGGAATTTTCAGCGCGGCCAAACGGGCTGAAATTCGCCATGTAATCGCATCAGAATTTCAGCCCGGGCTGAAAAGTGAATTTGGGCAGGCGCAGTTGAATCTTTGAAGCAATTTGGATTATCGTTATCAATCTTCCCGCGTAATTTCAAACTTGGCGCCCTGAAATCTCAGCCCGGGCTGAAATTCGCCATGTAATCGGCCCCTTAATATTTGCATGAGACCATGACTGAGCTGTGTCTGCCTACACGAAATGTCCATGTACATTCTACAAGAGGTAAGTACATTATCAGAAGGAGAAAATGCAAGAGAAAACAAAGCTCACATTGTACTGTAGCCTGAATATACATTGCCAAATCCTTTAGATTTTGGACCCAGCTCTTCTTCCTGGACACAGTAGCGAGCTCTACTGTCACCATGTCCTTGGCTGACTGCTTCAGGAGCCTTCCAGTACAGCTCAATGCTGTTATGTGTCACTTTACCCACCACAGGAGGGTCAGGGCGAGGAGGAACCGACATCCTCTGTGAAGGATAAATGGTCAACTTTCTGTCAATGATGTTAAAAATGTTGACATCATATAAATTTCACACTATTTTGACAATAAATTTATAAATTACCATCAGTAATAGCTCAATTTTAAGTGTGTTCCTTCAAAGAAGCCTCCCATTTCTAATATAAATTAAGCACCACCTTTTCAATATGTTTTTGTTAATATTAGCACCCTTACAGTAACAAGAGACCCTATTGTGTAAGCTTCCATTCTATTCAGATCATATCAGATCTCTACAAATAATATTTCCCATTAATTTCTGACAACTAAGACTAAAACCTCTTAATTTAGTTTTAAGGATGTCATGTTTCATAAAGTTTACAGAATAAAAGTTTTCAGGCAAACCATGAATCAACTTTTTAATATAAAGCATGTTTCCAAAAAAATGTATATAATTTTTAGATATGCACACTTATACCATAACACAGAGTGGTTTGCGGTCGATTGTCCATAAAACCAAAAACCAATTCAGAACTCAAAGCAAATAATACATTTAGCCAGCACTACTTAAGGACGGTGCCACCTAATGGCAAGGTATTTTGCCAGGTTTTTGACTATGCGGGAAAAGTAGATCTTAGTAGGGGCTATTGGAATCCAAAGAGAAAATTGGGGGTAACCACGCATTTTTCGGAGATAATTAAGCTTCAATCTGGAAAAAATGCTGACATCAGCATTTTTTCGAAAAAAGGAAAAATAGATCTTTCTTTGCGGATTTCCTTAGAATTCGCCTTTACATACACAAAAGCAACAATAATTCTAAAAATCTCTAAAACACATAACGAATGGTAACATAACAACTACTGTTTATGTGTTTTTATTTACAAAATCATCACAACAGAGCCATTTATCGGCCCTGACAGCTTTCCCACGTTCGCCAAAAATACAGTCTAAATAACTTTTGCCAACAACAAAAAATTAATTGTGTGCTTAATATACTTACCACTTCCATTTTATAAGATAAAAAGTAGGGGTCACCACGCGTTTTTACAAGTTATATTTAGATGTTTTCAACTTTTACGGAATGGCTTTCGGGGTCCGCGACATTTTTTTCTATGCCCTCCCTAGTAAGTTAAATATTGTGCGTGTCTTTTTCGGGGGCATGCTGGGATTTCCACTCGACGGCTTTCCGTTCAAAACTTTTACTTTCAGGTACAATAAAAAGACAAACATTGTAGAATTCAAAGTTAATTCTATTTGTCAGCTGTAAGTTGCTCTTTTGAGAGACATTTTTCGGGGATTTCAAGGTCAAGCAGCACAGTAAAGGAGTAAAAACGCAAAATCGGTTCGCTTCCATTGATCTACAGTGGATCTACGGATTTATTATGTTCCTCCGGGTACAAGAACTTTACATTGTGTGCATCTTCTTCCGATCCATTACCGACTTGAAAACATCAGTGCTATATCGAGTTGACTGGTCGGCTGCCGAAAAACTCTAGATTGGCAGGTTAGTCTTTTAACGGTTATTTGGAGTCTAAATGTAAGAAATATTTGTCGAAAAGTGCTTGAGTTTTGTAATTTCATTTGGCCGCGTGTTTATTTTCTTGTGAAACTCCTATAGTTTTCATGGATTCTCTGATAACTTTGGAAAAAATTAGTCGATACACTTTAATTTTAAAAACATCGTGAAATAATAAAACACTTTTTTTGTCGAAGTCTACGGCTTTATTTGATCTAAAAAGATAAGATTTCTTTTCAGTTTATCACACAGTACGGCACGTTTTTCGCCTGTCAAAATTTGTTCTAATGCAAAGAAGTTGAGAACTGACACGATGCGACTTCGAAAAACACCACTTGCCTATAATAGAGAATAAAGGAAATCAATTGTACCTAAATGCACGAATGTGTTTACGAAAGATTACACTAAAACTATGTTGGCCAGCAATCGAGGGAGGGAATACTTTAGTCGGATGCTTCCCGGCTTTGGAGCGGCCAGTTTTCTTTAGTTGCTGGCTTCAGCCTTGTTTTTATATAGATTTCACCAATTGTCAAAAACGGTCGTTTTGAAAACGCTTTGCTCATCTCAATTCTCCTTTTAGCCGTTTGTTTGATTTAACTGGAACAGTTGTTTTTCTGCTTTTGTTATATACTTTTTTTTATTCGCAAAAATGGTCACTGGCAAAGATTTAAACAAAAATTTCAAACAACGCGAGTTTGGCCGCCAAAACAAAAACTTGTGCAAATTGGAAATAACAACATGCCAGCCTTTCCTTGGATTTTATGCCTTGAGTATGCTTGTTTTATATATAAAAAGAAACACTAGTCTGGTTTGACTTGAAGTTTTGTTGAAATTTTGAATGGAGAAAAGGAGCCAATGTAAACAATCTTCGTAAAGAAAGGCAAAACGTACGCGTTCTGCTGATCGAGGCGGCATCGCCAATTAGCTCAAAATAGTTTCATTACCGAGGCTCTGTCGTTTGCAAAATAGAGAAAGAATTTAGCATTTTTAGGCTGCAGAAGGTCTATAAACACATTTTCAGAGATTTTTGAGAACTCTATTTATCTTGTAAGTTTAGAAACTGAGCCAGGAAGTTGATAGTTTGACATGAAAAGTGGGCGGAACTTAGCCTTTACCTCGCGTGTTCGCGTTTAAAAAATAAACAGTGTCTCGCGCGATTATCGCGCAATGCATGCGCAGAACGTATGCGCAATAACAATAGGTGGCACCGTCCTTAAGCAGAGAGAAATGTGTATGAGCAAGTCATGATCGGTTTGGTTTTTCAAGTCTGATTGGTTGATAAAGTGGCGCAATATTTTTTAGCCAGTTTTAAAGCATAGTAATGCAAAAAACCAGAGCAATCGTGAAATTATTTTTGATACTCAATTGAAAACCATAAATAACCATAACAAAACAAAATGATTGAAACAGACGAACACATGTAGATTTGTAGAATTTTTAATTACTGTGACAAAGTTGGCAAACAAAATAAAATCTAACAGCAAACATAACAGGGTAAAATGATCAAACAAAAATTACAGCTTTAAAATACTTATCATAGTCTACATTTTATTACGATCGAAAGAGGCTCTGCTCGCAGGGTAACATTTTATCTGAAAATTGTAACATGTAATTAACAATTTACATTGTTCCTTAGTTGTTTTTACCATGCTTAAATAACATGGATGAATTCAATTCAACAATAATTGTTGATTTAGATAAATCAATTAATAACACAACTCAACTGTGATTTTTTATTAAAATTTAATGACATGTAATGTTGAAAAAAGGGTCAGGATCCTTTCAAGCATTTTATCATAATTTATTAAAAAATCTTATTAGGACAGAAACAGGACAAAAAAATACTTTTTAA
Organism: Dendrophyllia cribrosa; assembly: GCA_024195265.1. Taxonomy (NCBI): domain Eukaryota; kingdom Metazoa; phylum Cnidaria; class Anthozoa; order Scleractinia; family Dendrophylliidae; genus Dendrophyllia; species Dendrophyllia cribrosa. The sequence goes on along the minus strand of JAJLRJ010000002.1, from coordinate 6,075,998 downwards.
TAATAGCAAACACATCGTATTTAGAACCTTTCATTTTGTGTTGAGTGGTTTTAAAAAAGGTTGATGAAAGTTCTAATATCTCACTGAATTAATAAGCTTTTTATACGTAACGAGTTTCAGACATTTGCATAGAAGACAAAATTTCTCCAAGCTCCTTACTAGCAGTACTAGATACTAATACAACGAAATGAAAGACTGAAGATTTCATGAATAGTAACTTCGAAGAACAGCGCAATGAATAAACAATTATCATTAAAATGGGTATTGTGGAATCAATTGGATTGTTTATATCCAGAAACTACCCTCGATGCCAGAGGTTAAGTTGATATTCAAGGCCTGGCAGTCACGTAACATACGGTGAGCTTACATTTTGTAAAATCACTGCACAAGTAGCGTTTAACCCCTTCTTTAGATGCTTGTAAGAAATGTTTAACGATGGTGTAAAAATTTTGAAAATGAAACAGAAAGCGGACAGGAGATAAGCTTATTATTTGCCTCTGTTGGCTTGCTGTACTAAGTTAAGTTAAGCTTACATGTAACCTTTCCATAGGACGTGGGTAAGCTTAGTCTCTAACAGTTACTTATGAAACGACTAATATTGTTCCCGCACTTCCCTTTGCAAATTTTCACTTTTTGATCAAAAACTAATAAGCTTAATACCAGACGAGGCCTTGAATAAAATGTGCCTATTAAAAGCGGAAAAAGAAACACGAAACACGCACGACAAACAACACCGCACCACCGCAACGAATGAATATTTTCGCACTTCACCCCATTTTATCGTGATTCCTTTTCTCATTGACACAATGAAATTAACTTACCGCTACTTTTGGAAAAGAAAGCTTGCTCCTTTTCTTAAAACCTTTCTTTCAGACAACAGATGCAGGGCTTGCAGTTATCACCTTTCATTTTGCAGACAACCATGGTGTCAACCATTCACAACTGTCTTCAAAGTCAAAAGTCGTTTCCAAGGGCTCAGATGAAACAAACTTGACGAAGGGGGAGTACCCTAAATTTACCCACAAGTTATCTTTTAAAGTCAGTATCAGAATTTGTTATCTTTTGAACACCATACCAGAAAAAAAAATTATCTGAAAAAATATCTGAGGAGTGAATTATTATGCAACAGAATTTATCACAGACTGAAAGAAAAATGCGTGATAAGAAATAATCTCCCACCCCTCCCTCAACAATATACAAAGCATACAACTGCTTCGTCAAATCGCGGGCTCAAATTCACTTGTCTTTGTCTTTTCCTTTCACTCTTTAGCTTTTGCACTTGTTCATTCTCTTAGTTCTTGTTCAACTTTTTATCTCCATTATGGTTGCATTAGAAAGGACTCTTCGTGTCCTAGACGCTCTAGGCCTGTTTATTGTCACACGATTTCCTTTTATCGAATTATTTATTCTTCTAATGTCCACTGGAGAGCTAGCCGAAAAATCGCCTTGGGGTAGGATCGAGAGCTTTAAAGACACGTTGAGGCGAGAGTACATTTTAGTGTACGTGAATGCTGCGATATTCTTTGTCTGTGGAACGGGAATGACCTTGGATATCAAGAGAAGGAAATGTGGTTTTGCTGCGGCTTTGCATGCAATAGTCTTCACTGCGATGACCCTTCATCAAAGAGAGCAACATTCTGAATACTTGATAGTAAGTTTAAGTATGCGTATAAAAAGCTTTGTACTTCCAGGGTTATAAAGTGTTACTTCGTGTTTTAATGTTACAGTTTTTGTTTTTTGAAGCCTATCTTCCAGCTTGATAGTTCAGTCCATAATGACAATTTTAGTGAAAAATCGAACAGAGCCTTTAACAAAGAAACCGACCAGATTAATTATGCATAATTAATCAAAGTTTGTAGAGCACCTCCCCAACCCCTTTCCACGTATTGTATTTCTTTAACTGGGCAATATCTCGAGTACAATTTTACAGTCATGTTCTTGGTGGTTGCAATTTGCTCAGAACCAACTGTCAATCAAAATACCAAAGTTGTAATGGAAGTTTGCAAAGTGGAATAAAAAAGAACATCTGGTTTGACAGTAATAAATGGCAAATCCACCCCTGATAACAAAGTGTACATCATGTAGTCTGCATGTAAAATGCTGCTGATAAGCCCTCAGAGTCCTGGGCTTGCACAACTTCATAAGGTTTTTTGGGCTGAGAAGTAAAAAATACTGTGACAGTGAACCATTGTTTTGGTGAATGAAGTGTAACATTTTTACAGAATTATTGCCATTGGAGAGCTTTGGTATTTATATACATATATATATATATAGGAGGATAGATGAGGTATATCCAAAATAGTATTTTGTTATCAAACTGATGGGCTTAAAACCAGGTGGGGTTATAAGAGGGGGGCTTAAAGCAGCATTTTGTCAGTAACTGTCAAGGAGTGAGTCATAATAGGGACCCACAGGTATTCCCTTTAGAAAAGACACCGGGATAAGAGTTAAAGTGGACCTTCTGCGAAAAAATTTTACAATTTGCATAAAACAAGATTGTTTTATAATTCTTTCATTATCTTCAAAATCCAATATTTTGGTGGCCTACTCGTCCCGCTGATTTAGGCCGACAGGCTCACATTGTAACAGATTCAGGAACGCATGTTGTTTGGCAATGTCATCGACAGAAGAAAGCTTTAGTAAATCCGAAAGTGAAGTCAACATCTTTCAAACATTTTTTAGCTATACCAGCCAATCACAGTGACAAACTTTTAAGTGGGAGCAAATCTGAAGTCACATGTTCCTTATTGTATGTCGCAGCTCCTTTGCAGACCAAGAGAGGACTAAAGCGAATGGTGAGCCAAAATGGCGGTAAATTTGAAAGTTTTACAACATTTAACAAATTGCATTTTGTGCAAGTTGCAAACGTTTTTTGCAGAAAGTCCTTGGGTGACATTTCGATGCTGGTGAGAAAATATAAAAAGTTGGGTTATGGGCACTTTAAACTAAACGGTTTTTCTTTTGTCACCAGGCCAGGATGGCTTTTAGAACTGCTGCAGTATGTGCCGGGTACTTGTTGGTTGCTGGGGGACTCACTGACAGCCAGAGAGGTCGCACAAAGGTGACACAAGCTCTGCAATTAGCTCGGCAAATCCTGGCATTTTATCTCTTCTGTAATGCATACATGGTGTGGGCAAGTGAAGAAGATCGCCTTGCACATATTCAGAACATTCCTGGTGGTCAGATAATGCTCATTGCAGTGATTGCACTCTACACAATTCCTGCACTTGGTATTTATGGTGGATATGAAGCCGGGTACTTTGGACGTATCGTTGCTTGGCAGTTGATAATTATCTCCATTTTAGTTGATTTTAACACCAAGTACTGGTTCAGAACTTCTTATAGCCATGTGGAATTTTGGTGTCAAATTCAACATGCATCAAGGAATATTTCTGTGATTGGATCATTGCTTCTTTTAGCAAGGATCAGAGAATGGTGAACAGACAGTAAGAAATACCTGTACAGTAGAACCCTGATATAACAAACCCCTTTTGACATTGCTGGTCCTAGCAGTATGCAGGACGCATGTAAAGTATAAACCTAGTATATGGCCTAGTCTTATTCTCTTCCTAGTCTTCTTGGTAATAGAAACATCTAAACATTAAAAAAATGAATAGAAAACTCTTCTTTTTTTATTGCCCCATGACCTACATGTACAATACTAAGGTACTAAATAACTAATGACATAAAAATTATTGCTGCAAAAATACAATTAAAAGATGCTGATTACATTTCAAAAAATGTTCAGTTATGGCTTAGAAAACTGATTTCAAACACACATGAATTCTCTTTTATTATGGTCTACTGCAAAAAAACCTGATTTGGATGTAAAACTTTAAAGATGGTGTCTTAAAAGCACAACTCTGAGTTTCTGTCCTTGGTTACAATCAATATAGATTATAAATTTAAAAAAGTTAAAATTGAAGTCAAATTTTTTATGTTTTTCATGTCACTTTCGTCTCCGTGATCTTGTCCTTCCAGCAACAGAATCATTCTGTGGTTGACTATTTCCTTTCCTGATAGAAGTCGGCTTTTTGTGATCCTATAAAACACAAAACACCACAAGATACACTTGCATGGGAGATACAGTTGGTATAAAAGCACAAGTTTGATAGTATGCTTGTTTGGCCAGGTGTGACATGGAGCACGCTTGAGGGTTGGGCTTAGCTGTGACCAGTAACTTACTGCTACCCTTAAAACAGTGTTACACTAGGCAATGTTTCATGCAACTCGCTTTGCAATTTCACTGCGACACAAGTTGCGTGAAAGATTGCCCAGTGTAACATACCCTGTAACAAACATTTTTCACAATAATTGACAAACAACATAATTCACAAACAATTGTTTGCTGCTGCAAATGTTGACTAGAATAGCGTAACATCCCTTCTTTATGTTGCTGCAATACAGCAGATTCAGCCGTTGGCCGTTGCAAGACAAGTTCTATTGCACGAAAGATTGCACAGTATAACATTGCCTTTACCAACTAGTACCTGTTTGCAAGTGATAAAGTTGTTTAAACGTGATTAGAATAATGTGAACACTAGAATTACTTCTGGATTGTTTGTCATGAGGGAAACCTAATGGATGTGAGTTAGATAAACCATAAGCCATAGTAATAATTATTATTACAATGATAATTGTTGCTCAGAATAAAAGAGCAGAATACAATACTTACTGGTGATTTGATGTTCCATGTTCTGGGTTTTGGAAGCCTGTTTAAACAAAAATATTTTTACACAATTCAAGGCTAATACCATAATGGAACTATAAAGATATAAAATTTGCCATGGGCATGTAAACCTATTAACAGTGAACAGTGCAACACTCTACATGAGTGGAACAAGTTGTACTCCTCAAGACTTTATTTGATTCTCTACTTTGATGGAAAACATCAAATTCTGGACCCAGATCTACATTGCTCAGGCAGGGAGGACCAACCGGGCTGCTCAAACCCTGATGCTATTTAACACAACTCTCTGACTTGCCTACTCTGTTTAAGAGAACTCCCATCTAAGACATCTGCAAATTGTACACATTGCCAAACACAAGGAAAGCAGCACCAACAAAATTCTGGTTAAAATTCTACCTGAGGTTTCTAATTAAAAATATATTATGCGTACATCCTGTTTAAGACACCCCAAAGACAGAAAGGGGTGAAATTGATACTCCATTCAAGACCATCCCTGTTAAGGTCAGATAAGGGAGTCCCCACCCCCATCCCCCAACCTACCCATTCTTTTAACCCTCAGCTAATACATACTTCTGCTCAGGTGACATCAAACAGATTATTTGTTGTTCCTTTCCTTCTTCCTCCTCATCATTATCATCTCCTTCAGAAGCCTTGCCTTCTATCCAACTTGGAGTTTCTGAAACAAATTTCCAAGAATGCATTTTAATCTCCTAAACTTCTGTTCATGTTAGCACTACTCTCTAGAGTGTTAGCAGTTTCTTATGTTCTCTTTAATCCATTAAAGACCCGATATTGTCCATAATGCTTCACATGCCTCTGAACAATAGATGCCTCGCTCCTGTGCAAACCAACAACAACAACAGGCATGTGAAGCATAATGGACAATACTGGGCCTTTAACTCCCAAGTGTGCCAAAAATCAATATTCAAGAAAAATCCCAAATTTTCATTGTGAAATTTTGAAAAACAAATGGTGTCATGTAAAAGTACAGTTGAAGAGGTTTCATTTGAATGGTCACACCATAGGATTTCGTCAACAGAAGCAAAAGTTAAAACTACATTACATGTCTCCATAATTGACTCTGGGAGTGAAAGGGCTCAAGATAGTGGGGTAGCTGTGGCATGTGATGGGAGGGACTACAAATTATACCTAGCACCAAGGTTGGGGTTGCTATTTCATTACTTGTGGCTTGCAGCTTCCCCACTCAGTGATCCCTTGCCTACACCCCACATACTTTGAAGATAAATTAATGACTTTTAATTTTTATATGGACCATAACAGTTGGCATAGATGAGTTACCTTTGTCCTTAGGATATACCCTAATTGGCAAGGATGTTGGTATAGGAGAGGGAGGCACGGCACTACCTTTCACACAAAATGAAATCATTGACAAATGACTTCTTTCACCTGCAATAAATCACAAGACTCTGGTAAAAATACCTATAAAAATAATGCAATTTTTATTACATCATTCATTCAAAACTCAACTGCAATCTTCCTTGGACCAACCATCCATCCTCTACTTAACGATGTCCTCATTCATTTCAGAAGACGTCATTATGTACTTAGTTCACCACTGATATTTCAAAGATGTACTGTGCCGTCACCTTGACACCAGAAGACAGAGACAGGTGACTGATCCAGTTGTGTTACAGGCTAGGCTGCAGGAAAGTTCTGTACAGTCTGAAAACCAAAATAAAGTTCAATGTTACCTTCAGGTGTGCTTGCTGCTCGCTGTTCATTTTCCCTCTGAACAGTCCTTGAATTAAAAGGCTTCAAAGGTGTGCGTCTTTCTGGTCCCTCTGTGACAGCACCACCTTGCTTGAGATCTTCCATCCGGCCGATGCTCCTTCCCTTGTGTTGTTCAGCAACCTTGTGCGCTTGATCCACAGCTTTGCGAGCAGAATTTAGAATAGCTGCTGTTGTGAGTGTGTGTCGTCGCTTGTTTTGAAGAGGGCTGATCAACACAGAGAGGTTGGAATTCAGAGCATTAGTGCGCAGGGTCATTTTCTGTGGGTTGCAAGCCAGGGTGTGGCGTCTGTTGATTTGCATTTGTTCCATAGCACCAGCAAGCGGACTAATGTTGGAGCCTGTCGAGAATTCATCAAAAGAAACAAACTCTTAAAGTTATAGTTCACACACTATTACGTTATTACATAAAAATGTACCATTGGCACTCAAGATTTTGAAATGAAAACAGGTCGAAACACTTTTATTCATTTTAATTAGGCATAACTCATGTAATCACACAATCTCAGCATGTCAAATGGTATCAAGTCACCTGATCTCATTTTAATCATTGTTTTATTTGTAGAAAAAGGTGAAATCTTCACAGACTTAGCCACTGCAACTGCTGTTCCTTAATCCTGTTTCTGATGGATGCAATTGCAAGTTCATTGCAGAGTTACCCAAGCACAACAATTTCCTAGTACCCATATATTTTAAACACCCTTGTGGAGAGGGCTGGTATCTATTCATAGATCTGAATGGCAAGAGAAAATGTGGATAAGAGTGTCTTGTTTAAGGAAACAATCTGATGGCAGGTAGGTAGCAATAGATGGCAGAGAGTGAGACCATATTGCACTAACCAATACACCACAGGAGGCCCACTCAACCACAGCTTAACAGCTTAACCAGGTTTCTGTAGCATGAAGCAACTAGTAGGAATTATGCTACTCCCCTTGGATGGGATGCTGGTCCATTGCAGGGTTAACACGAGCATCATGGGTTAACATAAGGATCAGGGTTAACACAAGCATTATGTCGCTGGTAGCCATAAACACACCTGGGCCCAGTTGTTCAAAAGGTAGATAGCGCTATTCACCGGATAAATCACTATCCAGTGGATAACACAAAGGATTTTGTTAAGTTTAATCCACTGGATAGTGATTTATCCAGTGGATAGCACTATCCGGCAACTTTTGAACAACCAGGGGTCTGGGAGGAGAGAGACAATACGGAGCAAAGTTTTTTGTCTAAGGAAATGATATGATGGCAGAGACCAGGCCTCAAACCACCGACCTTTAGGTTGAAAATCCAACGCGCTAACCACTACACCAGTCCACCACACCCCCACAAGTGACAAGTGTACTTGGGTCACAAATCTTGAAAGTGCAAAATTTTAGTTGGTTAGCAAACTTTATTTGACCTTACCATTCTTGGGAGAAGGCGTGGCATTCCGTAGCTGTGGAGTAACAAACTCTGCAACCTGAACAGGGGTGTTTCCTGTTACCTCAGATGGCCTGGTGTTGATCTAAGTAAATAATAGCAATGTTGATCACTTGAAAGAAATAAAAGGTTTTTTGAAGTTACCTACATTGTAAACATTTCTGAACTGTCAAGTGTCTACTTCATCCTGATCTCCCTGAGCAACTATTCTCCATCTTGTATGCAACCATTAAACAAAATCCCAATTCTACCATGGCTGCTTCACGGCCTGTTAGGATAATTGAAATTATATAAACAAACGAAGTGGAAATATATGAGAAGACATCAGGTAGAATTATGTTTTCTGCTGTGGTTTGAAGCACAAGTAAGCAGATTCTACCTGATCATAGTTAATAGAACAAACTGGTTATGAAACTCAGTCAGTCCTTTGTTATATGTTTTTGTTCTCCATTTCTTTTGTTCGTTTGCCCTGACCGTGCACAAAACACAAAAGGTATTGAAAAGCATATGAGCAACTGACCAGTAGAAACATTTGGGCTCACACATTAAACAAAACAATGTGCATGGTCACGGTTTGTTCAACATAAAACAAAGCAGCTTTGTACACCCTTTTTGAAATTTTTTTGAGCTTCATAACCAGTTTGTTCTATAAACTATGACCTGATGTTTTCTCATTTTTTTTTTCGAACAGAGTTTGTGTAATATAATCCCATTTGAATCAATTCATGGTCAAATATTGTATACTCATTCATTCAGCTGCAAAACAAGTGATCACAAAGTTTTCCATGTTGTACAATTCTTGGCCAGAGCAGAAGGTGTTGTAATATTTTAAACATGTTGTCTGTGTCGAGAACTTCTGCATGTAAGCAGGTAAGATGAAATAAGTATGTGACAGTGTGTGGTTTGAACATAATTCATTTTGTGTCCAAGTGACCACCATTCTTAATTTGAGGAAGAGATGCAACCTGAAATATTTTAGCATGGCAGCCACCATAATAAAAAAATAATAATTTTCACACCTGTGGAGAATTGTTTGGAGTGTTTTGTCTCCTTCTTTGTTCCTCAAGTTCTTTCTGCTGTTCCTCGAACCTCTTGAGATCAAACTCAATTTCATTGGCAAGCTGCCTGTCTGCCGACAGCACATCCTGAACTTCAGATCTGTAATCCTTCATTACTTCTTTCAAGCAGGACATCAGTTCCTTGAGCAATGGAGAATGCTGCTTCTCAAGCTGCAGTGCAACAGAATAATCAGTACCAAAGTTAAACTTAACCCTGGCCTTTAACTCCCAAGAGTGCCAAATATCAAAATTAAAGAAAAATTCCAAATTTTGTTTTGTAAAATATTGAAAAACTAATGGTACCATGCAAAAGTACTGCAGAAGAGGTTTCATTTGAATGGTTACACCATAGAATTTCATCAACAGACTCAAAAGTTAGAACAAATGGTACCATGCAAAAGTGCTGTTGCTGAAGAGGTTTCATTTGAGTGGTCACACCACAGGATTTCATCAACAGACTCAAAAGTTAGAACAAATGGTACCATGCAAAAGTACTGTTGCTGAAGAGGTTTCATTTGAGTGGTCACACCACAGGATTTCGTCCACAGACTCAAAAGTTAGAACTACACTACAACATGTCTCCATAATTGACTCTGGGAGTGAAAGGGTTAAAAAGCTAGGATAAAAAGCGGTACCCTTAGAGCAACAGCAGCTGTGTACATACAAAAGTGGCCCCTGCAACTAGAAGTTATAACTTGTGTTCTGCATTAAATTTGTAGTGTAAAATAGAAGTGTAAACACATGAAACAGCCTTTGTCAGATCTTAAAATGTAAACAATTTAAGACAACAAAGTCAAACTATTTGTAGAATGTCATGTAACTAAGACATTAATGTCATGTCCAATACAATACCATCATGGTGATAGGTTTGCAATACTGGCGGATACCATCCTTATTTTAACTTTTCAATTCCTTGCAGAACATAAGTCCGAAACCAAGTTTTTCCATCTAGTTTGGTTCTGTAAAGTTCTCTTCACGTTCTTGTGTAAATAGTGCCAACAGGGGACATATTTCTGGGGAAGAAGAGAAGGGGGAGGGGCATGCTGCCCTAGAGGCCTCTGACAAGGGTCTTCCCAGCTACATACTAGTTTTCAATAGACAACTGACTAAAACATGCATCTCAGAGGACTCATTAATCTTACTGTACACCCCTTTCATGTTTCTGGGCCAAACTGTGTCGGACATGCACAATTTATTATAATGAAAAACATTTTACAATAATTAAATTTATAGTGACATGACTGACCATGTGCTTCAACTCAATAATAATCGGTATGATATTCTCTATCATGTTCTTCTTTAACACCTGTTGAAAAATGATCACTTGAATCATAATATTATTCTTTATTCAAAATCTTGTTAAGAGTTCATGAACCTAATTGCCCTCTTTGGCTCAGGCCCTATCCTTGGTGTTTGGCATTACACCAAACTAACAACTAACGTACCCATTAGGTCAGATAAGGAAGCAATATTCATGAGGGTTCAATAGTGGACAACCATCCTTTAAAATGAGATTATTAACAATCATAGTTAACTGGGAGGTCTTCTGTTGGTCAGTGGATAATTGCTTGACATATGTGCGTGTTGAGTTGTTGCTGTGAAGATTTGCCCTTGTTGTTTGCCTCAAGTGACTTTGCGTTTGCCCCCACCCGCCCACCTCAATGAGTAGTTTAGCAGAGTTCTCTTTCCTTTTGCTTTGTTCTCCACCGAGAAATCAGAGTGCCAGGTGCCAGGGGTAGTTGATTGACCCATGAAAGGTTGCCATGGTTACACTTTTATTTGCATCTTGCCCATATTTATATGTACTTGCTTCCCTTCATTTAAGTATTGCCCACTGAAAAGCCATAGGAAGTGAGATACAACATTTTTTAATAATTAAAAAATTGTTTGAAACCCCTTTACCCCAAACCAATGTTGAAATATTGTGGCTAAGTTAGATGATGGGCAATATTCATCATTGTATTGAAGGAACCGGGGGGGGGGGGGGGGGGGGGGGGACATTTGTGGACAAAAGTGAAATGTCCTGGCAAGAGGTTTGACCAACATTACCTGCGTAAGGAACTTGTTTCTTGCTTGTACAATAGCAGCTCCTGCTGCATCCCCCTCATCAGCAAGATCTTCAGCTGCCCTGGCTTTCATGGACGAAAGTTTGATGTTCTAAAAATCAAAAGTTAGTGGATCAGTAATTTAAGTGAGGTATTCTTTATAATTCCAACCAGGTGATTCAGTCATGTAGGTATGCCATGCAAAATTAAAATACAATTTTTTTTTCATGACATTTGTGATGATAATGGGCTGGGGGCAATGTTGAGTGCTTTAAATCCATACATTCATTAGTATGAACCAGTGATCAAGCCTACACATCATTCTGAAACACAAAGTTAACCGTTCAAACCCCCAATATTGACAAACAAATTCTCCTTATTGGTCTCCATGCATTTCTTACAGTACTGATAGAGAGAAATTGTCTGCATATCAATGCGGTTCATCTTTCGTGACCATTTTCTTAATTCTCATGCTTTGAGGCTTGAAGGTTATAAGTAACCTTGTGACATGGGCAATCACATACTTACAGTACACACAATGAAGGCACAAGTTAAGTACTGAATTACATGGATGTTCAGGCAGATCTTTTTACAGTGAGTGCAACTGAGCACAATAGTAGGTGAGGTGAAGACAAGCTTTTAGTCAGATCTGGCATGCTATAATTCACACACATTTTGAAGAAATCCATGAAAACTTCATCTTAGCTTTGTGACATGAATGGGAATATATGAAAATCATATACTTGAACAGCAGATAAACATGAATGAAATTTGTAACCAAACTATTATTTTTCAAACTATAATGATAAGAATAAAATCAGTTTATATTACACATGTTACATTTTAATATGTTGACACACACATTAATACATTATCTTTAACTAATTAAAAAAATCTATAAGATAAAAATTAACAAGATAAAAAAAATAAAACAAGAAACAGTTGTATTACTTTGCTACTTAAGATAAGCAGAGCATCTTTAAGGACTACTGCAGAATCTTGATCCAAGCTAATGACACCATCAGTGAAACCACCCAGAACCTAAGAAAAATGGAATATTTGACAGATTAGCTACACAGTAGGTTAAAAGCTTATAATTGGCAGTTTGTTGTGTCATAAGAAGGGATCATTTGATGGAGTTCTAAACATCTATTTGTACTAAAGTCAGCTACTTACTTAGTCTTAAATTTTTTTTCATTGGCCAGGGATAAATAATAATTATGGAGCTGCCACTTTTGCTTTTACTGGGCCAAAAATCTGGGAAGAAATTCCCTCTAAGTTAAAAAAAACTCCTGTTTAATAGCTTCTACAAACAATACAAACTGTATCTTTTAAACACCCAATGTGTAATTTGATTTCACTGCTCTCCTATTTCCATTGTTTTTTTTATATATAAAATTGTAGTATAACCTTATGCACTTTTAATTTCTCCAGCCTCTGCTTTATGTTTATTAAATGACTATGCCAGTTAGTTACACGTGGCAGTGACCAACTCGAAATCCTAAGCTACTTTGGTCACTGCGCACATTCCAACTTTAATGATTTTTGTAATTTAAATTTGCTGTTGTTGTTGTTTATGACGCATTGTAATTTTTTTTTTGTAAATTACTGAAATAGTGCAATAAATAAAAAAATCTGAAAAAAATCTGAAATCATCATGGGATAGATGCCTACTTAATAGTCTTTGTTTAACAATAACAGACTTGAACCCTGTGAATGAGCCCAATGATTTGCACCAACTCATACATGTGGCTAATTTATAATGAAAATCTGATGCACCAGTGACTTCAATCCAACAAGTTGGCCCAATTCAGAAAAATCTATGGCAACTGCACAGAATTTCATGCATTGAGCCTGAGTTGGGAATGAAAAAAAACCTGACATGCGTAAGCCACTGTACACTTCATGAAAAAATATGGAAGACAAGAAAAACAAAGCTAATCTGGAATAAAGATCCTTCTAGCAAAAAGAGATCCTTCTCTTAATAGTGACATGGACATTAGTGATAATACCACAACTTCCTGATTTGTTGTGCCAACAAATAAGGCTGATTTGCAGATCTGCAGAAATCAATCATAACAAACCTCTCGACAAAGCTTTCCTGTGAGATTAAATCTGTCCTCATCACTCATGTGAGTCAGCATAAACTGGTAAATACTGAATCGCTTGCTGAAAGAACAAAACAAAGTAGATTTCATTTGTGGGTCAGAGATTTGATGCTGTGTTAAAATGACACTCAATTGAAAACTCTTTCTGATAAAATTATGGATTTAGATGGAACATATTGGCCTTAAATTCCAGCAAAAACTGGAAAAATACTTTAAAACATTATTTCACACATAAAAAGCTACAGATAAATTATTCTAAAGAAAAGAACCTTAAAAATAAATTGTCAGCAAGAGCAAGAGGCAGTTTACCAAGAATTGTGGTCTCCTTTCAGAGAAAACAGTTTCTTTTCTCTGTCTGTTTGTGGAAACTTGTTGTATACTAAACACAGGTAAAAGGAAGAAACCAAAAACACAATAGTAATAAATAAAGTAATCTAAGTAGAGATTTGAGATTACAGGTGTCATAATTGATCGAAGAGACACCCACTCTCTAATAAATGCCCTGTATCTAATAACAGCCCCTTTCCAAAAATAGGGCAAAACAATTTAATGAATTATCCATTAAATTATCCATTAAAAAATGATGAATCATGGGAACACGATGCCCTTTCCAAGATACAGTTGATGTTTTATTTACTTTACTTTTGTGAGAATTAAAATTGGGTACTGGTTTCAAATTTCCGATAATATTTAAAAGGTCAATGAAAGGAGGCATTGATGGATTGGACAGCCTGCTATTGACTTTGAGAACTAAGATCAAATGTTCTTTTTTTCATAGTTTTGTAGATCATTCAATATTTAGAAAAGTTAAAGTTTTGTTCTCTATACAGTTGTTAAAAAAAATAAACGCCATCTCTAATAAATGCTTCTTATCCGATAAACACCCCTTTAAAACTGCAAAAATACAATAAACCTCTCGGCGTCTATTCAATTAATTACGGTATAGACTGATCGACTGAATGAACCAACCAATAAATAAATGAACTAAAGTGAATGATACATCGCTCAACATCTGTTGATGAACAAATAATGAACTGCGTATCATAGGCTCAATGAATAACTGATTGATGGACTGACTGGCTGAATGAAAGACTGCCTGGCACTGATTGTTGACTAACTGGTTGAGTGACTGTCTAATCGACTGACTGACTGACTGACTGACTAACTAACTGACTACAGTGTCTGTCACACTGAATGAACTGACTCGCCAACCAACTAGCACTTGACATCAGAGTGAGTGACAGACCAACCAACTAAACAACTGAACTGAAAGACTGAGTATGAATGGAATAAGTGGCCAGTTAAACAAACTGACTAACCAACTGATTGTCCAAACAACTGACTGAACAAACACACAACCCACTGTTCGATATATACTGTAAGTCATACAACCCACTGTTCGATATACCGGTATACTGTAAGTCACACAACCCAAAATTCCTTGATTTGCTCTGACAAAGGCTAGCGCTCAAAATGTTAGCTTTTGAATCTCTTTACAGTGGCCAATTTCCCTTATCATCTAAGATAAAACCAAATTTTCCAGTAGCTAAATGGCTGACCAACTGAGTCTGGCTGACCAAACTGGCAATTGAAAATGCAATGACATTCTGAGTAATAAATTGACGGAGAGACTACAGGGAAATACTATCAGACCAAAACATTGACATCAGCTTCATCACGTTTTACAAATTACATTGCACAATACCTTTGTGATTTTCAAAGGAGTTAAAATGGAACACACATTCAACAAAATGCTGATACAACATCCCTGGATGCCTAGACAGTAGAAGATGGACCAGGCAAAAATCGGCTGTGGAAAAAGTGTAAATAAATTAAAACATTAATAATTATTTTAGGTGCATCTGCTGTGCGATTATCATGATTTACATTAGTGATTTTTTACCAGTCATTCTGATTGCTGTGACAAGTGATCAAAATTGCTGAGATTACCAGTTAGACAGCAAGAACCATCATCCACCCAACCTGTCTAATCCCAGAATGAAATCAAGATCCTTACATCATCACACAAGATTTAAAGACATCTCAATTTTGCAGGAAAAATATGCAAAGTGCATATCCTATCACAATGAATTATTTAAATGGTGATTCACTGGCTTGTCATGACTGCGCATAATATAATATGGGGTGGTGTGTCGCTGGCTTAATACAGACACATGCAGCTGAGCATTGTTGTACAGCTTAAATTCCTAATTAATTTATTTTTATCTTGAAGTTCCCTAAGATGGACACCTCTTTACAGGGCTGTCACTTATTTTTTAAATACATGCAATGTAGGTGTGGAATTAAAGAAAGAAGCCAGGGAAAATTGGTTTATGGTGTTGTTAATGTTTTGTTTTTCTGTCAAAGTAGCCAGGGCCTCAAACACACAATAGCCAGGAAAAACCCCGGCTCCGGGCTCCCAGCTTCCAGCTACCGGCCCTTATTGACAGTCTTGTTTAAGATGCATGTTAGTGAGAGCTCCTCCTTGGCATCTACTGGTACAATGGCAGCAAACAGCAGTGATGAAGACAATGATACCAGTGATCTAACAACAATGATGAAGTAGCTTAGGAAGGTTAATATATATATATATATATATATAACATTCATTATAAGCTGCCTTATAAACTGCATACCAAACTTCCGAATCTCCACATCTTCATCAACTAGCGTTGTGACAAAGCGGTAAAACAGGGCACCCTTCCATTTAACAAAGTCTTCCTGAAGAGAAATAAAATACTTGTATGTCACTACGAATATCAACAAACTTTGAGTCACATTATATCATTAAAAGTTTTAAGTCTGTGGATGAAATTATTACTCTTAGGTGTGGCCATTGGAATAAAAGCTAATGAAATGTCACGAACTGCAGAAAACTTTTTTAACGTGTTATTTACGAGTGAAAGATCCTCCTTGTAGCTTAAGAAACAAAAAATTCATCCTATACTCATAACACAATAAGGGGTGTCACTAGTGAGTGTTATGATTGTGTATTATACAGTGATCAGATGGAATACAAAGTTTAGAAGACCTGTGCACAGACATGCAACAGTCTGTGGAAATATTATTGAGAAACCTTTCAAAATATAACTCATCTGGCAAACAGATCAATGCTTTGTAGTATGTTATCTCAGTATGCTGTACCTGAAGGAGGTGGGTCAACAGAGTCAATGTTTGTCTTCTCACAAGTGATGTACCGTCTTTTAGACAAGCAGCAATATTTGGAACATACCGATCAACAAGACTGGTGTACCTGAAAAAAACATTGAACCATCAGAACTGTTATTAGTAGCTAGCTATTATGGACGGCAACAACAGTAAAGATGATTGGTTACTCAAAGTTTGAAAATGACTAAGTACAACAAGCATGAAAGCACAACTTGTCAACAGAACAGACAAACATTAGACTGAACTCACCGACAAATTTGACTAACAATGCAATGACAGAAATTGCACTTACTAACAATACACGGATCGAAACACCAATCACTGACTTGAGTCTCAACAGCCAATAACATCATGGCTAAACTGACCAATGACAGCAAAGACAACCATATGTATAATAGCATCCATTGACAATTCACAATTCACATGACTTGGAAGATGACTTCCGCTCAAGTTGTCAAAATGTCAGTCAATGTCAACAACAACTACAGTTCTTTTCTGAACTACACTAACCTGGACGATCACACTCGACAGACTGCTGATACTCCTGGGTGCAAAAACCATTTACAGTTTTACAAAGCATGAAAGATTTGATTTGTTTTATGACTGGCTATTTTCCTTGTGAGAGCCTGAGTTTCCTCAAAGTTTAATGACACCTCTGAATCATGATGTGCATCATTTGAACACTGTGAATATTACTGTTTTTCTGACTGTCATTTGATCCTAAAGAAAACACAGGTTTGGGGGGGGGGGGGGGGGGGGGGGGGGGGGAGACTTGGACCCCATACTTCAATAGGATGTTAATTACATAGAGCTATAATCTAATGGACAGAGAGACCACAAACAACATGGCATGGAACAGCAAAACAAGAGCTGAAGGAGCTATGCCGATGTCAGTGGCCTGTGAGCTGCATCCTCCTGTCTGCCACCTTGTCGCCAACTCTTTGGAGGTCACTGTAGAGTATGGTTGTTAGGCACCGTGTCTTTCCAGAACACTTTGAGCACTGCTCGCAGCATTAATTTTGCATACAACAGCCATTACCATCCAGAGCACATGCCCCCCCCCCCCCACACACCCACCCCTCATAACCCAGAGTGCACTTTTTACTCAGTCAGTGGTTAACTCATTTACCTGACACATAAATCACACATGACTACAGTGATGTTATTCCTGATGGCTGGGTCACTTGAAGTTTCCAACTCTCTGGCAAGTGCCGCAATGCACTGCTTTGCCAAGTCTTCATTCTGAAGGCACAGTTTCCCTGAGAGTGAGGTGAAATTACTGGTAATGTTGAAG
Source organism: Dendrophyllia cribrosa (assembly GCA_024195265.1). Taxonomy (NCBI): domain Eukaryota; kingdom Metazoa; phylum Cnidaria; class Anthozoa; order Scleractinia; family Dendrophylliidae; genus Dendrophyllia; species Dendrophyllia cribrosa. The sequence continues at coordinate 6,058,467 of JAJLRJ010000002.1, read as the reverse complement.
GTTACTAAATGAAAACTGTTTGTTTTGTATGCATTACACATTGCATTGTAATTACACCTCTGTTGTTCATGTAAGTTCTGCAGAGCTAAATTCAAGTTACTTTTGATAACTGTGCATTTTTAATACTTTCACTGCCAGAGAGAAACAACAGTTCATGTACTGTCTTCAATGTTTGATTGCAGGACAAAAACCATCAGTCACAGTACAGACAGACAATAAACTTTCTGAATCTGTGGTGAATATCATACAGTGTGTGATTATTAGTTGGACTCCTTACCAAGAGTGACAAATGCATGAGCTTTAACTGGAGGTGACAGATTTAACTTCTGAAGAGGATCTGTAATACAAAGAATAAAAATAAATTAAATATTTTTTTTCTTTCACAGATGACTATACTCCATTTTTCTCAGTAACAGACACATTATGTCTCTGTATCCTTTAGTAACAAAATTAAAACCTGGCATCTGCAAAATGGTTAGACCTTCACATGGCTCAGATGACCACCTAGAACTGGCGGTCCCATCTCTGATGGGGACGTAAAAAAGAACCACTGAGGACGTAACAAAACCCTGGCTGTGACCACCCTTAGTGCCATACATTGCTCATGGGTGCGGTGGGGTGGGGTGGGGGAGATGAGATCAATGTTGGACTGACAGAGGCGTTTTATGAGCTAATGTCTGATATCATTCTCATAAGTGTATGTAAAGCGCCATGAAACATGTGATATGTGGGCTATAAGTCATTATTATTATTTTTTTCATTTTTTGAAAAAAAAAAACAAAGTTTGCCTCCCAAGACATTTGAACAATAGAAAAAAATTAAGGAAACATTGACCAACAGATGGCATGTCCATTAATTCAGGACAATAAAATAATGTTGACTTTACTGTATATACAGTATGTTACCTAGTTGAGCTTACTGACCACAGGAAGCCCATAAAGCTGAACCAACTAACCTTCTTTGTTGTTGTGAGATATCAACATGGATTCTACAAACATGAAAAGACGCTCTGTGGTCTTGGTTGGTGCAAGCTATAAGGCAATGATGGAAAAAAAATTAACCGTAAAAACCAGCAGATAAGCTGCACTTTTTACCTAAAATGTTCACTGAAAATCTGAGGTGCTGCTTATCTGCGAGAACATGTACATGTACCATTACGGTTGCCAAAAGTGAATTTGTATTCAGTAAAAAAGATGATTTGATGGATAGCACCAAAGTTTAGCTCACATTCCATGGAGCTAATTCTCTGACTAAGCTTTTTTAAAAGTTTATGAACTAATATTAAAGAAGAAGGAAATTAAAGTAGAAATCAATCCTTTTGTTATAATATATATTTTGTATTTAGAGAAATGTCTCACATGTGTATTTTTTATATGACAGAAGTTGATCAAAACCACAACAAACCTGTGCCACTTCTCCCACGGTAAACAAATGCCGCATAAGAAGTTCCTCATCTATAGAACCTTGCTTTAATGTCACACTGGAAAGAAATTCTTCTGAAGCTTTCAACAGGTCAGAACACCAGTGATCAGCGTTTCCCTGCTAAACGGAAATATGAAAGCATTACAATGAGTTAAAATAATCATGAATAATGATAATTTAACCATGTTTACATTGGCAAGCTTAGTGGTGTGGTCAGTGGTCTCAAGCACACTTAATTGTCCATGATTGCATGCAAGTATTGTTTAACAAATACTTCATATTTGACACAGTTACTTGTCATTTTCATATTACTTCATAATTAAGTGACAGAATTATGTGTGTTGTGGTAAACTTTTATAGATGAGGACACTTTGTGACACATATCATGGAGCAGTATGCCCCCAACTTGGACATTACTCCTCAAGCATGCAGGGTTTACAGTCATGTAACATTTTGTAGTAAAATGGTAAATTACAAACTGGTGAAATATTAAAATGTGCTGTTATTTAGCACTTTGGATATTTCACCACTTGTCAGTTATGAGGTGATCAGGTGAAGGTAACGTGGCACACAATCGAACCACAGGTGACCCACTCGGCCAGAGCAAAACCCAGTTTCTGTAGCATAAAGCAACTAGGAGCATTGCTACTCCCTCTGGAAGTGATGCTAGTCCATCGCAGGTTACCCCCAGCATTTTGTCGCCGGTACCCATTTATATAAACCTTGGTGGAGAGACAATGTGGAGCAAAGTTTCTTGTCTATGGAAATGATATGATGGCAGAGACTACTGGTCACCTTTTATTCATTTTTTTTCTTTTTCTCTCAAAGATAATTATTAGCTCCTATTAGAGCTACTCTGTAAATTTAAGTTGAAATAAAGTCTATGGAGGTATGTACATGTGCATGTATGTATGTTGAAAGTTCAATGCGCTAACCACTCAACACCTTGCCTCCACTATGCGGTGATCAGATGGAATAATAATTATTAATAATGTCTCATGCAAGATTTTAACTTACTCTTTCCTCTGGCTGCACTTTACAGAGCTGCAATAAAGAGCAAATATGAGGAATAAAAATAAATATTGCCATATTTAGCATGTACTGTAGAACCTACATGTATTCAGAAACAATGTGAACTGAAGAAATAATATTATATAAAAACTTGACTACAGAGTAAACTTGTTAAGGATGTCACAGTGTATTTTGTGTGTCTATGGAGTTGAACTCAGGACGAACAAATTACAAAATCTAGCAGCATCCAGGGTGTTTAGATCACATTCTAATCAGTATTATATTTGTCCTGGATAGCACATATAACTGGCCTGGCCACTGCCTGCAGATTAGTCTTACTGTGCTTGCTAGATGAAAACAACAACAACAACAACAACAACCTTTATCTGTACAATGTACTCTTAACTTAAAGAAATATTACAAAATTTATAATAGTGAGGACTGGAGTGGGTAGCAATTCCCAGCCGAGAGGTGCCCCTGAAAAATGTATCATGGGGCGGCTAATTTGGCGACTTTCTCCAAAATCTCAAAAAAGTCTGCCTTCACGAGATTAGGAAGCATTCTCCTATCATTGAATACAATTAATTAAAAATAAAATTAGAGCACTAGCTTCTGGCATGGAATAACCATTAGCGGCTAGCCGAGCCAGGCAGCCAATTGTTCTAAGTATTTTTCAAAGTATAACGGAGAGTCAGACAGACAGACATACAGACTCATGGATCAGTCACACAGACAAGGTCAGGGAAACATTAAAAACAATTTTATTATGTCATTAAGCTTTGAAGAAGTCACCTCCACAAGGAAAGTAGCTGGTAAAAAAAAAATGAAAAATAAACTTCCATTCCTGTTGTCATTCAGCTACTTTTAAATTTTGAGTCTCAGCCGGTCACCTTTACTGTAGATGCCAGCCATCTATAGCTGGCTACTGGCTATTAATAAAAGCCCTGGATCTGGAAAAACAGGGCCGAGTTGTTCAAAGCCTGATTAGCCCTAATCCTGGATTAACTGTCAGCATAACATATGAGTTGTCATGGTAATTAACCCTGGATTAGCGCTAATCGGCCTTCGAACAACTTGGCCCAGGTGAACAGAAATACCTTGCAGAGAGTTGCTATAATGGCGGCAATGACTTCTGGAGAACAATCAAACGTGATCAGCTTGCGCTGTAGGTCACCTGAAAGTATCAGATTGAGAGGTAGATCATCATAGTCCATCTACAGTTAAAGGCATGAAATAATTGATAAGATCGAGGCCTGACTATCTACTTACCTATAAGTGTGCTTACAACATTGGAAGGAAGAAGAGAAGCAGTACTTCCCAACACAGCTAGGATTCGGCAAAGTGTCTCACAGTCATAATCTGAAAAAATAAAACAATGACTGTAACAGTACGGTATGTTATGTTTATATGTTATGTTATACATAGAGGTGCTTACATGTACTCTATGCATAACATAACATTACTGGAAACTTAATGAAAAGCTGGTGGTATCCCTGTTGTAGACAGTATCCTGTCCAGGGGGGTCATGATACACGCACCCAGTGGCTTCATGTTACAAAAAAAAAAAACAGGTAAGAATGGGCTGCCTGTAGATTGAGTATGATATTTGTTTCTCTTCCTTTTTTAACCTAATTAGTATGTTGTTTAATGTGGCTCAATATTATTTAGGCTAAGTTAACTTCGAGCTAATGCAGTCAGTGGTTTCCCCTTTTGTAGCATGTGACATGGGTGGCCCATGGGGGACTCGAAGGGCCTAAATCACTTTGCATTTGTTCCATTGCTTTTCGCTTGGCAGATCTTCACTTTATTGCCTTGCCTTTGCAAATCTTTGAGGATTTTGCATCCTCTCCACCCACCCTGTTGGTTGTAAGTTTCTTCTTTCCACTGAATTCCATTCAGTGTGACGCTGCCTGTTAGCAGCTGCGTGCAAGGGTGGTTCCTGCTTCCAGGGTTGCCATGGATACCTCCTTGCTGGGTATGTATTGTGTCAGGTACCCCACTAACTTGTAAGGCACCTGTTCCCAAGCTCATCAATTGGCGACGAGTTTGATTTAAAAAAAAACTTTCTCAAAAAATTGCAATAATGTATAATCTAGGGTATATTTCATTGAGATTGTTTCCCATAACCTGGTGATCAAAGACACAAGACAAACCTTTTAATCCTTGAGAGTATTCAGTCCAACTCTGAACCACAAAAGAATGATCCAGTTTATTTGATGATGATCCAATCTCTGCAAGACATAACCATGTTGCCTGCAAGTGTAGAAGGGTTTGGTTAAACTGAGAGGTTCATGTCACACTAAATTGGATAATGACAATCATAAAACCAAACAAGAAACTCCAACTCAATACACTGATCTACCTTATTGTGTTCAGTGTCAATGTGAGACATGAGTGACTTTATCAAATTGTTTGACAGTCTGTTCTGTTTTGACCAGTGTTGAAATGCAAAGTGAAGATAGCGTCTGAAAGCATTTAACAAAGCATTAAGTAAAATAAAAAATGTGACTTCAGGGATGAAATTAGCACTCGCACACTTGCCCAGGCAAGTGTCAAATCTTCTTGAACAAGTACAAATAGCATTCAATTTAATGAGGTAATTGTGCATTAAATCTTTAAATATTAAATAAATTAAATAAATATGAATTTCAGTGGAAGTCCACAAAGTAGCTCTTACTTCCACTGTTTCTGGATCATATTGGAATTTGGAAATGTTAGTTTTTGCAGAGGGTGGAAAACTGGAGAACCCAGAGAAAGACCTTTAGAACAAAGATGAGAACCAACAGCAAACTGAACCCACACATGGCGTTGCCTCCGGGTTTCAAACCGGGGCACAATGGGAAGTAAGTGCTCTCACCACTGCGCTATCCCTGCTGCCCCAAGGAGAGTTAGGAGATTAGTGCATTTTGCTCTTGAAAGTGATCAATAATTGATCACTTTTCTACACTAATTATTAGTGTAGAAGGTTGCTATCACAAGCTTGGAAAAACAAAACTTATGTCTTACCTGACTTCTTGTCCTGCAGGACTGGCAACTCTATCCAGTAGATTCCAAGCAAGGATGTGGCCCTGTCCAGTTGACCTATAATAACCACATCAAATGTGCACAATCATGATTTCATTTATTTAGTAACTTTCTATGTTAGTTATAAAGACACTATTTTGAAATAGTAAAATGCCTCAACTCTCTGTGTGTCCTCCTTAGCTCAGTGGATTGAGTGTCCAACTGGTTTTGGGCAGGCAGTCCTGTCAGGACTCAGATTTTTACTTTGTCTAAACACTTGTGACATATTATTGATCACTTCAATCTGGTCATTTCTTTCCAAGCTCAATCATTCACTTTTTTACATTATTTAACATTCACTTTAACTTAAAACTTTTCTGAACATTCAAATTTCAGACGAAACCAATTGTCCGAAAAGTTTAAACATACAAACATTTTGCAATGTAAGCTTACATTATAAATTGTATTCAAATCAACTATTATGTACATCAATATGACCCACATCTTCCTTGTCACTGTTTCCTTCAAGAACTAATAACAGCTTAATCAAAGTCCAGTTCTTGCTAATTAGTCACTTCTACATTACACTAAAGTTCATGCAAAATTGTTGGAAACAATTTTTTTTAATGATTTACAGACCATTTTGAATAGTTTCTCAGATCAGGAAAAACGTCTGAAATTAAAAGCATAAAATGTCCAAAATCTGCCCTCCCCTCCCCCCCCCCCAAAAAAAAAAACTACCTAAAGTTTTTTGTCTGAAGTTTAATACAATGAAAAATGTTCCTGTCAGCACTAACTTTGATTGAGGAACAATATTACTGAGGAGTACGTCTTCCAGTATCTGAAAACATTTTTCTTGAGCAGTGGTCTCTCTGTCCATCACTAGTGGCAACACTCCATCCAGCCAGAGACTGAAAGTGAAAAATACATGAAGTAGTGAGTAGTAGGTAATGCCTGTGTCCAAACTAACAGATTGATCAAGTAAGCTGGTTGACATCAGGGCCAACATTTCGCTCTTGGAAGCATCACTGCTCCCCCTGGATGGGATGCTTATCCAGATTAAAGTTTTAATGGTGGATTTAAGTTTCTTTTTTAAGACACCAGACTCAAACCAAGTTTGGCCTCCATGCCACCTGTCAAAAGCTGAGACAGTAGAACATTTTAGATTTATAAACTGTAAGGTGTTCTAGTATTTTGTTATCATGTTTTCGCAAATGTTCAAGTGTAGGAAACTTCTAGGAACCAGCGTGACAGTTGTTATTGTTCGAACGTTTTAGATTAGTGTGACAACAGTGTTGAAATTAGTAAGTGACGTAATGTTCTAAACTTAGGAAAGTGACGGATTCTAGGATCGCAAAACATGTTTACCAGAAAGATATACTTCGCAAGCTGTTGTTGCTGTAGATGCGAATAAACCGAAGGAGAAAGTTGTATTCTCGTGTTGTTGGAGTGATTTGGAGTCAGAACACCACCACTGATAGTAGTGTACAAAGCTTAAAATCTAATATTAACTTGTCCATCTTTTAATTTTAATTAATACACCTCTGGAGGAAAAGGGGAGGGGATGTGGGGCATTTGACTTCTAACGTCATGCCCGCACCCTCAGGAATTTGACTGGAAGTCTGGTCCTGGGCTGTTAGTATATTGCTGACAACTACTGGTGAAGGAAATTATAAGAGCTGGCATCATTATTCATTCCATAGATATAAGGGCTGTTATTTCCCGCAAGGTGGGAGATTTGATCTGATTTGACCCATATTCTTGAACCTAGGGTGTAACATTAACAGCTGCATTTATCTCACAGGATTTTTCCATGCAGTCCTCACTCACCTGTGTACCATTGTACAAGCAGGTCTCTCTTGAAGGAGAGATGTTAGTGATATCATAGCTTGTCTCCTGACTGACAGAGCTGGATCCATACACCGATCATGCAGAGTCAGTACATCCTGAGATTAATGTGGAGACTGTGTCAGTCATGAGAAACACTTCTTCCTTCAGAAAGAGGAAGAGAAACAGGAGGATTCCATCCAAGATGTACTCCCATTCACATGATCGGGGTAAAAGGCAATCTTTGCAGATGTGACTCGACTTTGTTTTCACTGGTACAGTATACAAAGAATAGATTCTTTCTGATAAGTAAATCCTCAGTGTCATATTTTTTTCAGCTAATGAATTTCTTAAAGGGTACCAGAAAAAATATGATGTGTGGTTTTCCACTGGCTGAGGCACGAATGAAGTGGAAAACGTTTTTCTCACACATCTGGGGGCCTGGGTGCTAGCGTGCTGCGGTATAGGTCACATGGTTTGTCAAGGATATCAGTTTTCTTGTTGCCTTCACCATTGCCTGACCTCCTGCCTGCCAACCCTTCCAGTTTTGGCAGGTCGTTTATTCCTCTCCTTTTGTAAGGCCATCGGTGGTCCATGAGTTTTCGGTAACCAGTTGTTGCCTAGTTTGTAATGTTTTTGTTACATTATCGTTAGTAAAGGTCAGGCTGCGTGTTTTGGCTTGGTATGGCTACCAGTTGTGTGTGAGAAGGTACAGTCGAACATCCTTAATACAAACACCAAGGGGACAGACCAAAGGGACAGATCAAAGTGTCTGTATTATAGAGGTGTCTGTATTATAGAGGTAGGGATTGTATGGGACCAAGAGATAAGGAGAGGGTCATTTTAGATTTAGACACTGTTTTAGTAGCATCAAGCCACACATTTTAATCCTAAGAGTACAACAATCACTCCCATTACTTGAATATGGGAGACATGCCCACAGGAGGTTGCTACATTGTAGGAATGTTTGTAGATGTTGTAGTTCAATTTTATCCTTGGTTCAATTTTGATTTTCCTTTGTTTTATATTCATTATCATATATTAGCATAGAAAAGAACAATGGAAAATCAAAATTGAACTACAAAATATATGTTTACAAAATATTAATATTTGAATACAGTACTTACAGCTTTTTCAAGAGAATCCAAATTCAGGGTAATAACACTCTCCAGAGCCTGGAAAATAAAGCAAGAAACAGATTAGTGCTTTTGAGGTTAAAAGTGCCTGTACTATATTTGCATGGCTGTCAATATTAGTTATTAATTTTAATAATTTTTCAGTAGCTGGGTAATGAAAATCTATCTGAGGAAAACAGTTTTATTCAGTAGCAACGCTTTTCTTGTCTATCAAAACCCCTGGGGATCAAGTGTGATAGCCTTGGAATATCTATGGCTCCTCAGTGACAGCACGCTGACAGTGCTGTATTGGTAGCTCATCTTTCTACAGCACTAGAAGTTATAATATAGTATGGCTTCTAAAGTCCTGTATTAAGATTCATGACTGATAACCTGCAAAGCAGCTTTCCGCACACCAACTTTCTCATCACATGTTCTCCGTCTTATTATGGAACCAATGCTCCGCACTTCAGTTTGTAGACCTAACAAGAATATATGGTGTAAAAGAAAAAAATGCTGTTGTAAGCATATTTTCAGAACCATTAGCCCTTAACATGGTGGCATGGAATAAGCTAATAGCCTGTCAATAATGAATACTATGTTTGTCCTAATACACAAATCCATCCTATCTTGACAAAAAAAAAGAAGATTAATTTTGGGTATCAAAGTTTTAAAAATTGAAGGAAAAGTCAACCAACCTTTTGGTAAAATCTTAACATTAAGTTATTTTAAAAAATGCCTCCAAGATTCCAGTAAATTTTAAGTATTTTCTCTATTTTCTTCATCGCAAAAGTTGTAAAAATAAAGAGTTACAAAAAGTAAAAATAAGGTAAATGAAATTTTTCTCAGACCCACCATTGGTTTGCCTGTTTAATGTAGGTGTGCCCTCTGTTGGCCGTTCTAGTGCTTCATGAAGCATTCCTTTGATACTCGTCACTAATGAGCTGTCTTCTGATGTTGCACACTGAGCAAAGTATTGCAAAGCTTTAGCACGAACCCTGCATGTTGAGATTAAAACTTCATGAGCAACAAACAGACTGATTAGCAGGCTGACTGACTGACTGTCACTGACTGGCTTGCCTATTGGGTGATTAACTGGTTGATTGATTGACTCACTCACTCACTCAAGAACTTATTGACTGAGTTTTAGTTAACTAACTGACTAACTGATTGTCACCGACTGACTTGCTTATCGAGTGATTAACTGGTTGATTGATTGACTGACTGACTGGCTGACTGACTCACTGACTCACTCACTTACTCACTCAAGAATTTATTGGCTGAGTTTTGATTAACCAACTGACTGACTAATTGACTGACTTATTGGCTGGCTAATTGACTTTTGGACTGATCGACTGACCACCTGGTTGACTTATTGACTGACTCACTTGTCTGACTGACTAATAAACTGACTGACTCAATGACGACTGACTCACTGACTGACTGACCGATTGACTGACTGATTGACTGACTGATGGAGGACTCTGTTTAGTAACTAAAATTACTAAATACCTAATTACCTCATAATAGTAACCAAACAAATGGCATGGTCCTAGCTTACGCTGTGTGATACTCACGTTGGTGCCTTATCAGAACATCTGGCTACAACAATGTCCAGCAGATACTTCTTACTGAGGAACTTCTTTGTACCATCATCAGGTGAATTCTCTGTTGAAAGAAAAAGATACCAGAATATCGGCAGATGCCATGTTGATCAATATTGCTAACAGCACATACATCTTTATAGAACCGTTTTCAATTTAGTGTCAAATTAAAGTGATTTTGCAATTGCTTTGATTTTGCATTGCTACGCTTTGTGATTGGCAAAAAAATCTCATGCCACTCTATCAACCAATCAGAAGTAAATCGAATCCGATTGAGACTTGCCTGCATGCGTTTTCCCGCACTTGGCGCTGGCAACATGAATTTGCTTCATGATATAATATTGGTTGATTGGATTGACTGCATTTGTTGTCGTTGCCAACAGTGATAACTTCAGTTTTGGTTTTATGACACTCAATTGAAAACTGCTTTATTTCATACTCGCGATTATTATTTTATTAGTTAGTATAATATTGTAATTATCTTTGAAAAGCCTCTGCGGGAAAGATGATAAAATATGTATGTGTGTACATCTCAAAGGAACTAATGTGAGAAAATCTCAACAGACTGATTACTGGAAAGTAATGTATGTGCATGAACTGGAACTTTGTATTAATTTTGCAAAACCTGTTTCCTTACCATTTGAAAGAATTCTGTCTGGTTCAACTAGGAGCAGTGAAATAACATCCAAGGCAAAAATTCTGTAACTTATCTGTGAAAATAAATAACAATATTGAAAACAGCAAGGTAGGTACAAGTTAGTATTCAGTTTGACACAAGATTATAAGAAATCAATATTGTTTGTTCGCAACTGGAGCTATGCCATGTTCAAAGTCACAAGATGAAGAATCAGAACAGGACTTCCACTTAGGTTGTAGAAACATCAGTCAATGTTAACAATAGCGACAATAACCCAGACAATCACACTCCATAGACTACTGTATTTAGTTTTCAAGGGTGCAACATTTTCATGGAAGTGGAACACATGACTTTATGATACCTTTGCATTTTTTGAGTACTTATTGATCCACTCTATAAGGTTGGCATAAAGATTCACTGGAAGAGTTTTCATGATGTCAACTACTGCCTGTAAGATAAACAACTTTTAGTAAGGACAAATGACAATATACAATCTAGTTTATATGCTTTTCAGTTCTTTAGTAAGCCTTCTTCTGCCCAACCCAAATTAGATACTTGCAGTGTCTGCAGAGAAGTCTTGATTTTACTTGCCAACTAAAAACCTTGTTCTGTATTGCAATATTTAATTTAGCAATAGGTAGAGATTTTTTATTTTCATTTGATGCCTAACCTTAACCTTAAAACACAGACTTTTCAGTGCAAACAATATTATTAATAATATTAATAATTAATAATATTAATATTATTCAACCACTTTTCTCAAACTCATTAATAATTCATGACAAAAATACAAAGGAAATTAAATTGTAATGTTTAATGAGTGTTTGGAAATCAGTTGAAACACTCGTCATTTTTGCATCCTTAATTTCTCCTTCTAAAATCATTTTGTTTGAGAAATAATATCAAACATTTGACACAGTATTTCATCAGATTTCCAAACACTTTGAAGTGGGTTTGGAAATCTGTGTCTCATGTTTGATATATTACATAACTAATTCAATTCTGTTCTTCTTTAAATCCAGACCCGAAATATGGAAATATCATTTTTGGAGGAGGGGGCTGACAAATTAAATTTAAACGTGTGCTTTGTTTTTTAGCTTAGGAGCTTGATTTATGTAGTTATTTAAAATTCGTAGATAAAAAAACTTCCATACCATGCCAGACACACCCCTGTTCTGTTTATTATTCTCTCACCTTAGCCACAATGCTCCTGTACTCAGCTCGCTCAGGGCACTTGGTACAGAGGTGCTGAACAAGAACTTGAACTGCACTTAACATCTCTTCACTCTCCTTAACTGTAATGTGGCTGAAAAAAAGTTAATGTGCTTATAGTTTGTTGGCCTTGATTTACAGTTTTCTATTTTTGGATGTAAAAACTAGCAGATAAAAATATGCATTTTTATATCCTTGGTTTTCCATTTAGCGATTGTTCTTTTCTATGTTAACAAGCACACTGACATTTACCAGATAAATTGAACAGCCTGATCCTTGAGGGTTTGAACATCTCTTGCGATTATACCATTAGTGGCTATTGAGCCTCCAAACACCATAAGGACATTGGAAATCAAGTGCTTTAAAACCTGCAACATTTTCTTCAGTTAGTGACAATTAACATAGATTTACGTTCTTGCTAAGCTAGGCATATAACTACAGTTGTATGCATGTCAATGTTATTTACTCAATTTTGACTTTTCATACATGTAATTTATATAAATTGTTATTCTTCATAAATTCAGTACAAGAATCAATGTATATAAATGTACACACAAAACAAAAGGAAAAGAGCTTATTGTGGCTTAAACTTTAAATTAAACCTACAGTGCGAGTGTTTACTCCGACTTCACCATGCAGAGGGGAACAAATGCAATCAAGACCCTGCAAAGAAAAAAGGAAAAGTTGCAATCTACTTTAATTTATCTTGTCTAGTTAGGAATTTCTTTATTGGGTGGCAACATTAACCGTCTCTAACACAACTTATAAACCACCTGGAACATCAGTCACCACAGTTGTCATTAACCGCTGCCTAAATAGCTCAGTTGGGGTGGAGCACCAGCTTGCAGAGTTGGAGGTCCCAGGTTCAAATCCTGGCTGGACCACTAACTTGAGGGTCTTTAAATAAATGGTCAGATCATGCTAACTGTGCTAACTGTGCTCTTGAAACACATTGTTTCTAATCAGTTTAAATGATCAAGTCATTGTTAAGCCCTTTTCTTTGTTTCCTACACCTTTTCATACTAAAAATCTGGTAAGGGACACTCAAGAACCACATAACTGAAATGTCTTCTACTTACAACGTAGTTCATGACATTTTTTTCTTACAAGCTTTAGAATAAAATTCTTTGAAACTGGTTTGGAAAAAAATCATTGTGAGAACGAAAAAAAGTTTGTTATTTTAAAGTTGCAACACAATAATTTATTGTAAGTACTTACAATGTATGCCAAGGAAGCAATGGATTTGACTGAATAGATTTGATCTCTGGAGAAAGAAAATTTTCAAATTTATTTTCCTACAAAATATAAAAATCATATAATTAAACAAAGTTAAATGATAACTTGTGGCAAGAGGCTGGCAAATTTAAAATGGAATCATTTTTTTAATTAATTGTTTTTTTTTTAATTTCAAATTAATTTGTGTTTTGTTTTTTCCTAAAAAAAAATACCTCTTAACAATGTACTAGTTAACTTTCAAAGGCAGGGAGTCAATGAATAATTTCAAGGGGTCACAAGGTTGTTGGTTTCTGTATATCTTCTTAAGTTTGATTTGTCATGTCAGAAAGCCAGCCTTGTCGGGTTTTTGACTTGAGACCCCTCTCTTACCTGGAACACTGTCTTAATTTACTGTTAGTCTTATGGTTAAAATAGGCAGTTGCTTGGGGAGGGAATCCATTAAATGTCTTCAAATCGAGCTTATTGATTAAGAGTGGAGGAGTGGTGGTGTGGTGTAGTGATTAACGCACTGATCTGAAGGTCAGTGACCCAAGGCATTGTAAGTCTCTTGTTGTCTCATTTTCTTAGACAAGAAACATCACTCCACATTGTTCTGGTCTCCACCTTAAGGTGTATACTAGTAGTAATCAGGGATTATAAGTGCGTTCGAAGGGAAGTCTTTTTTTGTTAGAGGAGTAAGTTGGGTGCTACAGAGAAATTATCCCTCTTCCCCCTTATCAAGTGAGTGGTTGTACACTTTAAACTACAAGTTAGCCCTGTTTTGGCCTGGAAAGGAGAAATGGTTAGAGAGGGGGTACAATGGCATGTTGCATGACTTTTTGCGTGACTACTTTTGTGTAGGAGCTATGGGAATAGAGGGGGTGATTGCCTGGAAGTTCCGTTAATTCAACTCACCCAGCCAAGCAGCGTAGAGTTCAACTTGAACGCTAAGCTACTACAACGGATTATCAGTTGCCAATCACTTACAAAGTTTTGTGAGAAAGTTTTGCCGTTAAAACTACGTTGCTGTCAAGTGAAGTCAAGTCGAATTAATTGTGTTACGTATCCAATTAATTAATTAATTAATTGACTGTCACGGACGTCATCAGTTATTCGCGCATTTTGTTACTGATAACGTCGAGAACACAACTGTCCGTGAGTGAAAAATACTACGGAAGGACGAGCAGAGCGAGCGATTTTCAAATACCAAACACTCCAGGTGTACGGCATGAACATTGACTCCAGTTTTATTTAGACTTTTTTTTTGTAATGTTGCGATATTGCGACATTTGGAACTATTTAAATAGCTGATGTGCGTTTTCTATTAACGGCTATTCACTGATGAAGGGACAGAAGTCCCGAACTGTCTGTATTTTCAGTTTCAAAAGCGCCTAAATAACATTTTTCATTGAAAACGTCCAGAACAGACAAGTAAATGTTGCAAATGTAGCAAGTTACCCTTGACAACAACGTAGTTTTGACGGCAAAACTTTCTCACCAAATTTCGCTCGTGCATTACTCAACTGATTATAATTGCAGTATGGCGTCAGATGTTGAAGTTCTTTGCAGAGCATTACCACGTGCAATACTTCATGGGTGAGTTTTCGGAAATATTTAAATAGCTGACGCGCGTTTTCAGTTAACCGGTTATTCACTGATAAAAGGATAGAAATATGGCGGCAGATGTTGAACTTAATCACGCAAGCAAATCGATACTTCGATCCGCGAGTCACCGCATTATCTTACGTGAAAACGAGGCCGCCAAATTTGAAAGCGAGGTAATTGGATAATTGGATAATGGTAATTGGATAAACAGAGAAAAATCTCAAATTTTTTCGCTATACACAAAATTAGACTCGCGGTCTCCTCTCGTCGACCGCAATTAAATGGGTAATGGAGACGTTATGTTAGAGGTAACCCAGGGTTTCAGACTAAATTGTGAATAACAGGGACTATGAATTATTTAATTATTCAAATATCTTAGCACATTTTCCTTAAAAAAAAATAGCAAGAATTGAAATAGCTAAGTTATGGTCTCAGTGTCCCAGCTCTAACAAAAACCCTGGGTAACCCTGTGATGGACTGGCATCCCATCCAGGGGAGAGTAGGAATACAGATGTAGATAGATAGATAGATAGATAGATAGATAGATAGATAGATAGATAGATAGATAGATAGATAGATAGTTTATTTATATAAAAAACGTCGCAGCCAATAGGCTGAATTATGTCCTATAATATTTACAATAATAAAACAATGATAAACTATAATAATAATAATAACAATAATATTTACAATTAAAAACTTATCACTAGTTAAAATTCACAAAATTGTTCAAAAGTCCTAGGCTTTAAAACTATTTACAAGATGGCATTGTGCATTAAAAAAGGTATTCTTAGCCCTCTTTGTGTTAAATTTAATGTTAAAAGTTCTTGAATTTCTTAGTGAGTACGTAGTGCTGAACTGAGGTGGTAATAGATAATGCAGGCGATGATTGTTGTCTTCAAGAATATTGTCAAAATGACACTTACAGAGGTCTTGATGATGATCAGCTAACCTACTTAGGCCTGCCTGTACTAACGCCTCATTATAACTCACATATGGATAGATAATTGATAACGCTCTTACTAGTTGCTTCATGCTAAAGAAACTGGGTTAAGCTCTGGCGGTGTGGGTCGCCCTGGCTTGTGTACCTTAGTTATTGATTCAGATTAAGAGATATCTAAAAAAAGACCTTTCGATGCTGTACATGTATAAGAATCTTACCCAGGGAAATTCAATGTTGTTTGCTCAACTGGCAAAGCTTCAAGTCTTGTAGTCTCCACAAACAACTGAATGACATGGTGAAGAACCTGTTCCGAATCTTTAAGGGAGTAGCCACTCACAAGCATTACTGCATCCTGTAGGAATTTAATTTTTATAAAAATAAAAACAGTGTTGGAAAGCATGCACATCTAGTAACAATTTATTCATTGTAAAATTTGCTTGGCATAATTCTACTTGGGTCCTGCACTGTCTATATTCTTTTGTTCATTTATCTATTTAACTAATAATAAATGTCCAGTAGCGCTTTGCAATACCAAAATATGTCTGTACAAAAATAGCTAATACAACCTTAAAATGATAAATTAAACCATTAATATGAAGTTACAAAGTATTCTAATTTAATGTTACAAAATGAAGCTACGAAACATATATGAATATGAAACTATAACACTATAATATGAAACTACAGTATTTGTTTGTTTTTGTTTTGCCAGATTATTATTGTTAATGTGAGCCCTGGTTAATGATTTAGAACTGTTTAATTAATTCATTGTCACATCTACCAGGGACCAGTATAAAATTAAGCGTACCTGCATCAATGACAGCAGTTTGTTTTTCACATTGGCCTTCGCTTGTTCAGTGTTAATCTGACCACAGACATTGTCATCGTCATCATCACTGCCATCGTCATCATCGTCGTCACTCTCCATGTCATCAATTACACCTTGAAAAAGAGAAATCCTCAATGTGGTTTCATGTGTATAACAGATAAAAGTCAATAATTAATAAATGCAATGAACATATACAGCAAGATAATTAACCTGCTAAAGGACAACACAACATTCACATGAAGCACTGCACTTGTAAATGTACAGATGTATATGTTGTAGTTCAATTTTATCCTTGGTTCAATTTTGATTTTCCTTTGTTTTATATTCATTATCATATATTAACATAGAAAATAACAATGGAAAATCAAAATTGAACCAAAGGTAAAATTGAACTACAACATATATACCAGCACACAAGGTGGCACTACACATTACATAGTACTAAAGTACCTTTACTCTAAAGGAGAGTCAAGAGTAATAATAATTGAAGGGCCGAGAGCATGTCCAGCCTATATGACTTTTTAGGCCTTTTTTATTTTTTCTTGCTCAGATTTGTCCAATTTTGGCATGTGAACTAGAAATTAGTTGCAAAACATTGTTCCGAATTTTTTTCCGTTGTTTTTTCCGTCGTTTTCGAGAAATACCGTATTCAAAAAAAAAAATCAATCAATCAAAGGCTCCTATTGTAACGCAATATTGCGGTAAGCTTCTGTTTTCGCACTGACACGGTTCGATATTTTTGTAAAATTAAACGTTAGAAATTTTGACGAACGCAAAAAAAGTAAATCACTTTCATAATGTCCAGTTCGAAGAAAGAAAGAAAAAAAAAAAAAAAAAAAAAAAAATGAGGCTGAGCGTGATTCGAACCCGGAGCCGTCCGAGCGCAAATCCCCGACCAAACCACTAGACCACAGACGAACACATGCTCACTTCAGCCTAAGTTTTATTATTAAAAGGTTGATACGCATCAAAACGCGTATCTCGATTTCAAAATCCTTTTAGATCGAATTTAATGTTGCATTAAAGACTCCAAATGCGAAACGTCTTCCCGCCGGCCAGCAACAACTCACTTCGAGCTGCCCAAAGCTGTATTTCAAGTGCCCGACCACGCACAGCGGACCCATCTACCACTGTCGCAAAGCACGTCGGGAAATCCTACAACAAAACCGAAATGGAGTTCCCACCCGAAAGTTATTGCAAAATACTATAAGTCTCAAAGCACTTCGGATATCGGGCATTTCGACCACGGCACGGGATGGGAAATGGCCCACAACTCTCAACGCTGCCCCTTTTCTGATCCGAAGTGATTCCAGACTTTCCCGCCGGCTCGTCTTCCCGACCAAGGTCCGTTTTTCACCTCGAGCACTAAATGGCGCTTCAGACACAAGGAAGGACAAGAAACACGACTCGTTTCTTTGAGAAGTGCTAGAGACTCAAGGATTTCCGGACTTAATGATGTCTTTCAATCACCGGACGGGCCTCATACACATTGGCTTACACACACGCTACAGAGGCGATGCGTTGCCGCAGTGAGCTCCCGATAGATAAGCGAGCCAGGCGTGCGTAAATAACGGTATTTTCGTTTAGTTGTTGGCACTGGTCAGAAGTATTGCAGTCGCGTATTCTCACGGCCAAACTGCTTTCAAATGGCTTCGAAATTACGCTCTGAATGTACCGTCAAAGCACTGGAGGGCCAGAACTCTGCTTTTTTCAGGTAAATTGGTCAAATTCCTTAGGGTTAGTGCAAATTCGACAAGGGCTTGTGATATTATTCGTTGTACGATAAAATGAGGCTATTCTGAGCTATTCTGAGCGAGAAAAAATAGAAAAAGGCCTAAAAAGTCATATAGGCTGGACATGCTCTCGGCCCTTCAATTATTATTACTCTTGGCACCCCTAAGTAAAGGTGTATTAAAAGGATTTTGAAAACACTGAGCAGGGTTTTTATAGGAACCCATGGTGGCGTACAAATCCATCAGCTTGAAGACAAGTACTACATGTACATACTTCAGTATTTTCCTAATATATTTGAAATTAATTTTCACTGTCACCTATTAAACATAATTTTCTTTTTATTTATTTTCATAAGCAGTCTTTAAACAATAAAAGTACTGCGTATATACTCACCACCTTGTCCCCGTCTTGTCTTTGCTCTACGGCCGCTTGAAGCTTCCTCGTCCCCTCTCTTTCTCTTTTTTACTTCTGTTGGCATTAAAAACACTCAATAAACAGGTTTGACTTGAGGCAGTGTTAGTACCAAGTATTTTCTCCTTATCAGGTGGGAAATGGTAAAGTTTACCAACTCAAACATTGGTGATATCAGCAGAGACTTAATCACCACAGTTACCACTACCTCTTCAGAAATAATTTTGACCTGCTGCACTGAAAGATAGGGTGAGCACACATACCAAGCACACATACCTTTCTGAGGCCAAAGTCGTAAGACATCTAAAGCTTTTTGGAACAGCAGAGGGTGGAAAATCTTGTATGCTCCACTACCTGGAAAGGGATATAATATGAAAAGTTCTAGAGTTTGTTTTCAATTATCTGATATCTGTATGTTAGTATAGCAAGAGTGAATACAGTTATTCTACACTAACTTACAACCAGTCAGCTTTAGGTGTGGGTTACACCAAAGATAGTGGGCCTGTGTTTCAAAAGGTTGTGGTGTACTGGAGTCATAATAATTAATGCAATAAATGGCATATTCCAGCATGTGTTCATTGACTGATTCATTCTTTAGGCTTCATAGAACTTATTGCTGCTTGGCGTAGATTTTGAAAGCCTTTGGTATATCTTCAGCATGGAATTCATAGGAAATGCAGACTGGGCTTACAAACATGCTCATCCTATTCTTGGTTTGCCTTTCATTTGCACCTATAAGTTGTTAAAAAAAGGTCTGCACTTATAAAATGGAACCGATTGTTTTGTGTGAAGTGACTCCAAGGGACTCACTGATAACAATTTATAACAAAGTCACCAGACCTGTAAGCATGGTTTTCTTACCTGGAACTTGAAGCAAGACAACATAAATATTAGCAGCCAATATGCAGCTCTCGAGTTTAGGTCCAACGCTTGATGACTGCAAGCAAAAAAAGTCAAAACTCAGTCCTTGTCTTAAACCATGTGTTAAGGAGATTGTATGCGCGTAACCACTTTGCACGAGCGTGCGCATTGGTTACATTTTTATTTCAAATTCAAATTCGCATGGCGTATTAAAAAGGTAGCGAGCAACCACCTTCATAAAACCCTGTTTTAACTCCCATACAAACTCTGTATTGACACATTCCCATAAGCGGACATTCCTTAAGCAGCCACAGACACTTTCAGGGGTTACAATTTAGAAGTTATATTTTTTTTGTTTTTAAGCTCCCATAAGCGGACACCCAAAAGGAAATCCCATTAGCCCCAACTTTACATCGCTGTTCGTCACAATGATGTCACAATGCATTGATTACAGTGCCATATTACAGTGTCTGTTGTTGTTGTCATACACATCTGGTTACATTTTGAATCGCCACTTGTATGCTTGTGACTGGAATTACAACATCGTCAACACAACAGTGTAGCCAAGGCAATCAAGTTTCGATTTCAGCCATGGCAAAGACATTTTAATGTACTGGCAAGGAATTTTTTGATGAACTTGCAACTTAAATCTTTGAATTCCTGATGAAGCAGCCTTCCATCCACAGTTACCTATCGTGATGCACATTGCTGTAAATTGGGGCCTGACTATAAAAGATACATTACTCAAACATTTGTAAACTGTATCACTGCATTTTGTTGCAGTGAGACTGTTTAAATGTTTTAAAATGTTGGTTGCAATTAAGATTTGTTCTTTAATCGCTACGGGCCAGTCCTAGCTAGTACTGCAGTATGCAGTACTGCATACAGCTATCGCCATTATTGTGGCATAAAAAATATCATTTTATTTGGTGGTATTTTTTTGCATTTCCAATGTTGCATTCTCAAGGCCCTATAATGCCTATACAGGCCATCTGCCCCCATCCCTGTCTAAGGCTCTTATTACCCATAACACTCACCACTTGTCGCATACTAAGTTTAATTTAATTTTCCCTAGTTTCAACTCGAGGTTTATGAAACATTTAAGTTCATACAGAGGGCCATCCTTTGGAATGCAGTAGGAAGGACCCGCGAGACAGATATCCCATTATATAATATTAAGTCATTCTTGAAAATAGTTGAGAAATGTGACACTTTTAAAGATTTTAGATTTAATGTGCTTGCGCTGCAAATAAGTTAAGAGATTTTAAATATTTTTAAATTGTATAAATATTGCTAAATTTGTATTGATTAACATATACACTGTAAATAGTATTTTATATTATTTACATGACCCCACAAGCTGTAGCTTTGAATTTCTATCATGTATAAATAAAGGTTGTATGTACAGTGTATGTATGTATGTATGTATGTATGTATGTTTATTGTTACCTGGACAAGCTCCCGTAAGTTGTCATCTATCCCTTACACCTCTAGCGGCCGCTTATGAGAACCATTCTCGTAAGCGGCCAGCTCCAGTTATGGACGCCGTATTCGCGTCCCAAAGGTGTCCGCTTAAGAGAGCTTCCACTGTAGACCACTGTAGTTGTTTTTCAATATTTTACAAAATGAAATTTGGTTTTTTTTCTTGAATTTTGATGTTTGGCACTCTTGGGAGTTAAAGGGTTCATATGATTAAGCAGCTGCTGTTATAATTTGTTACCTTGTCACAGGAACCAATAAAGGAGTGAAGTACTGAAATTATGACTTTGTGAGAACAGCTGTTATTTGAAAAAACGTTCCATAAACCTAAAAGAGACAGAATAAACTGGTCGTTGTTGTTGTTTTGTTCTGTAAACCTTTTAATGTTATATGCTGTTCAATAACAGCAATAGTCTACAAATAAATCCACAGTAATGTACCAGTAAGCTTAAATTCAGTTTAGCAAATGCTGGACATGTATATAAACGTTCAGGGGATAGGCACTGCTAGTCCAAAGTTATGCAAACCAAACCAAACCTGATGCTACATGTACTTTTATATCGCTGGGTAAACCAAACTAAAATCGAAATCATCAAAAGGCTATGCAACAGATCATAACTTACCTTCATTTAAGCTTAAACTGTTGTTGATTTCTCGAGACCACCTCCTTGCTATCACCAACAGACTTTGAAGCTCTTTAACGAAATATTTACAGTCAACTATGCTGTTTTCTAAAACTTCTGGAAGCTCTAATGGCTCACAAAAATCAGAACTCCATGCTTGCTCAGCCCATTCCTTGGAAATTGCAGAGATTTGAAGACCATCACAGGCTGAAATTGTCTGTTCTGTTATGGAAGCCATTTTGGAATCGAGCTTCGCGCGCCTTTTTCGAAAGTGCTTGGTAGCCGCTACCAAAGCATAATATGGCGTCGTGAAGTCAAGAAATAACTTCAGGGGAAGGGCTGGAAGAGGTATCAAAGCTTTACAAATATCGGCTTCATTTTAAGTGTTTTAAGAAAAACACAATTATCTAAAATTTAAAAAAATATATTTTTGTCACTCAAGAAGTATTACATATATATTTAGCCAATTTACAGAGAGATTAACAACAGGCTAGGCTACAAGGTTCCCCTCCCTCCCCCTCCTTAAGAAAGTCTTTTGTTCTGTTGCCACGTGAATATTAATCAGAGAACAAACATCAATATCAGCTGAATAATGCTGCCCTAAAATAAATTTCTAAAATTCAGGAAGCTAAAGGACTTTCAAACTTCCTCGTCCTTCGAAATCGGTAGTGATTTCTAGCCATCAACGACAATTTAGCTAGACAATAATGGTGAGAAGAGAAGGTGAAAATCCAAGCGAGAGAAGAAGGCCAAGATACACGAAGACCAAAGATGGCGGATCGACGAACGAAGGAGATTCACAGTCGTCGCCGTACAAGAACCTTGCTTTTCTTTGCCTCTTTCTTTTTCCATCACTAGCCTGGCTTGTAACCGTCGGTGGTGATACCATATCTAATCTTGGTTCAGTTTTTGGTACTCATTCCAATGCCTTTGTGGTTGCAGGGTCGTTGACTATTCTTGTGATCGCAGGTTATTTCTTTAAACCCCTGCGAGGTTTTGTGAAATTAATGATCCCTGTAATGCTTGGCGTGCTTCTCCTTCCCACTTTCCAAGTGTATCTGTGTTCTCCGCTGGTAATCAAGAACGAAAATATCGGAACACAATACAGTTTAAAAACAACTGCCTCCGAATTTCTTCAACAAGCATGTGAGAGTGTTTGCCTGAAGAAATCGAAAATCCCATCTCCGTATTCCTTGACGTTCTTCACACCACGAGTTTCCTTAAAAGTCAAGTTTAACCAAATCGTCGATTTGAATATAACGACCACAGCTACGGTTGGGGGAGAAAAACTCCCAGTTGCAAAAATCGTACTATTGAAATCTTGGCGAAGTGTGAAAGGAAAGTACTTTGCACTGCACATTATAACAAGAGTGCCAGTCAAGATAAAGAAATTTGAGGAGGGGTTGACAGCCAAAAAAGGAATGATTTTATCTGGCAGGATAGAAAATATTCCTGCAGACCTCAAGAAGCTCCGTAATGAGATGGAAAAGCAGAGACATTTCGTGAGACCCTTTATCTTGGATGTCTTCCGAGCATCAGAAATGGAAGAATGAGCAAAATGTAAGCTGATCTCAAGAAACCTATATATTTACATGTGAAAGGATTAAAGTCACAATCAAGGAGTTTGAACATGTCGTGCATAATGCACCAGTCAATGTAAATCCCCCCCTGCCCTCCCCCCTGCCCTCTCTCCCTGCCCTCCCCCCTGTCCTCCCCTGCCCTCCCCCCTGTCCTCCCCTGCCCTCCCCTCCAACCTAGGAAATACCGGTACCGGCTGTCTTGGGGGAGATTTACTTCTTCGGTTCCCAAGGCAGGGAATTTCTGTCTGTTTCAATTTTATGAATGGTCATGTATGTGTCCTGGTAGCAAGGGACCAGGGACATTTGCATGAAAACATTGCCCCAAGGGCAGTAAAGTTGCCCTCTTTTGCCAACCCAAAAGTTCAAGTCCCCAGTATTTTTTGGGTTGGGAGGGGGATTTGTATTGACTGGTGCATGAAGCCTCCAAAACCATGTTGGAGATTTTTTTTAAAATTTGCTTTAGTTTTAAGGTAAGGTAATTGACGTGAAGACATATAAAAATTCCCTGACACAGTTTTGGAGGCCAATGTCTGCTTAATATCATGCAACTACCTGTTGTGGATCAAAATGGTAGCATGGCTAACATAAACATTGGTCATCTTGCGTAAAAGTGCCGAGATGCATTAAATTATAATTTTATGTGTTTCTCCATTTCATAAGCTTTAAATTATTGTATAGGTTTGGATACTTTGTATTAAAACTGAGCGCTTACGGGGCTTTATGCGCAACATGGTCAAACTCCTTGACTGTAACCTTAAAGAATAAAGTTAAAGATGGACTTAAGTTTTATTACATTTTGGTCCAGACTTTTTTATTGTGATCTTGAGTGATCAGTGTTGGATAACTGACTTGGAACATTGTTTAAGATGTTCAACAGTGATTCATTTGACTCATTTATTTTAGTTACAGTTGAGAAGTAGAGAGACAGACCCAGGGGAGGTTCTCAGGTATGATAGTGATGGGTAGGTGCAAAGGTCTTTTGGGGGTTTGAAATTTGTGATCTGATGACTTTTTTTGGGTGAGAAATTTTGTAGTGACTTTATTGGGTTGAAAGATTTTGGTGAGGACTTTTATGGGGGGGTTGGCAAAGACAGTTACCTTTTTATACAGAGGGAACAGGGACTTTCAGGGGGGGTTACGTCATGGGCCTTTGGATTTTTTTGGGTCTGGTTTTAGCCTAATGGGACTTTTGGGGGGTCTAACAATTTGGCCTCATTCGCACCTACCTGTCACCATGGCTGCTGAGCAGAATTTCGGGGACCCTTTGTGACGTTTTATTGTCTGAATTTTTGAAAACAAGTGATGTTGAAGTTGAGTTGAAGAGCAAGAGGACACTTTGTGACGCTCATTAAATTTGTCATGCATCTAATTATCTGCAATCCTGGACATAACTGACCATTTTGTATAAAAACAAAAGATTTACGCTGCTAAGCTTCGCAGTGAAAAAGCTGAAAATGAGGTTAGGCGGGCAAAAACAAAGCATTTTATTCTCTGGGGAGTCAGCATGGCTGCTGCATGATAAAGACCCATACCTTGTCTCCTACAACTCCTGTTAAGGTGGCTCTGTTGTTATTTCGGGTGCACTTGTTTATGACATAACTTTTTAGGAACTATAGTGATGGCTATAAAACTTTGTGAAAAGTTACAGCTATTATTTAGTGATAATATTATGGAATAATTTTGGTTCAACTTGGAAAAATATTTTTAGTGATAATCGAACTTAAGTGAACCCCACATTTTGAACAAAGTCACACCCAGTGAAAACTTTTGCTGTTATATTTGTGTTTAATTTCTGGAATCAGCCTACATTGATTTAATACATACCCTTACCAAGTTTTTGCAAAATCGTTGGAGCAGAAGTGTGGAAGTATAAGGCCATCAAAATTTAGCCCTAAAATTCTCTTGAAAATTTAAATACTTAATGGTCTTTGACAAAACAATCCATGAACCCAAATTTCTGGAGTTTTTTAACTTTGAGTGTTTTGGCCTCTTTTAAAAAAGGAATTTTGACTTCTTGCAGTAATATATTAAAATATATTTCTGTTAGTGATATAAATTATTTTGTAATGTGTACTGTATAACTGCTGTAATGAGCCTTGACACACGCAACGACCAACTGAAGAGAGTCGGAGTCTTGCCAGAGCACTTCTTAGAGAGAAGTTTATTAGAAAGGTACTTATTACTAAGGATGGGGTTCATTAAAAAAAAGGTCTGGTTAAAAGGGGTGCTGAGGGATAAGGGGCTCATTTGGGAGGAGCTTCTTAGAGGGGGAGCGTATTTCAGAAAGGGCTTACTAATTATTGTTAGAGAGGAGCATTGTAAAAGATGGCACTTATAAGAGAGAAATAAAGAGGTGAAGGCTCATTGTCAACCTCGTTCCCAGGGTATCTCATCTTCCTCCCTCGCTCCAGGGGGGCGGGAAGATGACAGACCCTGGGAACGAGGTTGACTCATTGTAGAGTTAAAACTTATCAGGGAAAGGAGGCTTGTAAGCTGGGGTTCTTTAGATACGTGTAAATAGCGAAGACCAATTAGAGAGATGCGGCTTTGTAAGAAATTAAATTTATTAGGAAGGGTTTGGAAGATTCTGCATTAGCAAAACTTGCGTACTGGATGCAAAATGAATATGTTCTGCTCAGCATTTCCTTGGTAACACACCACTTTTATTATTTAGTAATTCAAATAGGCCATTTCCGAGTTGCCTTTAGCCTCTCTATCAAAGCAAGGCTAGGTGCGAAACCTTTCATATGAAAATGAGTTTTCATTCACATGCAAATAAGTTCTCATTTTCATATGAAAAGTTTTGCACCTAGCCTCGCTTTGATAGAGAGGCTAAAGGCAACTCGGAAATGGCCTATTGCGGAACTCAATAAGATTACAGCAGATTCTGATAAACAGAACTATCATGACAAACAAGTAACATTCTATTACCAGTGCTGGATCTGGACTCCATCATAAGGGGTGGGGTTGGGGTTGGGGTTGGACCACTGAGTGAAAATCTTAGACTGAAAAACCTTTGAGCCTTACTTTTCCTTAGATTTTAAAAAAACTGTATGGCTGGGGGTGGATTGATTTATGCAAAAAGGATCGAGTTATTATTAACCTTTTATTACATCCATTTTGAAATCACTGGTGATCCTTGCAATCTGATTGGCTCTCAGCAGTGCGATTTATTCCCGAATTGCGCCACTTTTTGCTCCAAATCGCATCTTTTTCTCAGCGGTGCGATTTATTCCCGAATCGCACTATTTTTTGCTCTAAATCGCATCTATAAGTCACATCAATATTGGTACTGACAAAAATCTTGTATTTGGGCAATTAAATTGTGCGATTTCAAAATGGCTGTAATAAAGTGGTAATTAAACTTTGTTGTGCAATTTTGGTCCGAAATCATACTTGTGATTTCAAATCGAACTTGCGCTGTGTGCTCGTTCGATTTTGAAATCACGCGTATGATTTCAGACCAAATTGCACTCCACTCAGTTCAATTACCATTATGAATTAAGAAGACAATCTGGTGGATTTTGGTGTAGATTAAAAGAGGACACTATATTTAATATCGCAATTGTAGTCAATCAACTTCTGTGTAGTACACATTTTACTCACTCCAAATATCATGGGACGTTTTGAGATATTTTTCTAAACCTGTTTTAAACTTTGGCATGAAGAGGGCCCAAGACAGCATTAAGAGACATAATTTGCTATCAAACATTTTATTTACAGAATCACAACCTTAACCAAAATACTCATGTTATATTTGACAAGAGTAGTGTCCAGACAAGTGACTTGTTATCAGCAAGACTTGACTATTTTATATTTCTAGTCACAAAATAAATAATTTTTCACTGGTATAAAACTATGTCACATAAGTATTGCATGTTAAGTTCAAAGTATAAAAATATTTTCCTGAAGAATCGCTGTCTATTATTTTGTAGTTATATGAAGGAAATATATTTGCATCTAGCTCTTTTTCCAATATATATCAAATACAAACGTTCTTGCAAAAAAAAGTGCAATATTTTTTTGGAAACTACCTTGCATTTCTTTGAATGACTTAGGCATACACTGTAGTTTGTTTTCACATAAGATGTTTTTGCCTTACTTAACAAGATTATTTTACCTTTGTTCAGTGGAAATATTCACAATAATCTACATGGAAAATGATAACATAAATACTATTTAAAAGTCTTGTAAAGATAACATTGCAAAGAGTATCATGTTTTGGATTGATGTTGAATAATATTGAATATTACATAACTTATGCTTGCATAGGTTCACTTGCATTACTCTCCTTTATTCTGAACTTTGACTGGCTGTCAACAGCTCCCTCAGGTTTTGCTTGCGGAGCATGGAGCTTACTAATATGACGAGACAAATGACTGGGGTTGTTAAAAGCTTTTGGACACTTAGAACACTGATATGGTCGCTCACCGGTGTGAATAAGAATATGCCGCTGCAAATTGCCAGAAATTGAAAAGCGCTTTGAACAATGAGTGCACTGGTATGGCTTCTCCCCTGTGTGAACCCTTGTGTGAATGACAAGCGCGCTTTGCTTGCTGAATGCCATTTGGCAGTGCTGGCACTTAAATGGTTTTTCGCCAGTATGGCTGCGAATATGCCTAACTAACATTTGTGAATCGTTAAATGACCGAACACAAAACTGGCATTTATAAGGCTTTGTGCCTGTGTGAACAAGCAAATGTTTCTCAATTGACTGAGAGTCACTAAATGCACGTCCGCAATATTCACATTTGAACGGCTTCACTCCAGTATGGCTGTACGTGTGCTTCTCCAAGCTTGTATTGTCATTGAATCCCTTATTACAGTAGTGACACTTGAATGGCCTCTTTTTATTGTGTACAAGCATGTGACACTGTAGTCCATCAGCGCGTGTGAATGCACGTGCACATTCTGGGCACTTGAATGGTTTCTCACCAGTGTGTGTGCGCTCATGAGAACTCAGGTGGGAATGCCACTGAAATCCTTTGCCGCAAAACTTGCAGGTGTACTTTGCATTCCTTCTCCTCCCTTTTCTGTGGAAGTGATTTCCATTTTCATCAACCTCGCCAAAATTTCCAGGTGAGAGGTTTTCTTTTTGGGTTGGGCTGTAGGTTTCTTCTCCATCCATTTCACTGTACTCGTCCTCATCATCCTCCTCATCCTCCCCTTCCTCCTCCTCCTCCTCCTCCTCCTCCTCCTCTTCTCCATCAGACATGGTCTCGCCATATCCATGTGCCAGTGCGTCTTCTTCTGAAATGTACACCCTTGGGGCAGTAGATTCCACCTTAACAGTCCATGTGTCCTGTTCTGGTTGTGGCCCAGCCTGGACACCGTAATCCCTCATGACAACAGTGTATGAACCCTCCTCGTCATCTTGGGGTGAACCAGGGGGAGTAATGATGCAGCTGGATTTGTTCAGAGCAGGATTGTGGCCAGGAGACGTGGAAATCTGTTCAGTGCACTGCAGCTGTGTTCCAGGACTGATACTATGCGGCGGATAGCTGCTTTCTGTGATTTCACGATGTGGCATTGCAGTTTTCCTTCTCTTTGCACCCTTTGGCGGCTGGTTTAGAGGTTGGGCTGAAGGCTGGACCATACTCTGAACCACAGGCTGGACTGGCTGCTGCACAGCAGGCTGACTTGTTGGGATCATTGTAGGTGCCCCTGTCACTGGAACTCTGTACACAGGACTGCGCAAGAAGTCTGGAGGAGGTGGTGCGTAAATAAATTTCTGTTGATCTTTACCATCAGGGGTGTACTGAGGAGTTGGTAGCTGGTTGGCATTCTCAGCAGGGTAAGGCAGGGTTGGCAGTACCACCTCCCCTGCTGGTTGATTGGCTGGATAGTAGTGGACTTGTACTTGAGGGCTACTTTCAGGCTGATAGTGGACAGTGGCACCACTGTGGGGTGGATAGTAAGGCTGTGGTGGCAGCTGAGGTGGCCTCTCATTGGGATACTGATGTGGAGGTGCTGGAGCTGTTTGTACTGGTGGACCAGGCTGAGTGGTGGGCACCTGTTGGCCAGGTGGAGGGTACGGCACTGCTACAGGCACAACATGAACTTGATAGGGGTGCTGGTTGGGTACTGCTTGGTACTGCAGTGGGTAAATGGGTGGCCTAGTCATTTTCTGATCCTGAGTTGGATAGGTAGGTTGTCCTGGAACTAGTTGATTTGGTGGTGGGTAGTGCTGTGGTGGGGGAGGTGCTACTGCTCGAACAGGGGAAGGATATGGCTGAGAAGTTACCACAGGATGACCAGGAGGAGAGTGCTGGGACACTGGCTCTGACTTTGTGACAACATATGGTGGGGCTGAAACTGGTTGCACTGTTTGCAGTGGGTAGGCTTGTGCTGGCATGACCCTAGGATCAGCTGGAGGGTATGGCAAAGCAGCAACTGGAGGATTGCTTGGCTGTGGTGGGTAAGATGGCTGAGCAATGGGATGAGCACCTGGATTAGACGTCATTCTTGGTTGATATGCCACAGGGCCGTGAGGCTGGGGCATATGGCTATGTGGTGGAGCCTGTAATTGTGGCGTTGGTGGCATGCCTGGAGGAGCTTGTTGCTGTGGTGGTGGCTGCGGTGGAGCTGCTGGAGATGGTTGTTGCTGGTATCCAGGCTTGCCCTTGGTTTCACCATTTCTTTCCACTGGTGAGAACAAATTTGAAGAGCCAGGGACTTTTTCAAGAATAGCAGCTCCAGGGACAGCCTGATACTGCATTCCACCAGAGCTTGGAATTGCATACACGGGGAGATAATGGACAATTGGTGTCGCAGAAGCCGAGGTAGAAGCTGGAACTGGAGGCGTCTCTTGAGGTCTGGGCTCATTTCTTTGATAATGACTTGCTGTAGAGGATGTTGGCACGTGATTATTAGCTGTTGTATTACAGCGATAATCTTCACTTGGACGACGTGGCGGCGTTGGGCCATTTATTTTTTTATCAGGATAAACATTGTCCATCGTTTGGCCGATCGAGTGCACTTCCACGATCTTCACGTTGTCGAGACCAACGTTACTCGCATTTGGCGCGACTTCGCGTTCCTCGCGCGGGAAGTTTGGAGGCGCCTTTGCATAATTATATTGCGTGGAGTGTTCTTGCCGGATTCCCTTTTCATATTTAAATCGTGCGGTCTGGTCTTGACAGTTCACTGAATGTGCCGCGGATGGAACATAATAATAGCCCTTGGGGTTCCCCTGAGACTTGACCCGCTTCGACTCCGCATAATTATGACTGTTTCGTTGAAGTGATGAAATGGTCTTGTTAGATGCAACTTGTCTGTCAAGCGGAACGTCTGTGAAAGAGCTATTTTCGTTGTTAGCTTCTCGGGGTGGTTCTCTGCCATCTTTGTAGTAATAAACAACCGTTTTCTTCGGACTTCGCTTGCGCGTTTTCCGTTGTAGCTTAGCTGCTGTGCGTGGAATTTCTGCGACGGTATTTTTTGTGGCGAGAACATTTGTTTGGTTTGGGCGCTCTGTCGGGGCAGAAGTTAATTCCCGTTGTTCGTCTTCTGCGCTCTGTGAATGTTTTCGCTTGACATGAAGACTAGCGATAGCGGGCGACGTTCGAGATTGCGTTGAAATTTGATCCACGGATTTTGACAAGGAAGCACTCTCGTTGCTGTGGGGATCTGTGAGAGAAAAAAATTGCAATATGAGACGGGAATACCGTTTAAAATAGCCAGCGAGACAGCACGTTGCAAGGAACCGCAACTCGATTGGAAGTTTAAAAGTTTCAGATTCGTAACACAAAGTGGCATCTCACATAACCTAGCGATTTTGAGAGTTGTTTATCGAGTTTACACAAAAGTGAATAAATCACTGCAAGGCTCGCTTAATTAACTATTCAACATCTGAGCAATAAACAGAAAGCGCGCTAATTTAGTTAGAGAGATGAAAAACTCTTAAAAATCAACAGGCAAATTATAGCACTTGGAAACCGGGAATGCGGTAGAAAACTTGAGTTTGGTCTAACCTAAACCGGATTGACTTTCTAGGAAGCTGAAATCAGGAATCGTGGTGCGGGCCCCGCTTCGAATCTCGGCTAATTTTATATAACCGCGGGCACTAAACTAAACCAAAACTTCGCCGAGTTTGGGAAAGTTTTTAAAACCGCTACAAGTAAACTCACTGAAACGTAACTCGCAATCCGCGACTTTCAAGACGCCGAAAAGAAAGTGAATTTCTTCGAGCGGAGGAGAAACCATGGAAGGAAGCAAGTTTGCCCCGATAAATTTACGTAACATCAAACGCGCTAAAATTAGCTTACCTGAAACTCCGTTGGAAAATTGAAAGGTTTCTTGCGGTAGCTGAGTTCCCGCTTCGTCTTCTTTCTTCTTTTCCTTCTTGGCTTTGATCAGGAATGCTCGTGGCATGGCGATAACTTCGTCGTTGGAGAAAATCCAACGGTGCGATTTCTAACGTTGTGTTGCACTTCAAGGATGCTGACGAATGCTGCCGTTAACTGCTCGACAAGGATATTAGCATGCGGGTATATTATTAGTATTCAATGCTCAGTCGACAGGAGAATTCCGCTGGGTGACGTCAGACGGTTGAAATATCATAATGAAACTCCCCCGCCATTTTCACCGGGGGTATCACGTGCGACAAGAATCCGACATGTAAAACATTTCCTCAAGGGGTGGATAATTTCACTGATTAAAGGTGATAAGGTTTGAAATGACCAAACAACGTTGAGTGGTGATGATTTGGTAAGAATGGTTGTCACGAAGCGAGAAATTCCGGGGCATGAAACACAAGTCAATATTAGTTCACTGGCGCTACCCCTATCGGGTTTATTTTTCACCGGAAGTGAGCGATTTCGCTACGGTTCGTCGATTTGAATTCCGACACTTCGCACTGCGCACGAAACTTTCCCCCGCACGTGCGAACACGTTTTTTGTCGAAAGTCCTTCAATTGTGCAACTCAAAAACAAACTTTCGCTGCATCGGAGTCATCACAGAAAACGAAAATGTGTTTTTAACGTATGCTTTGCGCTTGAATTCCCCAGTGTCACGGTAAAAATTTGCATTTTTGTTCTTGGCATACTGACACGTGTTGTAGTATTGACCTCCGTTGAACCGTGCCTAATCATTTGACGTTAGTGAAAGCTTCTACCTGTGTCAAAATAAGTAGAAAATGGAGAAAGTACCTATGCTACAAATCACAATTTCCTGCAAATCGCTTCAAATAGCTGCGGGATAAATCTGGAACGGACTGAAAAATCAAAAGGAACGCTGTCCGTTCTCTAATTTTACAAATTTCCGCAGGTTAATAACAAGCATTGTTCTGGCTTGAAGAGTAAATTAGCATAACTAGTTTTTCGAGATTACTAGAGAACAAACAACTTTGACTTTTTTCACCGCGCATCGAACTATAAATAGCCGTTTGCAAAAACATTTTATCGGCCGTTTTATCAGAAAATCATATCCGTTACTTACAGCAATATTAGTGCCTAGTTCTTGCTTTTGCCTCTTTCGTTTTTATTTTCTGTAATTGCATCAAAATATCCTATGTTGTTTGTTATCCACTGTTATGGAAACCTTTTGAAAACCAAAAGCCCGCCCCTTTGAAAACAAACTTGGCACTTTTGGTCTCAAAGTTTTAAACTTTTCAGTTGCATGCAGGAATCAATAAATTTTTATGCCACTCTAGCAGATAGAGTTTCCGTTTTCCAGCAGAAACAATATTTCTCTTCAACATCGATTTTCTCCATAAATTATACAGTGGCGTCCAATTGCTTCGAAAGTTCCTGGTTCTATTCAAATTAAGTTTCCCACACGCTAGAGGTATGCACTATATTTAAACTTATGTTTAAAGATGAGCTTGTTTAAAAGCTTTCTTGTCAAAAATATTAAATGCCCACTGTAATTTAGACGTTTGTTTGGGAAAGTTTAAGATGCCCAACCGTTTCGGCGCAAAAGAATATTTCCCTTTCTTAGTTTTTTGATAGCTTTGTCCCCGTAATGTAATGTGAATTACACTTTTTTCAAAAAGGGTTGCATCATACTTAATATGATCACAAACATTCTTTTGTGTTCAATCAGTTCATAACAAACGCACAACCAATTCTCTCTTGAGACAAACAGAGAAAATAACACAACAAATGAAAAACAGAGTCCGAAATGTGTCCGAGAATGGGGTCAATTGGACCCAATTTTATTCGGTCGTTTTCGACTTGATAGCATGCATGCACGTTTTATGTGAAGGATCGGCCATTTTATCCAAACAGCGGAAAACAAAACACGTTTTTTATCCGTCGAACTCTTCCGATGCAATATAATGAAAATGCAAAATAGGTAGAGTTTTAAGTCAACCGTGAATGGGGCGGAGAAGCGACCCAGAAAAACGTCATAAAAATACTTTCTCTGCCAAATCAACAACCCAACGGCGCTAAGCTCTAATGTGAGCGAGGGGGTTGAAAACGATTGAAAACCCCCAAATGTGTATTGTTTGTGGATTTTTTTAGTATTGTTTTCCCGCGTTCCACAGTCTCAAAGTCGATTGCTAAGGAACAAACATACCACCAGTGTAATCAACAATGTGAGTGACGTGCGGTATTTAATTGTTACCGAAAATCAAACATGAGGGGGGCCGATACAAAAGACCACTAATTGAGTCGCTACCTGGAGACCGTGTAAACAAGAAACGAGGATGAAAAAATCGCGGAGTTTTCTAACGCAAATGGCTCATCTTGGTAATTTTGTAGGGAAAATTGATGCCTTATGCTAGCAAGGCACATTCCAAGCGCATTGCTTTCGCGTTGCGTAGTGTCTAAAGTAATAAACACTTAGATTTGAACTTTGTGAAAACAATACAAAATCTAATAATCTCGGGCTTTTTGACCTAAACCCCTCCCACACTTTAATATATTCGTTCGAGAAAAATTTCCGCTTTCAAAGATGACCTGCTATTTCAATGATTTCTCCAAAGAAAGCTTGTTGTAAATGATAGTTGCGTTTGAAAACATTTTCGCGTGGCTTCTTTTGACGTGCTTGCGGCAAAAACTTCAAGTTTCGATGTTGTTTTCGAAACCAAGCGTCACAAATGACCAAAAAGTCGCAAAACTGCTGAAGCGAACAATTTCTTGAAGCAGTTATATTGAACGTGATTTGCATATGAATTGGGATGGATTCTAGAAAAACACCATCAACAGTTGAGCTGTTTTGGTCTGTTTGTTCTCTGCCATGCATCTAACCAACAAATCACGCCAGTGCGTGAAAGCGAAGTTTTGAAACAATCTGGGTAAACTTTTGAGGACGTTTTCTATAATATTGCAAGATAATTGTAAAATGCCAGTGTTTAATACAACCGCGTTTTGCAAGTTCAATGGCTGCATGAGATTAAAGTTCATTTAGTGATTAAAAATCCATTAAACAGTCGGACCCCTTTTAAAAACAGTCAAGCGCGAACTCTTACTGTTAATAAACACCTATTCAAAACGGCTTTTAACAGCTCTAGCTATTAATTTTTTCTTATTTTGCACAAGAGCACAATACCCCAATATAACCCGAGAACTAACGGTGGCTAAATAAAACGGCTCCTCCATTTCGGCCAATATTCCAAGTTAGAAAATCTATTGTTTGCTTGCTTTCAATTTCAACGCAGATTTAAATTCCTTTAGTCACAGGTGCCGTCGAAAGGAATTTAGTGGGCAGAAATGCTTTTGAAGGCTAACAAAGAATAAGATATTATTATGTCTACGGTTCGTGAGCTCTGCGCGTCAGAAAGTACAACACAACACTGTCACCATAGGCAAACAACACGTACAGTATTTTCAAAATCATTCTTAAACTGTCTCCACAGCGGTTTATAGTTAGTTCGGACATAAGTTAAGTTGTTTTTTATTCACGGCTTGTGGTAACAGTATTTGGTGTATAAAGTGTAAAAGACAGAGTTTCCTGAAATAAACCTTTCCGTGAAATTAAGACCGACGGTATAATATCCAGTGAAGATTACTAGAATGTTATTTTCGACAGGTCAGCTGGCTCCTCGGAATGGACCCTACTGTTTTAACCCACGCACGAATTAAATGCCCATATCGAGATTTGCAGCTTTGATTAAACGTTTTGAGTTACAAAATTTAAGAGAGTTGGATTTTTTGTGGTTAAAAGTAGAACAAATCTCTAAGTTATGCTATTTTGGTTTTGTTGAGACTTAAAAATCCGTCAAAGAGTGCGGTCCCAAATTCCTTATGGATGACTGTTTAAGTGAACTCAATTTTCAAGAATGATTTTTTTCTTTTTTTTTTTTAACGCTGTCAGTTCTGCCTAGTCTAAAACCATAGTTGGAATTTATATATTGCCTATTTTAACTGTGAAATTGTCAGTATGGTCAAATTGCTTTTTTTTTTTCAAGTTATAGTACACCTTATATCTTAGATTTGGGAATTCAAGAATGCTACCGATATTAGTAGAAGTTAATTATGTTGTTTTCCTCAGATCGCGTCTCTGCGGTATATATATTTTTTACATAAATATTATTAAAACCCGTTTAATTACTTCTTTGCCTCGTTTAAATCACCCCGTTCGTAGAATTTAAAAATGTATTGTTGGTGGGTTTCCGCTGCAGATTTCGTGCAGACTTGTTGGCGGGCCTTATAAAATGCCTTTGCACTAATTCAATATTTGTGAAATTTATTCCATTGAAGAAATCTTAATTTCAAATTACATTTTAATCTGATAGCCTTAAGCTAGCGTTAATTTTCCGGTTTCATCTGCGGTTTTGGTGTTTGCAAAGGAAACCGACTCTTGTTTCGAAACGACTGCGTTTAATACGGTTTCGTCCCCGCCTTGGTCATTTTAAATCCATAGATTAAATTTCTGACTGCTCGGTTTATGATAGACTTCTAAATAAGTAGGATAGTTCCAGACTTTTGACAGTTAATGCGCTTCTTGAAGATCAATAAATTAACCTATTAACTAAAAGCTTGTAGCTTTTTGAGTTGCCCGCTTTGCTGCAAGACAAACCGTGACATAACAAATTTCGTGGGACGAAGAAACACTCGGACTTTGAAAAGGCTATTACCACACAAACGTATGTTCGATATATCTGACCTTCTTTAAGAGCAGAGGTCAAGTGGAACTAACAAAGAGTAAATGAGTTTTTATCCGTATGCAAAATCCTGACGCCTCCTCTGAAATTTCGTGATGCGTGAAAAAGTTGAATATGTTGTTATTATAAATGTGAACTTAGTTCACTTCGGCGCAAACTTGTACTCTTCAATCGTTTTTTGTTTTATTTCGTAAATTCATTTTTGCTGTCCTGTAAAACTGTAGGTTAAGTACAAATGTCTGAACTTGATGTTGTTTTTAGCTTGTGGTAGAAACCTAACAGAGAAAAGTATCGAAGCGGAGACTTTTTGTTCTCTTCTCACATCAGTGTTGAATTCTAAATTAGCCTCACTGGGCATGCAGTAGTTCACGAGTGGTTCGTTATAATTATTATGCTTTTAAGTTTGAATTTTCAACGTATTCAGTGTAATAACAATTTACTCTGAAACTGCTCACGTATCAAGTTTGACTGAGAGAAGAAAAACCGTGATTTCAAAAGTAAAATTCCGTATCTACTTGCTTTCGTTCCCTTCGGTATTTTTTCCTGTTTGCGTTGTGAAAGAGTGCCCTGGAGCTAGCAATCCACATTCATTGTTCTTTTCACTATAGTGAAAGTGGTTATTGGTTTTGTTTTATCTTACAAACAAAAGAGGCTTAAAAGTGGAATTTATGTCGACGAATGGCACACAGGTTCACCCACTGCGCAAACATGTAATTACATACCAGGAAAATTTCACTCGTGGCAATATAGCCCTCAACGGTCGATTCCTTGAACGATCACCAATATGTAGAGACTCTTTAGAGAAATTCACTGATCATACATATCAAGTTAAAAACTGACTCGATGTTCTATGCCGGATTAAATAGTCTCGAGGGGTATTCTTTTCTTGTTAATCACAACGTCTGATCAATCATTTTGTACAAACAAGTGTTATCAGCTTTTTATTAAATCTCCATTCTTCTAGAAATCTACCCGCGAAGCTTACCCACGCAAAACCTCGCGCGAAATCTCGCGCGGGTAGCCGGCAAGTTCGAGAAGCAAAACATCGGATATATGGAGGTTTATAGGTTTATTTTATACCATAATATTATCATAACGGTAAAAATGTTTGTATTAAATAAATGTTTGTCAAAGATGTTGAGTTCGGTAACGTTTTACTGGTCGACTCCGCCACGCTTACCGTAGCTGCCAGTGGCTGGCTGCTAACATCTCCGCGAAGGCAAACAAGTTTGGATAGTATTGTTCCCCCTGGTCTTCTGTGTGTCTGAAAGGGAATTATTAAACGAAAACGATTTTCAGTCTGCAATCCGTTAATACGAAAACCGAAATGAACAGACAGTCCCCATATCACTGAAGTAATAAGCAAACTATCAGTCTAGTTTCTTCACGGCCTCCGAGCAATTCGGGCTGTACTCTCCGCGATCCGCGATAACAAAATGAACATATGTACACTTTATTTGAAATGCGCCGTACACTGCCCGCATAGCAAGTTTTCCCTAACAACAGAGTTCTCGTATTATGCTGGCTACGCGTACGAGAGTTTGGTAGCTGGGTTATATTAATTACCGTACACGGGCCGTGTACTGTTACAAACTGTCCATAGAAAAGTCTCATTTTGATTTATTGGCCGGCCCGACTCAAAAGCGAGTCCGAGTGGTAAACTAAAAGGTATCTATTTATTCAGTTTATTAGAAGAAAATGAAAGTGAAAAAAAAAAATGAGGCGCGTATGCTATGCAGATATAGATGTTTACAGATTGTTTTAAGCTGCAAAGTTTATCTTTTGTGTTTTGTAATGCTCGATTGATTTCGCGGCAGCTGTGTGAAGTGAGCCATAACTCAGACGATGGTAAATAAGACATCTGCTGTCGTTGGTTACGTGTTTGTGGTTAAATCTTTACTCCATGCCAAACATACCTAACACAGTTAGCAGCAGAAATCACTACTTGATATTTATTGTATACGCACAGTTCTTTCAGTGGATTTTCCATCGTCAGATTTGCGTATTTTGTTGAACGGCTTAAAGCGCGAGTGTTTACCACACGCGCGAGTGTAGGGTAGGTTACGCGAGTAAGGGAAACCCCCGCTCTTAGTGAAAATAGGAGATAACTATGAGTGAAGAATTTTTAACAAGGCAATTGTAGAGAAATAACAGTAGCGGATGACATAATAAAAATATAATTCGTAATATTTTGGGATAGATGTGTCAAACTTGTGAATTTCACCTATGTCCGATGAAGAAATGAGCCGGAAAAATAATGCTTACTCTCTTAGACAGCCAGAAGAAAACCCTTGTATGATTAATTTTTGCACTGGACAGTTGAATGATAACTCCACAATACTCCGAATGCTTACTACCTTGAACACCTGTGATTTGTATCTCTGTAATGAAGAAGTTCCAGCAATGTTTTCACTCGAATTCAAATGATTTCGGCTTTATTACGTAATGTATCGTTGAAAAGAGTTTACTTGGCAAGTTGTAAAATCTTCACACGACGCGAAATTTTATTTTCAGGGATATGCACAAATCACTGATAGTACTTGCGCAAGATAGCTCTGAGTGAGTAGAAACGACAGGTCCATGTTATCGAGAAAATGACCATCTTACTAAAGACAATTTTCTGTTAAATTTTGAAGATTTATCAGCCTCGTGGCTATAATTATTTTCCCTCCATTTAATAATTATGCCATAAGCTTTTCTCATCTAGAATATTAACAGGAAAATTCCTCTCTTTCACACACATTTCGCTTTCATTCTTGAAATTTATAGTATGTAGGTGTTTTGTTTGCTACTATTTTTAGCTGTTTGTATCCTTTTTAGAGGACAAATTTGACTTCGGGTACGAAAACACATAACAAAGGTAGTTGTTTTCATCAAATACATCCATGTGGGCGGGTTTTTCCCGCCAATTTGAACTGCATAATACGCATAATTTATGTAATTATTTCTGATTATTTAATTATAAAAATTAGGCAGTTAATGCTCAGCCATAGCTAAAAAATGTGGCTGTTCAAGTTGCCAATGAAGTGTTATGAGTATAATTTATCTTTACACAGGTTGAAAGTTACAATTTGATGTATTGAAACAGTGAGAATTGTACATGAATTGGCCAGCGAAGTATCGCGCCAAAATTTTCGCGCGCGCGCGAAAAAAGGTTTTGCCCCAATGATCATGTTCTTTTGTTAAAACTGTTTACCTTGGCTGGCGTGATTTGAATGTCAAAGGATATTCAATTTATACTGATCATCGAAAGTGAAAAATATGCTTTCAATTCTCCGTATTGTGTCTTCTATTGAATTGCCTTACAAAGAGGATTAGATAAAAGATAGATTAAAAACATTTGACATGCGTGGCAGACAGGTAAACGCTCGAATATGTTGAGTCTTCTCGCGATCGCGCGTGTGGATTTCTCATTTTCTCTCGAAGTAACAAGAATTGGTGATAGGAACATAATAGGATTTCTCTGTGAACAGGAACTTTTTGGATGTTTATTTACTGGCCTTTTTATACATTTCACATCAACCGTCAAGACTCTAAACGAAGAGACCAATTTACTGACAACAAATGATAGTCTATTATTGTATTAAAACACAAATTGCGTGGAAACCTTTGTACAGCAACTGATCCTAATATAAAAGACAGCTTTCTTCTGTCATCTTAGCATGTGCAGACTGTCGGCGAATGAAAAGGTTTAGTCTTCAGATATAAATAAAGACGCAGGCCTTGCTAAAATGTAATCTGTAATTGAGGTATTGAGGTATTGTGATACCATTTGCCCGGGGGGAGTACTCCCTATAATGGGCTATACGGGGATGCTCCGCCCGAAAGGGGTACCTTTTTGAGGCTGGAAGTATATGAAAGGGTCGGGATTTCACGAGTTGAAGTATATGAAAGGGTAGGGATTTCACGAGTTGAAGTATACGAGAGGGTGGGAATTTCACGAAGAATAGGTAAGGGTAGCGAAAACACGAGTTGAAGCATAAAAAAGGGTAGGGAAAACTGCCATTTAAGTATTGTAAAAGGGCCTTTAAAATATATCAAAAAGACGCACGTGAAGGCTATACGAAAGGGGTACCATTTTCAATGAAAGGTATATGAAAGGGGTACCATTTTCAATGAAAGGTATATGAATGGGGTACCTTTTCTGTCAAAAACGGTATATGAAAGGGTAAGGGTTTGGACCTCGGGGTGGAGCATCCCCGTATAAAACTTTGTCAAGTACCCCCCCCCCCCCCCCCCCCCCGGGACCATTTGCAGTTAGCTCTTCAATCGATTTCGCGTATATGTTGTAGTTAATTTTTTATTTCAGGTAATTTTTATTTTTCCTTTGTTTCAAATTCATTAGCATATATTACCATACCCAAAAACAATGGAAAAATAAAAATTACCTGAGATAAAAAATTAACTACAACATATACTTGGCTGAAATGTTTCACTTTTTAACCATTTCAGCCTTCAAGGCAGTTGAAATACTCCAACTCAGCCATAGCTAAAAAAAATGGACTTTAATATTCAAGTTGCCAACAATAAGAATAAATTTATCTTTACACAAGTTGAAAGTTACAATCTAACAGCGAGAGTCGTGTTCGTATAGTAACTAGTGAAGTTTCGCGCGAAAACTGTTTTGCTCAAATATGATCATGTTCTTTTGTCAAAACTGTTTACCTTGGCCGGCGTGATTGCAATGTCAAAGGCTTTTCAATTTAATACTGCTTATTGCTGGCCTTTTTATCCATTTCACATCAACAATTGAGACTTTGAACGAGGAGACCAATATTGTATAGAAATACAACAAAACAAATGATATTACAGAACACAAATTGGTCAAATTGCGTGGAAACCTTTGTACAACTGTAATCCTACAATGAAAGACAGGTTGCTTCTGTCATCTTAGCAGACTGTCTGCGAATATTAAAAATAAGGTCTAAAGTCTTCAGATATAAATAAAGACGCAATCTGTAATTGAGGTATTGTGAAACCATTTACAGTCAGCTCTTCTACGATTTCGTGGCAGGCATCTGTTTACAATATATATACTATTACTTTTTCAAGTCTAAGAACGTCTCTTTTTTAGGCTGTAATTAAAAGTTCTCATTTTTTAAAATAATTTTAGCCTTTAAATATCATCTTAAAACGGGTTTTTCATGAAGGTTAACTGTGCGACTCAGTCTGTAACTGGGGCCACTTAAACAATGAAAGAAAAATCACTCTGCCGAGTACCTTATTCGTACTAATTTTCGCGAGGCTTTAATTTCGCGATTTTCGCGATTTGTAAAAAATCGCGAAATTAAAGACTCGCTAAAATTAGGATACGCGAAAATTAAACACGCGAAATTTAATACACATCTATAATTGCTTTAATCAATGATTAACTGCGTTTATAGCTACATGGTAATTGTCATCAGTCTATTTATCTTCTACTTCAGCACTTTCTTCATCCGAATCACTCATTTCTTCTTCTTGTACATGTAGCTCTTTTAAAACATCTT
The DNA here is from genome assembly GCA_024195265.1 of Dendrophyllia cribrosa. Lineage (NCBI taxonomy): Eukaryota > Metazoa > Cnidaria > Anthozoa > Scleractinia > Dendrophylliidae > Dendrophyllia > Dendrophyllia cribrosa. Next base: position 6,016,818 of record JAJLRJ010000002.1, on the reverse strand, counting down.
TCGTGCAGTCATCAAAATGTCCATTTAGGTCAGTACAATATTGCATTAGCATTTGATTGATTTGCAGTATTTGCTTGATTAGTCTGATTATAAACGCTATTTCTATTACCTAATTGCAAATCATGATTGCAAATCAATCGTCATTTAAGTGATCATTCAATAAAAAACGGTTTTCTAAGTCTGTCTTTTGTCAATTTTCGCGAAATTAAATGCCCTAAATTTATCATTTTTTGCAAAATCGCGAAAATTAATGCTCGCGAAATATTCGTGTTCCAAATTCGCGAAATTAAGTGCCCGCGAAAATTAGTACGAATAAGGTAGTATAGAAAATTTCAATCTTAACTTATTCCAAGTTGATATGATGAATTTCACCACTGTGCAGTAACTGGCACTAACTGCATACAAAACTGAGTTCTTTACTGTCCTATAATGAGACCAGTTTACTTTCCGCTATAAAGTGGTCCAGTCCTGTTTCACTACCCGGCGTAGTCGCACTGTAATTGCGGTTGTATCATTATATACATGTAACTCTTACCAGTTTTAAAAGGGAAACAAAAAAGTTCTTAAATGACTTTCAACCTCACCTTGGGTACGTTCTTAGCATTTTCAGTAATTTTTTTAACTTCCCGGTTGCCCGTCCTAATAAAATAGATAAGGCTTAACAAAAAAAAAATTAAATCAGTTGATGTAAAAAAAAATAATAAGTTAATGAGATCACTTGGATTAGTGAAGTATCAATTTATCTATTTAATTTTGATTTTGTTTCAAAGGTAAGGGTTTTTTTTTCAACTTTGAGTAACAGTAGCAAAAACAGTGGAACAAAGAAAACCGTATCACAGTACGTATGAGTAAAAATCACTGTCGTATAAATGTGCACTGTAATGAAAAACGGAAAACTATACTCAGTGCACGTTAGGGAAATTAGTAAAATAATTACTTATATTCATAGATGTGCAATGCAATAAAGCAAAAATTAAGTGAAAAGAAAAAGGCCCTTTACAATTAAACGGGTCGTTAAGAGAAGCCTTGTAACCGCTTGGGCGCTGTTGATCAATTTTAACGCCGGACTGACGTAGGAAATTATGGCATCTGGCCTTTCCCGCTTAGCAGTGATTTTCTGGCCATTCAGCGCTGAAAAGGAAACCAACATATGAAATTACATGGTGTAGTTCTAAGTTGAACGCTAATAAAGCTGTTAGCTGTCTAGTCAACCTTCCACCAGTTGGTATTCTTGGCTCGTTTTGTTAATGTTAGCCTGCGGACAGGCTTCCAGTCGGAAAATAGCGCCTCTCCGAGCCAGGAGCCTGTTCGCAGGCGATGTTAATGTTTTCTTTCGATTTTCTTAATTATAAGTGCTAAATTATGAATATATTCAGTGACACTCAAGGGTCGCTGTCTCTGCTGATATATCGTGTTTCCGTGATTATGGCCAGGAGCTTGTTTTAAGCTTGCTTTATTATCTTTAAATAGAAAAAAATCCCCAAAACTGATGGAAACGCAAAGACGAAATATGAACTGAAAAGGTAAACAAAACTGAGGCGTTGCAAACCATAAAGTCATCTATTGCTCCTACTAATTGGTTGCCCCAACGATTTATTTTGCTAGGTTTCGCTGTTGCCCATTTATAAATCAGGGTAGAGATAGAGAGGCAATGGAAAATAGAACAACAATGGCGGCAGAGACCAGACATAACCGATCTTTTTCACTGGCACTGAACTGTATGTCTCTCCAAACCGCCTTTTATTTCGGTTACTTTCCGGCTGAGAAAAACGGCTATATTTAAAAATTTATCCATTGGATAAGTATTTTAAAACTTCCTTGATTTTCATGATTTTTTTTTAAAACTTAAAAGAGTTGATAGCGGTATTATATAATTTACCAGTTGTTATGTAGGCTGGTAGCAGCCACCTAAATGGTGGTCAATATATGTTTGGCGGGATGCGGAATAAAGTTGAAAATCGAGGCGGAATGCGGGATACTGAAGAATGTTATGACTGTTATGGGCGGGGTACCGTAGGATAAAACATAATTCGAAGCTCCCGAGGCGGACACGCTTGAAAAGTCACTAGAAAAAGTGTCCTCAGACAGGAGATGGCCGCTTACAGGAATGATTCTCGCAAGCGGAGAATTCAAACAAGGTTCAGGCGGTCGCAAGTAGAGCTGTTTGCTTAATACGTGAGTGTCCGCTCAGAGCGACTCCGAGAGTGGTACGTGGTTTGAATTGGGAAGCGTAATATAAGCCTCTTTGAAAACAGGATATATGCTCGAAAATATTGTAATTTATTTGTTTAAAACAGCTCACGTATCACAACACCAGTTAAAAAAGGCTATTTTAAACCTTCTACTGACTGAACGGCTTATCCTATTTCTTTTTTTGGTCTTGTAACTGGCACTGATATTTTCACGGCTCGTCCTAATCACTTAAACTCTTTTTTAATATTTTGACAAAATAATTTTTCAAACATGAAAGGTGCCAGGAAAGAGTTTCCATACTTTGCTTAAATACGATGACAGAATTATCCTGGACCTAGAGGTTTTATTTGTTTCCTTTCCGTCTCAAAGGAAATTGTATCGCGCGAAGCTACGAAATTGAGTCGCAAAGCTGCGACAACGAGACACAGCGGCTTCAAGTCTGTTCACGTCTCGATTAGAAGAAAGCCGGGAAAACCTCTAGGAGCAGCTTTTGGAAGAACAAAACTTAATATCGCCAGCCGAGTTGGACAAATGGCGGAAAAGTTACTTGTCTTAATTTCTGATTTTGCATGTAATTTCTGTAAAAATTTGTGTCTATCTGTGCGATCATGTCCTGTAAAACCCTTATATGGGCTTAAAATTTATTTGTAAAATATTTTACCAATCAGATAAAAGGAAATAGTTGTTCTGGAAAGCGGCAGCTACATATAAGTTTCTAAATCAGTCCCGTATATGTAAACTGAGCGTATAAGCTAAGGACGTGGTGACTTTATTACAATCTATATCACACTTCCATCACGTTAACTTCTCTATACTAATTTTAAGAGCTCTCGACAAAGGTTGGCTTTCCGTTAACCATTGAGAGAGGAGAGTCGGCGTTTCAGGCGAATATTCCAATAACGGCACCAGAAAATGTCACTTGGTCATGCTATTTTAAAAGATCATATTTATGTTTAGTTTCAACCAATAATTATTAAAACAAAAAACTACTAACACATACGCGAATATGATTGATTTTGTGTATTCCTTCATCTCGGATATTCATAATAGAGCGGCCGGACTGAGTAACTGCTAAACAAATTGAATGCTTTGGTTAATCAATATTTTCAGCAAAACGACAAAAACGAAAGACCGAGCTTCACCTAGCAATACCAATGATACTGTCATTGGGGAAATTCATTAGAAGTTAAATCAAGTGCATGATATTAGCTGATATTTCACATGGGAAAAATGGTTTGTGATATTTCCTCATTTTGGCTTCTTGGAAAGTCACCTAGCCATGTTCGTGAAGGCAAAAAACCATAATAAAGCATACATTTTACAGTGGACAGATTTTTGTTATGATTCTTAATAAACCAACATTAATAACTCAGCTTTTGATGCATCGAATATAAGTTTGCGTTTGGTGGCGGCTCATTAAACGGCGTTTTTTTCTTTTAATATATTAATTCACATACATAAAGCTCGATCAGTCTTCCCTGCTTTTCTGTTGCCTAGTTTCATGGCTGTCCATAAATTAAAGCACGTTCGGTTAATATAGAATCTGCCGCCATTCAAAGTGAAATGTCTGGAAACAGACGCATTCCAACCCAGAAATCGAATTTGTATATAGTTGAAAAAAAAATGTTCACTACCACATAATAGCTCTTTTTATAAAATGGATACCTTTTTTCATTAATATAATGAATCAGCAATATTCGTTGATGAGTTTGAGGACATTTCTCCCCTTCATTTGCAGGACAGTTAAACGTTTCAAATTAATGTATTCATTTACAAAAGCGCAAACCACTCGCATTTTCAACAAGTGTGTCTCCACGCAATTCCACGCATGTTAACCGCGTCACGAAAACCCGCGGACGTGCACGCGAGTTAAAATTAGACACGATACTGAAAGTGTGAAGTTAACGAAAACGGGAATCCTCAAGGATTTCCTTTAGGGATCCATTATTTCTAGGCAGCACTAGATTTCGTATTGTGTAACTGAAGATACGCAATCCGAAATTTGAAAATCCGTTGCCTTGTACAAACACCGATTTTCTTGTACAAAAACCGATTTTTATGATACAGAAAAAAATAGTTAGAATTATGACATTCTCAAAACATAGAGAAGAAACCAGGCAGATTTTTAAGTCATTGAAACTACTAACTATATATGAGATTAACAAATACTTAATAGCTCTATTTATGTATTCATACTTTAATGATATTTTATACCTTCAAAATTTAATGATTACTTCCTAAAAAACGATAATTTGCATAATTACAATACGCGAACTTCTTCTAAATTACATGTTAACTATGAAAGAACTGATTATGGAAAATTCTCCATAATGTACAGAGGGGTGCAAATATGGAATAATTTGCCAGAAAGTTTAAAAAGCATAAAATCTTATTATTCATTTAAAAAATTTCTTAGGACTTATATACAAAATGATTTAGACTAATATTGTGTAGGCGTTGTAATGTTAAGAATCCAAATGATTACTTTTTTTAAATTAGCCATCACTTGAATTGTAATTGAAGTATTGTTAATTCTGACTGGGGATCTTCTTTGAAAAGCCCAACAGGGCTTGCTAAGATCTCCTGCCTTCGAACATAACTATGAATTGTAACTAGTGACTATATGTATTGTGATGGGCGAAATAAACTTTACTTAACACGAATATTATTACTATTCCCCGATATTACGACCTATTACAGGAAGGGAAAAATACACAATTTTTATGCGGTATTTTTAAATACAAGAGGGTCTTATAAAATACTGTCGTTTCCATTTATGGCATTAAATGTTGCAGTGAACAAAGAAGCGTGATGAGAAAATCACCCGCTTTCATTTTCGTAAACACAGCATATCTCGTAAACATATTATTTGTCGTCGATCGTAACCTTTCAACTCCACATGCACAGTTTCCATCTTACATTTCCGTTTCGGTGTTTCAAGTTCCTGTTTCCTGTGATTTTAAAAGACGTTGTCCCTAATTAGTGTCAAGGAGACACAGAAATTCCATTCAGTGGAATAATTATAGAATAGCTATACATATCGTGGGGTGGCAAATACAGAAGTCTTGCACCTTTTACAAGCATGTCAAAACATCATCGGCTATTTCGAAGTATATGTATTCGCAACAGCAAATTCTGTATAAAGTTTATTTACTTTATGAAGACAAACATTTTTAACTCAACACGCGCAACCTATATTCAATTTATTCCACGTGGCGAAACTATCACACTGGTAACTTGGCTTCGGTTCAACAAGGACTAGAAAATAGCGAACACGCAAGAAAATAAGAATGTGAAGTAAATATGGGCTCATATAACACACACGTACAACGGTTACTTTAAAAATACGTAAAATATTTTCTCACGGAAATAATTGGCGTATTGCCCCTCGTAACCACGTAGATTAGTTTACAGTACGTTTTCCAGACCGTTACTATTACTGAAGCTGAAGCTTATTAAAGTTCAATGCATACCCGGTAAACATGTCTTGACATTGTATCAAGCAATAGATCCTGATGGTTGCATGGAAATTTCGGAACAACTCATCTAGTATTAATTTAGCTGTTACAACATGTGGAAAACCTCTAAAAAAACAGTTTCATCACGTTTTGATTACACTTCCAGCAAGCGATTTTTAAGATCACGCGATGATGCAATGTTCGGTCACGAATATTCGGAATAGGAGTTCTCTTCAAATCAAGTCCTGTCAGAAAGTTTCGCTGTAAACGAAAATCTTTTGTTTCCTTTGGAAAAATCTATTAAGGACATTTTTTATAACAATCTGATAATTTGTAGTTGGTTCATTCGTGCCGTTGGTTTTAATTCTTGTATCTTGAAATTTCAAGCGATAAACTGTTAATGCGATTGTGGTTTCGAGAGTAAAGTTAAAAGCATGACACTGTTGTAATAAACAGTCATGTATGTCTACGCACATACACCCCATACTTTTGACACTTATCAGGTAAAACGTCTGACTAACAAGAGACGCTCACACAAGGGGTGGTAATTTACCAGAAAAATGGACCACTATTTTTCGATTTCTGTTAGTACAAATTATATTAAAACATTTTTTGGTTTTTGAAACGGACACCAAATCTCTGTGACTGACACTGCTCCTTTACGGCGCTTTTCAATAACACGCGAATTCTGAAGTTCAAAACTCAAACAGTTTCGTACAGTTCACTGCCGCAAATATTATAGCGTCATATTCGTGGACTTCGAGTCCATTTTGTCAGTTTCTGTTATCAGTGGTCCAATGTTTGTCGCCGGCCATAACTATGATTGACGGCAGCGTAAAACGTAAAACCTCATATTCAGAGTTCGCGTGTTATTGAAAGGCGCAGTAAAGGTGCTGTTGGCGAACAAATTTATACAGGATTTCTGCTTTAGTCTTTTGGGAAAACTGCTGTCAATACAAGGTCCTGTTCTCTACTAAAAACTAAAAATTATAAAACAAATCGTGAGATTCTTGCAAAAGTAAAGAGTGATTCTAGCAAAAGTTAAGCGTACGACAGGAAACAGAGAGCGACTGGGACTATACCCCCCCCCCCCCCCCCCCCTTTCCCCCTCCCCCCCACCCCCTCCCTCCACACGTTTCATTTTCAGGCGTTTTGCGTCCAAACTTGCGTTTCTTGGATTTACTGTCCGGCGTAAAATTTCACCCTCTATTAAAACATAAAAACTCAGTCACGCCATTCCTTCCACGATGAAGTTATTTAGTGAAATCCCAAGTTTACTCTGCCTAGATTCGCGCCAATAACTTCGCGAGCTACGTGGCTGGTTACGAGTCGGACTACATAAAAATAAAGAGGTTAGTTAAAAAGTTGACGTTTCGTCAGAGTGCGCTGGCCCGGCTTTTGACGAAGGACAAGCGCAGATACGGTGTTTCCCTTATCAATTCATGGTACACAAAAAATAGCTAAAAATGTCATGATATGTCTTGCATGATGTCTTTCAGACGATTGTTTGTTCAACGCTATGGCAAAGACCTACTAAACCGGCGAACAATACATTGTTTTGTTTACTCCAGAACGAAAAAGTAAACAGAGCATACTAATTTAACGCCTGTGCAGTTGTCACGGTATCTTCACGCTCAGAATATTACTTCGAGATGTTTTTTTATATCTACATCAACGCGTTGTTCGTACTTTGCAGCATTCATGACCAAAGTGAGGCGGCGAAAAATTCTGTAGCGATAGGTAGGAGTCTCGTCTAATTTGACGTGTACAGATGTCGGTTATGGTTTAATTTAATTTGTTCGACTTTTAGGTGGAATTTTTTCACCAGAAGCCAAGTCATTGGAGATAGAAGCTTTCAAAATGGCGATAAACTCAGTTAATGACGATTTTAGTTTACTAAAAGATGTTACGTTAACTGGACTAATAGAAACTGCCCATCCCGATGACGAATTTGCAAATATGGAGAAAGGTACGGGAGTTTATGATACCTTGCTTGGTTTAGCCGAGTTTAGTTTGTTTCAGTCTCCCTGTACACGTCTGCTTAAATGATTCGATAACTGATCGAATTTTCTTTTAGTAAACTGTAAAAGGGTCCTCTAAATACCTCTGTGGAAACGAAACATACAAAAATTGTACAGTGTTTCAGTTCTTTGTTCGATAATCTGTGACAAAGTAATAACTTATTGTTTGTGCACCGTGTATTTTCAAGCAATAAGAAGAACAAATAAAATTCTTTCACTAATGAATTCTATAAAAATTCAGAAATCGAGAAATTTTAATAAAGTTTAATTGCACTTTGTTGCTTCCCTAAGGTTTAAGACTTTCACAACTCTTGCATGTAAGTCTGCAATGATCTGTAATATGTAATAATATTCCATCCACTTTTTTTAACATAATTGACATAACATGCAAATTTTGCAGAAAACAGCTCTGTTGCAAAGCTATGTCTGAGTTTCCTTTTGTTTTCTCTGCTGCAGCTATCAGTTTGGCTCAAAAAGGAGCTGTAGCTATCATTGGTCCACAACGTTTGACCGGTTTTGAAGCAACACAGAGGCTGTGCAAACAGCTTGATGTCGCTCAAGTTGCCATACAGGCCAGCGGTTTAAGCGCCTTTATCAGCCCTTGCAACAATGAACACATCTTGTGCATGAGTCCTGGTGACTTACCGCAGCTCAGAGGCATTGCGGCGTTCATTAAGCACTTCCGATGGAAGAGAGTAGCAGTGGTAGCTTCAAATGACAAATCAGGTTTTAAAATATTGAAAATCAAAATGGCAGCTCAACAGATTGACTCAAAAGTCGCACACAGATTCAAAAGTTAGAACCGCCTTGCACAGCACAAGGAAAAAGTACAATCACACTACGGTCACAAAGAATGGTCACACTTTAGGATTCCATCCACGGACTCAAAAGTTAGAACCACCTTTTACAGCACAAGGAACAATACCACAAGCTGAAAAGTACTGCTCAGTAGCTTTCATTTTAGTGGTCACACTTTAGGCTTCTTTATCCACAGACTCAAAAGTAAGAACCACCTTGTACAGAATAATAAACAGTACCACAGGAAAGTACTGCTCAGTAGCTTTCATTTGAATGGTCACACTTTAGGATTCTATCCACAGACTCAAAAGTTATAGAACCACCTTGTACAGAATAATAAACATCACCACAGAAAAGTATTGCTTAATAGCTTTCATTTAAATGGTCACACGTTAGAATTTCATCCACAGACTCAAACGTTAGAACCACCTTGTACAGTATAAGGGTATAATAAACATCACCTTAGGAAAGTACTGCTCAATAGCTTTCATTTGAATGGTCACACTTTAGGATTCTATCCACAGACTCAAAAGTTAGAACCACCTTGTACAGTATAATAAACGGTACCACAATTTAGGATTCTATCCACAGACCCAAAAGTTAGAACCACCTTGTACAGCATAATAAACAGCACCACAGGAAATAACTGCTCAGTAGCTTTCATTTACATAGTTGCACTTTAGGATTTCATTCACAGACTCAGAAGTTAGTACCACCCTGTATAGCATAAAAAAATGGATGGACCACAAGAAAGTACTGGTTGGTTGAGTATTGGTAGTAAACTGCTGCGGGAGATGACTTCCATGCACTCGTCCCCAGGCTTTTCTCCGCTTTCAAAATGGCGGACCGGGCGTACTCCACGATTTTTGAATAAGAAGCAAAGGACCGCGAACGAAAATGCTGCTGGTGTACGTAGCATCTAGAGAAGATCTAATCAGCCAAAAATAGTAATACAAATAAAGTAAGCTAGGCTGATACTACGTAGAACGCGACATTTAGCGGAAAGCCAAAATACAACATTGGACAGCTGTTTCGACCTGGTTGGGTCTCGTCAGCACGGTGTAGCAGCAAAAAGATAGAAAAACCAGCGCGAACGCCAATTGTCTACCAAATTGCATGTGATGATGACCTTGCTGCTACACCGTGCTGACAAGACCCAACCAGGTCGAAACAGCTGTCCACGGTTGTATTTTGTCTCTCAGTTTGGGCTCTATCATGTCGTTGTCGCATTGAATATTCTACGTAGTATCAGCCTTGCTTGCTTTATTTCCACTATTTTTGGCGTATTTTAGAGTCTTGTCCAGGAGTTTCTACGCCCGGCACGCCATTTTGAAAACGGATAAGGCCTGGAGACGAGGTTGTTCCATACCCTTCCTAAATAATGTCAGCTTCTTTATCCATTATTTTCCAATTCATTGCTTTTATTTTTCAGCAAAGGAAGGCATCAAGGACTTTCAAAACCACCTCGAAGCAAACGACATCACTGTAACCGCCGTTGAGTATTTTAACTTACCGTTCACGGCGAAAGGCTACAATTACATAAATTCATCACTGCAATCCAAACTGATTAGAGTTCATCAGAGCGAGGCAATGGTTGTTGTTTTAAAGTGTGAAGCTGGACAAGCTGAAAAAATAATGGAAGAAGCGTGGAGACTGGGTCTAGCCGAGCACAAGGCTTGGATTTTGACTGATTCTGCAGTTACTAAGGTAACGTTTATTGTCGTCCAAGAGCCACTTGTTTCTCTTATCCGTGGTCCTTGAAACAACACGTTGTCAAACGTACGAAACATGCACAGTTCCCGCCAAAATATTGGCGGGAATTATATAGACAAATTTCAAATAACAAAATTTTGCTTAGCTTATTTCCGTGTTATATCGCCAAATGCCACCAAATATACAACTTGTAAGATCCAAGTGTAAGATTTTTCGCATAATTCGTTTTTTCCCTTTTGTTGCGTACGTATTAGGCTTATAGTTCATTTCATCCCTTTGTTTAGTTTCTTTGCGCGCATTAAGGTGTTTAGTTCTTTGTGTTATTTAGCGCCCCCATCGTTAGCGTCTCTTTGCTTTTCATCTTTATTGGCGCCGTTTTTGGTTTCTTTAGTTTTCTATTCTGCATATTTAACCGTATTTTTACATCGCCGTAGGCAGTGCAATTTTTTGGCAGTTAATTCAAGTCCGCGCTTAGCGCAGTTCTCTTTAGTGTTCCAAGTGCCTTCGTCGCGTTTTACGCAGTTCGGAATCGCTACAGCAGCAGTTTTCTCTGGCCGTAACAATGTAAGTGTGTTTCACAGTCCTCGCTTATCGCAGTTTCGTTGTTTCTTTATGTCGAATTTTCCTTAGTCGCAACTTGTAACTTTTTGCTCTTTTACTGTTTTTAGTTTCAACCCACGCACAGCTCGTTCTTTGTATCACGTCTCTTCGTATTAAATAAACCTTCGTTTGAAAAGTGGACTCGTTGGTGGTGTTGTCATTTCTGGACACGAGAGCTATTCGCTTACTGCAGTTTCACAACTTCATTGAACAAAATAATCAGAGCAGTAATTTGGAGATAAAGTGCGGATTGTAAGGATGGAAGTGGATTACAGTTCATCACAATTGCCAATAATTTAGATTTTTTAGACGTTATTGTCTCTTTAGTTAATATTCCTTTGCTTTCGTCGCTTTTGGCGAGTTTTTCTTCGTATTGTAACACAATAAAGGAAGCTTAAGGAAAGCTCCTGGCCATAATATTGAAAATAAAGTAAAATCTGCAAAGGACCGCAAATGATAATGCTGTTAACGGTATACGTAGGATCTGCGAGAGACCTAACCAGCCAAAAAATTGAACAAACATACAATAAACTGCAGGGCTGATCTGACTACGTAAAAATGTAGACTTTGCGAGACACCATCACCATCACCATCAACGCGTGATTCGAGTGACAAGTGAGTACATAGTACGGAACCTGATATGATGAACGGGTCATTGTGTAATCTATTGGCGCTGGCATTCTTGCGGCTACACCGTGCTGAATAGTTGCAATAACAACGAAACAGCTGTCCACGGTTGCGATCCTACTTTATCGGTTTCTGTCGTGGTGGTGTCTCGCCGAATGTATTTTTTTACGTAGTCAGATCAGCCCTGCAGTTCATTGTACATAAGCTTGAAAACGCGATATATCAGCAGGGATGTTAAGGCCGTTTATGAAAACTCAAGCTTTTTATGTTTGTCGCTCGGTGGCTTTTTGCGCTTTCCCTCAGTGTGAGTCAGTTGAAGGAAATGAGCAAATGTTAGACGAGAATGGGTAATGCTTACCCTATCCCCCATCTTTCTTTTATCCCAGACTACTGCTCGATACCCTCCCCCATCCACCGACAGTTTGTGATTTGTATAGTGGCTCTGTTTCAAGTAATCTTTTCTTTCGGACAGGTTTTATCAAGGAAATCCTTTCCCAAGTATATGAGAGGGCTCATTGGATTTCGCCAAAGTGTTGGGAGAGGCCTGTTTAGGGGTTTCGTTAGGACACTATGGCAACGGTCTGGGAATAAAGAATCCATCACGGTATGTATCATACATCTATAATACAGACTTCACACCCCATCTCTAAGGTTTTCTCCGCGTTCAAACTGATGGCGTAGAAAGGTCTAGAATCCCCTAGAGAAGGCTGCCAATAAACTACAAGAATTGTGGGGTATTTTGTCACGTGACACATGACAGACTGTCCGGTCTACATAGCACTACAGGAAAATTGCTGCTCGAGCTTTCTCTTTGATTGTTAAAATTTAACTATTTCACCCACAGATACAAAATGTAGAGCCACAACCAGCAGCCCCTGTCACAGCATATTAGCAATTTAGTAAATTAGAGTTTTTGCATCATCTTGCTCGCTTGATTTTATCTTTTGTAGGCTTCAGCAGGTCGCGTGTATGATGCAGTGCGCGTTCTTGCCAGCGGCATTCAAATGGCAATAGACAGTGGATTGCATCTGGATAACCGGCATTTGTCGGCTCTCATATTTTGCAATAACACAGTTCAAAACAAATCAGAAGATAATGGAAAACAACTGAGCAACTTTTTGCGCATGGTAAGAAGATAAGAAGATAAGAAACTTTGTTTAAACACACGGGGGAAAAAAACTTTAACATGCAAGGCTGATCAGACAGCGAATTCGTTCGATTTCTTTTAATAGTATTTGCCCAATATTTCGGTTAGACAAAACTAACCTTCATCAGGGGCCAAGAAAGCTAAGTGAAGATGGAAACAAACGGTTACAATATTTAAAAAGAGCTAAGATAAAATGCTGACGCATGATAGGCTAAAAAACAGGTAACGGTTGAAAACTAGAAACGGCTAGTAGTGATTATAACAATAAATTTCTGGAAGATTAAATTTCATCGCGTCTGTTCATGCCATTAGGTTCAAGTGTATTGGCAATAGTATTTAAATATGATTCTCTCGCTTTACGGATCATGTCTCTATTAGAAGAGAGGCAAGTGATCAAGAGACCAGTGACAAGTGGTCCTTGCGGTTTTACAGAAGACACGGAAAATCGTCAGTTAAGCTTAAAAAAAAGAAAAATGTTTTGATGAAAAATGAAAGTTTGTGTTTTAGTATGTACCGTATTCGTTCTGTCTTGTGCCTTCAAATAAACTATTCCCCCACCTCTTCACTCTTCCGTTATTTAACACGCAGGAAATATAACAAGTTTTTCGTATTTCCATGTAGTACTATGTAACCGAGTGGAACATCAAGAGAAAAAAGAAAAAATTAGCCAAAGGCGAGGGTATTCTATGCAGCTTTGACTTCTAACAGTTTTTACGAGCGTTGGTAACCATAATGATTCTTTGTACTACATGGAAAAAAACGTTAAAAAACAATTAACCTGTTCCAGGCCGGGCGTTCAAGATTGTGTGGCCGGGTGGCAGCTAAAAATCGGCGCGCAAACGAGTAGGGCAAACGAGGGAAGACTAGGGAGAGGGGACTAGCGCCTCGCTCTCTTTCGTGTCAGTATCCCCCTCCGTCAGCACTCGCGATATTTTAACGTTTTCGCGCTACGCTTATCCTTCACTCCCCACTTTTTGAACTCCTGAAACAGTGTAAAAACAATTTTATATGTTTCGCTGCAATTTGGAAATGGCTTCTGGCTACATTCAATATGACCATGAGATTGAATTAAAAACAGCACAGTTACACCTGAGTGCTTCTCGCTCCTGTTTAAACTAGTTTAGTACTTCAATTATCTTTTTACTACTAGTACTACTACTAGTAGTAGTAGTAGTAGTAGTACTACTACTACTACTACTACCACTACCACTACCACTACCACTACACTACCACTACCACTACCACTACCACTACCACTACCACTACCACTACCACTACCACTACCACTACCACTACCACTACCACTACCACTACCACTACCACTACCACTACCACTACCACTACCACTACCACTACCACTACCACTACCACTACCACTACCACTACCACTACCACTACCACTACCACTACCACTACCACTACCACTACCACTACCACTACCACTACCACTACCACTACCACTACCACTACCACTACCACTACCACTACCACTACCACTACCACTACCACTACCACTACCACTACCACTACCACTACCACTACCACTACCACTACCACTACCACTACCACTACCACTACCACTACCACTACCACTACCACTACCACTACCACTACCACTACCACTACCACTACCACTACCACTACCACTACCACTACCACTACCACTACCACTACCACTACCACTACTACTACTACTACTACTACTACTACTAGGGCGCCCGAAGGCGGGCAACCACTAGGTCTTTCCACAGCCTCTTATCAGCCATCAGTGCAGCAATCACTTGTTTCGAATACCCCAGTATAATATAGGTAGTTCTCGGTCTTCCTCTTCCACGATGACCATGTGTGGGCTCCCATAGGACTAATTTCTGGGTACTTAACTCTGGATGGCGATAACAGTGCCCCGCTAGTTGTAGTCTACGAGAGGCAATTTTGTTGCTGACTGCTGGAAGATCTCCGTGCAGTTGTTGGTTTAATATATGGCTGCTCCAGTGGATGTTTAAAGCTTTATCATTTTAGGTGAAGACAAATGGATTTATGAACTTCTTAAGCTTTAACAGCAAAGCTTTTTCTTCCCAAGCAATCTATGACGTCATCAATTACCAAGGCAACGAACTTAAAACGGTAACCGCTGAATACTTGTGTTATAAGTTGATAAGGTGCCTTATTATTCATTATTGTAAAATTCATTAATAATTCATAAGGCTACTGACAAATAGAAATGAGCCATTCCAATCACATGGTTACCCTGTAAATCAGATAAAACTCACTAGTGAGTTGTATCTGAAATGTAAATTAGATACAACCACTAGTGAGCTGTATCTGGAATGTAAATTAGATACAACCACTAGTGAGTTGTATCTGAAATGTAAATTAGATACAACTCACTAGTGAGTTGTATCTGAAATGTAAATTAGATACAACCACTAGTGAGTTGTATCTGGAATGTAAATTAGATACAACCACAAGTGAGTTGTATCTGGAATGTAAATTAGATACAACCACTAGTGAGTTGTATCTGGAATGTAAATTAGATACAGCCACTAGTGAGTTGTATCTGGAATGTAAATTAGATACAGCCACTAGTGAGTTGTATCTGAAATGTAAATTAGATACAACCACTAGTGAGTTGTATCTGGAATGTAAATTAGATACAACCACTAGTGAGTTGTATCTGAAATGTAAATTAGATACAGCCACTAGTGAGTTGTATCTGAAATGTAAATTAGATACAACCACTAGTGAGTTGTATCTGGAATGTAAATTAGATACAACCACAAGTGAGTTGTATCTGGAATGTAAATTAGATACAACCACTAGTGAGTTGTATCTGGAATGTAAATTAGATACAGCCACTAGTGAGTTATATCTGGAATGTAAATTAGATACAACCACTAGTGAGTTGTATCTGAAATGTAAATTAGATACAACCACTAGTGAGTTGTATCTGAAATGTAAATTATATACAACCACTAGTGAGTTGTATCTGAAATGTAAATTAGATACAGCCACTAGTGAGTTGTATCTGAAATGTAAATTAGATACAACCACTAGTGAGTTGTATCTGGAATGTAAATTAGATACAACCACTAGTGAGTTGTATCTGAAATGTAAATTAGATACAACAACTAGTGAGTTGTATCTGGAATGTAAATTAGATACAACAACTAGTGAGTTGTATCTGGAATGTAAATTAGATACAACAACTAGTGAGTTGTATCTGGAATGTAAATTAGATACAACAACTAGTGAGTTGTATCTGGAATGTAAATTAGATACAGCCACTAGTGAGTTGTATCTGGAATGTAAATTAGATACAACCACAAGTGAGTTGTATCTGAAATGTAAATTAGATACAACCACAAGTGAGTTGTATCTGGAATGTAAATTAGATACAACCACTAGTGAGTTGTATCTGGAATGTGAATTTCACAAGTTGTTTACTACATTCGCGTCCGTGTTGTATCGGCACTATACGTTCACTCGGCTGCGCCTCGTGATTGTTACGAAATTCAGATAAGTTTAGTAGCCACATTTATTTGTCCCCTTTGAATTGTATAGGCCGATACAACACTCCCGCTCATGTAGTAAACATTACTTATTTATTTTAACAAGAAGGGATAATCTTCTTTGATTGTACCGGCTCACTACAGTAAACTCTCTCCAAGAAAGACACCATCGACAACAGAACAAGCTGACCATCTTAGAAATGTATCTTCGTCCGTATGCTGCAACTGGAATATTCTTACTAAGTAAATCAGCCATGTTATTAAAAATTTGGTTGTTTATCGTGGTGTGTAAGATAGGTGAACGCTTGTTCGTTTTAGGTCTCACGATGGAGTCACTGAGATATTGATCTCGACGTTTCGACTGCTATTACTGCTAGTCTAGCAGTAATAGCAGTCGAAACGTCGCGATCAACATCTCTGTGACTTCATCGTGAGACAAACGAACAAGCGTTCACATATAAATCAGCCATATTTTCACACATGCAAAATCTGTGTAAAGACCCTTTATATCAAAGGAACAAAGCACGATATAACAAACTATGTGAAAATATGGTTCACCGGCGAGGAATCGAACCTCGGTCTTCTGATTACAAGGCAGGGACCGAGGTTCGAGATTCCTTTGGCCAAATGGGAACGCAAGTTAGAAAATGTCAATTTGCGTTGACTTGCGGAGGGTGCCAAACGAAGTCGCAAATAATTGACTCACAAGTACACGCAAGTTTGGTCGGCCTAGTCCCGCGCGATCATGCTTGTAATTGGCCACTTAACTTTCGACTACTTGCGTTTGATGATCAAACGGTGAAAAACGTGCGCTTTCTTGCGGACAAATTTGAGCTCGATCAAAGTGATCGCAAGCCAACGCAAGCCATCGCAAATGGACGCAAGTCTTGGCGAAACGGAGTCGCAAATTATCGCAAGTTGGAAAGTTGCGATAACTTGGGTTGTTCCCCTTAAGACACCCTGAGAATACGCTGTTAATAGAGATAATGTTCCTTTACATACAGGTGGGGAATTGGAGCAACACTGATGGCTTACAATTGAATCAGCAAGCAATCATCTGGCCCTCTAATACCACTGATGTACCACGACAGATTTTCAACACTCTTAAAAACAAAAACATCACGGTGGTCACATTCGTGGTAAGTCATCTATTCTCCTAAAAGTGTTGTGCGCCATGTTGTAAATTAAGTAGTTCGCTTTTCACGTCTGCAACATTTCGCTATGCCATTTTTAAATTTTCAAGTTCACCATTTTTAGTGACACTTTTAAAAGCCAAAAGGCGTATTTGCATCAACGAAAATGCCAAAATAATGGCCCTGTTTTGTTAAAAATTACTTCACGAGTACATTGAAACTATAAACAAGTGTCTCTGATTACAGATGGCCAGGATGGAAATGGACTACAACTTGAAAAAATTGACCCAATTTTTTCAAGTTTGTTCTATATGTTTTGGAATATTTTCTAAAAACTGGCTATGGTTTGTTCTTCCTTCAAGAACTCACTTTATACCTTCTTCTTCATGTTCTAAGAGGGTTCTAAGAGGGTTTCGTGTTTGAAATAAGATGATGATCAGTTTTAGTTCTAGCACAGTCTAAGCAAATTACATAAAAACCGCCAGCACAAAATTCTCGGTACGATAACAATAGCCCGTTACAAAGTGATGAGTTACTCACAACTCTCCTCTCCTTGAGGATCCATCAAACGTGTTTGTTCCTATCAATTATTACTTGGTAATTTATTTTCATGTAGGGATCACCCTTTTCGATGTTAAAATCCAACTCTGCGTCATCAAGTTCAGAATTTGAAGGGGCAGCAATTGATCTTCTGGATGAGCTCAGCAGAATTCTTGGTTTCACTTACACCATCTACTTATCACCGGACCGTAAAGTTGGATTAGAGAACCCATTTACAGGGGAATGGAACGGGGTTATCAAGGAACTCATTGATAAGGTACATGCATTTATTTATAAATATATTTTATTGAACAAAACATCGTAATAGTTACAATTTTACAGCAAACAGTATAGAGACAACAAAAACTATTTACAATACTAGCTAAAACTTTACTCTAAGGCTAAAGAAAAATGTACAAGAAACTGGGACGAAAAAAATAAGGAGAACAAAAAGCAGCATACAGTAGTAGATATAAGTGGGACAGTAATTAAAAATAAAAAGAACTAATGACTTCGTCACTGAAAAAAAAGAACTTGCGCGTTCAAACCTTAATTAAATTTAGCATTTTTCAACTTTCCATTATAAAATAGCGTTGGTTCCATTTCCAAAGTTTAGGAGCTTTTTCCAACATTTTACAGGAATAGTAGTATTTTTGAGTTTGCAGAATTGACAAGTTACATTAATATCTTCTGAAGTTGGCACTTAACCTGAACGCCATTTTTTCTGCCACTTAACATGGCTTTAATGAAAATATCTCGTTCACGTTTCAAGCAATCCAAAAACTCTATGCTCATCTCATCAATTTATGTTATAGGGTGTTTTGTAATTTTTGGGTATGCTTGGGAGGAGTTTTTCTCAAAGGATTTGTAAAATTTAGAGAAATACGAAATATTGAAGATTTAATGAAATTTTAAAATTAGAATTAATTTGTAGGTAATAATTAATAGATGCAGGACACCAAAATTCTCCACAAGCAACCTGGGGTGCTTTTGCGTGGGCATCAACTGGTTGTTGGTGTTCCAAAAATCATTTTCTTTCTTTGGTTTCTTCTATCCCTTCTTTAAACCTCTAAAAATTTCATTCAAATTTAGATTGAGTCCCACCTTAACTGATGTCCAAACATTCTTATATAATACAATATTTTTTTTTGCAATAAAGACAATAAATGTTGGTTAAGGCGCTGTTACTCGAGGCAATTCTTTCCTGCAAATTGCAACACAACACTGACGAGAGCATTGCGAGACAATTTGGGAATGAAATTGCGTGTGTAACACTCCTCCTCTGGCAACGAAAAATTCCGTTGCGGTTTGTAGAAAAATTTGAACACTTCTCTACTATTCGCAACGTTGCGAGGCAAGTTGCGCGCGTGTAACATGTAATCTGTAACTTGCAATGCTCTATTCAGTGTTGCCGTTGCATATCGCACGAACACATTGCCTCGTGTAAGGGCAACTCAAAAAAAGCGAGAATTTGTTGTAATATCGAGATGAATTACTCATTGGTTTTCTGGCCCTTAAATCTCATGCCTGGTATATTTGCGTTTTCTTGTACGCATATGTGAATAACAAACATTCCCTCATAGATATTGAATAGTATTTTTCGACACGTTTATAGCTTTTGTTCTTTGAAGAAAAAGGTAAAAAAAGGATTAAAAAACTAATCATGATAAATTTTCTATAAGTAGGTTGCCTTAAAGCCGGTTTTTTTGCTTTCCTAGTGGCTTACAATTGCTGACCTTCAGCTCCGGTTTCGGTGACCGAGCGAGTATATTAGGGGACCAATACTAATCCCTAAAGAGGGAATAGTCAATTAAAAAGTTACCCCAGCATGTTGTTAGATTTTCTAACAGCTCCCTTGACCCATATACATCTGGATTGAGAGTGGTGTTGTGGATTGACGTGTCTTACCTAAGAACACTATACGAGGGCAGAGACCAGAACGCGCGCTAACCTCGTGACCTGATGGGCTAATCACGTGACTGGATGCACTAACTAATTAACCCTGGACTGCGCGCAGATACCTTCTATTTCTTTCGAAGGAAGAAAATAGATGACATCTGTGCACAGGGCGACTTGATGACCCAGTGAGGTAATATATTTAACCGAACCATACCACTATTTATTCCACAGAAAGCAGACTTGGCTGTCGGCCCTATCACCATCAATCCCGCACGCGAAAAAGCTGTATCTTTTACTAAACCTTTCATGAATTCCGGTCTGGGAGCCGTGATGGCTTTTGAAGACTCTCCAGTACAGTACTTCCGGTTCCTCTCTCCATTCCACTTCAATCTTTGGGGGATCATCATCACCTCCATATTTGGCATGGCCGTGGTAAACTGGGTAATCAGTCGTCTCAGCCCTTTTGGTTACTATGGACGGTGTGCGCAAGCGCGACGCAAGGTAAAAAGAAGAAACGTAACCTAGTCACCCAGGCCTTCCCTTCGTGCTTACTCACAATTATTGGCGCCAATTCTGGACTTCACCTAACCAACACGCAATCCGTTATGAGGCCCTTAGGCCATTTCACGCCCGCAGTAGGAAGAGAACCTCTCTGTCTAGGTAGAGAGTCCTGTGTCTTAAGCCCAGGCTACACGTTCTAACACTTTTATATAACATTTGTTGGTTCAACAATTTTAGAAGGTGTAGCCGGCATGTTAGATGATGTTTGACTATCATTTTTTGTTGGAAGAATGTTTTGATTTCGACCAAACACTTCTTCCAAAAAAAAAAGTTAGTCAAACATCATCTAACATGCCGGCTACACCTTCTAACACTGTTGAACCAACAAATGTTATATAACAGTGACAGAACGTGTAGCCGGGGCTTTACGTCTATAACAGAGAAATTAATTCGAATTTGACCTCAGTGCAAACAAACAGTACCCTGCTGCCGCCTTGTTTTCTGAGTTCCTGCTTAGCGGGAAACCGTGGACTCAAATCCCGACCGGACCACCAACTGGGATCTTAAAATAATATAAATAGCTCAGTATTTATATATTTTTCCATTTTCTCAATTAGTTAACAAATGGTAAACGTGCGGCGTGCGTATACCGAGTTAAGCACGAAAGAAGCGTAATCGCCTCGAGCGATTCTAGCTTCTTGAGTGTTTAGCAAACTTCCCAAGTGCACCAATAACTCGATGTACTCACAACTACGACGTTTAGCATTTCTTTTATAACATATCATGAAGAAGACAACATATCAAAAAATGCCGGCAAAATAATGGCCCATATCAACCAATCAGGGCGCTTGCTTTCCTTGAGGTATGTTATAACTTGTATTCGTGTTACGCATATGTTGTGGTGCAATTTTGTCCTTGGTGCAAATTTTATTTTCCTTTGTTTTTGGGTATGGAAATGTCTGATAATGAGTTTTGAACAAAGAAAAATAAAATTTGCACTAAGGACAAAATTGCACCACAACACATATCTCCTACGATGTTTTACTTTATTTGTTTTTTTTTTCATTAACAGGTTAAGAAACCATTTCTAGAAACAAAAAACAATTTGAGTTTCCTAAACTCTCTGTGGTCCTCTGCTGCTTACTATCTCGGGCAAGGACCCGACGGGAACCATCCCGTATCGGCGTCGGGACGGGTGTCTGTGGCAGTATGGTGGTTCTGTATAACTATCCTAGGCGCTACATACACTGCTAATCTTGCGGCTTACCTGACAACAAACAGACTGCAAACACCAATACAGAGCGTGCGGGACTTAAGTCAACAGACATCTACCGAGTATGGTGTCGTCAAAGACAGTCAAACGCAAAGGTTCTTCGCGACCTCTGTTATACCACGGTGAGATTTTAACAGTGTGGACTAACAATCGTCTTTCACTGGGGACGAGCCAGGGATTTTCATTAAGTCCAGACCAAAAAGAGATGCAAGTTGTGGACATGCTAACCGACCTGTAGACCTGCGTTCGATGGCAAAACGAGTTGCAAGTAAACTTAAGTTGTTCGCAAGTTGCAAAAGAAGTCATTTCAATGCAGACTCAAGTTTGGTGGGGTAGTCACATTGTGAAAAACTTGTCAAGAATTCCTTGTGCAATTAAGCTTGAAAACACAATTGCATGCAAGTGGGTGGTGACCAAACGAAGTATACACAAGTTTGGCCAGAGCTTTACTCTCGCGCTCCCGCGCGCGTCTCACAACAAAACCGTTCCCTTAATCTTTAATTTAAGTAATTGCGTATTGTCTCTAGGATGCGCTAATCTGGCAATGGGGGATCAACCGACATTTTTTACCAATCAATATTTTTAAAATCACCTTAGGTACCAGATGATGTGGGAATTCATGAAGTTACGTCAATCACTTCAATCCAGTACATCAGAAGGTCTCAGGAGAGTGGGAACTGGAAAGTTTGCTTTCATTCATGATTACCCCATCCTGTTATACAAGTCTCGTAAAGATTACTGTGGCAAGATGAAAGTTCTAGATGGGTGAGTCACTCCTTAAGTAAAATACCAGCTCGAAACTCTATCTCTTCGTTGTGTTGTTCCCTCGGCCAGCGACACACTAGCCGATTTTATATGCCGATCGCGGCGATTTTGATCGCCAGCGAAAATCGCTGGAGAATTTCGTCGCTCCCTGCTACGGACTCCATCGCGGTCAAACGTCCGAGGTTTCCATATGGAAATATGGGAAAGGATGAATAAAAAAATTAGTTGACGTTACTATCTGTTAATTTTTCTCAAAATGATGAGCTTTATTCCGTTGAAAACTGACCAAAACTCTTTGCGCCTGATCGAAATTATGTTGGCAAATGCCGCCGACAATTATGCAGTTCACAGTTTTTAAACGCTTAGAACGTTTTTGGTAAACTTTCAAAACGTTTGGTAAGACAGTGTATTGGCAATATATTAAACTTTAAACAGAGAAAATGACAACCTTAACTTTTAAGTACTTTGCTTAACTTTTGCAAATTTCTCTCGTTTGACCGCGGTTAAGCTACGGACACACTTGGCGATTCTTTATGGCGATTCCCCGCTCCGCGTTCGTTTCCAGGGCTTTCTCTGCGTTCAAAATGGCAGTTTTTATATAAAATCTCGCCATTAGATTGGTTGAATTATTTATCGATTCGCTGCAACGAGTGTATAAAATCGCTGGGATGGGCACACTAGGCAAATGACGGTAATTTTTATCGCCGATATCTAACGTGCCAGATATCGTCGATTTTATACGTTGAACGTAGTACCTGGAAATTTTCGCCAATCACCGCGATCGATGCGCGTGTCTCTTGCTTTAGACACATGTCTCCTTTTTTCTTTCCCCAGCAGGTGTAGAAATTGGAATTCGCACCAGCGACGCGGAGATTTTTTTGCCGTAATTCGCAATTAATAACAGCGATGATCATCTCTTCATTTTACTCCATATCCGCAGTTCCATACATGATTTTATTCATATCTCATAATGTCAAAACAAACAATTTGTAAAGAACTTACAATATTAATTTTCATTTAAATGATTCCACGGGTTAGTCCATTCTTAAAACTGTTTTATTTAAGTTACCTTCTACAGCATAGAGGATTTTTATTGATTTAAAATAATAACCCGGACGTGGTCCCCTTGTTATTTTTTAGGACATTTGGTGAGGTTCATTATGGTTTCGCTTTACCGACAAACTCGCCGTACACTACCCCACTAAGCGTGGAATTGTTGGAGCTTCGAAACAAAGGAGAAGTTTCCAGAATAATAGATAAATGGATGATCAAGAAAACACCCTGCAAGCCACTTGATGAGGCCGAAAACATGGGTACGTTATTTGGTCGGCTGATAATGGCGCATTTTACCAAAAAAAAAACAGTCTGTTCATGATATTGAGATTGTGGAACCCGGGAGAAGCTAAAACCTGCGCGCGAGGGAAAACGAGCGGGGAAAACGAGGGGGAACTGGGTAGAAGGGGCGAGGTAATTAAGGGGTGAGAATGTAATCTAAATGGTTACGTTGACAAAATTGCTGAAGTAGCAGCTGGAAGGTATCAAAGCTTGTGCGCAAAGTAGCTAGTTCCATTTCACGCCGTTGCAAGTCACCACAAAGCGCATAAAAACAGGGTGTGTGAGGGGTCCTCCCAGTTTTAACTTGCGACCAGGCTCTATTTTCGTGTCTCTGGTAAAACGCCTTGATCTGAAAGTGTTGGACCTATTTCTTTGGGCCATAAAATATCGGATAAAATACGTGCGAACGGTGCCGAGGAAGTCGCGATTTGCGTTGGGGCTACTTCTGATTGGTTAAGAATGTGGTAAGGGTTTTTTTTTTGCAACTCACAGCACAAGGGCAAATGGGACGAGCATCCCAGGGCCCCGTCCTTGAAACGAGAAGAGGAAAAAAGTGCGGGAACAGGGCTTGAAACATCGGAACGCCAAAACCTAGTACTCTTTGATTAAAACCTTTTTGTTAAGTTAGTAGCACTGAAATAGTCAGCATGCACAAGTAACAGTTTCAATAGCTGTGAAAAGCGGTGGGATGGGGGGAGGGGGTTGGGGGGGGGGGGGGGGGGGAGGGGGGGAGAACGGGTGCTTAAAATTTCACCCCTTTGCTCCAGGGGGTCTTTAATTGGCCCCTGATTGCCAACTTTGCTTGTCACAGAAACCTCGGACACCAGTCGTATGGGTGTATTCAACATGCTGGGCGTGTTTATTTTTATGCTTACTGGAGCTGTTGTTGGCGGAGTTATTCTGATTATCGAGTGGATAATAGCTGCCGTGAAAGACATCAACATATGGAATCTGCAGGTCAGAGAAACGTGTATTGTACCGGTAAAACTGGTTTCCATATGATCAACAACAACCTTGTCCCCAGGACCTTCTCCGCTTTCAAAACGCGAGGGGGGGGGGGGGGGTGGGGGGGGGGGGGGGGGGGGGGAGAGGTAATCCTGGAGTACATTTTATCACATGACACACGATGGAACTATAGAATGACGTTATCGGAGATTGTTTCAAGCGATTAGCAGCCGTATTGGTTTTATAGTAACATGAAACCGTGGTTCAAACGAAACGAAGACATAATTATTAGACATTTAATCATGTTTTACGCCCAAAAAAAAAATTAAGACTTTGCAGTATTTTGGCAGTCTTGTCCTGGGGTTTCTTCGCCCATCATTTTGAATGTGGAGAAAGCACTGGGAACGAGGTTGGATCGCCAACTATTGAACGATCGCTCAAACTCTGCGATCACAAACTTTCTGTCACCGACGCTCGCTGAACTGCCGCGTTTTCAGGGAGTCTTTTATGTATTTTTGTTTTGCGCTTTAGAATAAACATATATGTTATGTTAACATATGATAACTACGATCGTTAGCAATTATTGGAAGCCAGCTTTACTTCGGTATGTCTTTCTTTTCACCCAGGAATAGTCAAAAGAGGAGCAAAGTACCCATCCACCAGAAGGACTGGCGCGCGTAGCGTTCCTGCAACGGAGGCGATTTCTGAGTGCGCGTATTTCATGTGCTATCACAATTATTAATATTATCTTTAGGAGAAATGAGCGACTACTCTTTGTGAAACAAAAGAAACGGCAAACTGATCCTTACGGCAGCAAAACAGAAGCAGAAGCAAACAAAATGAAATAAAATAAAAGTGGAATATAATAGTGCCCAATATTTCGTTTTGCAAAACAAAGCTTCTTCAGGGACTAGCACTATACACACACTGCACTGCACTGCACTGCACTGCACTGCACTGCACTGCACTGCACTGCACTGCACTGCACTGCACTGCACTGCACTGCACTGCACTGCACTGCACTGCACTGCACTGCACTGCACTGCACTGCACTGCACTGCACTGCACTGCACTGCACTGCACTGCACTGCACTACACTACACTACACTACACTACACTACACTACACTACACTACACTACACTATTTTTTTTCACTTCAAGTATTAATACTGATCTAGGTCTGGAAACCCAGATCCGGCCATTCTCAACGGTTTGTTTAAGAAAACATTTTCAAATTTTTGCCTAGTACCTAGGCCTCATTATTTCGCCGCGGTCAACGGCCGTTCGTCTCGAATACGTCACCGAAATGCATGACCGTGAAGGCCTGGGAAAGACAAAGACAAGTTGCATTATGAACAATTTACTTAACGGAATGTTCTGTAATCATCATATGGCTGTTAAATTTTACTCTGCAACTTTTTATTATCACCAGTAGGCTTCATCACACATTTTTCTTTCAATAACCTCTTTATATTCTGTTTTTTTTTTTTGCAGGCACCACATACGTTTTCCTCGGCTCTTAGCAAGAGGTTCTTGGCGAGTTGTAATACTTCAAAACGGGTTGTATTTGTCAAGCCAACAGCAAGCTATGACAGTAAACCAACACTGAGCTCCTCGAAACTTGAATATAAGCTTAACACTGGGAAACATGGAAGCACAGAGCTGTAAAATGACTGACTGTCATCAAGTTTTAACCTTAACTTCAGATATTCAAGAACAAGTCTAGATCATAAGAAACCAGAAGTCCATAAGGAGAATAGTTCTGACCTTCTGAAGGGAACCTAACCCCAGGGGGTGGGGGAACCCCCATATGAAAATGACGGGGATGCTCGACGTACCTTATAGGGGCAAAATTTGTAGATTACTAACGCTTACCAGGGGTGGATCCAGGAATTTCTAAAAGGGGGGGTCCGGTGCATGTCCCCCGGAAAATTTTCTGGTTTTACCCTCTAAAACGCCATTTACGGCATTCCTGAGAGTCGAAAAGCGTTTGTTAAGTCAAAAACTTGACAATCAATCAATTGGTGGAAGTGAAACAACTACGTAACTATAAAACAATGGGAGACACAGGTCTGATAGGGGGGGTCTGGACCCCCCGACCCTCCCCCTGGATCCGCCACTGCTTACTGGGTGCGAAAATTAAATCAAAAATGACCACCGTTAGAATTATCGCGGTACCGCTTTATTCAGCAAAAAAATATGACAGAAAATTTCCGACAATTTCCGTTATTTTTATATGGGTGTCCACCCGGGATCCTAACAGAAACGTTTCAGTTCACGGAAATAGTTTCAAAGACCTGAAGATTGTATAACGCTGTATTTTAATTCAGAATTTATTTTTGCTTCCTTATCTTGTCGTTGTAAAAATCATTAAGATACCTTTTGACGTATAATGCTTTTTTTAAAAACTGAAATTTATTATTTATGTTTAATTTGCGAACAGATACGATTTGTCAAAGCGGTTTTAACCACCGTACCTTAGTACAAATGGTAATAACTGTGGTCGATCCGATGACCATCCGTAAATTGCATCTCATTGTCGGTTGTGAGCCGTGCGCAAACAGTTGAAAGTGGTTGTCGATCCGTTGACCATTCGCAAATTCGCAAACTGCATGTCATTAGCTAAACGTGAACCAAGATATAAAACGCAAGGCGGAAAAGGCAACGCAAGTAAAAACGCCAGCGCGTGAGAAAGAAGGAGAAATATGACATAAATATTCCTCGTTCTATAAGCGTTAAGAGTGCTACACAGCAAATGCACGATTCTACAAACAACGCCCCGAAAACAGGCAGATAGGCCAAAATTGCGCAGCGGGCGAGAAAGAAGAAAAACATGACATGAATATTCCTCGTTTATAAGCGTGTTACCCCACGTCACAATTGCACGATTCTACAAATAACGCTGCGGGATTCGAAGGTATCGATGGCTAATTCTAAGGCAATCCAGTGTTACAGCCATGCTCCGTCACGCGTGACCAGTATTTTTGAAAATTTGAATGTAGTCTTCAAGTTTACGCGTCGGTTTTGTAAATTCATTCCGAGATTCGGAATTCCTGTGAGAATTTTACCTCATTTTCGGAAACAAAGAGCAACAAAATTTCATTTCATTTTAAATGTTACATATCCGAACAATAATAGGTTTTTTATGCGTGTAGCGAAGTTATTTTTCCGTTAACTCGTGACTTTCAAAGTGTTTTCCAGAGAGATCTTCAAGGTTTCATTCAAATCTCGGACGCTACAAAGAAATATCCAAATGTTCATTTCAGTCTTGTGGATTACTGGTCACGCGTGACGGAGCATGGCTGTAAGACATGACAGCTTGTTGTAACCTACATCATAGTCGAACTAGGAGTTCCTTTTGCTGTTCATGTTTAAAAAATGTTATCAAATTTCTTTCTTCGTTAAACTTTTCTTCACTCACGCCTTTCTTTCTCGCGTTGCTAGGATTTTCCTTTTTATTTTGTAATTTTGCTTTCGACTGCTGTCAGCCTTTTCTACTTTAGAGAGAATGATAGCTTCTGCACACATAACGTGCCTACCTCTTGAGGCCTTTGTCGACGTTGTTCTCTAAAAAGTATCATGTATGCTCCTTGAAGCTCCTAGCTGCCTAGCAATGGCCCCAATTAAACAAAAATACCGTATACCAAATCAAATCATATAATATATGCTAGTATAAAATACTGATTTCAGCCGATTTAATTTCCCTTTCTTCGTTAAATAATTTATCGACACAATGGTTCCCACGAAATTCTTTTCAGTTCTGCCTACGTAACATGCTTCGTAAAGTTTCTATTATGGCATGGCGAATATGTCTCATTTTCCAGCAATACACAACAGGATTCAAAGTCGAGTTAAGGAAGGTTATTGTCAATGAGAAATTATACAAACCCTTCATGGTAATGTGTGGTTCTATTCCAATTACTATAGCCAATAGACTGAATGCGTGAGGTAAATAGCACAGCAAAAACACGGCATACACGTAAAAGGTTCCCACGGCATATTTCCTTGCAAAGCTTGTTTCGTCGTTGTGTGCATTATGTCTTTCTTGGTGTATTTGATTCTTTTGGATTTCAAAGTTATGGCGCCTTACAACAATATAAATCTTGAAGTAAAGCAAAGATGTTACAACAAGACAAACTGCGGCAGCAATAGCAAATGTTAAAGCAAACATGTTTGGGTCGATCCACAAAAATATGAAAGACAATATCGCGCTAAGAATCCACAACGAAGTTACACCAGTAATTACTCGCGTTTGAGTTACAAGTTCTTGATATCTGAGATGAAGATGTACCGCCATGTAGCGATCTAGACTTATAGCCATAACTCCAAACAATGACGCTGAAGTGAAGAAAATTATAACAAATGTGAAAACTGTGTAGGCGGAACATCCAAGGTGCACGTTTTGGAGTGATTTCGACAGTAAAACAACGAAAAATGGTTGACTTAACAAACCAATGCCAAGGTCGGAAATGGCCAGACTGAGAAGAAGTGTTTTTAATGGTCTTGACAAGGAGGCTGTTTTCTTCACTGCGTGAATTGCTAGACAGTTTAAAATCGTTGTCGAGTAACACAAAATGACGTTGAAGATGCAATTAGCCACAAACAATGAATGAAGATATTCCACATCAGTGTTCGAGGGAAGAAAACGTAATAGCTCCCTACAGAATGAATCACTCATCATTGTTTAAAATTATATATGGAAGATAAAAACTCTTGAAGGATCTCCCAAATTGTTCCCTGACTTCAAGTTCGGAGAAATAATTTGCACATCTTATCAGCGTGAGAACGACTTGAAAATGATCTTTCGGAAAATAATGAATTAGACTAAGTGCTGAAGAAAATGTAATCCATAATAATACAAATCGGAAAGGTTGTTGTTAAGCTTTGAACAAAAACCCCCCAATTTGTATTCATGCATTTATTTATTTTTTTTAAAAGTCGCTCGTCTCTTTATTTTGGAATACAGTATCGCGTTTTGATAAAACACATTATTTTTTGGCAGCGAGAAGTCATGCACCATTGTTCGCACTTTGAATAACTACTTCGTCATAGTCATTTGCCAAGTTTCTAATTTCCAATGCTAATGATTTTATAAGAAACTTAAATGGGTTATATATAGCAGGTGTCAATGTCTGAATTCACTGTGAAATGAAACCAAAATATCGTTCAAATATTTTGACAATATAGCCCATACATTTTTCAATTGAACCTGCTTAAGTAAACATTAGAGCTCTTATTTTGCATATTATGACAAATTGGCTTTTTTGTATGGCTTTTGTTTAGTTTGTTTCCACGTTTACAATTCGTTCATTTGTGATCATTTGTGAAATAGTTTGAGTCTTATTAGTTTTATTTGCGCATTTTTGCAAAAAAAGCGCGCGAAATATACCAAATTAGACTTTAACAACGCGAAGTAATAAAGACGTCGAGATTAAATTTTTTATTTATTTTTTTATAAGAAACTGTATGCCGCTCCGTTCTGATTTGAATAATTTGAAGAAAGATTCGTACGTTGTTAATGCTATAGTTCATATATCACTGATTACATGTGACAAAAAGCCATGATGGTTATGTACTTATGGACCTTATGAACATGAAAATCCGTGAGTTATTCCCATCTATAACGTCAACATATATTCCGGCGCGCTCAATCGAATGTCTTAATTGATTCTCACAGTTATTGTTCACTGAGATAAGAAGCGGAACCAAAGCAAAGAGATGATAAGATTTGCCGGATCTATTTAATTCACGAATCACTAAACAGCCCATATAGGATGAAATTTCGATGAGTTTCAATTTTCGCTATTTTTGAACATATTATACGATATGAAAGGAAATGATATTTTCCGAAAAGGTTTACTTGACATAGCAAGCGGTGTCACGTTCTCCTGGTATATGCAGTTTATTTCTTACCCGGATCCGTACTGAGGTGCTGGTGGTAACTAAATTTCAAAACAACCTACATACCTCCTGCTCGGTTTAAATAAAATAAAAAAAAATACGTTTCTGTTGTTTAAATTTTGTATTTTCTCAAATTCAGTTCTTTCGAAAAATTAGATCTTGTAGATGCTGATGACTTGTTTGGAACTGTAAAAAAATAATATCCCCCTTACTAGAAACTGTATCGACTTGGCCCTAATCCCAAAAAGTTGCCAATCCGCAAATCTCGAACACCTGCAAAATTAACAATGCAACATATTAACAACTTTGGCCAGCTAGCCAAAGCTATAGTGCATTAGTGCAGTAGAGAAAAGCGGTTGGATGTGTGTACGTGTGTGTTTAATAGGATGTGGGGGAGGGGAGGGGAGGGGGAGGGTGTTGGTCTCTTGGTGTAAAGCACAGTTTCCTCTCGTGGATATGGGAGCTAAACGAGTTAAGCGCGAAGCGAGTATTGCGGTGGGATTTCATTCCACGCGGGCAGATTCGTCGATTCAAGGCTGAGGACATTATCACCTTATTGCAAATTGCTCAGCTGAAGCAGCTTTATTTTTCTAAGACTTACAACCTCGCTTAGAGGGCTTTTCCCTTTTTTAATTTTAGAGGGTGTAAAACTTAATATGTTCCTGGCTTCCTGTTTAGTCTGCTGACCCCCGGGTGCGGATCCAGATCTTGTCATAGATCCGGCACCTCTCAATGTGGTTTGACGTTTTACCTGTGGCATAAAATGGAGTTTATGTTTAGAGAGACTAGTAATTACTGTGATCACTGCCGGACATCTGTTGCAAAAAAATAAAATAGCAGCCGCGCCTGCCGCAATGGCAAAGACGCAAAGGCAATATCACGCGCGCTTTCGCGCTATAATAGTTTTATAATTCAACACATTGATAACAAAGCACAATTTGAAGAAAAAATATCAAGGCCGTTCCGTCATTTTGCATTCTCTTGTCAAAATGCGAAATTTACCTCCATCGTTGGATATACGTCATGTAGACATAGCGTATATTGATAACTTTTTGACCATATTTAGGCAGTGTATCAATGTGTTGAATTATAAATGTACGTATATATATCCGCCCTGCTCGAACTGATTGCGCCAGACTTTTTGAAAATCAAAAACACACTTTCTTTTTTGGCTCCGTAGTTTTTCTTTTTTGTTTCTGCTTCTTTTTTTGCCTCTTTCCATATTCGCTTTCTAATTTCTCTACTCAATCAATCTCTGTATCCGTTTATATAATACATGTAAGTAGACATATTGTTGCGTGACGCGCGACAACGTTAATTTTACGTTAAGTTGCGTGATTTCCTCGCAAGTTATCGCGGGCGCAAGTCGAGCACGCGGCTAAAATATAGGAAAATGAAGCTTGCTTTATTGCTTGTGTTTATATTTTGCCCTCCAGCTTTTGGCAAGACTTTAAATGCCCATATCGTTGGAATACCAAGCATAGGTATAAGCCACGGTCTTGTATATGTGAAAATCGGTCGTGAGCTTGCGAAAAGAGGCCACAAATACACTCTTATAGTTCCCACTTGGCAAGAAGTGGACCTCAGAAATTCGGGAGAGAACTTGGATTGGCTCGAAGTTAAGTCTTATGTCACTAAAATCTCAGGAGAAAACCTGGAAAAAGTCATACTGAATGAAGCAGAGGGAAGGTTGAGTATTGCTGAAAGGAGTGACTTTTGGAAATCTGCTTGCGAGAGCTTGCTAAAAAGCAATGATCTCTTGATCAGCCTCGGACAAGTTGATTTGGTTGTCGGTGATATCACAAGTATTTGTTGTGCGATTGTCGCGGACTTCCTCAAAGTTAATCGTGTCGATTTGACTCCTAGCGGATTTATCGATCCTTATGTGAGCTTTATTCATAACTTTCCTTCGCCTGTTGCGTATGTCCCTCACGGAACTGTTAAACTTCCTAAGCGGTTAACATTTCTTCTCAGGATACAAAACCTCATGTTGTACATTCTTGGGTATGTAATGCATAAATTCGTTTTCATGCCGCCCTTTGAAGATCTCTGGAGATCTCACGTGAAAGACAGTAAATTTTTAAGTCTCGACGAAGTTTTCAGGGCGACTGGGTTGCTTTTGATTCCAAATGACTTTGCATTGGATTTTCCAAGACCTTTTGGAGCTCATGTTAAAATAGTTGGACCAATTCTTCCAGACCCACCTAAACCGCTTGCATTAGAAACAGAATGTTTTATCACACAGGGAGATTTTAAAGACTTAGTGCTAGTTTCATTTGGAACAGTCATTTCAAACTTCAAGCCAAATTTTGTGGAGACCATTGCATTGGGACTAGCTAATGTACCTGTAAAAGTGATTTGGAAGCATAAAGGTGTACTGCCTAGGAATGTCAGTGAGAATATCAGAATTGTGCCCTGGATGAAGCAAAATGATCTCTTAGGCCATGCAGCTGCTAAGGTATTTTTGACACATGGAGGTTTAAACAGCATTCTGGAAGGTGCATACCATGGAACACCTATGGTTGTGTTGCCGCTCTTTGGTGACCAACCTGCAAATGCCATGAAAGTTCATGAAGCAGGTATTGGGGTTATACTCGACATTCAAGATTTGACTCCAATTCATGTCACTAATGTTATAACTGAAGTTCTTAGAAATCCCAAGTACAAGGAAAATGCAATGAGAGTTTCAAAACTAATACGTCATCGGCGCATAACTCCAACTGAAGAGGCATGTGATTGGATAGAGTATGGACTTCATAATAATGCAGGGTTACATTTAAGGAGCCAAGCTGATAACTTGCCATTCTTTCAGCTTTATCTTCTAGATGTGTTGTCTCTCATAGCTGTGGTTCTTCTAGGTCTCGGTGTTTTGTTCTACTTTTCTTTAAAGTATTGCTTTATCACTGTAGTGCAAATTTTTTCTAAGACAAAAACTGAATGACTATGATTGAAATACATCAATATACATTTTGATGGAGATAAGATTATTAATCAAGACAAAAGAGTGAGGTAGAGAGAGCATAAGAAAAGTCTGCAGCACTGAGGATATGAACAAAAAAAAAATTGACAAGCAGGGGCATAGCTACATGTAACTGTACACATGTACCGAGTGCATACCTGAAAAAGTAAAAAAAAAAAAGAGAAAGATTTGGGACTTAGGGTGAGGGGAGGAGACAAGGGGAGTGTTTGAAAATTGATTGTGCATACCTCTGAAAAATTCCTGGCTATTCCCCTAACAAGTGATAACCATAGATAACATTGAGGCTAAAGCAAGGGAATGCATGGCCTAGTTTGCCATGGGTCTCTTGAAGCTCAGTGGTTGGAGCATCCAACTGGTGTGTGGAGAG
Source organism: Dendrophyllia cribrosa (assembly GCA_024195265.1). NCBI lineage: Eukaryota > Metazoa > Cnidaria > Anthozoa > Scleractinia > Dendrophylliidae > Dendrophyllia > Dendrophyllia cribrosa. The sequence continues at coordinate 5,983,112 of JAJLRJ010000002.1, read as the reverse complement.
TCACACTGTCAGTGAAACCTGTATTAAGCGGGTTCCATATTAAGCCGATAACCACTATTAAGTGGACACCAGCTGCTTGGGTACCTAAATTTTCTGTAAAACGAAGCTGTATTCAGCGGAACCTTCTACTAAGCATACACTAGTGAGGGTCCCAAGGTTGTCCGCATAGTACAGGTTTCATGGTTTCCCACACTCATGACATGATAAACTTTACATCTTTTTCATCATTTAAGTTATTTCAAATGCAAATAGCTTAAATGTTTTCTCCCACTTCAGCCCCCATTGTTATTAAATAATGAGTGTTTTTAGTCTGGTTCACATTAGCGGCATAACGACATAACAATGAAGTGACCGAATGCAAAACACAACTTATATCAATGTTTTATGTCACCATTGTGAACAACACAACATAAAGACATAGTAGGAACATAATAACAAAAAAGAAAACTGATCTTTTCTTTTGGTTGTTATGTCACTAGGGTGAACCAGGCTTAAATGTCATTGCAGTACTCACATATAATTATTGAAGTAAGAGAAATTAACATGTTATGTGAATAAAGATAAAGTAATCTATTTTTATTACAGATAAATAAGTATAACTTAAATAATTTCCATTTTTAAACAATAATAAAATGATATTAATATAATACAATAAAAATGTTAATATGTTTGAAAAGATTGCCAATTTTCTGCTAACGTTTCATGACTCAGGCTTTGGGTTAAGAAGCACACAACTAAACAAGGAAGATTTCTTTAAGTTTATTCTTTCATTACTATATGTGTAAGTAAGTTACTTTTCTTTTTGAAACCACCAAGGTGGAGTACAAAACTTCTCATATTTCTTATTTACATTGATTTCTGTTGTGGATAATTAAATTTTTTTGCAATTAGTGACCAACAACTAAATCCCTTTTTGCAAAACCTCGAAGCAGACTGGAGTAGAGTGCAAATGATCCATATTGCCCAATCCACAGAAGCAACAAGGACCACGACACTGTGACATCAGCTTGTTGTCTGGCATGTTACTTCGCAACACGCTGCTGAATGAGGTTCGCAGGCAGTCATTTTTTGAAGACGCCATTCCGACAGAAAACTTTGTTGTTCACCACCGTTTTATGTCGGTTGTGTGGAAGTGTCATTGTCAGTACTTGTCAGGTCATCATCTATTTCTTCTCCATCAACTTTAGGAGTAAACAGTTCCACATCAATAGGATTGCGAACACCTGTAAAAAAATATTGATTTGTTTGAAACATCAGAACATTGAAATAATAGGCCTGGGTTGGGAAGGGGTTAGGTTAAGGATAAGTTCTTGATAGAAATGTGGCCTCCTTTTATAAGCCTACTTTACAGGTGTATCTTGGTGCGCAAGGATAGGAATAATGGCAAAGGACTATCCATCTTGCCCTACTCAAGATTAATCAACAGTCTTTAACTCCCGGCTGAGTAAACTTGAGTGATATTCATTTTGTCGCTCTGTGATCTTTGTAGTAAATAGAGAACATGTCAACAGCTTACCCCTACTGTTAACTTTATTTGCCCCATTCTTTTTGGCCATTATTTCGCCCTAATTAACATACTGGGTTACCATTCTCCAATCGCTTGGAAAATGTGCTTGAGATGAGCCTAACAGGATGTCTTGGTGGAAGGATGTCGCATAATCTTGTTGGTGATGTTCATAAGTATTGCGTGATTCTAGAATAATTGCTACCACGGAGATTTATTTATCTCATTACCTATATTCTGTTATCCCTTACATAACAGTAAAGAGATTTTAGGAATTGGTCACTGTCTTTTAATTTTACTTACGAAGCGCTTTATCCACCAAGCCTCTGTGTAGCTTTTCTTCCCGCTTAAATTTGGCCTAAAAGTGACAAAACACAATCAGCCATGGAAGCAAATGTAGCAATGATGGGGGAGAAGCCATGATCCTAGTTGGCATCATGATACAGAACTGACCTGGGTAAATTTCTGTCCATGTGGGCTGCCCCAGTGGCTTGTGTGCATCTTGGATATTGCCCCTACCCCCCTCCCCCTGCTTTGGCAGAACCCACTGTAACATGAATCGGAAAAAGCATGAACTCTAGAATTACTTCTGAAATGCGCACGGTATCATGAAAAATCATTGTAAAGACTCTTCAAGCCTTTTTCTTTATTTTTTTATAGAATAGTGGGAAATGAGTGCACAGGGGGCAATATCTAGAAAACAAAAGAAAAATATCAGAACAAGGAAACAAATCCAGGGAAGTGACCAGGATCCCCCCCCCCAACTTTAAATCTCCTTTACCTTCAAGTCAGAATTCCCGTTCTAAATTTTTCATGTGAAAATCCATGTAACAGCACCATGTCGTTCAGATTGTGGGAGCAAAAGAAAGATGGCATACAAAACTAGCAGTCATCTGTATGATTATTAGAGTGAAATATTAGAGTAGTCCTGAAAAATATTGTTATTACTTCAACAATCTGTGTGGATGTCATATTCAGAGTAAAAACAAATTAGTTGAGCAGAGAACAGTACAATGAAGTAGGAAGATATTTCTTTGTGTGCTAGATACTTTTCCTTTGCTACCCACAAGCAATCTAAGTAGTGTCTGAAACAGGCTAATACAAACCTTAAGTTCTCGTCTTATTCTGCTGGGAAAAAGTGGCCCCATCAGGCTAAAATCAGTTCCTACTTGACTTAATGCCATGTAAAACTTCTGTGTCTCTGCAAAAAACGAATTCTTACAATGTAATTTACCATTAAGCTAAAGTTCTGCAAGTAACAGGGATCATTTGTTTCAATTTTTATTTTGTAGGAGGGGAAAGCAGTGTTCCAGCTGTGAGATTGAAAACTATCATGAACCCTCAGCGAATCTTCCTGCACTCGACTAGGAATGAAACTGTTACTTTATTCAGTAGGATTTGTAAGGAGTTTAGGGATCATGTTTGTATGAATTTGAATTATGATTTACTAAAAGATTCATATTTATTTACTACATGCATTTTTTAAACAGAAGCCTTTTCATCTACTGTAGAGCACATACCTTCAAGTGACCATCTTTCAACTTTCCTATGCTTCAAGTAAGTACCAACGTTGACTTCGTCTGCATCTTCATAGACAATTTCACTGCAACGACAAAGGTAAAAGTCTGTTACAACAACGAAAACAACAACAACAACAACAACAACAACAAAAAGTCTTTACTTTTTTATTACCTCATAGCCTCACTTTTGAGAGAGAATGTGATTAAATTAACAACTATTCACCGAAGTGGAAGTGGGTAGTGGTGGATATTTACCGAGCCGCGAAGTGGCGAGGTAAATATCCACCACTACCCACCTACACTGAGGTGAATAGTTGTTTTAGTATATACTGAAACAGTGAGATAATATAACGAAAATGATGCTTTTTAACTCATTTTAATTATTCCTGTCAACGATTACAATTTTCACGCGCAAATTGCTGGGAGGTGAATAGCACTTGCTATTCCGAGTTTCAGTAGCCAATCAGAGCGCTCCAACAATGCTATCCACTCTTTCAGTATACACTGATAGCAGTTATACAGCAATTAAAAAAGTTATAATTAATTTTATTGGAACATGAAAAAAAAGCCTTGACGGGATTTGAACCCATGATCCTTGCGATTCCAGTGCAACACTCTAGGGTAGTCCCTTACTTGTCCAAACGATGTCTGTGATTCACTAAGAAAACAATAGATTTGCCCCGCTAGGATAGGGATTAAGGATAGGGGCATTGTTCAAGTGATATATCAATTGTATCGTTCGCCAATCACAGACATCGTTTGGACAGCTACGACCCCACTCACAGATGGGAGCTTGGTCAATAGTTAGTTTTGTATATTATAACCGTGAATGATTATGATAAATTATGTGTATATGAAAATAAAATTCATATGAACCGAGGTAGAAAGAGTTAAAGAGAATGCAATCATCGCTGTTATACAGCAACTGAAGAATTCAACTTGACATTCACTGCAGATAATAGTCCTTTTGTCCTTAGCTATCCTCATCCATGTTGTGTCCTTAAATTTGATGAGTTTGTCTCTTTAATTTGTTACGGGTCAACCCTGAGATCTTTCACTTTCCATGGGCAGTAAATTTTTAAATATCATCTGTTATTGTGAAGAATTAATAATGCAGGGCTAGATCCATGGATATACAAACTCAGTGAACATAATATGGATGAAACCCAAAATAGTTAATGTACAATGTCACATGCAGACATTTTCTTTGCCAACACTGAATTGTTGTCAATTCTTGTATTTTGTTTTGAATTATTCTCCTTACCACACAAACTCTACACACATTTTGTACATCATTTAAATTATTCCCAACTCACCTATTGTCAAGGGTTTTTTCTGGTGTTTTAGGAATTAACAGGCTGCAAAAGAGTAAAAAATTGTACACTGATATTAGATACCTACACATACAGTGTAGAGCATGTATGGATGGTGTTGTGAATTTAAGGGTGAAGTAAAATTTAACAGGGACAGTGCTGAGAAAGCATTCAGTCTTAGTCTACCTCAGGTTCCTCATACAGTAGAACACAAATACGTAACTTCAACTGTCAGGGTCACCTCCTACAGTTGTATGCAGCAGCAGGAGCAGCAGCAACAACAACAACGACAACAACAACAAAAACCCTTATTTATACTCAAGTAAAAATACGGTTTACATTTGAAGGAGAGAGGTTCTTTGCAGTGCCTGTTATACACTCTGAAAGAGGAGTTATCAAGGGTTAACTTCTGTAATGAAGTAAATAAGGGAAAACTTTGTTTGAATAATACATGTAATTTTTAGTTACAGATGAATCTCAGTACAAATATATAACTGGGTAACCCTATTCTGATTTTTATGTCAATCAAAATCTTTTCATGATTTGTCTATGTCGTGGTTCAAATTTTTCTCTGGTTTGAAAATTTTGAAACCAGCTTGATTTTTATTTTCCTTTGTCTCAGTTTCATTTCCATAACAAGAGACAAAGGAAAACAAAAATCATTTTGAACTGGTTTCAAAATTTTCAAACCAAAGAAAAATGTGAACTACAACATCTACAAGCTGAGAGACTAACATTCTTATATTGGTGAAAAGTGCCAATTCTTACAAATGAAATAACAAAGGAAACTAAAACCAAATACAAGCTCTGATTAAACAAAAGAGATTGTTTAAGTTAGCACCTTTCTTCATCCACAATGATGTTTCCGTCAGCATCAAGTTTGACCCGTGGTGCTACAGCAGTGCTGTTGGTATCACCTTCATCAATGTTTACTTCATTGTTATTTTGTGGTGGATCTGTTCTGGTTGGCGATTCAGCCACAGATGATGGATTGTTCACAGCATCTGTCTCCTCTGTTGTCTCTTTATCTCTGTGATGGGTCAGGGACACAGAAGTGTTTAATAAACCCTTTACTTCTAGCATTCAAACCATCAGTTAGGATCTTTTAAGGGTCTTTTAATTATTGATTCAAAAGATAAAAGTTCTTTTAATCCATCAGTTATTTTTCTTGCTTGTGATTGGTCTAAATGCATCAACGTGTAATGTCCGCAGACAAATATCTAGTGCATATTTTTTGCACCAAATGGCAGTAACTGTTTATTATTAAAAAGAAAACATTGTAAAATGCTAAAAATTATTACTGTTAAAAAACAACATTTTTAAAGCAAACAGATTATGGCAAGACTTCTTTCTTAAATTATAACTTGTTGATTTTGCCGTGGCATACAATTATGTAATGGATGGAGAGCGGACTTTGTAGCATACAACAATGTAACAGACAGGGTTAGCCTATTTTGTAAAACTCACTGTGAGTTTTTATCATTTTCTTTCTTGCGTTTGCTTTTCCGATCTGGCTTCTTTTTCCTGCCTGCCATGCTTGATCTACATAATCAGAGAAAAGTTGAAAAACACATAATGTTCATCATACAATACAATGATACATTGCAGTGGAATGAGTATGTTGTAGACAGACAAGTGGGAACCCTGAAGCAAGTGCACATTCAGACAAATCTCCTCAAAGACAGATACCTCTCTAAGATGGTTACCTAATGTTGGTCTCAACAGCACTTCAGTCAGTCATTTTACTGTAACTGAACCCTGTATAAGGCAGACACCTCTCTAAGATGGACCGGTGGTTCTGGTTCCAACCAGGGTTCTTAATGACATTTTAAATTTCTGAATACAGACACAACAAGGTGGCACATGGCAAAACGTACTGTGCAGCCGACACTTACTAGTGACATTCCTCACAGGTGTTATGGGTTAAGGGTTCAACCGAGAACACTGTCAATGGTGTCCATCTTAGAAGATAGTTGACTGATTTGGCACTTTTGACACATCAGCAGATTGTTTGAGACCTCAGTGTACTCTTTTCATCCACTCTAATGGGTGTGGGTGCTCATAAACTGTTACAAAAACCTCATAAATTGAGGCAGATATCTGATGCAAGTGTGACTTTTGCTTTCAAACTTTACTTAAAATAGCTGACTTGTAATTAATCTCTTTAAAGGCACAGTAAGTACAGGGCTGTCATTGAGCTTTGAAGAAACTGGCTCCACAAGAAAAGTATCCAGTCATAAAACAAAGAACATATCCATGCTTGTTATCCTTTAGTCATTTTTTAACTTTGAGCAGTGGGTCATTTTTACTGAAGTTGCCAGCCTTTACGGCAGGTGCCGGCTACTGTGAGAAGTATAAAAAAAAACAATGTCTTACGCCATAGGGTTGGTCTTGGGATTGAAGTAGATCAAGTGTTGCATGGTCATTTGGCTAGGATCAGAAGGTTCTTTCAGTTTATGATGTTTGCCACCACGCTTTCTCTTTACACCCTTAAAAAGCAAAAAAGAGTTGACTCTCTAAGGATACATGTACATGTATATTAACCAATTAGATCACCAATGCTACAATGTAGAATAAATAATAAATAAATTATTTATTATCTATTCTACATTGTAGCATTGGTGTGCGGAATAAGGCCCTAAGTGACTTTTGATGAAACGTCAAATTCTCCGTGTTTCACAAGGGAATACAAGGGAATAGATCGTTTTCACGTGACGTCACGACAGATCCGCCGCCATATTGGTGGACCACTTTCGATTGCATAATAGCAGTAATGGGATGCAATGCAAGTCATATCTACAGTTGTCGCAATTTAGAAATGAATACTTGGGGATGTGAAGAAAAGTCTGGGGAAAATCTTTATTTGACTTGTTCTTTCCTATTTCGAAATATGCTAAGAAGTTGGAATCACGAGTTAAGCAGCGTTATTTGGAGAAAATCTCGGCAATTAGAATCCATCCCATGTCGACATTTATTCGAGCCGAACTGCTTGTCTCATATTCAAACAGTTGAATCAACAGCCTTTACACCCACTACAGTGTAGCAGTTTAAAACTTTCCGATGCCTACACTAGGAGCTTATAATAAAACAGTGCCCGTATTTATAGTTAGCGTACTACAAAGCCAAATCATTGCTACAGACAAGTTTGTTTAGCGAAGGTGAGACATTTCCAGCGATGACTCAAAATCTCGATTTTAATCAACACGGAAAGAGAAGGAACAGTTTCGTCTGCTCATTGCCTAGGTTGTAAGGCTGGGCAAGCAGAATCCTTTTCAAATTATATGGCGAGTGTTTGTTTGGAACTGATCAAGAAACATAGACAACACCCCGGCTCAGTGATAAACTCAGTCATGTACACAAGTGTGTACATGCGAGTGGAGAATTTTTAACGATCAGTTTGAAAGAGAGACTAGTGGGCAGCAATTGCGAACTATAAGCTGCAAAAGTTATTTATTTCTCCTACATATTTCGTTTTAACTATCGTAGACTTCATCAGGGAGTTTTAGGTCTGTATCGAAGCCATAAAAACGGAAATCGCACGAGCGCAAACAACAGCCGAGAATGTTTTGGTTGAATTTACGTAAAAGGAAAGGCGAAACCGTATGAAATATTTCAGTAGGGCAAGACATGAAATATTCTTGGGGGCTTAGTTTTAGCTGTTGGAGTTTCGTTCTCGAACACAATATCAGACATTTGTCCTCCGGGTTTAGTTCGCTTTTTTTTGCTGCGATTTTTTCGGCTACAATCGCTTTGGCCGTTTTTTTATTCCTTTTGATTCCTCTCTCTGTTCTCGCTGCGACGCTTGTTCGACGTTTCTTTTATCCTGTTCTTTTTTGTGTCGTTCCCGAGTATTAACGAAACCCAGTCAACATTATATCTATCCCTGTTATAGCCGCTTGTCCAGAAAATTGAAACAAAATATCTGGCTTACACACTATCGTTCAAAACTCGTACGTAAGGATTCTGCCCGACTAATAGCAGAAATCCATCGCGATCGCCTCTCTTGCGGCAATTTGTCGGTTTCTTTACTTTGATTCATAACTGCAGAACGTACTCAAGTGAAATAAATACCCCTATCTCGACCGCTTTTGCTTCCACATCGAACAATTGATCACAGCACCCGTATAATTAAGAGGACGCGACTCGGGTTTGTTTACACTTTGGTCCACCAATATGGCGGCGTAGCAACGGTTGTCAAGATTGTTGTCACGTGAGTGAAAACGATCTATACAAGGGAATTTGGAATGAGAATCTAGCAGTTTATCAGAAGTCACTTACGGCTTTTTTCCAGGCACCCTTGATCCTTTTACGTTTTTGATTGATCGTTGAATATTAACAAATTAGGTTTCCTTTGGGAAGCATGATGATTGAGTCTACTGCATGCTGCTAAAGTTTTGGATTTACAATTAATTCAACCTTTCATTTTTCGATTATTTTGGGGACCACCGGTACCCAGGTGTACCCAGGTGTAGCTAAGAAAACACTTAGCAGGCTCATTAACAAGTTCAGCCAGTTTTTCTGGCTTGTGCACCTTCATAATCTCCCAAAGTCTTTGTTTTCTAGTGAAATTTCAGCCGGTGATTAAAGTTCTCTTTCAGGTCCACGGTGAAATTAGCCATAAGCCAACTCTTAGCTACATCCCTGTGTACCCATTAAGCTTTTCTAAGTTTAATTAAGCCATTTAAAACTGATAGGATCATCAACTCTACTAGTTCACCTGTTGGGTAGCAATGATATTCTTAACCCAAGCGGTTGTCACACACAGCCTTTATTATTTGTCTTGTCTGATCTTCTGCAGCCAATTTTTCACCAGGGCCGGGTTGTTTAGCATCAATTTTGATTCCAGTTAAATAATTTCTCAATGAAGATTTTTCCAAAGTATTTTTGCCCTTTAGTTTCGTCTCTGACTTGTCTTTCCATGTAACTTAAAATTAGCTTTTGAAAACATTTCTAACGAGAAATTCAATCCTCGATTAAGTTTTAATCCTGGGTTAGCGTTAACCGGCTTTCGAACAACCGGGCCCTGTTTCTTAACCCACTGACACCTGAGACTTTTTACGTTTTTGAGTGATTTTCTGCATACACACGCCCCATAGGATTTCGCGACTCCATATTTGGGGTTACCATTGAAAGTGCTGCTGTTCTAAAACACTGAAGGCTCGAGTTTACTGCAAACGTCATTGTGACATTGTCATTTTGCTTTGTTGAATTGCAATAAAGGCTTCAATATCATGTATCTGCGATTTTTGGTAAGTTCATAGCCATTTTTTATCTTAAGCAGCTGCCTGATGAGCATCATTAAGCTTGAAGGTAGTCAGAGTCCACTTTCTCAATGAAGCGAGTTAGGTGTTGTACTTCGTTTATGAATTTGGCTCGTTGCTCGTTGAACTGAAAAATTGGCCGCCAAGAAACGAAGTAGCCTTGGGACTCGACTCTGGATAAATTTCTCAACCCACCACGGCATATTTTGAAAATTGGGACCACAGGAGAACACAAGAAGCGCGAAATTTCGGCGGTGGGTCGGAGTGGCTGTGGACTTAGTATAAATATGAAATGTGTGGGGAAAGAAACAAATGCTGTCAAAAATCATGGCTATTTTCCAGCATGCAGTGCGGTGGTGATGTTGAAAATCAAGGCAAGGTCAGTATGCACTAAAACGAGAGGCTGTAGCTTGGCCCGAGCAACGAATAAGAGCAAAAAAATTCACTGCTAAGCTAGGACTAGGACTGAATTTTGCTGTGAATGTTGACTTTCACAGTTTGCCACGATTGTTGTTTTTCTATGACGTTAAAAACAGTCATTTTTGTTATTGTCCAAATTCAAATGCTGATATTCTGCAAAAATCGCTGACTTTTTTGTGTTTATTGGGTATCTCAATTTGAGAGACTTCCTAGTCAATGCTCACAACTGCTAGTTAAGGCAATGTTTGCAGTGGAGTCTTGTACGAGCAGTTACGGGTGGTTCAGGTGTCAATGGGTTAATAAACAACTTTTATTGTTACAGCTTTCGGTTTTAGCAAAGTGTCTACATGAGTAAGGGAAGTAAACACAATAAGCAACAACAACAAAAAAAGTGGATAAAATAACACAGATCTTACCTTTCTTTTATTGTCTTCCTCATCCTCTTCGACATCTTCCTTGTCATGGACATCTAAGGGTGCTGCAGGATCAGGAATCTCATGATCAGTAGTTTTTTCTTCCTCAGACAAACTACGCAATCTCTTTTTCCTGCTTGCACTGCACTCTACTGGACTTTGTTCCTTAAAATAACAAAATAAAGTTTAGTACTAATTTGACAATAACTTTAGACCCTTAAAGTGCTCTACAATGAAAACTTTTTTAGGTAGGTAGGTAGGTAAACTTTATTTATACACGGTGTCAATTCATAAAACATGCTCCTCCATCGAGCCGTGTTTTTAACAATAATAGATTAAGTACTTAACTAATTTAAATTATCTAACTAAATTAATTATCTATATAAAATTGTATTAAAAACGATAAAAACTATCCTTTATTAACTATCATTAAATTAGATAAAAATTAAATGCATGATTTAAAAGAGCTAAGAGTGGGCTGTATCTTAGCGCTCAAAGGTAAGCTGTTCCAGAGAACAGAACCGTGATATTGAAAACTTCGTTTGCCTGCTTCAGTACTCGGTCTAGGAACGAAAAGGTTGTATTTTGAATTTCTTAGATTATGTGAGTGAACACTGGATGTAGCTTTAAAAACACTATTTAGATGAGTCGGAGAAAGATTGTGGAGAGTCTTAAACAGAATAATTGCTAGTTGCTTTGAACGCCTTCGCTCCAGAGAATCCCAACCAAGGTCACCGAGTAAAGTGGAAGATCTAACATTTAAGTCATTTAAGCTTTTTTTAACGCAAATGTATCTAATAGGTTAAGACAAATGCGAATTGCTATAAATTAGATTCTTACACAGCCCAGAAATAGCTGGCCAAAAACCCACGAAAATCACGTAAAATCCGTCCACCATTACTTCGTTCATAAATCCGAGTCCACGTTCTACTGGTTTGCGATCTGGTACACATGACTTGATTTGTGACGTCAATGACTCAACGCGGTCCCCTCCGGAACACAGACAACAAAGCCAAAAGGCCAAGTTGAGTCATTGACATCACAAAATCTTTAGGACAACTTGATCCAACTCTCAGGATTCGGTGCCGGTCATTTTTGAATTGAGTAATGGCGGCAAGCCGAATTCAAAATGTAAAGTTAAAATAATGAAACTGTCCAAAACGTTCTTCGCAATATGAAAACTAAATTTAATATCATTTCTTGGGCAAGTATATCGATTTTTGGTTTCAGGCATGTGCACAAAGCAAAATTTAGACTTTTTTTGAACGATGTAAAGCTCAATAAGCTTGACTTTTCTTTTTCTTCATTTTACTCCCCATTCTTTTTATTTTGGTTTGACAGGGTTTCTGAGAGGGTGCAAAAAAAAAAAAGACAAACTATGCAGCAGTTTTAGGGCAAATTATGCAACAAGAAAGGCTTATTATGCGGCAATTATGCGATTTTTTCTGAGCTATTTTAATATCCCATTTCCAAGTTGCTCTTAGCCTCCTTTTCAAACCGAGGCCAAGTGCAAAACCATTCATATGAAAATGAGTTTTCTTTCACATGCAAATAAAACTTATATCCATATGAATGGTTTTGCACTTGGCCTCGGTTTAAAAAGGAGGCTAAAAGCAACTCGTTTTACTAGATCTCAGAGAAACAAAGCCACTTTAAAGAGCACAAAGGAACAATAATTAAGCATCTACATGGACATTGGGATAAAATAGATTAGCATACTGATTAGCCTGTTAAAAAACGTTTCGTACAAAATCAGGGGTGCAGCTTATCTGCAAGAGAATGTCGGTCATGTCGCCCCCTCGCTAACTGCAAGAACATCTGCAAATGGTTACCGTAGTTTCCAGTGATGTTAGTTGACCAGACTTTTTGAGCCTTGAAATTAAGATTTTGTTGAGTTGAGGTGTATATGGCCTCGTTCACACTTGGTGCCCGAGCACCGATACCAATTTTGAATGTCTGTTCACATTCGGTGCCCACCTCTGACCTTCCGCCATTTTGAAACTGTAGAGCAGGGATTTGTGGGTAAAATAACTGCTAGGAGCAGGAGTTTGTGGGTAAAGTTCTTAAGCACTCGCCAGAATCGTGTGCAGACTTGTTGTGCCCGTGCCGATTCAGTGCTTGAGTACAAGGTATCAACCTTGTACCCGTGCCCAAGCACTGTGCCCAATTATTAGCATGGGCACTTACAAAAAGAGGTGTTCACATTGGTGCCCGTCAGGCACTGTGCCTGGGCACCAAGTGTGAACGACGCCTGAGATGTAGCAAAAAATTCTTTAACTTTAGATGGTGTAGAAAAGTGAGTCTTGTTTCTCTTACAGAGCTGCGACCAAACATCAAATTGAACCATAAAGATCCACATCGCACATGTAATGCATAAACATGAGCATGGAGCTCTCTGAACAGAATTGATGATGATAAGCTTTACTTAGGTGAAAGGTCGGAAGCACAAGAAAAATTAGAAGATTGACAGCCGGGCTATTTTTCAATTTTAGCAATTCTAAAAACAGTATTGCGGGACTGTCTGCACAGCACATTTAGACTGCACAAAAACTCTCAAAAACAACTTTCTCTAGGTCTAGAATAACTAGTATGACTAATTTCCGAATAAAATACACCTGTTGTGAATCAAAAATTGCCCGAGAAACTGATTTGGAAATCAATATTGCAAAAAATACACAGACATTTTTTGCGCAAGGCGACGTGAGCGAAGTTATGTGGTATCATCAATCTCAAAACAGGAACACAGCTCATCAAATATCTTCTTGGCTTTCTGTTCACATCACACTCAAAGCGCCAGACTTTACTAAGAATTTTCATGCATTCTTGAAAAACTACTGTAAAGGAAATTACATTTTAAAATTTGGATTTACTTTGTAAGAAACATTTCATTGATTGTTTTTTTATGTTATCAATAGTTTTTGTGAAATATTTAGAAAACTTGGCCAAATTCGGACGAGCGATTGTCAAGAAATTTGCTTGCATGGGCAGTTTCCGAGATGCGTTATAAAATGCATTTTGCTTTGGTAATCTAATAGATATTTGAATAAAACTTTCGACAGAAAGAAGTTGTTGTCCTTTTTCTTGTGTTCGTCATTCAAGAAAAGGTCTGGAAAGCGATCTTTTGTAAACAAAACCAGATTTATATTTCGCAGCTCAAATTTAATTTGCATCACAAAATGTAGACCTGCATAATTTTTTATATTTTTGACTTTCAAGTTCGTTTTTGAGGCTTTTTTTGATACGCCTCTGATGTTTTGTATTCAAAAATCATTCAAACTAATTATTCTAGACAGAGATGTTGTTTTTCAAGTCTGTTCGCACGTGATCTACGCCTAGACCTCTTTCATAATGGCAGCTGATTTATTTATTCTTTTATATGTATGATAATTAGCCTCACTGGCCTCGGTAACACGTGCAAAATTCAAAATAATTTTTACTCTCAAATGAGGCCAGTGAGGTCAATTAACATACATATAAAAGAATAAATAAATCGGCCACAATTATGAAAGGGGTGTATGCCGCTAAGGTAATTTGAGTAGCGGTTATGCGTGACAAATTAGTACAGGATTTTGGCGCTCATTTCTCAGACGTCCGTTTTGCAGGGGCCCCAGCGGTGGCACTGTGAAACAACGTCTGTTTTCTCAGGCTATATACAGTGTATGTACATGTATTCATTTATATATATATATATATATATATATAAAGTCAACCCGAGCTTTACGCGAGGAAAACTTAAGCCTCAAATTGTCAAAATACCTGTGTTAAAACAGTGCTCGCTATCTTTGTTGGACATTTTGAAGCTTTTAGTATTGAGGGAACACCCAAAACAAACGAAAGAAGCCAAGGAAAAGAGTCTGTAAAGAAGCGGCCATCTTGGTTAACCTTAGTAACCAGGCTAAATAAAAACATGTGCTCAAGAAATTTACGCAGTTACCAAGCTTGTTGTGGCCAATAACGAATGCAGTTGTGATCGAAAGTGGCAGATTTGTTTATTTGATACAGGATGATTCAATGGAAAGAACCAAAGTTTAGCTCAAGTTTCCTAGCTAAAGCTATTTTTTTAAAATTATGTGATTTTCTTATGAACTGTGCTATCAGATGCAATTTGAGACCGATTATGCGAAATCGCACCATCGCAGAATATCAGAAGTCCTGGTTTGATTTTTGTTTTGTTTTGTCTCAGAAAATGATAATGAATCTGAGACAGAGGTAAATAAGAATTAAACTAGTTTTAAAATTTTCAAACCAAAGAAATATTTGAACCATAACATACCTCACCTCTGTTTTCTGAATCCAAGATTACAGCAAAAATAACTTTATTCAACTCTTATTCACAAAAACTATGCCTGTCCTACTTGCTAAGAAATTCCACTGTACTCACATCAATGTGTCCAAGATCTTTGCCAGTTGTGACAACCTCCTCATGTCTTACTTCAGGTATGTCCAATATCTTCTCAACATTTTCCTTAGAAACAGAAGAATGTCTTCTCCTTGAAGCTGATCCCAGATTGGGTAAAACTCGCTTGCGACGCAGCAATGCTGGAGGAGATCCAATGTCATTAGTTTGCATGACAGTGTTGTCATAGTTTGTGTTTTTATTTTGTGATTGTGATGGCTTTATTACTGGTTCTTGTGCTATGGGCTGAGATCTCAGTTCAGTGTTCGTACATGTAGCAGAGGGACTTGCCACTGCTGAGCATCCAGATTTAGTTTGTTTATTTCTCTCCTTTAGAGACGGTGACTTTGAAACTTCCTCAGTACTTGAATCTGCTGCATAAGTAAATGAGAAACATTTTAAATGATCACCAAAACATTTACAGAAATTAGACAATGGAATAGGTAAGTTAAGGTTGCACTTGCAGGGATGTAGCTAAGAGCCGGCTACCGACTAATTTCACCAGCTAAGAGAGAACTTATCACCGACTGAAATTTCACTAGAAAACAAAGACTTGGGGTGATTTTGAAGGTGCACAAGCCAAAAAAATTGGCTGGGCTTGTTAATGAGCCTGCTCAGTTGTTTCTTACACTGTAGCTACACCCCTGCACTTAGAACACAAACAGGTCACCTAATCAGTGCTTAATTTTGGGCACTGTATCATAAAACAGCTATGAGTATTACTACTCTACAACTCCCCATGATTCTATCACAAGGTCACCTCCAGCATCATATGGTATTATGTTTGCTCATACTCATGTTTATTGCACAACTAAAATAGTTAAGAGGGCCTATAACTAAAATCAACCAATCAGCATGCTCATTTAATTTCCAGTCAGATATTTTCCAAGTGTCAGATCAGGCTTTTAGCCAGAAATTGAAAAGTGGGCATCCTGAAGATATTTCCCATCATAACTTTTAAAAGGAGTAGGTGCAATGTTCATGAATTTCTTCAAAAAGTGGGCGTCCACAGGGCGCCTGGACACCCTGCTGGCTGAAAGCTTGTGTCAGATCGGTTAATGCACTGAAAGAACCTGCATGAGTTTTCATGCATTTTGTTTCACATTTTCAGTTGTATAATAAATCTCTTATTAACCAAGCTTGCTCAGGACCATACTGAGAGACTATCAGCCCTCGGTCTCTTTTGTACGGACCTTGGGCCAATCACGCTTGGTTAGTAAGATATATAAATCTTCAGAAGTGAAGGAGGTAAGTTTGATGGAAGAAGAAGAAAATACACTGGGCGAAGAGAGACAATATATGTAGAGAAAAGTTTCTTGTCAGAGGAAACAACACCACAGCAGAGACCTGGACTCAAATCACCGATCTTCACGAGATCCAAAGTCTAATAAGTTACCACCACATATTCATGAACTCTCTCATACTTATCTTTCTCCTTCTTTCAAACTGTAACCTTCAACTTACTAAAGGTTTTTTTTGTGTACATGTATAACAGTTTTTCTTGCTTTAGTTTCATTTTTATTTCTTAAAAAATAAAAGTGATAAAGAAAAACAATACCCGCTTGTCTTTCTTCTTCAATGGATAATAACTGCTTGTCATTATTATGGGATGTTTTTCGACCTTGTGAAACTGCGAGTTTTGTCTCCTTTTTGTCTGCACACGCATGTTGAGTCCCAGTTGTTGTTTTATCTTTGTTTCCATTTTTTGGTCGAGTACGAGTCACTGGGATAACTGCTGGCTTAATGCGTGATCTCCTTGATGATCCTGCTGCAGATATGGAAGTTGTAGGTGTTTTAAGCTGTGCTGTCTTATCTTGTCCTTGTTCTGTTGTTGCTTCTGTTACAGTTTCTGAACTTTCACCTACTTTAAAAAATAATTTTTAATACAACCAAACATTGCCTTATTATTTAAAAATTATATACATCTAAGGTGATGATACATGGCATTCAGTTACCAATTTAGGGGAATTTTAGTGATTAATATTCCAGAATAAGACTAACTGACTAACCTACAGCTGTATGTTGAATGTTGGCCTTTTTTTGGGAACAACAATGAAAAAGATGAACAAACACATAGCCCAGATGACCAGGTGATCTTTCCATTTACATGTAAAAAGGATATCCCAGGGGCATAGCTAGAGGAGTCCTGGGGTACCTGTGACCCCCCCCCCCCCCCCCCCCCCCCCCCCTTTTTGGTGAGATAATTTTAGTAAAACACAGAGTGGATGTTGACACGACAATCTGGTAAGTACCCTGGTTATGACATAGTGTGACCTCCCCTTTTGAAAACTCCTAGCTATGCCCCTGTAGTCGCAGATAAGGATGACCCAGGCATGCTCTCTGTCATTTGCAAATGTATAATCTAGCAAGGCGAGTCGGCCTCTCTCTGTGCAAATTAGGCTCTAAAAGATAGCAGAACACGGTCCACAAACCAACAATAATTATTTGAATACTTCCCCTTTATCTATGAAGAGCAACAAAAGTACAATAATTGTTCTAAGATTTACCCTTGGGAAATAAGTTTTGTTATTGCTTAATGGCATTCACTTATAGTTTATAAAATCCACAAACTTCATAGTAAAAGTCACATTTATACACAAATCAAGGTGTGGTAGGCTTAATTGCTCTTGGACTGTATTATGCGAGTAAGCGTATGCCATTAAGTGTTACAGTTTACAAAACTGATGATGATTTATAGATTTCAGAATACCCCGCCACTTATTTGCATCTCGTTGAATAAGAATGGTTCCTTTTGTTTTCATATACCTCGTTCTATAAAACGTTCTGGGATATGTAAATAAGTGGTGGGGTATTCTGAAATTGCTCCTAACTTTATTTAAGTCTCAAAAACTTGTAGCTGGGCACAGGTTCCCTTTATATACTCCTGTATAACGAACGATATTCTCCCCGATCAGCCCAGGTACAATGAAAGGTATGAAAAATAACTCTGATATAACGAACCCCCGTTATAACAAACACATTTTCCCAGTCGCTTGGCACTTCCTTATATCGGGGTTCCACAGCAGTCATGGAGAATAGCTAAGTTTCGCCGACGTAAAAATAATATCCATGTGTCACTTATCTTACACTCAAAAATCTTTATGGTAAAACTTCCCCTGAAGACTTTAGAATGCAGATAATAGACATACCTTCATTAGTCCTTGGCGTAGTCTCTTGTACCTTTGAATTTGCAGAAGAACCGCTGGAAGAAACACTTTCTCCGGCGTTTTCATTCGGTGGAGCACCACTGCGACGACTGCCTCGAGAGGTAGAGAGGGTTGGCTTGAAGCGGTTTCGCATTTTAGAAAGAGAACGGACAGTAGACAACCAAGCTTAAGACTACAACTTTGTCCTTAAAACCTTCATTACGGAACTGTGAGCGAATTTTGTTTATGCTTACAAAGCAAAACGTCCTTGTAAAGAAATTCGCTTCGTTCGCGTAACGTCCATTTTTCTTTTACATTTACAATAGAATCTGCTGACCGAATTATTGGAGGCTCAGTCTGGGAGAGACTGGAAAGGAGGATATTTCCATCTTTTCCCAGCGACCTCCCAGGGTGATGACAAGAATCAAGTTGGACCACCTCGGACGCCTTATTGAGACTTATATAACGGACTAACTGGTTAGCTTGCAGTTGAGGTTGGGGTTAGCAGTTTATGTAGTTAAATTTAGGCATGATATTATTTACATGATATCTTCAAACTTACCAACAACTCTGAGCCGCCAAAAATGTTAGGTATCTATTTTACATACAATGAGCAGCTTCGTGACAAGCTTAATTTTGATACCACGTTAGAATCGGTCAAAAAGCTTTTAGTCCAGTGGAAGAGGCGTGGCCTTACTATCATGGGAAAAATACAGGTTTTAAAATCTCTCATTATTCCAAAGTTCTTGTATCGCTTGCCTAACATCAGTTCTAGTGACTTAATCGTAAAGGAAATCAACAAAGTAATGTACAGCTTTATCTGGAATGGTAAAGACAAGATCAAACGTTTGGCAATTATTAATGATATTGAAAATGGCGGCTTAAGAATGACTCATTTGGAGACAGCTATTCAAGCACAAAGAGTAATGATCCTAAAGCGATATGCCAGTAATGATGTTCGTACGTGGAAAAACATTCTAGATTCGTGTCTGGAAAATGTGGGAGGTAGATTTCTTTTACAATGAAATTTTGATTTTCCAAAGCTGCCTATTAGAGTCTCAACATTTTATAAGGAATGTTTTTATTCCTGGTCATCCTTGGTTAAGTGGACAAATGAAACAATAGACGGAGTGTTGCGGCAACCGATATGGAATAATAAATTCATCTGTATTGGAAACAAATCTGTTTATTATTCCCGTTTAAAAAACTTAGGTTTGATAACAATCGGAGACATGTTGTCCCGGACCGGAACTTTTTTGGGTTTTGACGATTTGCGAGAGAAAGGAATCAAACCATCTGAATATTTTCTCTGGATGGGTATCGTGCACTCTCTCTCCGTCAAGGATGGCGCCTGCTGTTGAAAGCCCCAAACGTCAATTCGATTCCCTTTCGCTCTGCGACTAGCACAAACAGTGACCTTGAAAATATATGCGTAAGTTTAGATGGTATTCCTGTAATTGACATCCAGCAACTAACAAGTAAGAAAGTTTATATGTCCCTTATTAGTACGAAAGTTAAGGAACCTTCTGCTAAAGTTAAGTTCAATGAGTCTTTTCCTGACGAAACGCTCGATTGGAAAACTATATATAAGATCCCTTTTATAACAACAATTGACACAACTGAACCAGAAATTTTCAGTTTAAAATATTGCATAGGATTTTGTTTACCAATTTAACTCTTTTTAAGATGAAGCTAGTCCCATCACCACTTTGCACTTTCTGTGGTTTAGAGAGCGAATCTCTGGAGCATATTTTTTTGCGAGTGTACTAGCATAAAAGTGTTCTGGAACGATTTCCTTGTATGGGTTAATTATGTCAACTTATCTCTGATAAACTTGAGTAAACGTCAAATAATGCTGGGTATTTTTGAAAAAACAGAGGACTTTAAGTTAATTAATCACCTATTAATTTTAGCTAAACAAACCATCTTTAGCTGTAGACAAAAGAAATTAACACCGAATATTATGTTGTTTAAGAGTTATTTAAAGCACGTCATGGAAATCGAAAAGACTATTGCTGCGAACAATAATAAGACGCTTGTGCACCTGGAGAAATGGAAAAAAGTTCTAAATTGTGTATAGCTTCTTTTTCTTTTCTATCCTATGTCCTGCGTGAGCAAACAGCCCGCTGATATTTTTTCTCAAAAACACCCAGCTTACCTTGTTACTCTAATTTTTTATTTTTTATTTTTTGTTTACCTTTTCTTTTTATCTATTTACTGTACAATACTATTTGTAGTAAGCTAATTTTTTATTATATAACATTATTTTGAAATTTCACTTGTAGCTTAGTTCCCTTTCATTATTGTTGTTGTTCTTTTCTGTTAATGTACAATTTCTTGCTGCTTTTGTGTTAATAAAGTTCTTTAAATACAAAAAAAAAAAGTTAAATTTAGACCTAATCAACCCGAGAAGCTTGGTGGTAGCCTAGTTGAGGTCACAGGTTCAATCCTGGGTGGGGATTTTAGATTTTCTTTTTTACACTTAAAAATTGATTGAAAATAAATTCTTAGTGTCGACATTACGTTATGTAATTCTCAATAAGTGTCCGAGGTGGTTCAACCTGATTTTGAAGTATCCATTTTAGTCACAACCGACCTCCCATGCCAGCGTACCTACCCGTGTTCGGGTGAATGTTCGGGGGGGGGGGGGGGGGGGGGGGGAGTGGTTGTTAGCTGGATAAAAGGCAGAGATGAAACGGAACTTTTGACAGATGAATTTCCGTTCTTTTCTTACGTGGGACGGGGAGGGTCAACAGATGACAACATATGTGCCTTAGAAACACATGCGGCCGCACAGGGCCGAGAAGAAAAGTATCTTATTGGTACTTATTTTCGCGGTACTTTAATTTCGTGAAAATAGAAGAAGAATATTTCGCGAGACTTAAATTTCGTGATTTGGCATTAAAATAATTTTTATTGTATCTTTTATTTGTATTTTTTATTAGTATATAAACTTTTATTAATCTTTCTAAATTTTTAAAGTTATTTGATCAATGGGGGTCCACCTAGAATGGGGTCTAGGACTCTTTTGCGGGCTTCCTATGGCTACTTCTGGACTACCTTATTACATGAAATTTTCGCGATTAAAAAAAATCGCGATATTTAAGTGACGCGAACTATAAGTGTCGCGAACATAACATGACACGAAAATTAAGTGACTCGCATTATGTCAATAATCATCAATTTTGCAAGAACAAGTTCGCAACGTGGTATTCGGCAGAAGTCGAAAAGCAAGTGATAGTGGAATTGACTTTGAAGATGTGTATGTCGACCTTAAGCTATCGGTTTTGAAACCAATTCATGCAACTTGGTTGGTGGAAATATATAACTTTTCCACCAGCCCACATGGAAAGGTTCCTGTCTTGAAAGGATGGGAGAAAGCGGGAATAAAGGGTGTAGTAACTGGAAGAGAAGTGTTACCGCCTGTTGCTCCATATATAAAATGACTCGTGAGACCATCATTCATCATCATCATTTTATTAAACAAATAAATTATTTACAAAATTATAGGCACCCGCAGGTAGCATCAATCGAGGCGGGTGCTTTTAGAAATAAATAGATAAACTAGTGTATCCAAAAGATAGTAATTGCTGCGGTAAATTTATTGTAATAATGCTGTTTTATCGCCTCGCTGGTATTATAGAATTTTCTCTTTCGTTTTTTGAGGGAAAGCAAAGCAAATGTAACCGGGATGAATCGACGAAAACTCCAGCTGATAAGACTAATTTTGTTTTGTAATTCACGCATCAAGTTCTTGCAATGTCTGTAGAATATTGTTGAGCAAAGGACGCGTTCACCACGAGGAAGGTGTGAAAATTTAGGTTTAACTTAATTATTGATAATGAATATGTTGCGTTACTAGCTGGCCGTATCGTATTCGCGTCTCCACGCGCTCAGCTCAGGTTTCGCGTCCCCACGCGCTCAGCTCAGTCTCATCGACCGCTGTCGGAGCGATTTCAAAATAAATTTGTCTTTTATTCCGTACAATCTTCGAAAATCTTTGCTATCCAACGGTCCTATCACCATGCCTCACAGTCCTCGCTCAACTCGCGGTAGTCTTCGACACTTCAGTTCCGATTACGACTGGCACATGTTGGACCAAAATATTACAAATCTCGCAGCCAACAGCTTGAAGCAGCAAGCGAGGCTATTGTTCGTGGCGCAGTGAATTCTGGCCCAAAATGTGTGCGTGGCGCAGTGAATTCTGGCCCAAAATGTGTGCGTGGCGCAGTGAATTCTGGTAAAAAGCTATCAAATCGAGATTTTTCGTAGCTTATATTTTTTTATCATATATTTCTCTTAAATCCTGATTATGTTGTTGCTCACTCGCTACGCTCGTTCCGCAGCAATAAGAAATCACATTACAAATAAAATACGGAGAGACTGGTATATATGTTTCTAAACGGAATCATTTTTTCTTCGGAGTCCGTCGGAAGGAATTTTCAATGTAAATGGATATTGTGATCAATTGACTCAAGACCAATAATTCACGTACAAGCATAAACTGCTTGTGGGCATTAATTGTGAGAACTGCTTTGTTGTTACTGTTGACATATAGTCCCGCCGTTGCATTTTTGTTAATTTTGACGTTGCAACCTTTGATAAAGTCGTTTTATTTAATTCAAGGACATGTTAAATAACATTGCCAAGGAAATAAATTGTGTCTAGCCTCTTCCAGGCGTTTAGATGGTGGGGAGCAGCGACAAGCGGCGCGCCGCGCTAGGGTCGGCGCGAGGGAAGACTGGGAGAGAGGCGAAGAAACGCCTGTGAAATTCGCCCTCTCTCCCCAGCCTCCCCTCGTTTTTTTCTCCTGCGCCCGATTTTTCTTTCGCTCCCCACAAACTGAACGCCTGGAACAGGCTAAATTGTGTCTAACTCAAAAACGCGAAATTAAAGTGATTCAAAATATAAAATTTTCGCAAAATCGCGAAATTTAAGTGTCGCGAAATCAGTGCGCACCTCAAAATCGCGAAATAAACGTGTCGCGAAAATTTCATGTAATAAGGTACAATGTAGCAGGGACATGTCGCAGCGACATGCAGCATCGACAAAAATTTGTGTAGTACACACTAAGGGACGTGTAGCGGGAACATGTCTCAGGGACAAGTTGAACTCCGTGAGACATGTCGCGGGGGACAAAATGTCCCCAAAATTGGTGTTGCACAATTATGATAGTATCAGTTCACACGAGGGGACGTGTCAATGCAACATGTCCCTTAGACATTTTCCCACAACATTTTCATGTGTGTGCAAGCGCTATGATAATTTATTATTATTATTATTATTTAATGTACAAAACTCGCAGTGATGTAAAGGACAGACCGACTAACTATTTAACTGTTATTTTGTTCTCTCGTTGCTTCTACAAAATATGTATAACCTTGATTCTTTTTAGGCGTTCTCCTATTTATTCCATAATTTAATATATAGATTGAATTTGTGAGTGTGGGTTTAGAATCTGTACATATTTTATATGCAAATTATTCTTAGATTAATATTTAGCGATTTATTAGTTTTTTTTTAAAATTATTTTGTTGTGTCCTTACTTAGTGGTTTTATTACTGCTATTTGTACATTTGACACCTGAATAAAGTTATTATTATTATTATTATTATTATTATTATTAAAAAAGGTCGATTATGATTACCTCTGCGTGTTATACTTAGTTTCAGGCGTCAAGAGATGCAGTCCGAACAAAAATCCGGTTCGATGGCTTTCGATTTTGTTCGACACAAAATTAGCTAGATGTTCGATTATGTTCGATTACCGAGCGCAATCGAACACCAATCGTTTAGCCTGCGTGGCAGGCGTAAACGAGGAGGGGTCACGAAAAAGGAGAGGGAGAGAAGGGAAGGAACGTCTGCTGTAAGAACCGGGCTATTCGCATTGCGCCCACCGATTTCGTTTTAATCGAATTACGGCAACTATCAATACGTTCACCAATCAGAAACTGGCACTCGCTTTTATGCATGGATGACTTCTCGCGGGAATTTACTATGTTTACCGCCCAGCGACCAATTAGGATGTTAGAAGCCGACCAGTTGACTTTTCAGGGGGAGGGGGGTGGGTGGGGGGGGGGGGGGGGGGGGGGGGGGGGGTTGATTAGGTTTGGGTATGAATTTTTTTTCCCAAACCTCTGGCGGTGGAATTTTTTTTCCTGACACTCAAGGGTGTCGAATTTTTTTTTCAGCGTTATACGCCATGCAAGATTTTTTTTTTGAAATACAATTTTTTCTTCAAAATCAAGTTTAACCAGGAGCTAGCTCCTGGTTTAACATAACTGTTTGTCTTTTAGGAAAACCACATTTAACACTTAAATGTTAGACTGCTCTGCGTAAAGTGCCATGGAAATTAACATTATTAAAATTTTTGTTCTTTGGCTTTTAATACCAAGATTATAAATGTACCAATACTGACCTTTAATAAATGCCCTTAAACTTTCTCCATTTTCTATATCTCACTTAAGGTTAACTTTTTGACATTTGGCATAAATGTACACTGTAGGGAGAACCCACCCCCCTTGCTGTATGTTCAGATGGTTATTTCCCTGAGAGATTGGTGTATAAAGATCAAAGCCACGCCGTATCATTTTTCCTTGAAATAGGTTACAAAGTAGTGACAGCTAGGCCTGCACGACTCCCGCTGTTCGCCAATGCGATGTTCTCGCCTTTAGAGCTTCGCTATAACGAGTATGTCTTTAAGCGATTTACCCCTTTTTATAGGAGATAATGGGAGGCTCTTTATGAGTCCCTCAGCAACGGTTGGTTCTGTATTAAATGCCATTGATCCATAAGGATTTTCTTTAAATTGGACACCGCTGGTGATATTGTGTGACAAAAGGTAGAATTTTCTTGTATCCTTTTTCCTTCTGTTGAAGGGCCGACTTTCTCTCTTCGAATTTCATTTCTGAGAGGACTTTATGTACCAGAGTATCTGGATACCCTCTCAAATGTAGGCGTGATTTGAATTTTCTTATATTCTCTTCAAACGTTATTTTGCGTTATTTTGCGTAGGATAGACGTT
This sequence comes from Dendrophyllia cribrosa, assembly GCA_024195265.1. Taxonomy (NCBI): domain Eukaryota; kingdom Metazoa; phylum Cnidaria; class Anthozoa; order Scleractinia; family Dendrophylliidae; genus Dendrophyllia; species Dendrophyllia cribrosa. Next base: position 5,958,116 of record JAJLRJ010000002.1, on the reverse strand, counting down.
TCTTTAAATCTATCACCTTTGTAGACGCACGTATCCAAGAAAATAGTTTCTTTCTCTGAGATTTCAGCCGTAAATTGAATGGTTTGGTGATATCTGTTTATAGCCTGTTCAATAAACCCATTTATTTCCTCTATGTTGGTGTTCCACAAAGGGAACACGTCATCGATATATCTTTTCCACAGAGTGTTTTTGTTGCGTTGTGACTTAATTCAGGGACCGCGGAGTACAGCTTGGATTGGTGGGGCTAGCTCTCGCATAGAATGAGCTCAACGAGCGCCGAAGGCGCGTGCTTATTTAGGGGGGTCCGGGGGTATGCCCCCCCGGGAACCGGAAACGCGTTTTATTAATATTTCTATCAATCCTAAGAAAATTTTGTCAAATTTTTATCACCATTCTGTTAGTTTTTTTTGCACAAAAAAACTACATTTAAAACATAATTATAATATGGTATGACGTTCATTCAAAGTGACAAAAGCTTAATATTAAAGCCAGTCCTTAATTTATGTTCTTTTACCATTTAAAGTGGATTTTACCGAACAGAACAAATTATCAAGAAAAAAGAAATGTCTTAAAGTTGTCGCGTTGGACCTATTTCGGGTTCATGATATGCTAGTCCAGTTAGTTGGCTATATGAAGGAGGTCAGCGTCAGTAAATGTTCCAAAGTTACGTTTGCGGTTATCATTTCACTGACAAATTCGCTAGCCACATCAACAAGTCGCACAACGTCAGTTCTTGTCTTGTGCGTATTTAAGATTGCAACATTGTTTATTAATGTCTGTTGGGTCATCTTTGCTTGCATTTCGTTTGCAACGCCAATTGCCCATCCACGGATGGAAACGAAACTTCGGTCGCTAACTTCTGATCGTCTAAACTTAATTGTAAAAATGCAGCAGTCAAAGAACAGATATAAAAAATAATGCGAACGCTTAGAGACATGTTGAATTTGATCGAAACACTCTGAGCATAGAGAATTAGAAATGGATGCGATTTCAAAACACGTGATATTATAGAAACATGGGACAACAGAAAATTCGCATAATGCTTAATGGTACAGTACCCATTAATCATTATGCGAATTTCCTGTTGTCCCATTTTATCAGTGTTATGAAATAATAGTTGCATTATAACTGTTTACTTAAGACAGTTCTGTTATAGACGGCATTATTGTGGTCATTGTAAATGTTGTTGAGCGAACTAAAAAAACATTGGGTTTGCTTTTAACACAAAGATTAAAAGTACTTTTCTAAATGCAAAAAAGAAAAATTCCCGGCAAAATTATTGGTGGGGCTATAGCCCACCCAGCCCCATAGCTCCGCGGTCGCTCTTAAGATTTCGGTCTCAACCGCTGCTATGAAAATGTTGGTAAAAGCCACTGAATTTTTGTTTCCATAGCGGTGCCATGTGCAAAATGCGGTAAAATGTTAGTCATTTGACTGTACTTTGATTTACAAAGTGTACAGAAGGTGCCAAACAATTGCAAATTTCAATGCCTTGGCATGAAAAGACCTTGGTTGGATTTTTTTTCTTGCTCAAGATCAGATTTTTTTTCCGAGGTATTTCCTTGCAAGATATTTTTTCCCCTCAATATGAGTCTGCAGGAGATTTTTTTTCTGAAATCACCCACCCCCCCCCCCCCCCCCTCCCCCCTCAAAAGTCAAATGGTCGGCCCCTTATCAGTCGCAATGAAACGTGATGCTAGAGTTGATAAAGATAGCATTTTAAAAGTGTCAGTAACTGAAAACCAAAAGTTAAAAAGCAGGTGAAATGGAACCAGCCGTTGTTTCTGTGTTGTTTTTGTGACGGCCTGAGCAGAGCCGAATACGAAGAAAGGCTTGGCGTGAACGTATCGAACCCAACCGGACGCTCCGCTCACTACAAAAGGTTAGTTGCGAACTCAAAAATTGTTTTTCGTTTGTACTTAGCAAACTTTAATGCGTAAGCATGCATTCAGATGACATGAAAGCATGGAGGCCCGTGGCTTGGTCAGGGAACATCTCAGCGTATTCAAAGAACGCAGGCTAAATATAATTAGTTTTTACCAAATTTTTCAATCCTATGCGCTTACTTCTATATTCCCTTGGCTTCCTTCGTCGGAAAAAAATAGGATAAGTCGTCGCGCAGTCAAAATATTGTGTAAAAGCGTTACCTTATATGGACTGATTCGTATGGCGAAAGCAGAGATCAACAAATAAACTAAGGCGGTGTACTTTGAGGAACCCAAATATATATTTTAAAACTAGTGTATCCAAAAGATAGTAATTGTTGTAATAATGCTGTTTTATCGCCTCGCTGGTATTACAGAATTTTCTCTTTCGTTTATTGAGGGGAAGCAAAGCAAATGTAACCGGGATGAATCGACGAAAACTCCAGCTGATAAGACTAATTTTGTTTTGTAATTCACGCATTAAGTTCTTGCAATGTCTGTAGAATATTGTTGAGCAAAGGACGCGTTCACCACGAGGAAGGCGTGAAAATTTAGGTTTTTAAAACTTAATTGATCGGGCTGGCTTGTTTGCCACGAGGAAGGCGTGAAAATTTAGGTTTAACTTAATTATTGATAATGAATATGTTGCGTTACTAGCTAGCCGTATCGTGTTCGCGTCTCCACGCGTTCAGCTCAGGTTTCGCGTCCCCACGCGCTCAGCTCAGTCTCATCGACCGCTGTCGGAGTGATTTCAAAATAAATTTGTCTTTTATTCCGTACAATCTTCGAAAATCTTTGCAATCCAACGGTCCTATCACCATGCCTCACAGTCCTCGCTCAACTCGCGGTAGTCTTCGACACTTCAGTTCCGATTACGACTGGCACATGTTGGACCAAAATATTACAAATCTCGCAGCCAACAGCTTGAAGCAGCAAGCGAGGCTATTGTTCGTGGCGCAGCGAATTCTGGCCCAAAATTTGTGCGTGGCGCAGTGAATTCTGGTAAAAAGCGATCAAATCGAGATTTTTCGTAGCTTATATTTTTTTCCTCGTATATTTCTCTTAAATCCTGATTATGTTGCTGCTCTCTCGCTACGCTCGTTCCGCAGCAATAAATATAAGCAGAAACCCGACAACCCACGTATGGGTTTCTAATATAAGGAAATAAAATGATTTTCGGTGTAAATGTTCAAGCTGAATGGCGTGAAGTCTTACATGCATGAAGTGGTTTCACACAAGACTACCAGAATTAAGGCTTTCTCTGTATAAACTGCCATGGTATGGTTTTGTTTTATGTTATTTTGTTGCCGCTGAATACTCCTAGCAGCGTCGCTTTCGATCTTTTTTCAAAAACGCAAACTTCTACCGATCTTTTCTATTGAAGGGGACCCTACTAACAGGGTATTTGTCGAATGATTTGTATACAAAGTTTAGTCGGGCAAAATTCCATTTCTGTTTTGAGAATTAATCCTCTGCTTGTAAATTGAAGTCCCGTAAACCTCTGAAAATAAGCCCTGGCTTTCTATTTGTCCAACGTTCCTTTTTTTCAGGCTTATTTTTGCGTGGGCTTTTTTTTGGTTGGAAATATTCGTTAAAAAAATCAGTGGGGCTATTTTCGGGTGGCATTTTCTATCTTAAAATTTTATATATATGCGCTTTTTTTATAATGTCATGCGAATGAGATACGAAATACAATATGCTAGGCAATTTGGGTTGTGTTTAATTTATTTGTAACAAAATTGCTCAAAAATGCGGTATTCTGCCGACAGAATGCTCACTTTCACAGATAGAATGTATCCAAGCCTAACCAGAAGATCGATTCACAGGAATCTCCGGCCTCCTTATAGGTCGATTTACACGACACAACTTTGTCGCCTACGATTTTTTGTAGCGCGCGTTGCTCGCGTCAGGTCAGGCGAAAAATTGAAGTACAACACGCATCAAGTAACATTGTATGTGGCTACGATTGTCGTAAGGTTTTAAAACATGTTTCAAAATCCTACAACTTTTTTCGTGTTGCATTCAACAGTTGTGAGCGAGTTGTAGGCTGATTTAGACGACGCGATTCGCTTTGTATGTATGGCGTGAACAGGTTGCATGCGATAGTTGTAGGCAGAAATTGTGCCGTCTACATCAGCCTTATCGTTATTTTATTCTTTATTCTTGCACCTGACTCGTGGTAAATATGATAATAAATTCATAAGAATCCTTGGCCGAAACGTTTTAATTCGAACATTTCGTTGAAGGTTTTCTTTGAAAGCAATCAAATCTTGAGTACGTAGATTTAGTCTGGATCCAAAATCCATATGAACAATTATAAAACGTTTTCATTGAAATGGAAAACTTTAACTGAAAAAAGAAACTTTATCGCACCTTGAAATTTACTTCACACTTTTCAACCGTTTGATTGACTTCCCGTTCAAGCCTGCATAGGCCCCGAGTTCTTCTCCGTCCAGTCCGTTGACTTCTTGGTCACTCGAATTCAGTGACGAGTCTTCCAACTCAAGCTCGTAATTTACCAAGTGTGCTGATTGAGTTATACTTGCCTCGCAATTTGCACAAAACATTATCAGTTAGTAGAGGACATCGCTTCAGCTCTTCGCCATGTTGAATTAGCCTCCATAGCACCTTGCGGGCTTTCTTGTAAAGCTTGCCATCACTCAACTCGATCTTGCCGTGAGTCAAAATGATTTTGCCGTGGCGGATGATTTTTTTCGTGACTAAAATGATTTTGCCGTGAGTGAAAATGATTTTGCCGTGACTAAAATGAGTTTGCCGTGGCAAAACTGATTTTGCCGTGATGATGTTGCCGTGGCAGTTGTGGGCCACCGTATTTAAAGGAGTAAAATTGTCCATGTTAGAATTTGAAGCCTCATATCCTTCCTTTGAAAGCGTCTTTAAAACTTTTGCGTCAGCTGATATGACAATCTACAATCCTAGATTACCTCCGTGCTGTGTCATCTCATAAAAATTCTATATCCGCGCTGAATTCTTGGACACAAAATTGCTTGTTTTTACGCTTCCGAAGGCTTCCCGAAGAAACACGAATGCAAAAATATATTTATGGTAATTTTGCTAATTTTAATCCACGGGCTATTATCAACACTTCATTCTCTATTTTCGAATTGCCCACAATACACTTTGTTTTCCCCAAAAATATTGCATAAACTATTGTTTGTAAGGGACTGTGCAATAATTATCGGGGAGGGGGGCTCAAAGTAAAATAAGTCACTCAAGAGGAGGGTGGGCTTAACATTTTATTTCAAGTGTTTATAGTTCTCACTGAAAGGCTTGATGATCTGTTCTGTGGCTGAACTGCAATTTCAATCTGTTACAATATGATTAACTATTCTTCTCTATCTGTATAATATAGAGACCAATATTGTGATAAAGCGTTTCTGGCTTTTTTAATTTGAATAGCCCAATTTCGATATATTAAAATTCAACTTGAAACAAAAGACATCACTGCGAGGCTTAGGGGAATGATGGTAAGGTTGGGTTTCTAAATCTCAACACGTTGTGCAGGCAAAGGAACCGAAAATAAACTGTGTGACTGTATAAAGGTCTCCAGACAAAGAAAAGCGAAAGGTCTTGTATATAAATAGGCAAGTCTAACAGCGCAGCTCCCTGGGAATAGTGTGGCTTTTAAATGTAAACTGATAAGTCAATAATTATACAACAACTGAAGTAAAAATAACTTTAAAAGCAAAGCTAAAATTAGCGTATATCATGGTTTGTAAAATATTTCAGCTGGCCAGACCAGCTTTCTCAGGCACCTCAGCACGCTCTATAGGCGTGGTTGCTTCTATCAGAAGACCTTAGATAACAACGGCCTGGACCAGCTCGGACGTCTTATTGAGATTTATATAACGGAGTAACTGGTTAACTTTCAGTTGAGGTTAGGGTCAGCAGTTTATATATAGTTAAATTTAGGCCTAATCAACCCGTGAAGCTAGGTGGTACTCTGGTACGGTAGGCTATGTAAGCGTAAGCTTAGCTTAGGTCACAGGTTCAATCCTGAGTGGGGATTTTAGATTTTCTTTTTTACACTTAAAGATTTATTGAAAATAAATCTTTAAGTGTTACGTTATATAATTCTCATTAAGTGTCCGAGGTGGTCCAGACCGTTGTTATCTAAGGTCTTCCAGTTGCTTCATACGTTAACTCCATTTTAGTTTGGCATGATAATGATGATAGAGGCCTGGGTACTTGATTCGTTCGATTTCCAACTTCGCGTTCAGGACACGATCCAGTAGGTCCCAGTCCTCTCCGCCCCAGTTGTATTTGAAGTCCACAGTGTTCATTCCTTTCAAAAACAAACCATCACAAGTTAGAATTTGTCGTTGCCATTTTACGCAATGATTACAAAATTAGTATACAATCAACTTCCGCCTTGTGGACACCCAGCAAAAACTACTGAATTCTTCAGGAAATTCTTCAGGAACCAGGAACGCTATTACAACAAAGGGACTAGAGAGTTGGTTGATCGACAACCTGGCGATACAGTGTGCACGAAGCCATTGCCTACCGATAGTAAGAAATTGTGGAAGAAAGCAATGGCAGTGAAACAAGTCGCACCTAGATCATATCACCTACAAGGAATGTATACAGAAGGAACAGAAGGCATCTTGTAAAGACTCAAGAATTGCCGCAACCAAGCCCCGTACCAGAATTATCTTCACCTGCTACAGATATTCATCCAGCAGTCTCAGAGGAAGCTCGTTTCAGCTCTCATCCTGCTGATCAAGCTGGAGACTCTTTGTTCACGCCCCTTAAATTCAGATACCACGCAGCTCTCAACAACCTCTAATATCGTTGGACCCGTATATCACGCAGCTCTATTGTTTTTAGGGCTAGGGTCCTTTGTTGTGTTGTTTGTTCTATTGTTTTCTCAGCAAATCAGAGAAGACCTTGTAAGAGCTGCGTACTGCCCCCCTAAGATGACATCTGCATCACCTGTGATGCGTACCAGAAGTGGCAGACCTGTTCGTCCACCACAAAGATTTCAGGACTGTGTTTAGGTTTTAGAACACGCAAAGACTTAGTAGAGAAACATTTATTTTGTTGTTTCATTTTATTGTTCAAATTTTGAAGAGAGGGAAGATGTGACAAAATTTATGAAGTGTCTTGTCATACTGCTGACTTGATTAATTGCGGACGCAAGAGTAACGCACACGATACGTTGTAGTCTCCTCGTTGTTCACATGGTTGTGGATTAAAGTTGTGTTTACGGGAACGTTTGCCTTCGGTCTCTCTCGGAGTCATTTACAATACAATACAATACTTTATTTCACATTTCCATGGCATTTTTTTTTCCAAGAAAACATATATCTAGCTAAACTAAAATTACTAAGACATTAAGGCGAATAACTAAATATAAATACCGTGTGAGGAAATGCCTAGCGTCTAAGTAAACCATATACAGTTTTCTAGTTAGACACTAACATTACACTAGTCTTGTTTTGCATCAAATCAAATGTAGATTTACAGTTGCATTTATTGCCTTGCAACATTACATAGTGAAATAAGTACAAGCTTCCAAAAAAAGAGAAAGAATTTAACTAATTAAATTAGATACAGAAGTAAATAGGAAAAAGCTTAAATAAAATGGAATAAAATTACAACGAATAAATGTGGTCATGTGGAACATCACAATAACCTAACATAACGGACATCTCGCTATAACCACAGATAACCTGACATTACGGACACCCCGCTATAACTACAGATAACCTGACATTACGGACATCCCGCTATAACTACAGATAACCTAAAATTACGGACACCTCGCTATAACTAAAGTTAACCTAACATTACGGACATCCCGCTATAACTACAGATAACCTGACATTACGGACACCTCTCTATAACTACGGATAATCTGACATTAAGTAATCATAAGTAATCATAAACTTATGATCGAACTGGGCAGATACAACAAAATTCCCAGAGACAAAAGGCTTTGTCCAGTTGGTGGCTCAAATCAAATCGAAGACGAAATCCATTTTCTTTTCTATTGTTCAAAATACGCAACAATAAGAGATAATCTTACAATAAAATACAGGCTTTTATACCAAATATTAGCCATTTACCTGTAACTGAATAGGCCATTTCCGAGTTGCCTTTAGCCTCTCTATCAAAGCGAGGCTACAGTAGGTGCGAAACCTTTCATATGTAAATGAGTTTTCATTCACATGCAAATAAAACTTATTTGCATATGAATGAAAACTCATTTTCATATGAAAGGTTTCGCACCTAGCCTCGCTTTGATCATAGTTAATAGAACAAACTGGTTATGAAGCTCAACAAATTTCAAAAAGAGTGTACAAAGCTGCTTTGTTTTATGTTGAACGAACCGTGACCCTGCACATTGTTTTGTTTAACGTGTGAGCCCAAATGTTTCTACTGGTCAGTTGCTCATATGCATTTCAATACCTTTTGTGTTTTGTGCAGGGTCAAGGTAAACGAACAAAAGAAATGAAGAACAAAAACATATAACAAAGGACTGACTGAGTTTCATAACCAGTTTGTTCTATTAACTATGCTTTGATAGAGAGGCTAAAGGCAACTCGGAAATTGCCTATTGATCATAGAAAATAATGAATTCTTCCATCTACTTTATAAACATGCAATTAATTAAATTCATTTCATCTTGTTTTGGTTCTCGAGATAAAATTGTAAGTTATCAATGGCTGCGGTCACATCCACGACGAAACTAAAGTTTAACTTAAGTTAGTCTCAAGTTACGTGACGTCATACCTAACTGTAGTTAGTGCTTTCGGTCGACTTTGCGGTCACACCACGCAGTTAACTACAGTTAGTTCTAATTAGCCTATGGATGACGTCAGAATTAAAAGAGGTTCGTGACGGCCCTTATTGTTGATCCGTGAAATGTCAACATGGTTGACCGACGTAAAGTGTGTCTAGTTTTTCTTCTTTTTTATTTTTTTCGTGCGGCAAACCGTCGGAGAAAAATGAGAAATAAGCTGAGAATTTTAACGGGTGCTCGACGCCGGGTGCACGTGTTGCTACCTTGTTGTATGTAAATTTTTTGTTTGTTGTTTTTGGTTTCCCCCTCGCTTCACGCTTGGTTTTTATTTTGCATATCTATATATGCTCATCTCGCACGTGCGAAAAGAATTGTCACATTCTGATTGGTTGTTTGTTTGTAAACTTAAGACTAACCCATGAACCCTGCTTGGGTATAACTATAGTTAGCCTGTATTGTTTTGGATCACCGAGGCGTCAATTTTCTGACTATAGTCAGAGCGAACAGAGAAGCGGTCACATTACCGAAATAGCTAACTATAGTTATCCCGGTCTTAACTATAGTTAGTAGCCCAGATGTGACCGCAGCCAATGTAATTTAATTATTCCAACGTGAAAATTTATTATTATTATTATTATTATTTTTTATTATGCTGTTGTTATTATTATCATTTTTTGTTTTCTTTCCTTTTGTTAGTTAGTTGTAAGCTTTTGCAATATTGTAAAATCTACAGTCATGCAAATAAAGCTAAATGTTGTTGACATTACGAACACCCCGCTATAACTACAGATAACCCGACATTACGGTCACCCCTGTAAAACTACAGATAACCCGACATTACCGACACCCCGCTATAACTACAAATAACCCGACATTACGGTCACCCCTGTAAAACTACAGATAACCCGACATTACCGACACCCAGCTATAACTACAAATAACCCGACATTATGGTCACCCCTGTAAAACTACAGATAACCCGACATTACGAACACCCCACTATAACTACAGATAACCTGAAATTACGAACACCCCGCTATAACTACAGATAACCCGACATTACGGACACCCCGCGGCTAGCGGCTCGGTAAATATCCACCACTACCCACCTCAACTTCGGTGAATAGTTGTTTTAGTATATGATTACAATTTTCGCGCGCAAATTGCTGGGAGGTGAATAGCACTTGCTATTCCGAGTTTCAGTAGCCAATCAGAGCACGCCAACAATGCTATCCACTGTTTCAGTATATAGAGCGTTTTCACTCACGTGACCTTCAGTCCCGTGGGACTCAAATGACAAAGGCCATGGCAGCCATGTTGGTGTTCCTAACAAAAGAAGTTAATTAAAATTCTTTTGTACGGGAACACCAATATGGCGGCTATGACGCTCTATACTAACTACAGATGACCTGACATTACGAAAACCCCGCTATAACTACAGATAACCCGACAAATATTATGGACAGCCCACTATAACTACAGATAAACTAACATTACGAACACCCCGCTATAACTGCAGATAACCCGACAAATATTATGGACAGCCCACTATAACTACAGACACTGACATTACCATACAGTTCCTTGTTTCTTCCTACAATTCATAAAACTCACAATTAATCGCCTTTTGGCTGTAAATTGTCCATCTTGCCAAAAACATTAATAAGAGGAAGGTCACGTGACCCAGCTACGATGACCCTGTTGGCTGACAAGTAAGGTATTGCTTTGTACTTACCGCCAAACCGGATCCAGTCCGATTTATACACGGCAAGAAGACCATAGCCGTTCATCGCCCAAAAGCCTTGATGATCAACGTGTGTACTCTCGCAGATTAGACGACCCACCACGGGAAAGTAAACAATTTTTCCTTCAATTGTGTTCTGTTTTAAAAAACGGAGAAACTAAAACTGATGTACATAGTTGTCTTATAAAATGCAGCCAACTTCTTCAGCAACAACAACAACAACAATCTTTTTATTGATTCATACTTATAATTATTACAAGAGAAGTATTGCATACATTACAAGTATGACAAGAAGAAGATGACAAGGATAGGTATTAATCAATTGAAGCCCCGAGACTAAAGGAACCGCGAGGTTCTCGAGTTAGTACCTAATACTCATTTAAAGTTAATTTTAATAAAAATAAAGAGCAGTTAGGGAAAAAACCGGATTTAATATGTAATTTTCTTAACCCAATTTCTGAACTAAGTAGTAAAATCTCTTTTAGCCGAAATGACGAAAATCTAAACGCTGTTGTAAACTATAGACGGTGAAAAATACACAATATGAGATCAAAATGTTCAAAATCCGAACCCAGTTGCAGACCAAAACAGCTCAAAAACCGATAATATCCTTTGTGACCACACGTGTCTAAATAGCGTAAATATGAGATGACCACCCTCCACCCCTCCCAGGATTAAACATCTAATAAGTAAGTTATTTTTGAGTACATTCAGGTCTAACAATAAACTCACCTTTCGAACGCTGTCCAGTATATCAATAGGCACATCGATATGAAGATCGAATAGAAACAACAGATCATGCGCACTTGGTACCCACTTAACAGCCGTGTTCAATGCCAGAGTCTTGTAAAATTTCCCAGCCAAGTTAATTAGAGTGTGCCTGCGTCTTAGGAGAGAAGTGTTGAAAGCTTTGGTCAAATCGATGTCCCGACTCTCGAAGTCAACAACAATGACGTGAAAGTTCTTGTCGCCGGTTAATAAACTAGCAACAGTTAGTTCATTGATGAAGTGATAAACCCATCTTCCCTGATTCTTGATTGGGAGTATGATGTATACTGTGGCCTTGCTGTTCCACTTGATTCCCTCGGGTAAACACAAACTCCCACTTCCCTTTTTCTGATACACATGCTCGGAGAAGCGGTATGATTCATCAGTGTGGCGTAAGCCGAGCTCCAGATCAACCGAATAACGATCGCCATATATCGGGTCTGATTTCTGTATAACTTTGTGAATTCTGTTCAAGACGTAATCCCTGAAAGGAAAAAAAATAACAGGTTAACAAACGCCCAGAGTATTTACTAGCAGTAATCAAAGATTTATATGGAGACGCGTTCGAAGGTTTCCGGCGGAAGTGAGCTTCTACAAAAAGCAATAGGGGTGGCCATTTGGCGGCCCGGACACCAAAAATTTTCAAATTTTTCTGCACCGATGCAAGGCACTGGAGTAACCAACACGAAATTAGGATTGGGTTCTTCGAACGCGATTAACGAGTGGATCCGTACGATCACGGTTCACCGTTGTTTTGAAGAAAATAATGTTGTTGTTTTTTTGTCCTCGCGGTTATTGTTGTTGAGTTGAGAAATCGGGAGCAAACTGCATTGTTCAACACCGTGCCATGGCTTGGCGGGGCAAGACGCAGGGGCTGTGCATCAGGGAAGAGCGCCACGGGAACTGACGGAGTTTAGGAAAATACTCCAGCAATTGAAAAGAAAATACTCAATAGTGAAAAATTGTCTTTGAACATTCACATGTAACGGAATAACCAAAGTGAGATAATTTTTAAAGATCTGGTCCGTGTACACTCCATAATGAAAATTAATTTTAACTACGAAATGGAACACACGAAATGTAGTTTAACGACTCTTTAACAGCTTGAAACTCAAGCTGTGTTGCGTGACGACACAAATCAGTGGAGAGTAGCGTTGCGTGACGACACAAGTTATTGGGGAGGAGTGTTGCGTGACGACACAAATAACGACTGCGTAGGAGACTATACAGCCGCGTACCCTTTGCATTTGGAGTGGTCGCGTACGGAAGTTAAACTGTATGCCATTTCTCTTCGAGTGATCGAGTTGAACAAGAGAAGAGAAATGACATATTTCCAAGCAGGCATGTATTATTTCGTTCATAAACGACTTTACTACGAAATATTGAGCAATTTTCCGAACCTGGCCTGCGTACGGGCACCGGTTCATTTATATGTTGGACGAAATTTCAAAGACGCGCGTGAGAGGGGAACGCGCGAAAGGGAGAGGTGGCTCTCCCTTTCGCTTTTCAACCTACAGTGTATGTAATGAATGAACAAAGACATAAAAATGGACAACACAATCTTCTTTCGAAAAATTTTATTCAAATCTCCCTAAGTTTCTGTTTAAACGCAAAACGCGAACCATTTATAGCGCATCGAGGCCGAGCTGATTGTCTTCGATGAAAGAAATCATGAAACGACTGAATTTAAGCACGTTTTATATAACCTAATTATTTAAAATTGAAACCTTTTTAAATGCAAGCCAAAATTGCACAATATAGAACAGTAAAGTAATGATATTAAGCTTAACTAAGGTGAAAAGGTCGGAAGCACAAGAATTAAACTCAAAAGAGTTTAGCTGTAAACAAATGCTTCGACAATCTACTAGCTTCAATTTAAGACGAAATCAGGTTTTAAAATAAGCACTTAGCTCTATATTCCTCCAAAAACGCTTGACTTGCAGAGTTACGCAGCCACAAATACGGTCTTGACCACTGTTTGAGAATTGTGAAACCTGTCTTGAATAGCAAACCGCGGATAAATGCCGGGAAAAACAACTTTGCAAATGGTTTTCTCGGCTAAACTCAACGGTTAACCACTGACTCAACAAGAGTGTTGAGCGTACAGCTGACGTGACATTCGGCTGTGTAGCCGCGCGAAAAACGTTCGTTCGGACACACGGACATGACAGACGCCGCCTGCGAAACATACCGCTGGCCATGACCATGAAAAATGACGGGCATGGGTTCTATGAGTATGGGGCTCCGCGCGGGCCTTCGGCCCGCAGAGCTCCGCATAACAAAAGCCTGAATCCTCGATTTTCTGAGTTCTGTTACTGAATATGCAAGTGGATTGTTAACTATAGTGACGCACAAAGCTAATCCGAACGCGTCACAAAAATGCGCTTGTCAGAGTAGCCTGCGCAGCAGGCGATTTTGATATGCGCGAGACACGCGAGAGGAGGAAAGGACTCGCGCTCCGCGCGCACACAACAAAAGCGCCTGGTTTGAGGGATTATTGCGTTTGTCTACGAACGCGATCCTAATTTCGTGTTGAATTCCTGTATCATGTGTTGGGTGTCCTGTGCAATTATCGAGATTTTTTTCTCATGCTTGGACATCCGATTAGTCCCCCCGAAGATTCTTTTGTGTTTTTCAGGGGCAAATTCACGGGCGGGAACTGGTATCTACTTTGGCCTCGCTGTCATAGAGCTTGCTGCCGATCGGAGAAGGACGCTTTCGCTTCGCTTATTAATCTGCGGCGCATAAAAGCAACTTTACGCTTTTCAACGGCCGGAGAAAAGTTGAGAATTGACCGATTTTTATCACATAGCAAGTGAAATGAAGCCTGGCAGAGGTTTGACGGCAAAATCAACCACGGACATTTCAGGGTCTGTTTACGAACGCTGTCGATCCGCGTCGATCTCTACACAATTCATCGGTCTCTGTCATATGGCAAGTGAAATAATGGTTGGCTGCGATTTTTTTTTTCTGTTTGGATCCAACAATTCTTCCCCGTAACTTATGCCCACATGTTTTTGCTCGCTGTTGTTGCTGTTTTCAGGTATTAAAAATATAGACGGCTGCATCACGGTGTTCCTTTGTTTGCTTATCTTATCATTGCTATTTTACTAAATAACATTCGATTTCTTTATGATTTTGTTTAGTTTCATTGTAGATCGTGTAAGCTTATGTTTGAATCACATCATCCTAATTACATCTGTGCTGCTGTTTGTCAAATATTCAATGTTATTCGCTTGATATATTTGCATGTATGTAAAATCATAGATGTGAACAAAAAGTAACGCAAATGTCACGCTGTTTCTTCCTTGAAGATGGACCTCTGTAGACGTCAAATTTTACAATAACTGCTTTTAGCAAACCAGGTTATTTATTTTTTTAAATAATTTTTTTCAAATTAAAGAAGATTTTGTTGTCCATTTGTATGTGTTTGTTCATTTAATTTCATAGCTTGAAAAGCGATTTGATGTAAACAAAACAAGACTTGGATTGTATAGTTCTAAACTGAAAATATCCCGAGAATATGACGATATAATAACTGCCACTCCTTAACCCGCACCCCCCCCACCACCACCACCACCACCACCACCGCCTACTGGCCCTCACCTCCACTTCCCACTTCCTCACTCCATGTACCCTCACCCCACCCTGTCGAACGCACTCCCCTAATTTCCAATTACTACTAGTATAGACAATTATAAACTTCCGCTTTGCTCAGCTCGAGTTTGTAGGTACACCTAATTGCAATAACGCAGAACCCACACGATTTAAGCTGTACATTAATCGTGCAGTTAAGATAACTTGATATACATTTATTTGGAAAAATTTATGTCACTTTCAGTTATCGCACTAAACTTTCGCATTTGCATTGAAAACTAACGAAGAAAAAAACAATGAAAGGTTGAACTGAGAAGGAATGTTTTCTATTCAGATCGATATTTACATGGTATATCGTAAATCTGGCATACGTCCTAATGAAAATACGTTGCTGCCCTGTTCATCTCATTCTCTGATAACAACTGTTACAAGATTACATGTCCACATTTGTACTACTAACACACAACATTTCAGGTAAAAATACGTTTCTTTTTATCTTATATATGAATATTCATCGCAGTATATTACGATAAGTGAACTTTTCGATATTCCCATACATTAGCAAAATACGAACGGTCACACAGTTTGTGTGGGCGACCTGTGGTTTAGTTCTATTTGGGGCTCATTTGGCGTCGGGATCATTTCGCGTCGTAATTAGTTCTGTTTGGGGATCATTTCGCGTTAAGGGATCATTTTGCGTCAGGGATCATTTTGCGTCGGGGATCATTTTGCATCGTGTACAGCTATAAAGTAGTATATTTAACTATTATAGCGCGAAAGCGCGAGTGATATCGCCTAATACTTAGCCGACGAGGCGATATCACGCCTAATTTGAGCACTATAATAGTTTTATAATTCAACACGTTGATAACAAAGCACAGTTTGAAGAAAACATATCGCCGACAAGCCTTTAATTTAAAAAAAAAGCTTACATGTTTTACCGCGCGAAACTTGCAAACAGTTCATGAATAAAAGTGGCGCCTTTGTCAATATTGCTCAAGCTTGAACACTATAACTGTTTTATTATTCAACACATTGATAAAAAATCACAGTTTCGAGAAAAATTTCATTGAGATATACAACCTTTTGTTAAGTAAAACACTGACAACAATATTTTAATTCGCGCCATTACTTACACAACAAGCAGCGAATGTCAAAACATTTGCGGAGCTAAAATTAATTTTATTTGAGAGTTTCTACGAAGAGCTTTCGTCTACGTAAAGGACGATAAAGAGTAGTGATTACACAAATAAAAGCACAGTAAAATGGCATAGAATTTCTTAGTTACAAGTTTTGCGTGTCTTACAAGGTTAAATTCAAAATCAAAACAAATTGAACAAACACACGGCTACCTAAACATAGCGGCGAAAAGTCTGAAAGAACTGCAGCGTATGTCTTACAAAATTTCACATTTAAAGGATACAAGAAACGGTTAAAACATCGTTACCTGTAGTTGATTTGGCTTTAAGTCCCTTCCATCAGCGCACTAAATTTTCAAACATCGAAGTACGAGCTGAGTCGATCGCTGTTGTTTACAAACCTGCTCGTTTTAGTTCCTACAGCCGTAATGGCGTCAATTCGCTTAAAACAAAGATCAGAAACTTTTCTGATCTTTCAGAATTCCAGAAGTGATTACTTAAGGCATTTTCCGAAAATTGTGCTCCTTCATTCACTTCTTGTCGAGCGGTTGACTTTGAACCAGCTTTCATTCAACTTCGCCTAAAAACACTGCACTGCGACCGCGACAACGCGAAAATTTCGCGCCTTTTTTGTCCAATCATGTGATCAATAATTTTTCTCTATTCTTTTCTTCTTTTCTTTCGTTCCTTTCCCTTTATTATCTAATAGTTCGCGCATTTTTCTCCCAAAAACAAGAAAGTGCAGGCAGCAGTCATTTTCATTTCCCTTCAAAATGCGAAATTTACGTCCATCGCTGGATATACGCCATGTAGACATAGCGTGTATCGATAACTTTTTGACCATATTTGGGCAGTGTATCAATGTGTTGAATTATAAAAGATGGTATTTTACTTGAACTTACTCAGAGGTCTTGAGGCAAAGTGAAGCAACTGTCTTGTCCACGACTGACTGAATTATTTCCCTGTCAGCAAGTCGGTTTGCCCGGCTCCATACCATTCCTTTGTCGGCTGACATTAGTGTATCATCCGCAGGGAAAACGTTGGATTCAAAAACCATGTTTATACCTTCGTAGCGAGAGACATTGTCACTAAACATAAAACTACTCTTGTAATCACAAGAAGGGAGAAAACTGGCTTTCGAAATCAAAGGCAGAGAATAAAACTTGAGAAATTCACTGCTTGTTCGGTCGGATTTACTTTGTAATTCTTGACGATATCGCCCTGAAAGCGCGTTGTGTAGCGCGACCTTTTTCTCCGTAAACGATGTGTCGTCCAAATACGGCGATAGGTTTTCTGAAGTAATAATTTTAAAATCCGCGTCGTTGTCGGAATTTGTCCAAAAAACTCCCACAAACCCATTTCCGGTGCCTTGTTTGTGAAGAACCTCGACGTAGTATTTTCTACCAGCTTCAAGTTTCACTCGTCGTTTCGAAATTTGATTCCGATATTTATTCAACTCGTTCTTACCAGTCCAAGCTGTCGAATTTTCAATAAACACACGAGCAATCAGCTGCTTTTTATCGGGATCTTCGTTTGTACTGAGCCATAACTCTGAAGTGTCGTCAGATGCAATCGCAAACCGAAACAAACCGCTGCGTGGTGGGTGGATAAAGCCAAAAATCTTCTGACCGTAGTCCAAGCTGTTGTCTTCAGTCTGAAAATCGCTGATAACTTTTTGCTCATCAGGGTATTGCGGAAAAAACAACGATTTTTTCATACTTGTTACATTTGAGCCACATAACGATCGCCAAATATGAACATTCAATGCGTGTGTTGCGAGGTATTTTGTACCCGAGTTTAAAGCACGTGCTCCATCGAGAACGCTAACTTCAGAGAGTCTATCTAAAAATGTGTAGAGTGAATATAAGAATGCGGAGCAGACTGAGAGCCCGAATATTAATAACAAATGCCTTCCAAGCTTTTGAAATCTTCGCGATGTAAAAAGACTTTGAAGAGCCGTAATATTGATAGCCATAGTGCGGCGTTACACACAGCGTTTAACAACACAGCAAAAGATATCGAAGATAGCCTCGGGCCGGCCAAAATGTCGCTGTTCCCGCCGCACCAGGCCGAAAAAGAATACAAATTCCTGCGAAAACTAGCCGTTGCATGTAGCAGGGTGTTGAAGCAGCTAGTTTTCTAATACAGTACACAATTTTGTGTAAAATTCCGCCTCAGTTCCAGCCAGCTAGTAAATGTTTCTGTGGAATTTAACTGACACGTTTTCAATTGTCCAATTTGCCAAGGAAGCAAAGAGAAAAGCGTATTGTAGAGATCTTTCTTCCGTAGATAATTATTAAGATGCCAGAATGCAGACAGCATTTGTCATAAGCATCACCGAAAAGCCATTTATCGGAGAACGTTTTTCCACTCGGTTTTATCTTCGTATCCAGCCTATCTGCAAAACAAAGAGTTGATTTCATTAATATTCGACCTTTAAAGCGAAACTCTTCCGAGCAGTTGGCAATAGTTTCCGTCAATTATACCTCATGAGAGGAGTAAACTGGAACCCACTTTGTTTCGTTTTGCTCACTTATTTTCATCCCGTTTAAAACTTTATATGGAGCACAATTGTTTCTCATGGGGTTTTAAATCTGTTTTTGAAGGCTCTTTGGCAGATGTCATTATATAATATAGACAAAGTGCCACATACAACGTGCATCTTTTACCAAGAATACTATTGTCTATAGTTACCATCTTTGAGCTCAGTAATATCACATCCTTACCTAGGTGTGGAATTTACCAACTCGCTTAAGTGGAGTCCCCACATTTACAACATTGCAAAGAAAGCAAACTCGAGATTAGGCATACTGATTTAAGAGGAAAGTTACTAAACTGTCCGCCAACCGATTAAGGCGGGAGCCCATAAAGCTCTTGTACAATAGCGGACAGAACAAAGGCCTAACAGATAACTCAGAGCAGAATGAATTTGCACTCGAACCACAAACCCGTCAAAAACTCAAGATCCACGTACATAAATGCATACTGATAAACGTATTTTGGCTCGAATTAACAGTAGCTCAAATTAAAAGCTAATGTCTTCGGGAGAAAAAAAGAATGAATAATACAAAAAATTAAAATGTATAACGGAAAAAAATATATACCTAATTTCAGGAGTTTTGTCACAGAATAATACGACTGAAAAATAAATAGAAACTTATTACATTTATGATATTCACAGTTTTTTTTTCGCAAACATGATATTTCAACAGATATTTCTTCCAAACAAATTGCCATCAAATAAATGGAATTTTTTTCATATCAAACTCTTTCCCCAGCGCGACGGACATTTGTTTTTCTCGGTTCCAGGCGGACGCAGCCGCTAACCGCACGTAATGCGCATGCTCAACGTTGCGAATTTTCAAAATGGCGGACAAGCCAAAGAGGGAAAGAAAAGAACCAAAGCGGTTTTGCAACGAATACTCAGCATACACCCCCGTTAAAAAGGCTAATCCAACGAAAAAAGATACAAAGCTGTATGATATTGAAGTCACGGAGGTTGATACCGCCAACAAAAAATTGAAAATTCACTTGCTTTAGCTTAAACATCTACACATGGAGAGAAGAATATACTAGCATCCGTGAGATTTACAAAACAGCATCCATGCTGTAGATTATCTGTTGGATGCCAAATCAAACGCTATTACAAAACAACGGAGGTTTATCCTAGCTCCACTGAGACACACTACTCAACTACAGAACCAACTAAGGAGCTAACAATTATTGCAAGAATTCATTATTCCATTGAAGTGGAATTGTAGACTACGGCTTTTTGAGACTTGGATCTAAGATGCCTATATCCGTGATGAGAAACACTTTCTCACAAGTCTTGCACACCGCAGACTTTAGACGCTACTGAAATCACGGCCTGAGAAATTTAACGATCCTTGCACTTTCAAAGCTATAACAAACTTTAGCCGATTAGTATTTATCTTGCTACAAAAGTGAGCCAAAGAAACCGCAATGTATGCCAATAGAGCTAGCACCAAACAGGCATAAAGAAATATAATAATTCTAACAGCTCTGAACAGCATGAAATCCTCCTATCAATTTGAGAGATAATCCGCCGAGATCAAAAGATCAATATCAACGAAGAGAACAAATTCATAACTGATCTAAAGGCGCATTTCTCTCTTAAGTTTTACTGGGAAAGCTTTATGCTTTTTAAGTATTTTTTAGCAACGAGCGGTAATAGTGTTTAGCCTGTCTATTAAAAGACATGCTTGAAGGCTTAAAACAATACAATGGTCACACAACAGGAGTCGTGTAGGTCTGTCAACCCCATTTATAACCATACCTGATCGCTCAAACACTTTGTTTACGATAGCCGTAAGGACCGACTGATAATTTTCTCCGTCTTCTTTTTTACTTTCCTTTGAGACTGTATAGATGAGCAAGCTGCAACGAAATTTTAATGGACGAAGGTTACAAAAAAACCCCGCAAAATAGCCAGAAAAATGTATTTATTCTGACAAGAACTTCACAAATCTTACTTGTTTATCTCGTATGTAAACGACGGCAGATTAATCCCCGAAGCGCTTTCTGAGTTTCCCGATTCCTCTCCTATTGCTTTCACGCTTACAAAACTGGAAAAAATCACAAAGAGGAAGATACAGCTGTTTTGAAAGGCCATTTGACGAGCTTAAATCTGCTTTTTGTTCGACAATTTACATATCAAAACAAAGGAAATTTATTCCTCTTTTCGATTTTGGCGGTACATTTTCGATTTGCGCTTGCGTAGAAGAGATATCGCCCAAGATCCCTTGCTCGGTCGTGTTTTGATCACAAACGCCTTGTTAATTTTGACCGACCCGCTCGGGGAAAAAGTAAAAATGACGAGGGAAAAACTTTACTTTAAAGTTAGAAAATTAGCAAAACAGAAAGCCATAGTATTATAGTTTAATATTTCAGTGGTACATTGAGCACTGTTTGTGTAAAGAATCAGCACGATGATAAAACATCCGAAAATCGCACTCGATTTTAGTGGGGCGCTGAAGGGGGCGTGGTCACAAAATTCAATTTAAGACTATTTGTACCCCATGAGTTTCATATGTCTCATGAAATTATTGAATAGTTTTTTAATTCCTTGACAATTGACTTTATTTTATCCTCTTAAGCTAATTAATTTCCATCATTTTCCATGACAACGATCTTTCATTAAGGGACGGACCATTAGAAAAGTGATGGGGGGGGGGGGGGGGGGGGGGTGGGGGGGGGGGGGGGGGGGAACAAAAAAAAATTCGTGCAAGGGAAAATGCCAGGAAAAAAAAATTCGTGCACAGTTCAAGGCAAAGAAAAAAAATTCATGCAGAAGGAGAAGTCCTATTGTAGTTGTTATTTAATATATTGTTATTATTGTTGTTATTATTGTTATATTGTTGTTATTTAATATATAAAAGCTGCCAAAGTGCCTATTGAAAATAGCGCTCTTGGCGTTTCAAAAATTCAAAACATTCTTGGGGCCTTCCAATACTATTATTTATAAATAGTATTATAAAGGTGACAGGCCAAACACGACTCCCGCTAGTCGCAAAATGTATATAGAAGCCTTTAGAAATGCTTTCCCAAGAAGGTCTACGAGATATTTGTTCCCTTTAGATCACCAATATAGAATTGTGACTAGTCACTATTATTTCTGTCTCAGTTTTGCATGCTCGATATGTATTGTATGACTCTTTGATGATCTTTGGGATAAAAATCTCTTAAGTGACAGGAGATTTTCATGCTGTGTAGCCATTTATGGAATTATTGTTTCTCTATGCCTTCGTTATGCTAGCTCTCTTGGCATATGTTAGGGCTTCTTTGGCTAACTTTTGTTGCAAGATATGTAGTGATCGGCTGCAGTTTTTGTTATTGTTATGAATATGCTAGGATCAGTCAATCTCTCAGCCCGTGCAGGGGCGTAGCTACCTGTACGCACGTACGCACGTGCGTACCTGAAAAAGTCGGGAAAAAAGAAAAATTTGGGACTTGAGGGTGGGGGAGGAGGTAGGGGGAGTGTTTGGAAATTGATTGTGCGTACCTCTGAAAAATTCCTGGCTACGCCCCTGCCGTGATTTAGTGTCAAAGTCTGCGGTGTGCAAGACTTGTGAGAAGAAAGTGGATCTTTATCACGGATGTAGGCGTCTAAGATCAAAGTCTGAAGCTGCCGTGTCTCTATTGGAATCATGACTTCTTGCAGTTTATGTTTTACAGTGGCGGATCCAGGGGGAGGGTCGGGGGGGTCCGGACCCCCCCCCCCCCTTTCAGACCTGTGTCTCCCTTGTGGTTCATAAAAATAATAGAATAAAATTGTTTTATACGTAGTTGTTTCACCTCCACCAATTGCTGATTGTCAATTTTTTGACTTAACAAACGCTTTTCGAGTTTCAGGCAGTTTTCAGGCATGAACCCGGACCCCCTTTTCAGAAATCCCTGGATCCGCCTCTGTTTTAGCTCCTTGTTTTATATATAGTTCTGTTTCTGAGAAGTGTTTCTTGGAGCTTGAAGAACCTCCGTTGTTTCATCATGGCGTTATTGCATCCCGACATGGCTTGAACAGATATGGTGATCTGTATTGAAAATCTCACGGATGCTAGTGAATTCTTACGTTTTTCTTAAGCAAGACTCGAGTTTCGGTTCTTAGGTGAACCTCATCAGTTGCTCCCATAAGTAACTGTCTCGCGGAATAATATGAAATTATTCCGTTAATTGTACATGAAATGTTTGCCGCTTTTGTACTCTTGGGAAGGATCGAATGTTCCGTTTTCTCATTGGCTCGTTTAATTGAACCAATAGCATTGGTGTAGTTTCGATCCGACGTTAAGTTGTGTTTCTTTCTGAGGCTTTATTCTTAATTTCATAGCATGTATGATATTTTCTGACACAAAGAACAGTTCTTTTCGTGTTGTGGAGAGGAGGTCTCGTGTGTCAATGAATTCAAGATACACTGCATATTTTTTCTACAACTGGCGTGTAATTCTGGTGTCAAGTTGTGTTTGCTTCATGCGTTCCATAATAGGATATAGTCTTGTGCAACGTAGCGGACTATTCCTAATATATATTTTTTCAAATATACGTAATGGTCAAAAATGGTTTTTAAGTATTACACCTTTTTTTAAGTAGTAAATGAAAAACAAAGCAATATTTGTCTGAAAAAAAAAATTCGTGCAGAGGGTTTCACCTGCAAAAAAAAATCCTGCACAAGCAATGGGCGAAAAAAAAAAATTCGTGCAAGCTGAAAATCCCCCACCCCCCCCCCCCCCCCCCCCCCCATCACTTTTCTAATGGTCCGTCCCTTAGGTATATCTGTATATAATCCAGTACGTTATACCCAGGGCTCCTCTTTTAATGGCGTCAACAGAGCATGCGCAAAGGCCAAGTTCAACTGTAAACACGTTGTTAGACTTGAAATTCTCTATTTTCGAATTGCCCATAATACATTTTGTTTGCCCCCCAAATTTTGCATAAACTATTGTTTGTAAATGCTCTTGGGAGGATTGCATATTCCCAAAAGCATTTCATAACAATAGTTTATGTAAAATTTGGGGGGGGGGGGGGGGGGGGGGCAAACAAAGTGTATTATGGGCAATTCGAAAATAGAGAATAAGTCCAAGTAGAAGTGAAGCGATAACATTTCGGTCGCCATGTTGAATATTCGCGCGGTTAAAGACTGGATCCGATACTGTTACGTCAGCGTATTAAAAAATATCCGGATTCGACCGTCTACACGATGCCGTATTCCTAACATATTAAAAAAATTTCACTCTGGAAAGCGGATTAAAAAAGTTGCGGATTCGTAAGCCGTCTAAGCCGAATTCGCCGGATACGTATGGACGGAAAACCAATCCGCAACAAAAAAACAATCAACGACAAAAGTTCTTGGGACAAATGTTACAAAGTCCTCCTAATTTAGTGTGACTGACCAATGAAGCCATGTTTTTCGTTTAAAGCCTATCTTACCAACCCCAACCCTCCCCCCCGAGACAATGTTGAAATCCACAAATCAATTTTATTACACGGGCTCAACATTGTAAGGGGGGTAGGGGTCGGGTAACGGCCACTTATCGTTTGCGCGTACCGTGTTTCTGTCGCGTGCGTAGGGAAACATCGTAAATGCAAATTCGTCCCAACCCTTTTGTCCTTGATTGAAGTTGCGGATTCAAAAATATCCGGATACGTGTGGACGGGGCCTAATTACGAATTACTAATAACGAATACAAATTTATCATTACAAAAACGAAAATGAATTTAGGTACAATCTAGGTACAATCTAGATCAAGTCAGTTTTGACAGGTTTGTGGTTCCCGTGCAAATGCATTCTGCTCTAAGTTCTATCATGTTAAAGTCCCACTATGATCAAAAATATACATTTTCTATTCTCTTTATATTTTACTTACCTTGCGAAGTTTCAAGTCAAAACTCGTACGGAAAGTGCCATTATTTACATTTCGAATTCGGCTTGCCACCATTACTCAATTAAAAAATGACCGGGACCGAACCCTGAGAGTTGGATCGAGTTGGCCTAAAGATTTTGTGACGTCAATGACTCAACACGTGCCTTTTGGCTTTGTTGTCTGTGACCCGGAGGGAACCGCGTTGAGTCATTGACGTCACAAATCAAGTCACGTGTACCGGATCGCAAACCAGTACTGGAGAACGTGGGCTCGGTTTCATGAACGGAGTAATGGCGGACAGATTTTACGTGATTTTCGTGGGTTTTCGGCCAGCTATTTCTGGGCTGTGTAAGAATATATCGATCTAATTTGTAGCAATTCGCATTTGTCTAAACCTATTAGATACATTCGCGTTTAAAAAAAGCGGAAAAGAAATACAAAAATTTTCGTCATAGTGGCACTTTAAGTTATTTCTTCCCGGTAATGTAGTCCATGTATGGAGTATTCCTCAAATGTGTAGGATCCCTACACTGCTGTTAACTTCAACAAGCTGGAAATCGTGCAAAGAAGATCGGCACGGTTTACCCTCGGTATAGCAGAAAGGCAAGCGTCACTGAGATGCTAAATAAGCTGCACCGGCCAAGTGTATCGAAGCAGCGCGGGAAGCAAACACAAAATTGTCTATGGACTTGTGGACATTACCAAAAATAACTACCTATATTTCTAGTTTGTAAGCACACAAGAAATAGCCACGATTTTAAATACCGTGTTCCTACATTTCATAAAGACCATGCGCCGAAAGTTGAATATACTGTATAATAAGTACATAGAAATGCTAAAGAGAAAAAACCTATAACAAAATAGTTAATGAATACGGGCCGGGACAATGTGTGACTATAAAGAAATTTTCAAATTTACATGGTACTACTGTTGGTTTAAAGAAGGCTGTTCGCATTGGATATGAATAGCTTCTTTAATCTTGAGCTGAAATTTGGTGGAAGCATGATGTAAAATATTAAAACAATAAGGCGAACATAAACTATGAAAATGTTTAGAATCTTTCAGATGTTTGAATACGCGAGAGGCCCTATCATTTGTGTGGCTAAGTGTTCATGGTCTTCATGTACGCGTGTGGAAAACTCAGGTCGGGTGGTCTCGCCGACACAATAGGCATTACAGCCAGCGCACAAAAATTTGTATACAACACACGAACGGAGCCCGCCAATGGAAGCTGTTTTAATATCAAAAGCCAGAATACTTCAACCCTATGGCCTTAACATCAAAGATGAAACACTAGATATTTAGTTTCCTTCATTGCTCTATTTTATTTTATTTTATTTTGTTTTATTTTATTTTAGTACTGTCATCGTTTTTACGTATTTCCGCTTTTACGCAAGTAATTTCCCTATATAATCATTTGTACCAATGTAAATTTTCTCATTGTACCTGAAGAGGGCTGGTTTGGCCAGCTAAAATATAGAACCAAGAAAAAAAAATCTAAGTTGTATCGGTCTGTGCTTCTCAGTATATCTTCACTAGTTCGAGCGATTAGATCATTACTTTGATCCAACGTACACTAGCAGGATTGCCGTCCACGGTTATCAGCATGCTTGAACATTTTAGCGGAGCACTCGCCCGGCCGAAGGCCCGGCTGCGCAGCCCCCATACTCATAGAACCTGGCCCGTCATTTTTCATGGTCATGGCTAGCGGAATGTTTCGCGGGCGCGCGTGTGCCCTCCGCCCTCCGTCGCGCAGGTAGCTCCGTCGCACAGGACAAGCTCGCGGGCGCGTATGACGTCGCAAAACATGCGCGTACGACGTCATGTTGAAATCAAAGCGAGGCTTTTTTTCGCGCGGTTACACGGCCGAATGTCACGTCAGCTGGGAAAACACTTCGATGTTTTGCTGTGTTTGCTGAGCGGAGAAAACGGTTTAAATTAAAGTCGTTATTTTCCTGCATTTTTTGTGGTTTGCTACTCAAGACAGGGATGCTAATTAAGGGATACTCAGAAGCCGCTTTAGTGGAAAAAGAAGAGCTTTCAGGGATAAAATCTGCTTCGAGGAACTATATACGTTTTTAGCAATGCGAGAGATGGGTTCGTTTTACGGATTTCAGCACCAAAGCGGAGATTTAAAGAATTTCCAAGCACAGTAGTCGCCGGAGGGACTTAAAGGTAAAACAAATTACATTTTTCGATGGGAATTTATCTTGATATCAATCTGTGATTGACTTTTTGTTAATGTGTTCTCGTTAGTTTTGGAGAATTGTTTTTAAACGTGTAGCTTAAATTCAGTTGTATTAATTTCTTGAATTTCATCGAAGACACGGCTCGGCCTCGATGCACGTTTTGCGTTTTGCTTTTCAACATAAACTAATGGAGATTTGAATAAAATTTTTCGAAAGAAGATTGTGTTGTCCATTTTTATGTGTTTGTTCATTCATTACATAGGTTGAAAAGCGATTTTATGTAAACAAAACAAGACTTGAATTTTATTATAGTTCTAACTTCACTCGCGTGGCCGTATGCAAATATGTTTGTGTATTTTTGGCAATTTTGATTTCCAAATCAGTTTCTCAGGCATTTTTTGACAAGCAACAACTGTATTTTTTAACAGTAGTCGTAATAGTTATTCTAGACGGAGAAAAAGTTGTTTTTGTGAACTTTTGTACGGTCTAAATGTACTGTGCAGACGGTCGGGTAATACTGTTTTTGAGAATTGCTAAAATTGAAAAATAGTCCGGTCGTCAATATTAATCTTAATTCTTGTGCTTCCGACCTTTCACCTATTAGTTAAGTTTCATCTTAGTTAAGCTTGTTCAGAGGGTCTTCAGAGGGCGCCGCTGTTAGGCTAAGCCTAACTATATATATTATTCTTGATTTGCACATGACGTCATAAAAGTTCAAAAATCTAAACTATACATCCTACAAAGCTGTTTCTAACATGGTATGTGGACACCAGTGTTATAATCCTTCCCTATGTGTCCGTATGAACCGGGTTCGATTGTAATGAGTAAGAAGACCGTCAAAGCTCGACCGATCTGGTGTCGAAACAACCTCAATCGTACAATTCATGAATTATTCCAACTATTCATTAAATTATTCGATCTGAAATTACAAATTCATTATGTCACTACATCGCCCTTTGTGGAACGGGATCGACCGAAAGTAATGCGAACTGAGGGGTTCTCTTCTTATCATACCCAAATCTCTCACATTTCAGTACAAGCACGAGTTGAGTGAGATCTGGGTCGCTCGCTCCAGTCTTGCCGAGCTTGTTTTTCCGGTCGACTGACTGACAAGAGGCAAAAAAATATGCAAAAACTCACTTCAACGACGGGTTTCTAAATTTTCACCACGTTATACAGGCACAGGAACCGAAAACAAACTGTTTGACAATAAGGTCTTTAGACAAAGAAAAGCAAAAGGCCTGAAGTAAAGCTGAAAACAGCGTACATTATGGTTTGTACAATATTTCAGCTGGCCAGATCAACTTTCTTATGCTGTGTTCACATCAGTATCGAAACATGTTTTGTGTAAACCTGTGTAAACATGTTTCAACGAAACTGAGACGTTTGCAGTTCACATTAGTTATTAATTTCAAAACACGTTTCGTTTCTTTAATTATGCTGTTTTCCAAAACAGATGTAAGCTCGCATAACATAAAAATTCTTTTTCTTGGACCATTTTAGTTTTAACAAAAACAAAACGCAAACAGCAGTTATAAACATTTGTCTAAGATGCACTTCTTTCAGTTACTTGACGTTCTTTGTTTTATACATTTAAATTTAGTTCGCTTTTAATAACGATCACTTCTGATGATGTATGTGGTACATACGAAACGTCAAGTAACTGAAAGAAATGCATTTTAGATAAATGTTCATAACTGCTGTTTGCGTTTTGTTTCTCGCATAACATGTTTATAATTACACATGAAACAAACAAACATAGAGCTCTTAATTGCTGCTGCATGATT
Organism: Dendrophyllia cribrosa; assembly: GCA_024195265.1. Classification (NCBI taxonomy): domain Eukaryota; kingdom Metazoa; phylum Cnidaria; class Anthozoa; order Scleractinia; family Dendrophylliidae; genus Dendrophyllia; species Dendrophyllia cribrosa. The sequence continues at coordinate 5,929,823 of JAJLRJ010000002.1, read as the reverse complement.
CTGTGGCTTAATGTCACTGTTCAAGACCTTCGTAAGGTAGTTTAAATCTTACTCAGAATAAACACGTTTCGATCATGATTCGCGCACTTCACCGCCTGGTGTGAAAACTTTTCAAAGTGAATCATGTTTCATTCGTGATCAAACTAAATATGTTTTGCCCTTGTGTGAACACAGCCGAGGCACCTCGGCACGCTCATTCTCTATAGGAGTGATTAATTCCATGTCTTTTGTTTGGTATGATAATGATGATAGAGGCCTGGGTACTTGATTCTTTCAACTTCCAACTGCGCATTCACGACACGATCCAGTAGGTCCCAGTCCTCTCCGCCCCAGTTGTATTTGTAGTCCTGAGTATTCATTCCTTTTGAAAACAAGCAATCACAAGTTACGACGCAATGATTAGATAATAAGCATTCAATCAACTGTCGCCTTGTGGACACCCCGCGATAACTACAGATAACCTGACATTACGGACACCCCGCTATAACTACAGATAACCCGACATTACGGACACCCCGCTATATCTACAGATAACCCGACATTACGAACACCACGCTATAACTACAGATAACCTTAGATTACGTACACCCCGCTATAACTACTGATAACCTGACATTACCGCCACCCTGCTATAACTACAGATGACCCGACATTACGGACACCCCGCTATAACTACAGATAATCCGACATTACGAATACCCCGCTATAATCACAGATAACCTGACATTACGGACACCCCGCTATACAGATAACCTGACATTACGGACACCCCGCTATAACTACAGATAACCTGACATTACGGACACCCCGCTATAACTACAGATAACCTGACATTACGGACACCCCGCTATAACTACAGATAACCTGACATTACGGACACCCTGCTATAACTACAGATAGCCCGACATCACGGACACCCCGCTATAACTGCAGATAACCCGACAAATATTATGGACAGCCCACTATAACTACAGATACTGACATTACCATACAGTTCCTTGTTTCTTTCTACAATTCATAAAACTCACAATTTATCGTCTTTTGGCTGTAAATTGTCCATCCACCCAAAAACATTAATAAGAAGAAGGTCACGTGACCCAGCTACGACGACCCTATTGACTGACAAATCGAGGTATTGCTTTGTACTTACCGCCGAACCGAATCCAGTCCGATTTATAAACAGCAAGAAGACCATAGCCGTCCATCGCCCAAAAGCCTTGATGATCAACATGCGTACTCTCGCAGATTAGACGACCCACCGCAGGAAAGTAAACAATTTTTCCTTGAATTGTGTTCTGTTTTTAAAAAAAGAAGAAACTAAATATGTACATGGTTCTCTTAATTACGAAAAGAAATGAATTGTTTTTCACAAAAGCAAAACCATAAACGAAAGCATAAGAATTTGCGTCAAGTGAAAACGAACATTGTCATAAGCAAAGATTGATTCTTATGCTAATGCGTGTGTTGGGCCAGTTTTCACCGGACATAAGTGTTGTTATGCTTCCGCTTATGCCTGCGTTTTGTCGCTAGTGGAAATCTGACTTTAGGCGGCAACATTTTTGGTAGGAATGTGCAGCCGCGTTATTGTTACCGTTGCTGGTTTAAGACTGAAATATGTAATTTTCTTCACCAAATTTCAGAAATAAAAAGATAGGAATTATCTTGATGTTTCTAAGCCTACCGTAAATGACAAAAACCTTAACGCTGTTGTTAACTTAAAGGTGAATGAGACATAATGTGATCCATGGTTAAACATTAGTAAGTTATTTTAGATGACATTCAGTTCTAACAATAAACTCACCTTTCGAACGCTGTCCAGTATATCAATAGGCACATCGATATGAAGGTCGAACAGAAACAACAGATCATGCGCACTGGGTACCCGCTCAACAGCCGTGTTCAACGCCAGCGTCTTGTAAAATTTACCAGTCAAGTAAACAAGAGTGTGCCTGCTTCTTAGGAGAGTTGTGTTGAAAGCTTTGGTCAAATCGATGTCCTGACTCTCAAAGTCAACAACAATGACGTGAAAGTTCTTTTCGCCGGTTAATAAGCTAGCAACAGTAAGTTCATTGATGAAGTGATAAACCCATCTTCCCTGATTCTTGATTGGGAGTATGATGTATACTGTGGCCTTGCTGTTCCACTTGATTCCCTCGGGTAAACACAAACTCGCACTTCCCTTTTTCTGATACACATGCTCGGAGAAGCGGTATAATTCATTAGTGTAGGGTAAGCCGAGCTCCAGATCAACCGAATAACGATCGCCATATACCGGATCTGATTTCTGTATAATTTTGTGAATTCTCTTCAAAACGTACTCTCTGCCGAAAAGAAAAAGTAACAGGTTAATTTATTTACCCAGGTAGCAACTAAGAACTCAGGAGCTCGTTCAAACGTGAACGCAGTTGTTTTTCAGAAAATAGGGCGATGTTGTCCCTGTGGTTATTGTTGTTGAGTTGAGATCGAGAAGACGGGAGCCGCAAACTGCAGTATTCAATACTGACAGCATGACACTGGCCGGCGGAGCAAGACACAGTCCGCTGTGCATTTGGAAAGTGCGAGTGAAATAGCGCCACGGAGAATGACAGGGAAACTACTCCTGCATCATTAACGGGGTCTAGTATATAAAAAAATGTGATCAATTTGTCTTCATTGGCTTGTGTCTATACTTATAAGTGTCCGTTTAATGCATGTTTAATACAGGTGTTCTTTACAGTAAACATAGAAACACAATTTTTTGGGACTTTAGCTGCTGTTCGCTTAATAGAGGGTGTCCGCTTTAATAAGACGGTGTCCGCTTAATACAGGTTTAACTGAAGTGAAGAATCCTTCTTATAGAACAAACACATACCATGTAGGGGAATGGCCAAAGTGTTGAAGAGAAACAAATACTGATGGAATAATTTTTAAACATCTGGTCCGTGTGTACTCCACAATGAAAGTGGATTTTAACTGCGACTCGAACACACAAATTGTGGTTTAACGACCCTTTAACGGCCTGAAACTCGACCTTGCCAATTTTCAACCAGTCAAAACTAGTAAGCTACAAATCAAAATCCAAAACTAGTAAAAGTTAAATCTACTAATAAGTAGACTACAATAGATTCAGTAATAGACTAATCCCTTATCAAAAGCGCGTGTCTGGAAAAATATTTCAACATTTGAAATGAAATATGTTGTTATGAACTCGGTTCTTAGAATAAAACCGGCCGCTAAGAAGGACGGTCGCTATTGCGTGGCCTGAGCGTCCAACAATACGACCGTATGTCCACGTACTGCATATCTAATCAGACTCATGTCGATTCGGAAGAGCCAACAAGATGTATTCATTGAACATAGGTCAATTTAGCTTGATTATCTCAAAATTACTGGTGTCACGTTACCTCGACTCTATATAAGCCGGACACCTCTCCAAGACGGACAGTTGGGGCCGGTCCCGACGGTGTCCGTCTTAGAGAGAGTTGACTGTGTAAAGAGAATTATAAATTTCCGCTTTGTTCAGCTCGAGTTTGTATGTATTATTACGTAAGATTAATATTTTTATAATTCTCTTTCTTTTATCTCGATCACTTAATTGTTTTTCCTTTTTGTTTCTTCTCTTTTCTTTTGTTTGATCTTTTCTTTTTATTTTAACAAATATAGTGTGTGTAGCGTTAGTAGTAAGTCCGGGATGACTAGATGAATTTTATTCATATATGCAGCAGCCATAAGATAATGAGCTGGGACCTGTTTGAACAAGGAAACTGTACAAACCTGTTTTGAAGTAATAAGATGCAGGCCTTGTACGTAAAGGGGGAGATAATGAGATGCAGGCAATATAGGTACAGGAGGGGTTTAATGAGATGTAAGCCGTATAGGTAGAGTCATTAAGGATGCATGAATTGGGAAAGACGTACACTAAGATTTCATTGAATATTAATGAACTGTTTAAGAGAAAAGTGTATAGTGTGGTGGTGTTACGTGTCCGCCCAACCATCCCGGGTGGTGGATTCAATTTAAAGGCAAAAAGAACAAAGGACGGGTGATGAACCAATAAGAATACACTGACGTCATGGTCAAACCGGTTCAAACCAGTTTGTCTAGATGTATATTATTCAAAATGGCCACTCGCTAAAAAAACTAGTCAAACCGGTTTTGTTCACCCTTATTAAGTATTCAAAATGACACCCTGAAGGTTGTATCCACAAAATGAATACGACACAATATTTCATGTTGTCCAAAATTATTTTATTAAGTAAACAGATATCTTAATTTAAACTTTGATAGAATAAAAACCTTTAAGTTATTTAGATATGAAAAGTCTAATGTTTACAAAATCTATACAAAAATTCGCATTTTCCTTACTACTATGTTTTTCCTTGCTATTATGAAAAAAAAATGCTCAGAAATCGAATAAAAACTTAAAAGTTATAATGTTTACAAAATCTATACAAAAATTCACGTTTTCCTTTCCATTATGTTTTTCCTTACTATTATGAAAAAAAATGCTCAGAAATCGAATAAAAACCTAAACGTTATTTTGACATGAAAAGTCTAATGTTTCAAAATCTATACAAAAGTTCACGTTTTTCCTTATCACTATGTTTTTCCTTACTTTTATGAGAAGAAAAATTATGACCCTGTAAGTAATAAAAACTCTTCCTCAATAGGATCTATATAATATTTTTGTAATTTTCTTTCTCCCTCTATACAACGATTACATGTACCCTCATAATCATTTTTTGCACAGTCACAATTCACCATCGTTTGCACGGACGCCATCGTGCAATTTGTCGTCGTTTTATAAAAATATTAGCGTTTTCTTAAAAAACGGGGTTTTCTATAAACGCTTGTAACTTTCAATCGCTTATCTTATATTTACTAAAATTTAAAGTCCTGTATAATTTGAAGACTCCTTTATCGCCCTACCAAAACTTACAAAAATCGGTTAACGCTTACATGCCGAAAATTCGATTTATAAAAGGGAGCCTCCGCGCCATTAAATAGCCGCGGGCCACCTTAAATTTGATTTTTTCAGATTCATATCAAACTCTTTCCCCAGCGCGACGGACATTTGTTTTTCTCGGTTCCAGGCGGACGCAGCCGCTAACCGCACGTAATGCGCATGCTCAACGTTGCGAATTTTCAAAATGGCGGACAAGCCAAAGAGGGAAAGAAAAGAACCAAAGCGGTTTTGCAACGAATACTCAGCATACACCCCCGTTAAAAAGGCTAATCCAACGATAAAAGATACAAAGCTGTATGATATTGAAGTCACGGAGGTTGATACCGCCAACAAAAAATTGAAAATTCACTTGCTTTAGCTTAAACATCTACACATGGAGAGAAGAATATACTAGCATCCGTGAGATTTACAAAACAGCATCCATGCTGTAGATTATCTGTTGGATGCCAAATCAAACGCTATTACAAAACAACGGAGGTTTATCCTAGCTCCACTGAGACACACTACTCAACTACAGAACCAACTAAGGAGCTAACAATTATTGCAAGAATTCATTATTCCATTGAAGTGGAATTGTAGACTACGGCTTTTTGAGACTTGGATCTAAGATGCCTATATCCGTGATGAGAAACACTTTCTCACAAGTCTTGCACACCGCAGACTTTAGACACTACTGAAATCACGGCCTGAGAAATTTAACGATCCCTGCACTTTCAAAGCTATAACAAACTTTAGCCGATTAGTATTTATCTTGCTACAAAAGTGAGCCAAAGAAACCGCAATGTATGCCAATAGAGCTAGCACCAAACAGGCATAAAGAAATATAATAATTCTAACAGCTCTGAACAGCATGAAATCCTCCTATCAATTTGAGAGATAATCCGCCGAGATCAAAAGATCTGAATATCAACGAAGAGAACAAATTCATAACTGATCTAAAGGCGCATTTCTCTCTTAAGTTTTACTGGGAAAGCTTTATGCTTTTTAAGTACTTTTTAGCAACGAGCGGTAATAGTGTTTAGCCTGTTTATTAAAAGACATGCTTGAAGGCTTAAAACAATACAATGGTCACACAACAGGAGTCGTGTAGGTCTGTCAACCCCATTTATAACCATACCTGATCGCTCAAACACTTTGTTTACGATAGCCGAAAGGACCGACTGATAATTTTCTCCGTCTTCTTTTTTACTTTCCTTTGAGACTGTATAGATGAGCAAGCTGCAACGAAATTTTAATGGACGAAGGTGAAAAAAAACCCCGCAAAATAGCCAGAAAAATGTATTTATTCTGACAAGAACTTCACAAATCTTACTTGTTTATCTCGTATGTAAACGACGGCAGATTAATCCCCGAAGCGCTTTCTGAGTTTCCCGATTCCTCTCCTATTGCTTTCACGCTTACAAAACTGGAAAAAATCACAAAGAGGAAGATACAGCTGTTTTGAAAGGCCATTTGACGAGCTTAAATCTGCTTTTTGTTCGACAATTTACATATCAAAACAAAGGAAATTTATTCCTCTTTTCGATTTTGGCGGTACATTTTCGATTTGCGCTTGTGTAGAAGAGATATCGCCCAAGATCCCTTGCTCGGTCGTGTTTTGATCACAAACGCCTTGTTAATTTTGACCGACCCGCTCGGGGAAAAAGTAAAAATGACGAGGGAAAAACTTTACTTTAAAGTTAGAAAATTAGCAAAACAGAAAGCCATAGTATTATAGTTAAATATTTCAGTGGTACATTGAGCACTGTTTGTGTAAAGAATCAGCACGATGATAAAACATCCGAAAATCGCACTCGATTTTAGTGGGGCGCTGAAGGGGGCGTGGTCACAAAATTCAATTTAAGACTATTTGTACCCCATGAGTTTCATATGTTGCAACTTGTGTAATTTGTCATGAAGAGAGGTTTAATCTTCCGAAGACATCGTGCTGCAACAAACCGTACGACCGAAAGTGCCTTCGGAAATGGGGTAGGACAATGGTTGAAAGTGCTGGGGGGTGTCCTCACTGTAGAACCCCCTTTGAACTACCCTGCTCAATGGAGACGTTCACAACTTTGGAACAGTGGATGCTGGAATTAATAGAAATTGTAAGTTGTTACGTGTTATTGTGTGCGTATACTTGTTTACGTATACAATTTCTGATGTTCTTAGGAGTCACAAATGTTCTATTTTCTCTTACAGGGATGCCCCTTTGTTTGTTACATGCCGAGAAAAGTATATCGAAAGATTTTGTAATCTGTGTTTGGAAGTATAAAGTAAAGACGACCCTTCAAAAGACTGAAATAACTGGTATATTTCACGCGCTGGTGAATTGTGACTGTGTAAAAAATGATTATGAGGGTACATGTAATAGTTGTATAGAGAGAGAAAGAAAATTACAAAAATATTATATAGATCCTATACTTACAGGGTCATAATTTTTCTTTTTCATAAAAGTAAGGAAAAACATAGTGATAAGGAAAAACGTGAACTTTTGTATAGATTTTGAAACATTAGACTTTTCATGTCAAAATAACGTTTAGGTTTTTATTCGATTTCTGAACATTTTTTTTTTCATAATAGTAAGGAAAAACATAGTGGAAAGGAAAACGTGAATTTCTGTATAGATTTTGTAAAAATTATAACCTTTAGGTTTTTATTCGATTTCTGATCATTTTTTTTCATAATAGCAAGGAAAAACATAGTACAGTCGAACCTCCGGTTGCGACCACCTCTCGTAAGCGACCACCTCTCCTCAGCGACCAGTTTTCCAAAATACCAAAAGTTTCCAAGTCAAATCACTACATTTGGAACCTCTTGTAAGCGACCACCTCTCGTAAGCGACTGCGACCACTTTTAGAGCTAAAAGTTTGAAATTTTCTTTTGTTTTTAGCCTCCCGTAAGCGACCACTTGAAGCTACTTGACAGATAATAGAGCGGAAATTGGATAATGAGGAGTTATAAAATTATCGCATTCCTCAAGACAAGTCCTGTTTTTCTCGTTCAAAACCTATGCCGAACTCAAATTCTCAAACTTCTTCTACAAATGGTAGGAGGGTTTAGTTTCCGAGCTGTAAACGATGTTTTTGACTGTTCGGCCTCAATTTGGTTAGATAATGGCCATAAAATGGCATTTGTAGCCTGAAAAAGGGTCTCCTTTTGGTGGAAATTTGGGTGTTAAAGAGTTAATGTACAGTTTTTTACGCTTGTTAACGTGTAAATCACCAGTAATATAAGAGGGCTGTCAAATTTAAAGCTAGCAATCCAATCCTTATTAGTTCATGTTCAGTTCCCCTTAACGTTTAGACAACATTAAAGATTCAATTTGTAACTATCGTGAGACTTGTTCCATTCGCTTTATTAGGTAAATCAACAGAAGCGAACCATGAAACTCTGAATAAATATTTTGGAAAGCTTAAATATTTTTGTGACTACTAAAGGTTATAACATGGGTTTAGATGGGCATTGGCACATAGGATAAGTCTCTGCAGTTACCAAATGCTAATAAGGCAAAATTTTGACCCAATATGGTCTGAACTCTCATAAGCGACCACCTCCCGTAAGCGACCACCTAGGTTGACATTTTGGGTGGTCGCTTACGGGAGGTTCGACTGTAGTAAGGAAAATGCGAATTTTTGTATAGATTTTGTAAACATTAGACTTTTCATGTCTAAATAACTTAAAGGTTTTTATTCTATCAAAGTTTAAATTAAGATATCTGTTTACTTAATAAAATAATTTTGGACAACATGAAATATTGTGTCGTATTCATTTTGTGGATACAACCTTCAGGGTGTCATTTTGAATACTTAATAAGGGTGAACAAAACCGGTTTGACTAGTTTTTTTAGCGAGTGGCCATTTTGAATAATATACATCTAGACAAACTGGTTTGAACCGGTTTGACCATGACGTCAGTGTATTCTTATTGGTTCATCACCCGTCCTTTGTTCTTTTTGCCTTTAAATTGAATCCACCACCGGGATGGTTGGGCGGACACGTAACACCACCACACCATACACTTTTCTCTTAAACAGTTCATTAATATTCAATGAAATCTTAGTGTACGTCTTTCCCAATTCATGCATCCTTAATGACTCCACCTATACGGCCTACATCTCATTAAACCCCTCCTGTACCTATACGACCTGCATCTCATTATCTCCCCCTTTACGTACAAGGCCTGCATCTCATTACTTCAAAACGGTTTGTACAGTTTCCTTGTTCAAACAGGTCCCAGCTCATCAACTTATGGCTGCTGCATTTATGAATGAAATTCATCTAGTCATCCCGGAGTTACTACTAACGTTTCTCTATATAAAAATCGTGTAATTATTTTAACTGGCCTGCCAAGATTAGCTTTTGCTTCCTGCGGCCATGTCTTATAAATTGTACAATTAACTAATAAAGATTTTGTTGTTGTTGTTGTTGTTGTTATAAGATGGTATTTTACTTAAACTTACTCAGAGGTCTTGCGGCGAAGTGAAGCAATTATCTTGTCCACGACTGACTGAATTATTTCCCTGTCAGCAAGTCGGTTTGCCCGGTTCCATATCATTCCCTTGTCAGCCGACATAAGTGTATCATCCGCAGGGAAAACGTTGGATTCAAAAACCATTTTTAAGCCTTGATAGCGATAGACTTTGTCAGGTGACACAAAACTACTCTTGTAATCACAAGAAGGGAGAAAACTGGCTTTCGAAATCAAAGGCAGAGAGTAAAACTTGAGGAATTCACTGCTTGTTCGGTCGGATTTACCTTGTAAAACTTGACGATATCGCCCTGAAAGCACGTTGTGTAGCGCGACCTTTTTCTCCGTAAACGGTGTGTCGTAGAAATACGACGATAGATATTCTGAAGTAATAAGTTTAAAATCCTTGTCGTTGTCGGAACTTGTCCAAAAAACTTGTACAAACCCATTTCCGATACCTTGTTTGTGAAGAACCTCGACGTAGTATTTTCTACCAGCTTCAAGTATCACTGGCTGTTTGGAAATTTGATCAGGATATTTATTCAACTCGTTCTTACCAGTCCAAGCTATGGAATCTTCGATAAACACACGAGCAATCAGCTGCTTTTTATCGGGATCTTCGTTTGTACTGAGCCATAACTCTGAAGTGTCGTCAGATGCAATCGCAAACCGAAACAAACCGCTGCGTCGTGGGTGGATAAAGCCAAAAATCTTCTGGCCATAGTCCAAGGTGTTGTCTTCAGTCTGAAAATCGCTGATAATTTTTTGCTCATCAGGGTATTGCGGAAAAAACAACGATTTTTTCATACTTGTCACTTCTGAGCCACACAACGATCGCCAAATGTGAACATTCAATTCGTGTGTTGTGAGGTATTTTGTACCCGAGTTTATAGCACGTGCTCCATCGCCAACGGTACCTTCGTTGGGTCTTTCTGAAAATGTGTAGAGTGAATATGAGATTGCGGAGCAGACTGAGAGCGTGAACACCAATAACAAATGCTTTCCAAGTCTTTGAAATCTTCGCGATGTGAAAAGCCTTTGAACAGTCATAGTAGCCGAAGTGCGCTTACACACAGCGTTTAACAACACAGTCAGCTAGATGGGATGCTTTTTCCACTCGGTTTTATCTTGGCATCCAGCTTATCTGCAAAAGAAAGAGTTAATTTAACTCTCAAGATCAGGCATTCTCAAGAAGAAACTCTGTCCGCCCACCATCAAAAAGCCTATAAAGCTAACTAAAACCTCGAGCAGAATGCACCCGAACCACAAACATGTCGAAAATCAAGATCCACAAAATGAATTCTAGGTACAATCTTGAATTCATTTTCAGGTTAATCTTGACAGGTTTGTGGTTCGCGCGCAAATGCATTTTGCCCTGAGTTCTCTGTTAAGGCTGGTTCATACAAGCGACGTAATCGGAAGCGGAGTCGGACTCGGAAGCGTAATCAGCCTTACGTTCTAGTGTAAATCAAAAAACGGAGTCGCAATCGGAATCGGAAGGATCAGTAGGTTTCCTTTTTCTTCCGATTCCGCTTCTGTTTCCGTGGCTTACTATCCGCTTACGTCATTTTGATTTTCACTGGATTGTAGCTTTCTTGCGATTCCGATTTCCATTCTACCTACGTCGCTTACGTTGTTAGTGGCAACCAGCTCTTAGATTATTTCTATACGGCAATATTACGTCCCTGTATGGATTATGCCTCGAACGTGTAAGATCCCTACATGCTGTTAGATTGGATTGGATTGGATTAGATTTAGATTAGATTAGATTAGATTACATTAGATTTAGATTAGTTTAGATTGGATTGGATTGGATTGGAGAAAAAAGTACTAATCATGCAGCCAGCTTTCACTAAATATTTTTGCTCATCTGAACTGGCGGGTGGCGCACCTCATACAATTCGATGTAACATAAAAATACAACTGATTCGGGCGGGTTTTTCTACAAGAAAATCGACTGACAACCAAACATCCGACATCATCACATTAGTAAAATAGAAAGTGCTTCTTATACGTAAACATTTAAGGTATTTCGCTTCAAAAAAATCTGTAATATGCGTTGTTATGCTTTTTAGGGAGTTCGTGATAAAAAAATAATAATCATCATCATCAGAGAGCTCTGTGCGGAGAAAAGCGCGTGGGTGAAGTAAATTTCATTTCAACTTCTCTTGTAGTCTTTTTTGATACAGTAAAAAAAAATGAAATTTCCGTCTAAGCTGTAACACTTTCCGAAACAGCACTAAAACGAATTTCTAAAACGTGTTAGTGTTATTTATATGAGGAGACGCAAAAAAGTTTCGCTAGGAGATTTACTCTTGACAGATGGCGATTTAATCTCATTAAATATGTCGTGTACCGAAAGTCTTGTCATGTCCCATATAGCCTTTGGCTCGTGTTTCTATAGCTATTTGCCGTTCTCCCAAACGTCCTCTAGCTTGTTACCATGCCATACCATATTCTTTTCTTGAAGAAAAGGACATGAATCGACGAGTGCCCCATACAGTAAATAAAATTTATAAGATACAACGTTTATAAAAACGATACCGTCAGAAAAATAAATTAAATATTAATTCAACTGTATTTCGCAATTTGCAGTTTGACCGTTTGGTTTAATAATCTCAGTTGTAAATAAGTAATCATGTCATCGCAAATTTCATGTGGATCAATTTTCACTGCATAAATTTCTGCACCGCCTCTATGCAGTTCGCGCCAGAATAAATTTATTTGCGCCGAAACACTTCAAAACAACGAGACCGTAATCTCGTTTTCTGCAAATACGTCAGCAGCTAGCTGGACTGTTTTGTGTTTACAGGATTTCATTATTTGAAGTTCTGAGATGACGATCTTGGCGTATGGCGCATTGACGAGAAGGAAGCTGAAATTGTCCGATTGTTTAGGTGAATAGCGACCGTCTTCATGTAGTTGGTTTAAAAATCGAACTACAAATATTAAATACCTGAACTTCAAATGAACAGTGTTAATTTTTTTGTGGGCAAAAAAAGGAAAATTCAGTATTATTAATATTAAACTAATCCTTACATTCATAGGCGACGAGGAATCGGATCGTGAATCATTTACTGCCAATCATTTTGGGTATTATTTACTAGGTAAGTCCATTTGTTAGGAAGTGAAATTCTTGTTATTTTGGTGTTTTGTAGTTTAGTTCACGTTATTAATGTAATAACCTTCCCACCGCGCTGAGCGTGAGATCAACAAAGGAGGACACATTTAAGAACATTGTTGATTTGAATTAAGGTTAAACTTCTTTTGTTTAACCAATATTATGCAAAACCACCACCGAGATTTGATTTGTCTATTGTTAGGTAAACCGATGCTCGATAAGGGTTTAGCTTTTATATTAAGGACATTCAACTCTGTTATTCACTTTTCATTATCAGCGTTGCGAAGCAAGGCAGGTTGTAACTCTAGTTGCACTTTGAAGAACAGACCTAAGTAGGGAACGTGGGTGAACAAGGAATTTCTTCCTTCAACCACATCTGATCCTCTAAGGAAAGTCTTTGACGTCGACTTAGCTTATAACCCAGCTTTATCTCAAAACCTCTTGCGTTGCTGGTAATTATATCAACTGATACAAAGATCAATAAACGAGTGGTAATCCAGAGATCCCCGGTTAGCGCTGTCATCACATGTATGCAATCTATTTTACAAAAAGTATATATTTTTTAAATCTATACACAGTGTTTTGATGAACTTCCTGCCCTTGTAATAAAAGCATCAAAATTACTGACGTGAGCACGCATTTCAAACAGACTGAAACGCTCTAGACGATGAGTTTGTTATTTCCATGAATCAAAGTTTGAGTTAGGATTTCGAATTCGAGTTGGAATTTCGAAGCGCAGCAGAAAGTTTGTGATCTAATTTCTAAGAAAATAATATCACATGGAATTATGCTGCGCGTAGGCAACTGATACCCGAGCAGGCCACTTGATAGCGTTATTACACTATCAGGGCATTCAAATAAAAGTCACAGGAAAGCAAAGACTTTACCTTCAAGGTGAAGTGCGAAGAGACGGTACCGCAAAAGCTAGCTTTTCAAAAAAAAAAATGGAAACTAGCTGTCTGACGGAAGAACGTGTTGCTTTGTTGTATAGCCGCCGGTTACCTCTCAACAGTGTGAATTCGTGATAACACGTTGACTTCTCTTTTTACCTTAAAATCTAATTATTTACGAGACTAATTAAACTAAACTGTCAAACTGTAAATGCAAATTACAAATTGAGTTTCACACAGCGCCAATTTACCAAGTTACCTTTAACAATTCAGTTGTTAATATTTTCCTGTTTCCGTCCCCCACCGACAGAGCCCCACAGTTTCTGTAGTAACTAATCCGCTCTTTATTGTTACCTTAACTCTATGGAAACAAGGTGAAAATGCTTTCTATTGCATTTATAAAATGAACTGAAAAGAACCGGGAAGGACAACTGAAATACCTTACACTATTTTATTTTCTAAGAATGTTATTTGGAGAATGTCATGTTTTTAGTGTTTATATAACAGAAATCGAGGCAGAGAAAAGTATCGAGACATTTCATCGTTTCCAGCAAGCCCCAGTTGTTCAAAAGGTGGATAGCGTTATCCACCGGATAAAACACTATCCAGTGGATAACACAATTGGTTTTGCTAATGCTTATCCACTGGATGGTGATTTATCCGGTGGATAGTGCTATCCACCTTTTGAACAACCGGGGCCAGATGTATAATTAACGGTTTTCAAGCAATCAGAACGCGCGTAGAATTTTGTTTACCTCAGGCTAATGCGCAAAACCAGTGAAAAAGCTCCTAACTCGGAGCGTATACCCATTGGAAATCCACTATTTTTAACTTCGTAAATTACACCACGCAGTTACGTCATCCATGCTTCTTTTTAGCCTGCAGCCTTAGGGAAACAAAATAATACGCGCGCTCTAATTGGTTGTAAACCGTTAATTATACATCTATGGAAACGGTGAAATCACTGAAATGGTTCTGTACCTTTTCCTGTCCGGATTTCTCTTGCCTTAGCAAATAAAATAAGTCAAATCATGAAAGGTATTTCAGTTGTCCTTCCTTTATTTCGGTTAAATTTTTAAATGGAATAGGAAGCATTTTTAACACTCGACCTCGGAATAACGAAAAGATTGTTTCTTAAGAAACTGTGTACTGTGCCGGTGGGAGAGAAAACAGGAAAATATTATCAACTGAGTTGATAAGGTAAATTGGCCACCGAAAGACAGACTCGATTTTCCCTGACGGATTTAATTTTGAAGTCCAATTTACGTTATCCGGCCTCTCTCAGCTGATAAAACCAAAAGATTTCAAAATAGCCCTCGGCACTTGTTTCTATAGCTATTTGTCGTTCCCCCAAACTTCCTCTTGTTACCATAACGGAAAACCGTTTCCATTTCCTACAATCTGTATTTTCTCGAAGCAATATACAGCATGACTTGATTCAAAACATGACTAAAACAAGGTATCGGTTAGGAAAAAAATGTTCATTTATTCTAAGAAAAAGATATTAAAAGACGATACGATACGAGTTCCGTACAAGATGCAGAAAAAATAAATTAAATATTAATTCAATTGCAATTTGTAATTTGCATTTATTGCGCTTTTCAATAACACGTGGAATCTGAAATTCAAATCACCAGCAACGGCTGCGTTTTACACTGCCGTCAATCATCTTAGCTTAACCTCTCAGGAAACAGATCTTCACTTTAATGAGTTGAAAAGGTCACGTCCGTGCATTATGATTGGTAGATTTCGATCCATTTTGTTTGTTTCTTTTTTACATGGTTGGCTTTCGTATTAATTATGATTGGCTTTCGTATTAATTATGATTGACGGCAGGGAATAACGCAACCGTTTGTGGAGATTTGAATTTCAAATTCCGCATGTTATTGAAAGGCGCAGTAAAGAAGGACAGTTTGCTGTTATTAATCTTGGTTATAATTAGATTTTAAGGAAAAATAAAGGTGAACGTGTTATCACGAATACACAATGTTTAACTGTTTGGGGGGAGGGGGGGGGGGGAGTAAAAAAACCTGCCAATTGAACTTCACTTTCCTCTTTGCTTAATCGACTTTCGATTTTGACTTTTTGACATTCTACTTTAACATTTGCTATATCGACTTTCGATTTTGACTTTTCACTCTTGCTGGCCGGCACTCTCGGCCACCGAACTGTTGAGAAGTAACCGGCGGCTACACAACAAAGTAAAACGTTCTTTCATCAGGGTCCAGTTGTTCAAAAGGTGGATAGCGCTATCCACCGGAGAAATCACTATCCAGTGGATAGCGCAATGGTTTTTGTTAACGTTTATCCACTAGATAGTAATTTATCCGGTGGATAGCGTTCCACTCTTTGAACAACTGGGCCCAGACCGATAGTTTCCTTTTTTCTTTCGGAAAGCTTCCAAGCTTTAAATCTTAAAGGCTATCTTTTGAGGTACCGTCTCTTTGCACTGATAACAATAATAATAAAGTCTTTAATGAAAGAGGGTTGCACGAAATAGCAAAGCTAATAATAGACTTGTAGCCCTCTATGACACTACACTAATTTACAAAACTATGCACTTCACCTTGACGGTAGAACTTTGCTTTCCTGTGACTTGAAAACCCTAAAAGTTCAAGGCAGGACTCAACCTGAACGCCATTTTCCCGCCACTTTACATGACTTTAATGGAAATATCTCGTTCACGTTTCAAGCAATCCAAAAACTCTATGCTCATCTCATGAATCTATGTTATTGGGTGTTTTGTATGATTTTTGGGTATGCCTTTTGGGAGGAAAGAGTTTTTCTCAAAGGATAAGTAAAATTTAGATAAATTAAAAATATTGAAGATTAAAAATAGATGGGCACCAAAATAGTCCCCCAATTTTCTGAAGGTGATACCTACATTTTTCAATCGGCTTTTAAGCGATCTCCTCCTAGTCAGATAACGTGAAATTTTCACCACCAACTGGTTTTAAATTTAGGTTTGGCAAGAAGTATTTTCTGGAAAAATTGATATTACCATGACGACGAAATACAAGAAACTTCGGAATCAGTAAAAGTGAAATTTTGCGCAAATCCACATACTATCTTAAAATATGGTACATGACATGCATTTTGCAAGAATTAAAAAATTATGTATGTTTGATTTCAAATAAATCGCAATAACATTTCAAACCTTACTATTTCTATACTGGTAATAAATTGATGGAGAGATTAACACTGGTTTTGCGAAATTACAGAAACAATTAAGTGATGCTCCACATAAGAACTACCGTAAACTTCATTGTTCTGCCGCATTGGCTCTTTCCCACATAGAATATCTTTGATTTTAAGAATAGAGGAGGGGCTGATGGTTCATAATTATATTTCAGTATAAAAATAAAGAAAATCCATTTGCGTCCGAATAAATTTTGGGAAATGTTTGTGCTTAACCAATCAGAATAGCAGAAGACAATAGCTAATAATTTTGCTTATTTGAAGAAGTTCCCCAAATACAATATCTTTTAAAAATTGCATGTTGTGCGATTGGGTCTCAAATTACTCGAAACCTTAAAATAATTAGACAAAATGCACCTTGAACCTTAACTTTTTGGCGGTTTTCGAGTCTAGGCCAATCAGATCACCAGTTGTAACAATGAAAAAAGTTGACATTTCATCGTGCATTGCGTTTCAGCACTTTTCTCCTTATGCGGATCATTACTTAAAAAGAAAATTTAGATGTACATGTATTCTATAAATTTCAAAAATTTCTTTCATTTTGCATTCTCTACAACATCCGATCTATTGGGTTGCCCACAAAGTCAGGAAAACAAACTTCTTACATGAACTGAAAATGATTTTTAAATAACAAAGTAGCCACTCCATTGCAGTCGCTTCAGTTCAAACTACTCCAATAATTCCGATTACATCAAAAAGCAATAACATGCCATTCCAATCTGATGCCGTTTGGGAGCAGGACACTGAACTGGAATTGTGGTTTTATTTTGCCTCCGTACTGCTTTTTGTCGTTTTGTAGTTTCTGATTTGCCAGAACGGTGGATAAAAAGGTTTCGGTACAGTACAGGCAGCCAAAATCTCGGATTTTTAAACATTTTGGCCAAAGAACGTTTTTTTTATTTACTCAGTTTGATGAACCCTGGCTACGCTTCCAGAATTTTCTTACACAATATTTATAATTTTGAATTTGAAGGACATTCAGAGGTCTTCAGCAGACCGTTGTTTATTCAGCGGTAGTAATATGTAAATTTCAGTTTAGATTTATGAAGCTTCGGTGCGTATAAAAGGTTCATTGGGCAGTGTATTTTGCAGAACCGTTTATAATGTAACATAAATTAAATGGTTTGCATCCTATGGATAAAATTTAACGGCAGCCCTTGCTGAAAAGCGGGCTTGTCCTGCCCTTTAATGTACCAGTCAATTCCAAGACCGCCCATCCCCCCCGGGCATACCCCGGGCATTTGACGAGAGGTTAGCTCCGCATAGTGGGGCATTTGACGTGAAACGAGGCCCGACCGGGCGAGCATTTGACTTGAAAAACGTTGGTCAGCGGAAGCAAGGTAAAAGATCTTGTAATCCATTCTTTCCGGTTCCACGTGTCTGTTGACACGTTGTTAATTGTGCGCTGTTTCTTTCAAATATCAGGGGCACCCAACGACCGAATGTTTCCAAATATGTCAGAAGTGTCTAAAATGGATTTCTCTATGCTTTAAAAGCCTGTTTGGTTAATTTGAAGCTGCCCTAAAAAATATTTATCTGTTCGGATATCTTAGGGGAACTTTGGTCGTTTCGAAAGTTCTAGGGGGCTTTTTTGTCTCATTCGAAAGTTTTAGCTATCCTGATGGGTCTTGTCGAAAGTTCGAGGACACGGAGTAGCCATATTTTCATTAGAAAATTAAAGGGGGCATTTTTTTTATACGTGTGCGTATTTAGACTATTTTAAGGAGTTAAAGAGTCTTTACAATGATTGCTACAGCAGCATTCTACTTTTATGGAACAACGAAAACATAACAATTGAAGGGAAATCTCTGTATTGGAAGAAATTGGTCGACAAAGGAGTTCTTTTTGTGCAAGATCTATTAAATAATAATGGCAATTACCTTACTTATGAAGACTTCAAGCAGAAATACGAAATAGACATTAATTTTATTTACTATTTTCAATTACTTGCTTCTATACCATCAAGCCAAAAAACTGATGGTGCATTAACTGTAAGACCGCTCGACTCTTACCTTGATGATTCCAATGTATTTCAGCTTTCTGAAGAAAAAAATATCTCTCTCTCAAAGACGCGATGTAAGGACTACTATTCATTGTTTCGTAGTAATTTGAAAGATGAGCCTACCTCGGTTAAAACTTGGGCTAGGTATTATCCTCCTTTTGCTAACAAATGGGAAGAATTTTTCAAGGTCGTTTATTGCCTCTCAAGGGACAACAAGCTAAAACAGTTTTCCTTTAAACTACTTCATCGAATTTTAGTAACTAATAAAGAGCTTAAAAAGTACAAAATTAAGACGGATGACAAGTGTTTCTTCTGTAAACTCCCTGACTCCCTTGAACATACATTTCTGGAGTGCTCAGTCATGAATGATTTTAGTAATTACGCAATACTACATTTCAACGAAGACAACAAAATACATCTAAACTTGTCGAAGTTTCAATTTTTGTTCAATGATTTTACTTTGCCTTCGAATCTGCGCTCACTACTCAAACGTAAATTTAATATATTAGTTGTAATCGCTAAAAAATATGTTTATTCCTGTAAAATAACCGAAAAGATACCCAGCCAATCAGAATTCCAAGAAAATCTAAAATTGCAATGGAAAATAGAGAAATGTGAAAACTAAAATGATCTTCTTTTCTTATAGATCATGTAAACCCTATATTTCATAATTTTATTTTCTCTTTTGTGTACTCTTTTCATGTTATATTTATTTATATTTACATTTTATTACCTGTTACACTTTATTACCTGTTATTTTGTATTTTTATGTGTGCAAATAATTAAATAAAATAAAAAAAAAATAAAAAAAATACGTGTGCGTATGGTAATTTAGCGAAAATACTAGGCAATATAAATGCTCATCCGAATATTATAGGCGTAAAACCGATTCATCCGAAAACGTTAGGGGGCGTAAATCATACGCTCTGTCAGACCTAAATACACTAGCCCTAGCGAACGGCACTAACGATCTCGTAATTAGTGCTTTTAAAGACAAAACGAGTCTTCTCTTATGGTTCCAAACAACGGTGTCTAAACTCAGTTGTTCCACTGTATTCATATGCATTCATATGCAGGATTCATCTTTGTTCCGTTTGTTTGATCTTGTTTATACCTATTGTTTATATTCTCAGAGCATATCCTAAAAGACTTTCTCGGCAGAAGTACAAACATTATAAGCATCAAACACTTATCTAACTTGCGCGATTTTGTCTTGATTTGCCAATCTATAATTACAAAATAGAAATTGATCAACTGCAGGCATAGAAGCGAGGCAATTTCGTACAATTTGGCAGTTTCTGCCCGAAAATGTCTCACCTCCACGTTGGATTACATTGTATGCAAATGAGAAAAGTTATCTAGGTGAAAACGAGGGTTTCACGGGTCGTTGATCAATTTCGCATGAATTTGTCAAAAATTGCACAATTTTCTGTTTTTAATGTTTGTACGTAGATTCAACGGCTAACCCGAGTTTTCTACGAAACTTGGTGAGTTTTCCTCGAATCAGTGTCGAATGTATCGGGAACAATTTGGTTATCAGTGTTGGTCAGGGTTATCATATTTTCGAAGTCTAAATTCCCATATTTTTAAACTAAAATAGACAACTTCAGGGCGTCAAGCGTTATGGTAGCACAAATAATTTTTGGGATCCGAAAAATATGGGGAAATTCAAAATGTGAATCATACAATAATACGCCGGTACAAAAAATGACTGTTGCACAAAACTCGGGATATACAAAAGCAGACGGCGTCTTAAGAAAGTACAAAAATCGCCTAACACCGCCAGAGGAATCAAGATGGAGAACAGAATTCAACCAATAGCAAAAATAAATTTATTTTATAGTTCTACTTACTGTAAATATGGCTAAATATTTCCAGTTGTAACAATGCCCATAATAAAAATCCTTATCGATCCTTATAATTGTAGACTCCAACGGTCACTGTCCGCGACCGCTCGAAACCTGAGTCCCTTGGCAATTCGTTATATCGGGGTTCCACTGTAGTAGCTGTAAGATGATGACGTGCTCGACGTGACTAAACACGCACTTTAATAAATTTGCTGAGCAGAGGCACTTTCAAGGCATGCAACCTGACGAGCCCACATTGAAAACTGTTCGGGTGACCATTTGCGCCTGATTATCAGGTTCGTAAAACCATAATGTTTACAATAAAAGTTCACAGAAGTTCAAATAAAGTGTTATGAACTATTTTTTGTATGGCTGAAAAGGTTAGAATTTGATGATTGTAGGTACAACAATAACGTTTAAACCAGGTTATAAGATAAACAAAACGCTGCTAGAAACAACGGACCTGATCCTCATGTTTCAAAGTTGTAGAGGTACAAGTTGGCATTACGTCATGCTTAAAATATACACGTTATCGCAAAGTTTGCTGATTCTATT
This sequence comes from Dendrophyllia cribrosa, assembly GCA_024195265.1. Taxonomy (NCBI): domain Eukaryota; kingdom Metazoa; phylum Cnidaria; class Anthozoa; order Scleractinia; family Dendrophylliidae; genus Dendrophyllia; species Dendrophyllia cribrosa. The sequence goes on along the minus strand of JAJLRJ010000002.1, from coordinate 5,908,816 downwards.
GGCGACAGTATACTCTTCCAACCTGAATGGGGTTAGTTTCTAGAGAAACTGTGGTGCTGCGTCGGTGGGGGGATGAAACACGAGAATTTAGTTTTATCGACTGAGTCGATAAGGTAAATTGACCACCGTAAAAAGATTCAAATAGCTGACGTTTCGAGCGCTAGCCCTTCGTCGGAGCGAATCAAGGAATTGTGGGTAGTGTGTGGTTTTATATAGTAAGCGGTGGAGCTACGCTATTGGTGGAAATTTGGTGACGTGAAAAACAAATGTAGATTAGTTGAATGAAAAGCGTTCGTTGATTCCGTGGGGTTTGAGAGTGCCGATTTGAAAGATGATTTTTTGTTCTAGGTTTTTACGGCTTTCTGTGTTACCCTGGTGTAGGGAAACGCCGCAGATTGTCATGTGTTGTTTAGAATGGTTAGTAAGATTAAAATGGCGCGCGACTGGTTTGGATGCGTCTTTGTCATTTTTTTCAACGTCTCGGAGATGTTCACGAAAACGGTCGCCCAGTCTCCTCCCTGTTTCGCCAATGTATATCTTTTTGCAAAAAGTACATGTAATGCAGTAGATAACATTTACGGAGGTGCATGTAAAATGATCAGTGATTTTAATAGATCGTTTGGGTCCTGTTATTTTGTCCGCGTTGTGAATGAAAGGACAAGTGTTACATCGTGTGCGTGTGCATTTGAAAGTTCCCGGTACATCGTCAGATTTCAGAGCGCTCGTAACTAGAAAGTTGCCTATGTTTTTGTCACGTTTGAATGAAATTAGTGGGGGTTGTGAAAAAATTCTGCCAGTTTCGGGGTCGTTTTGGAGTAATTTGAAATTTTTTAAAATGATGCTTTTGACTGTGTTGTTGTGTGGGTGGAAAGTGAGGGTGAATGGAATTCTCTCGTTCTCTTCCTTCTGTGGCGTTTGTAGTGCTGACTGTCTGTCGATCTGTTGTGCACGTTGTTGGCCCGTATTAACAACAGAGTCAGGGTACCCACGTTTCTTGAAAAACTGGCACATTTCTTCTGATTTGTTGGAAAAATCAGAGTCATCACTACATAGACGTCGAAGTCTGAGAAATTGAGAATACGGAATGGCGTTTTTAACGTGCGATGGATGTGAGGATGAATGTAACAGATAACTGTGGGAATCTGTAGGTTTGTAGTGCACACTTGTAGATAAACTGTTACCGTTGACATGACAAAGACGCATCCAAACCAGTCGCGCGCCATTTTAATCTTACTAACCATTCTAAACAACACATGACAATCTGCGGCGTTTCCCTACACCAGGGTAACACAGAAAGCCGTAAAAACCTAGAACAAAAAATCATCTTTCAAATCGGCACTCTCAAACCCCACGGAATCAACGAACGCTTTTCATTCAACTAATCTACATTTGTTTTTCACGTCACCAAATTTCCACCAATAGCGTAGCTCCACCGCTTACTATATAAAACCACACACTACCCACAATTCCTTGATTCGCTCCGACGAAGGGCTAGCGCTCGAAACGTCAGCTATTTGAATCTTTTTACGGTGGTCAATTTACCTTATCGACTCAGTCGATAAAACTAAATTCTCGTCTTCCAACCTGAGTTATCTTCTCTCGATCAGATAATTGGCAGTTGAATAAATGCTATCGGATTCAAGTACATTGCTTCACTCCGTATTGATCTAGACAGTTGGATTCTCTTGATGTGTGATATTCAGATAAGTAAAGCTGCTTTTTTTAGAGACCCAATATTGTCCAATATGCATTGCGGCTTGCGAGCATCGGCGGCCATTTTCTTGATGTTGAAAAATCCAGTAGGTCTTACAGCTCTTGTAATCCACTCGACTGTACAACAGTTACTTTTGTGCATTTCAACCGTTATGAAGTCCCTCACTAGGAAGGATTATCCATTATTATCATTTGCAACAATAATATACACATTATTATCTGTACATTTCATTATAAAGCTTGATAATTCAGTATAAACTGCAGGTCAATGCAATAGAGTTTCAATTCATTATATTTAATGGTATTGCACATATTATTACTACCAAGGAGTACAAATTAAGATATAATGCAATCAGCTACACCTACACACTTTTTTAACAGCTATGTGTATAAAGACATATACCTTTTTATGGCAACCAGATGGACAACACAACAACTTGCAATGAGCACAAAAGAACACATTGTGACACTGCTGTTATTTGAGAAGGAACATTTCAAATTCAAAGTAACAGTACTGAGAGGATCACAATTTCATTCTTTGAGGATGGGAACTTACTGGCAACTTTACTGGTCATGTTGTGCTAGTTTTTGTCCTCACAGTTTGAATCTCAAAGAAACGGTATTAACATCTTTAACATGAAATGTGATACGGGAACTTACTGGTCACTTGGTGGTAGCAATTTGTAATATTTATCGTTCATGTCAATTAAAAGCTCAGATTGTGATATTTTTGTCTTCACCATGTGAACCTCAAAGTAACGGTATACATCTTTAACATGAAAAGTGATGCGGGAACTTACTGGTCACTTGGTGGTAGCAAATTGTAATCATCGTTCATGCCAATTAAAAGCTCAGATTGTGATATTTTTGTCTTCACCATGTGAACCTCAAAGTAACGGTATACATCTTTAACATGAAAAGTGATACGGGAACTTACTGGTCACTTGGTGGTAGCAATTTGTAATCATCGTTCATGCCAATTAAAAGCTCAGATTGTGATATTTTTGTCTTCACCATGTGAACCTCAAAGTAACGGTATACATCTTTAACATGAAAAGTGATACGGGAACTTACTGGTCACTTGGTGGTAGCAATTTCTAATTGTTCATGCCAATTGAAAGCTCAGATTGTGATATTTTTTATCATGAAAAGTGATACGGGAACTTTCTGATCGCTTGCAATTGATGGTAGTAATTTCTAATCATTTGTGGGAATCATCAGGTGAACCTCAAAGTATATTAGGGAAACAATGTGACATGCAACATATTCTTTATGAACCAGCAACCAACAGCAACACCCCCACCCCCCACCACCAATCCTCCTGTACCACGATGTTTTCGTATACGTCCGGGGATTTATGCCCTGGTGAAATACTGTACTCACACAGGTAGAACTCTTTTAATGCTAGTTAACGTGTTCTTATATGAATACTTTATAAAACAAACTTGCAGCGTAAATCATATTTTTCTTGAAACAGTGAAATTGAGTAAGGTCCAACCTCGTTCCCAGGGCTTTTCCCTTTGAGAGAGGGGCGGCGAAGGGAAAAGCCCTGGGAACGAGGTTGAGTAAGGTCAAGTAAATTTTCTGCATTACGCCAATTATATCACTACCGGCACTCGTTTCTATGTCACTTTTCTTTATATGAACAGCATCAGAAGTGAACACCGGTTTAGTTTTGTTTCGTTTCCCTTCGTCAAATAACTCGGTTGATCGACAAAAAAAAAAAACACGAGACAGACAGAACTCTGGAACTCAGTGTTTTCTTTTTAATTTACTTTTGTCAGTCAAGTGAATGACTTGGTTGTTTCGGCTTTTACGTTTCCGGACGACACAATACACTTTAGAAAATTGACAGATCAATCCCATAGACCAATCCAGGAAGATGACAAACATCTAACAAAATTGTCAAAAGATAAATTTTAAGATTATAAAATGTGCAAAACCAAAACGAGCTGCACTGAAGTTAAGCGCCCTGAATCACGCAACGGCTTTATACAGTTTATCGTAATTTCAAGGTCTTTCAAGGAAGTCAATGTCCGGTAAAAGCTTTTAGCGCCAGTTTATATGCGGTGTAAAAAGTTAATTCATTGTCTTCTAGATTTTGTTTTGATTTGATGGCCATCTTTGTAACCGGTGCGATTTCCGAAAACAATGTCCAATTTTTTTAAGGGTTGTTTGTTAAGTTTATTCCGGCTGATCTCAGCTGTGATCTGTCCACATGAAAGATCATTAATTTTCAGATGAATTCCAGGCATAAAGCAAGCAAACTTTCTTTTCCGCATAATTTGGATGACTCGACAAGTCAGGGGCACCCAACGAATCTGTTCCTCTCTTTATCTGTTCCCCAGCGGAATTCTTGTTGGCTGGCAAAATATTCTGTATATATATATATATATATATATATATATATATATTATATATATTATTTTTTTTTTAATGACCATTTTTGCGTTGGCTGACTGCATTAATTCTCGTGACCTTTTCTTTTGATTATGTATGGATTTTGTGAGAAGTTTGATCTTGGTCACTTTGGGATTTAAAAGGGTTCAGCTTCGTAGTAACAAATTTAAGCAGTACTTAGAGACACCCGAACAGGTTTACGTTCGAGACGGCAGTACATGTACAAAACAATACACAAAAAAGCTTCAAATAGTTTGCCTTTAGTTTCCAAGCTTATTATTTCTTTTGTTATTCACTTTTTTTAATTGCTGGCTGGGAAACAGACATTTTTTTATCCAGCTTGCTGGGAATTTCCCTATGTGTTATGTTGGGAAAAAGGAACAGATATATTTTTCCCAGCAACGTAGAAGAACACCAGGAAATGCTTTTATATTATTTAATTTAATTTATTTGAGAAAAATAATGCATTTTACCAAAGATTGTTCGTTGGGTGCCCCTGACAAGTCAGTCTAAACAATTATAAACGAATGTTTGAACGAACTTAAGATTTTATACCTCCTCTCGGTTTGCTGTAAAACTGTTTTAACTGTTTTAGCTGAGATTAGCCGGAGAGATATCATCCCTGCTCACAGGCTACAAACCAGAGAAAAATAAAGCCGATGCCTGGTGAAATACTGTACTCACAGTTAGAACATTTTAATGCCAATTACCGTGTGCTCATATTAAACTTGAAGCGGAAATCATAATTTCTCGAAACAGTGGAATCGAACGAGGTCAGGTAAATTTTCCACATAGGAGTTATAAATTTCATACGCCAATTATAATTATCACTACACTCGGTTCTATGTCACTTTTCTTTACATGAACAGCATCAGAAGTGAACAACGGTTTAGTTTCAGTTATGTAGTTTTGTTTCTTTTACGTTCGTCAAATAACTCGGTTGATCGGCAAAAAAACATGAGACAGATCAAGTGTTTGGTTCACTTTTAATTTACTTTGTTCAATAAAGTGAATGATTTGTTTGTTTCGGCTTTCACGTTTCCGGGCATCATGACATATTTTAGAAAATTGACAGACCAATCCCATAGACAAATCCAGGAAGATGATAAATATCGAGCAAAATTATCAAAAGATAAATTTTAATATTAGAAATGTGCAACTTGGAGAACCAAAAGCGAGCTGCGCTAGGTTAAGCGCCCTGGACCGGCCAACGGTTTTATACAGTTTATAATTTCAAAGTCTTTCAAGGTAGTCAATTTCCGGTAAAATTGCTTTTAGCGCCAGTTTATGTGTAAAAAGTTAATTCATAGTCTTCTAGATTTTGTTTTGATTGTGGCCCTCTTTGTAACCGGTGCGATTTCCGATCGAAAGCAATGTCCAAAAAATATTGTCTTCCAAATTTTTCAGATGAATTCCAGGCTTCACTAAGCAAACTTTCTTTTCCGCATAATCCTCATAATTTGGAAGACTCGACAAGTCAGTCTAAAAAAACTGCAAATATTAAAATATCTCATTCCGGCTTTCAGGCTACAAACCAGAGAAAAATAACCCGATGATTTAATACCCTGGTGAAATACTGGTTCTATCGAAAACTAAGACCCACAAAAACGAAGACCTAAGACCTAAGACCTAAAACTAAGACCTAAAACTAAGACCTAAAACTAAGACCCCCTATAATTTACCTTTTTTACCAGGGTCTTAGTTTTCGTTTTTTCGAAAACTAAGACCTAAAACTAAGACCCCCTTTTATTTCTTTAAAGGCCGTTTTTTTTTCTTTTTCCAAAGCCAATTTACTGTAAGACAATAAACAAAAACCAGATGCGAAGTCTTTGGCAAAGTCATTTTGACACTGCTTACCAGGGTCTTAGTTTTCGTTTTTTCGAAAACTAAGACCTAAAACTAAGACCCCCTTTTATTTCTTTAAGGGCCGTTTTTTTCTTTTTCCAAAGCCAATTTTGTTATTTCAATCCGTTATTCAATATAAGACAACAATCAAAAACCAGATCACGAGGGTCTATGCGAAGTCTATGGCAAAAGTCACTAAAGTCATTTTGACTAAGGCCTTTTATTTCTTTAAAGGCCGTTTTTTTCTTTTTCCAAAGCCAATTTTGTTATTTCAATCCGTTAAAGAACGCGCGATCCTGTCAATTTTTACGGCTTCACTTCTAGGTTCAATCAAGGGTAGACCCCGAGCGTTCAAAAGAAGGGGAGTTAAATTAACTATATGTCCCAAAATATGGATGAAAATCAAAGGAATGAGAAGCCCAAGGAAATGTGTCAAAATTTAATCTTACATAATATATAACTTGGCGACTTCGAGGTCCACTTGAGCAGACACTTAGCTCAAATGAAAAATTTAATTGAAGCCAAGAGGTAGAAAGGATATTTATTTTCAATTCTGCCTGGAAACATTTTTAATTGCCATCGCTGAAATCCTGGAAAAAGAATAAATTAAACACAGTAAATTACACCACCATGGAACATCGTCTAAACTCCACGAATTGAACTAGTAACTATTGCAGTAACTATTACTAACAGTAACAATTGCCTAACATGCAGTAACAGTAATTGCCGGTTGATACGGTGTCCAATAATGGTATGTCAAGGAAGTGTGCTGGAAGTGTGTTTTGCACCAGTATGCTTCGTTACTTTTCCTCAGTTATTTCTAGCGGTAGAAATAATTTTCAAGTAATTTTTTGCAGACTAAGAAAATCAGTATATTAAAAAAATGAACTTCTATAACAGCATTAACACCCCTTACAGCCAAATTTATTTTTGAGTTCTGGACGCCAAAAATAGCCTGGCCTGCGTAGCAAGGGCTTCTGTTGGGTTTTATGCGCGGAAACGTTTGCTACGCAGGCTAAACGAAAAAGTACTAGACAAGTAATTCTCGACTTTGTTTGCATAAGAGCCAGGTCGCACTAGAGTAAAAAACAAAATTTAGCCGATGTCAAAATTACCAAAAATATGAAATCAATCATATATCAGATTTCCATACTTTGCGCGAATCTTTGCTCGCAAGTTGTTTCATGGCATTCAACCTACAAGCTAACCAGGGTTTTCTGTTTATTGTGCGATCATAGTGACATGAACATCGCTTCTTTTGAGCAGTGTTTTCATCGACTGTGGCCGCTTCCATTTCAAGTAAACTGACAAAACGGCCTTTAAAGAAATAAAAGGGGGTCTTAGTTTTCGAAAAAACGCCGTTTTTTCGAAAACTAAGACCCTGGTAAGCAGTGTCAAAATGACTTTGCCATAGACTTCGCATCTGGTTTTTGTTTATTGTCTTACAGTAAATAACGGATTGAAATAACAAAATTGGCTTTGGAAGAAGAAAAAACGGCCTTTAAAGAAATAAAAGGCCTTAGTCAAAATGACTTTAGTGACTTTTGCCATAGATTTCGCGTAGACCCTCGTGCTCTGGTTTTTGATTGTTGTCTTATACTGAATAACGGATTGAAATAACAAAATTGGCTTTGGAAAAAGAAAAAAACGGCCTTTAAAGAAATAAAAGGGGGTCTTAGTTTTAGGTCTTAGTTTTCGAAAAAACGAAAACTAAGACCCTGGTAAAAAAGGTAAATTATAGGGGGTCTTAGTTTTAGGTCTTAGTTTTAGGTCTTAGTTTTAGGTCTTAGGTCTTAGGTTTTCGTCTTCGTGGGTCTTAGTTTTCGATACAACCGTGAAATACTCGTGCTTTTACAAATACTTGAAGCGGATGAGTTGGTGCGTTTCTGTTCTACGGTTGTTTCGGCTGTCATGTGTCGTTATGAATCAAGAAACGTTCAAAAATAAAATGTGTGTTGAGTTTTCAAAAGCCCCTGAACCCAACGACAAACATTTCAATTGAGAAAGATTGTGTAAAAATACACAGCTCGCGGAAATTTCAAAGCAGTCAATTTCCGGTAAAAGCTTTGATACAATGGACTGTTTGTGTGGATAAATTTACCCTGGGTGCCAGAGTTTTTTTTTTTAGAGAAAACCGGCAAGTTTGACTGGCGAAGCGAGCTTCCTCTTACTGTTTATGCAGTTAATTTCACTCATGATATTTAGAGAACGGACCCTGGATCCAGGGTGGGACAAATTAGGCGGAATAAATTAAACATACAACCATGAACATACAAAATGTGTTGTTAAGCTTATAAGAATATGGAAGGCAAATCGCAACGAACGTCCCGGTAATTCATCATGGTATACTAGTCATTGCTGTCGTAATCAAATTCTCGATTTAAAATTTCGTAATCAATCCCCCGTCATTGTAAAGAAACGACGCGCAGTATCATTTATTTCCCGTTCTTTATATCCACGTGTATCCACTGCCGAGGCAAATACGTACGCCCTATCAGCTGTATTCTTACGCAATTGAGTATATTATAAATTATTGTTACTAGAAAAAACGCGAGAAAAAACGGCGTAACTTCATTACTCAATACTAGGGCGGAAAACAAGAGAAGATCCCTACCAATTTCCACTGAGCAAAGATGCCGTTGGATATGAATCATGTGCTAACCCATCCAGTTTATAGTACACAAGCTCTTCACAATATATTTGCTACGCGAATCCCTGCGTCGAAAAAAAGAAAGGAAAATACTGAGTTGCTATACACCGATTGCAAATATGGCGGCGGATACACGAAAGCGAGGCTTTTCGGTGACAACCGTTGCTAGGGGCCGATACAAACTGCTCGTTACCTTGTTTGTCTTTTTTGAAGCCGTTATTTTCAAGATCTTACCTATTTGGGAAACGGATTTGGTTAGGTATCATTTTCCGATCACTCCCAAGGCGATATCAAGGTCAGTGAATTGAACACAGTTTTGATTAAGCTCATATTGTTATTCAAATATGTCGTGCATGGATATGATGCCATGGCGAACGGCTGGTCGCGATTACAAATTCCATAACTACAACGGTCTACAATCGCGATCGCTTGCAACCACTACATTTATATATTATGCACGTCGGAAAACTTAAGCCAATGATAATACTCATGTTTTTTATTTAGGCGATGCCTAGCTATGTTTATCTTACCTCGCGATGTCTTGGAAGAAACTTTCGTGCGACAATAAATATTTCCACGAACCCGTTGACTTTATCAGCTTTATCAAACGGATCACTGATAAGTTGGTATATTTCATTTTGCTAGACTAAGGTAAATGTTAAAAAATTTGTTTGGAGACCGTTTAGTTGAAATTGCCTTTATTCGGAGCGTTTGTAGTATTTAGGTGAGCAAGGTTGTGTAGCTTATAAAATATGCCTGAAACTTGTTGTGTGCCGATGTGCTGCAAGACAGGTTATCGTGTAGACGTGGATGGGAGAAAGGTCACTTTCCATAAACTTCCAAAGGATCCATCAATGCTAAAGGTTTGTGTTGCTATTTTGAGTTTTTGTAATTTACAACAAATATTGTTTAGAAGATAATTAATATACGACCACTTTTCAGGCATGGCTTATCAAAATACGAAGAGATGTCTCGCCGGACTTCCAAATTAATAAGCGGACCAGAATATGTTCATTGCACTTTAAGGAATCAGATTTTATTACCTCTTTAACTGGTCGCCGGTCGGTTAAAGATGAAGCTATTCCGTCGAAGTTTGCGTGGTCTTCTGCATCTCCCAAGCGAAAGTCACCTCGAAAGAGACTATGGGGCTCTCCCACAAAACAACAAAATTCCCTCGCCAATGAAAACATGGAAACGAGCACGGCTAATATGCCACGAGAGTTGCAAAAACAAGAAGAGTTAAAAGCTCGCATTGCTACGCTTGAAGAGGAAGCAAACACTCTCCGACTTGAAAATAAAGACCTTTTAAAGACGATCGATGATCTTGCTAGTAGCGCTTTCGGAATAGTTCAATTCAAAGACTCGGACTCAGACATAAACTTTTACACGGGATTCCCCGATTATCAGACCCTACTGCCCGGGTTTGCTAAAAGTTTCTTGAGTCCAGGTGAAAATGGTGAGAACATTGTGTATGTCACAAGTAGCACTAATGACTGCTTAACTCCCACAAACAGTCGGGATACTGTGGGAAATAAACCTGGAAGACGACGAAAGCTTAGTACACTAAACAAATTTTTCATGGTTCTAATAAGAATGAGGCTTGGCTTATTTGAACGTGACTTATCTCATAGATTTGGAGTTCATGTATCAACTGTAAACAGAATTTGCACTTCCTGGATTAATTTTATGTATCTTAAATTTGGTTACCTTAGCATTTGGCCCAGTCGATCTGCAATAGACAAGGCCATGCCTCAGTCATTCAAAGATAAATATCCCTCCACAAGAGTCATCATCGATGGCACAGAACTAAAGTGTCAAACTCCCTCCTCTTTGGTTCTCCACAGCGAAACATTTTCCAGCTACAAGAGTCACACAACTTTCAAGGGACTAATTGGTATTGCCCCCAGTTGTCACATTACTTTTATTTCACAATTGTATGCGGGAAGTATTTCCGACAGGGAAATAACAATTAGGTCTGGCCTTTTAAAACTGCCGTTTTCTGCTGGTGATGTCATAATGGCTGACAAAGGATTCACTATTTCCGATCTTCTTGAGCCAGTGGGTGTTGGACTCAATATTCCCCCATTTGTTGGATCCAGAAGTCAGCAGAATCCATCAGAAGTTATCGAAACACAAGAAATAGCCTCTGAGCGAATTCATGTTGAAAGGGCTATAAACAAAGTTAAGAGTTTCCAAATCTTTAACCAAGTCATTCCACTGTCTTTAGCTGAAAGTCTTAATCAAATGTGGACAGTATGTGCTATGCTCACAAATCTTCAAAATCCAATTATATCTTAGTGACAGGCGCCGAGAACATTTTAATTATAAAATACTGACATTAAAGTGTTAATTCAGGAAAAATTACTCTAATTATTGTTACGTGTCTTATTAGTATTGTATGCTACAGTACAAAAAGAAGTCCAGGAAAATAACTACCTACTATATTTGTATTTGTCTCTCTACTCAGTGATGCTTGTTGTCATTACTGTGACTACTGTAGGTGTAACAGAAGTACAAGAACATGCTTCTGCTGGTTGAGCTTGTATTTGTTGCTCCATAGCAGTGTTCTTTAAATATTTAGCATAATGCTTGAAAAAAAAAACTGCTCCAACTTTAGTAACATACTATTAAAAAAATTAATATCAAAATATATTCGTTCAATAACCATTCCCTTAAAAGTGTATGTCACAAAGTCACACCATTTGCACCTGTGATGCCCATCTGCCCTTGAACTTGGGAGTAATATTTGTGACTTTTTTTGAGGGTTGGAAAGTCGTCTTTAAGTTCAAGGTGAAACTGACTGTCACCATGACAAGCTGTTTCTGGGGTCACTGCCCGATGTTTGTATGGACATTTAATTTCAATGATCCCAAATGGGTTCTCTTCACTGCTATCAATGACCTTGCCATCTGGAGAGCAACCAAGGAATGGGTAGGCAGGGTTTACAACAAATCCTGAGGGAAAGGTTTTAACAGGATGCCCGCTGTGGTTTAAGTAATTGGAGTACTGTTTAAGAGCTGCGCTCTCGTGTTCAATCCCATGTTTTAAAGGCTCTGGCATGTTCCTTGAGGTAGCATGGGGTTTTTGTCCCACCAGCCCTTTGACAAAAGCATTGCTTATTGCTTTCCGACTAATAACGTCTCCAAACTGCGATGCCGTTACTCTTGATCTCCTTTCTGTCCACCACTGATCACTGTTTCTCTGCAAATGAGTTTCTTTTTCGAGTTTCGCTGCTTCCGCTTCACTTAATTGCAGGGAATCAAAAGGTGATTGGTACTCTGGTGTGCACTGTGTAACGACAAAAGGGGGACAGACTGTTGATATTGGAAGGGTGGATAAATGATTGGCACTGCACCGTCGGTGGGCCCCTTAGACATATCAATATTACATGTTACTTTAAAGTTACCCTCAGTGGGTGCCAATTGATAGCTTAAATAACCACCCAAGGGGGCAGGGCCAGCTTTGGTAGGCACCATTGTTGTTCCTTCATCCATGTACAAACTAAGTTCAAACTTTGTGTTCACCTGTTGCAAGTTACTTTTAAAGTTTGTTATCTTTAAACTACTGGGAGGTTGTTTCATGGCCTGGTACAACGAACAAGAAATTCCAGGTGAGTTTTGGCTACAAGTTCCCGTATTCAGAGCCAATTCCAGCCTGGGCTTCTTAAAAACCATGTCCATTAATGGTTCAGAAGAAATCTTTTTCCCCCTTGGTTTATGCCATTGCTGTGGAAGTGCGGTACAAGCTAGTTCATCGGGGATCACTTTTGCCTTTGTCATATAATAGTGGGAAATTAAATACATAAACCCTATGGCATGTTTGCAAAACCACAGAGCTCCTGCGACACAGGTGCACGATGATCCTAACACGTCGTGTGGTTCTTTTATGGAAATTGCCAGTTTAATTTTGTGGTGGGGGGGGGGGGGGGGGGTTCACTTTTTCTTAGACTTCTATAGCAGAGGGCTCTGAAATAAAAAGTATTGCTTTCAGCATGCTGCTTGGCAAAAACGTTGTGAAGGTATCCTTCTAAAAAAAAGTTCACCCCACGATCAAAAGGCTTCATGACCAATATAGTCCGGCGTCTGCTGAATGTTTTCGCCGGACTGAGTTCGCACATATCTAACAATAGAATTGAACGTAAAAGGGGGAAGGCCATCCAGACTTTTCGTCATGTTATTTTCGGATGGGCAGAAACGAAATTTTTGATTATTCTCTCTAAGGAGATCAGAATCGCTTTTTGAAAAAGATGGGGTGGCTTGCACTTGATTAAGTTGTGCTGTGCCCGTTGTAGTGACTGACTTCCTTTGAAGTACTTCCTTTGCTCTATAACAAAAATGGGAAACAAATGAAATGTTCAGTACACCAAACTGTAATTAGACGTATAATACTGAAATAGAATTCAGCTAAGCTCAAGGTTTTTTAAAAAGCTTATTTTAAAACAGTTAAATGAAAACTTACTTCTCCACTAACTGTGCCTTTAGTGCTAACCCCTTAAGGTTCACATTGTTTTCGCGAAGAAACTGCTTAAGTTCCACCACATGCATTTTTTCTACAGGCCTAGATGTTTCATCCATGATTTATTTCTAAGTGAAATGTAGACAGAAAGACACTACATAGCGTTAACTTCTGAAATTAATCTTTCTCCGTTATTGAAATTAAACAACTGTGTTTATAAACTTGAACGTATCTAAGCTGATATAATATAGATGGATCGGTTTGATAAAGCTGATAAAGCCAACGGGTTCGTGGAAATATTAATTGTCGCACGAAAGTTCCTTCCAAGACATCGCGAGGTAAGATAAACATAGCTAGGCATCGCCTAAATAAAAAACATGAGTATTATCATTGGCCTAAGTTTTCCGACGTGCATAATATATAAATGTAGTGGTTGCAAGCGATCGCGATTGTAGACCCTTGTAGTTATGGAATTTGTAATCGCGACCAGCCGTTCGCATGGCATCCATGCACGACATATTTGAATAACACTGTGTTCAATTCACTGACCTTGATATCGCCTTGGGAGTGATCGGAAAATAATACCTAATCAAATCCGTTTCCCAAATAGGTGAGATCTTGAAAATAACGGCTTCAAAAAAGACAAAACAGTGCATTCGAACAAGGTAACGAGCAGTTTGTATCGGCCCCTAGCAACGGTTGTCACCGAAAAGCCTCGCTTTCGTGTATCCGCCGCCATATTTGCAATCGGTGTATTAGGAATTCCTCTGGATAGAAAAACTGTCTCCAATAAAACGAGAAGGTTAAAGGAAGCCGTCTTACCAGAATACGACGATGTACAGTTCCACGCACACCGACCATTTGCATTGTCCTCGTAATTTCAAACTGTTCTATCACAGCAGTCATTAGGCATTTGCCGATTGTGCTAGTAAAAGTGGCATATTATGCTAGTGGCAGTGCTCGTTTTTTTGCCCAAATTATGCTCAAATTATGCTACTTTTTAAAAAAATTATTCTCGTCCCCCTCCTCTTGTATTTTCCAGTGGTGGATTCGAGGCGTCTATCCCGGGCAAGTTGTGCAGGCTTTGGTCTATCCTCTCTGTTCTCGCTACCTTGTAAACTATCTGGATGTAAGTTCACTGCACTTGACTGGTTTGGCGTGGCGGCCGCCATTTTGAAACGAGCACTGGGAGAAAGACTAAGGAGTCTGGGACCGAGACACAGACTTCCGGTTCCGTTTCATCGAACTCCCGCGGTATCTCAACACAAGTAAAAAAAAAATCGAAAAATAGGAGTGGAAGCAACTGTTAATAGTAATCTATCGTTTTTAGTAGCTGAGATCTTCGTTTTCTTGAATTATTCTAAAATTGTGCTATTAAGACAAGAAAATATACGGATTATGCTAGCAGTGTTACTTTTGGAAAAAGGGCAAAAATTATGCTCAATTCCTCAGATTATGCCAAAAATTATGCTAGCACAATCGGCAAGAGCCTAGCAGTCATCGTCGGAATCACATTACTGTCATAATTACACCCTTTTATGACAGCAACAAAATTGCATAGCGAATGACAATAAAGAGAGTATGTTTTTGTTTGACAGGGCCGAGCACCCCCGTCTGATGCTCACCGAAAGTTTTAGCAGCTTTTACTACAGACGAAAATTTTAGGCGGACAAAAAATACATTCGAAAATTGAGACATTGTAAAAAGGGAACACATCAACCCGAAAATTCTAGGGCAACTTGATGGTTTTCCGAAAAACCTCGAAAATTCTAGGGAATCGCTCGGTGATGTTTTTCGAATTTTTTAGGCAACTTTCCATCCGAACAGATATTTTACCGAAATATTTCTTTGGGTGCCCCTGAAATATTTATTTGGAAATCAGATCAACGGACAAAAGGAAAGTGACTAAGCAAGATCTTTGTTTACATTTAGTATTTCGAAACATATGTTCAGAAGTTGCAATATCGTTCTTCGCTGAAACTAAATCTAGCTAAGAGATATATAAACAACAGACAACAGCACAAGCAAAGATTGCAAGATATTTAAAGTGAACATGAAAGATAATATACGATTGATATGTTGGTCGAATTCAAAACCACAACTGAAATAGCGGCATGCATCTTTAATCAGCGTACGTGATCTCACCTCGGAAACAATCCGAACAGCACCAGTTTATAGATTTGTCTTGGCAAGTCTACAAAATAATGTCGTGAAAGAAAACCATCCAGATCGGCTAAAAATTGTTTTGACTTCGCAAATAGCGTTTAAGAACAGCTTCAGACAGTTCAGACTTAACACATACAGGCTTCGTTGGCACCGAAGTTGCCAACTTCGTTTCAAAGTTCGCAATTTGGTTGGCAAACTGACAAATGTAATAGCGCTGTGCACTATTTCTAAAAATAGATTTCGCCACATGAGACCCCCCGCACAGACTCAGACAAACATTGCGACCCGCTACAAAGAAATGTATGAGCGTGAAGTGCGGTACCGACGGAAAAGAGCGAAAAACTTCGTCAAATTGTAGAGTTAGGTCCTAGAAAGACAAGGAATGGTTGGTACCAAACACTGTTGTTGAGGTGAGTGTAATTCCGACTCGAGATATCCCGACAGATGGCCGAAATCTCTCAAAGAGTTGAACGAATCGGGAGAGAAAGTGTTCATACCGTTCCCTAAACCAACCGGCAAAAACATTGAGAAGTGTAAGCGTTGGATAGTCGCTTGTTCAAGAGTTTTGCTTAAAGACATTAAATTATGTTCATTCCTTACTTAAGGAAAGGACTGAAGAATTTACTAGCATCCGTGAGATTTACAAAACAGCAACTATGTTGCAGATTATCTGCTGGATGCCAAATCATACGCTATGACAAAGCAACGGAGGTTCATCCTAGCTCCACTGAGACACACTACTCAACTACAGAACTAACTTAGGAGCTAAAAATTATTGCAAGAATTCATGATTTCACTGCAGTGGAATTATAGACTACGGCTTTTTGAGAGTCGGATCTAAGACGTCCACATCCGTGATACCGGAAACACTTTCTCTCAAGTCTTGCACGCCGCAGACTTTAGACATTTAATCACGGCCTGAGAAATTAAACGATCCTAGCACTTTCAAAGCGATAACAAACTTTAGCCGATAAGTATTTATCTTGCAACAAAAGTAAGCCAAAGAAACCACAATGTATGCCAATAGAGCTAGCACCGAATAACGGCATAAAGAAATAAAATAATTCTAACGGCTCTGGACAGCATGAATCCTCCTATCAATCTGAGAGATAATCCGCCGAGATCAAAAGGTTTATATCATCGAAAAGAACAAGTTCTCAACTGTGATCTAAAGGCGCGATCCTCTCTGAAGTCTTACTGGGAAAGCTTTACACTTTAGGCTTTTAAAATACTTTTTGCGACGAGTGGGAGTCGTGTTTAGCCTGTCCTTTTTTATAACACCATTTTGGATAGATTCCAACGCATAATAGTGGACGTGTCCATAGTTGAACAGCGAAGGAATGTTCTGCGACGGAAAAACGCGCCAGCCGGTCGTAGGAATAACGGGAACAGAGTTTAAGGGGCGATTTCCTTGGATCTCTGAATTTTCCTTGATGATTTTAGCAGCGAACCATTTACCATTGTCAATGCTTGGATCGAGCGTGTGGTGATTTTCGCTCTTCAAACAGTCGCGTACACGTTTCACAAGCTCGTCTCGTTTCCCGTGCAATTTCAGCCCTCTACATCTCAGCCATCGTTTTAACTGTTCCACTGTATACTCCTCCGGCTCTCTTTCGAATTTCGACCCAGATACGCCATCCTCATCCGTTAAAACAGTAAAACATTGCTGCGTACTACTCGCCATTCGCATACATTTCCCTTACTTCTCTTACAGAATTGGACTTTGTTTGTCTGAGTCTCGGCGGGGGTCTCAAATTTCGTGACGTCATTAGTGCACAGCGCTATTGACAACTTCGTAACGTAGTATCAAACTTGCCAACGAACTTGGCAACTGGCGCGGCCAAAGTAAGCTGAAATCCACTGAAACTAGTTATTTTAATCCCTCCTTGCCCGGATGGTGGGGCATTTGACGCTCTGTGAAGCCCTGCACGGTGGGGCATTTGACCGTATAAACTGCCCACGTAGTGGGGCATTTGACAATTTTTTTTTAAAAAAGTCAAATGCCCGGGGGTTTGCCCGGGAGGGGATGGGCGGTATTGGAATTGACTGGTACATAACCCCTTTTAAAACGCTAGCGTCGCTTCGTGTTTTTTAAAGCAAATTTTTACATATTTGTAATTTGTAAAATGACTCCATGCTACCCTTTTATGGCCCTATGCCAGACTGATTTGGTAATTCCCCTGACGTTTGAATAAAAAACTAATAACAGTAATTCTAAACGTGTTATCACTTTTGCGACCCACTGAGACACTAAAAAGCGATAAAAAACAGGTTGCCAAATCCATATATCAAAATATATTCTGTTTATTCAGTCGCGGCTGCCAAGATTCTGGTTTCTACAGTAAAAGGCAAATAATGCGAGACTTAATTTGCACCAGAAATATTCAGCAAAGTCACTGTTACTGATTGAGTAGCCTGATCGAGGCGCCGGGAGCACCTAAAAAGGTCTAAGAACCGGCGCGCGAGCGAACAAGCGGGAAAAACGAGAGGCGATTGGCGAGAGGAGCCTCTTTCGCGTCCACACGCAATATTTTTCTTTCGCGCGCCGCCTGTCTTCGCTTCCTACTGGAACAGACTATAAAAAGCAACTTCAAGGTCAGTATTTTTTTTAAAAAATTGTTAAAATCAAACTGAAAAGGGGGGAGGACGATCATTTGGAGTCTGTAAAGATTAAGGGTACTGTGAACATTTTTTTTGGTCCCATTTTGCATAATTTTAGTTTCTTTGACTTCTGTTTAAGATATAGCACCAATCTAGTAAAATATTGAAAGAAATTTTGCCAAATTATTTAAAGGATTCAAGTCAAGATACTCTCAAAAAAATAGTTAATAGGTAGCAATAGGTGTGATAATCCGATTACCCAATTCCGGAGAGCAGCGCCCTCCATTAAATGCCATTTGTATATTTTGTTTACATCGCAATCTGGAGCGCATTTCGCATCGTAACAGCATATTTTATTATAGCATCATAGCGAATTCTCCGTAGCCTGCGAATACAGCCGCCTCTCATCGCTCCCGGCCGCTTGGGGCGTTCAGATTCTTCGCGGCGGTTTACTATTAGCACGGTCGTCTACGCTTTGTTCCAATTCCTGACAATTTCCAATTTCACCATCAAAGCCAAAGTGGAAATTTTTGGTCAGCAGAATTGTAGAGATGACGAGTATAAAAGAACTGCAGCACTCGGCTGTGTGACGATACTTTTCAGGGGTTCTATATATGCTGTATTTCATTGGTTGGCGGCACGAACACGACGACAACCGTTTTAACGAGGTGCGAAAACTGTGAAAATCTTTCGAGGTAGCCTGCGAGCCAGCTGTCGGGCCCGGGTTTTGGGGGAAGAGGTGGGAGAGGGGGTGGGGGAGGGACATTCGAGGTTAAAAACTCAAGGTTTGTTTTTGCGACACCTGTTCAAATGAATAAACAGGGCATGTAGATTTGTCAGATTTTCACGAAAATTGGCCTGTATGTTTATTGGATATTAATGCACTAATGAGACTTTTACGAATTTCCAAATACTTTTCTCGTGGCGCCACAGAGTGTGACGTGCATGAAACAATTTTCTATGGTCCAACTTCAATGTCGATTCACTCGGGAACCAATGGAAATATAGAAAAAGCTTCACACACTTTGTTAGCCCATTAAATCTTGAGTGACATAGACCAGTTTGTTTTGAAGTTCGCGCTAACACGGAGCCTGGTAATTAAGTGAGGCAAACACCGTCTGTTAAGCGCTTACCTACCCCCCCCCCCCCCCCCCCCCCTCCCCCGCAAAAAAAGTTGTTATTTCGGAATCCACAATTTATTGGCTTTACTGTGATATATAGTTTTCTGGGATTTCATTAAAAATAGCGCGCGTGCGAAAGATTTTACGGAAGCCACCCTTGAAGGTTAGAAGCAATCACGAGACTGTAGACTATTAAAGCAGAGGCGGTGGCGAATGCAAAACTCTCCAAAATATAGTAAATATAAACTGAAGATAAGATTTAGGAAATGTTTGACTTTCAAGTAGAACGGATAAAAAACATATCGCAAGCGGGGATTTCTTGAGGATGATTGGATTTTGCCATAAAGTTTATTTTTTACCTGAGCTTGTGTCCCCTTCATAAACAACGGTTTGACGTCGCGAGCAATTTTGCCCATGCTGTGGCGTCAAACTGTTGTTTATCAGAAGACATATCAATGGAGAACTAAACTCTATTTGTTTTTCTACCACAACAAAAACATTTCACTTGGAACCATCATGTTCAACTTCTGCAACTTGGCCTTTAAATCCAGGGTAGACTGCAAAACAGTCGTATTTTTTGCGTTGGTCATACGAATGCGCGGTCTTTGAACGAAAGGTCTGGAGCAAGTGGGTATCCACGCTTCAGACGCTTTTGGCGCTTCGCGCCTTTGCGAGCGAGCCAGCGAAAGAAAACGACTGTTTTGCAGTCAGTACAGTTACTACGACGTTCAAACATCACTTAAACTTGGGGTACCTGTGGTCTATCTACATTTTTCTTTGCGAGACATCATTGCGACACTATGGGCTCTTTGTTCCTCGGAACACGTGATGTGGCAGCGCGTGATTCGAGTGACAAGTGAGTACGGAACCTGATATGGTGAACGGGTCATTGTGAAATCTATTTGCGCTGGCTTCTTGCTGGCGACATTTAGTCCGTTTCACCGTGCTGATGAGTTACAATAACAACGAAACGGCTGTCCACGGTTGCGATCCTACTTTATCGGTTTCTGTCGTGATGGTGTCTCGCAAAGTCTTTTTTTACGTAGTCAGATCAGCCCTGCAGTTTACTGTATGTTTTTTCAAATTGACTGCTGAGCGTTTTTTTAAGGTTTGATTGTTACAATAATACCACGTGTTGACATCTTGACAGCTGAAGTGCAACAACGCTGTGTAACGTGTTTTAACGCCGTACTGCGGTTATCATGGCTTTTCCGAGGCTTTTTACATCGCGAAGATTTCAACGACTTGGAAAGCTTTTGATATTCGCGCTATCAGCCTGTTCAATCTCGTACTTACTTTTTACATTTTCGAAAAGACGTGATGAATGGAAGCCGGTTGGCGATGGAGCCGGCGATGAAGTACGTGCTATAAACTCGAGCTTAACATATGTACACGGATTGAATGTTCATATCTGGCGATCAATATGTGGCTCAAACGTTTCAAGTGTGCAAAAATCATTGTTCTTTCCGCAATACCCTGATGAGAAAAAAGTTATCAGCGATTTTCAGACTGAAGACAACAGCTTGGAATATGGCCAGAAGATCTTTGGCTTTATCCACCCACCACGCAGCGGTTTGTTTCGGTTTGCGATTGCATCTGACGACACTTCAGAGTTATGGCTCAGTACAAACGAAGATCCCGATAAAAAGCAGCTGATTGCTCGTGTGTTTATTGAAGATTCCATAGCTTGGACGCATAAGAACAAGTTGAATAAATATCCTGATCAAATTTCCAAACGACGAATGAAACTTGAAGCTGGTAGAAAATACTACGTCGAGGTTCTTCACAAACAAGGCATCGGAAATGGGTTTGTGGAAGTGTTTTGGACAAATTCCGACAACGACAAGGATTTTAAACTTATTACTTCAGAAAACCTATCGCCGTATTTGGACGACACATCGTTTACAGCGAAAAAGGTCGCGCTACACAACGTGCTTTCAGGGCGATATCGTCAAGAGTTACAAAGTAAATCCGACGAAACAAGCAGTGAATCTCTCAAGTTTTATTCTCTGCCTTTGATTTCGAAAGCCAGTTTTCTCCCTTCTTGTGATTACAAGAGTAGTTTTGTGTTATCCGACAAAGTCAATCGCTATGAAGGTATAAAAATGGTTTTTGAATCCAATGTTTTCCCTGCGGATGATACACTTATGTCACCTGACAAAGGAATGGTATGGAACCGGCCAAACCGACTTGCTGACAGAGAAATAATTCAGTCAGTCGTGGACAAGATAATTGCTTCACTTCGCCTCAAGACCTCTAAGTAAGTTTCATTAAAATACCATCTTAGCTATGCATAGAAATTCGAGCTGAGCCTGGTTTTCTTGTGTCGGGAAAATCCAAGACGATCCCCTATCGTCTGTGATTTTCCTGCCTTGTGAAAACCAGACTATTAAAGGGGAAGTATCACGGGGATTTGGTGTCATTTTTAAAAGCAAAAAATGGTATTGTATGATCACAAACCTAAACATAAAGCTCCAGTGATGTGATAAATTATCACAAAATATATCAAAACAGTCGATGAGTGTCTCTAGTCATTGACGGACTGGGTCTCAATGAATTGCAACTTGAAAAACGTTAGCCTAATTTTTTTCAAGTTGCCACATTTTCGTCTCCAAATGGGCCAGAACAGACCATAATTTGTTCCTCTTTCAAGAATTGGCTGATTTCACTCTTTTGGTGTTTTAGCATTATTTTATAAATAAGTTTAGGTGTTGTGAAATGGATTTGGCCAAAAAACATCAAAATTCCCATGATACTCCCCCTTTAAGTAGATGTCTGTATATGACGTATATAAACCCTCAATCCCTCATGTAAAGATAACTGACCCATGAAGTACTCTTTGAAAACACTAAACGTAAAACATTGGTCGTGATATAACACATTTGTTTTTATTTTCACTCCAGCTTTGCATGTCATTATAATTCATGATCTATTTGGATCAATATTTCGTAATACAGTATTAAAACCTGAGTATAAAACACGCAGAAAATCGCGGATTCAGAATTTTGTAAAAGCCGCAGCTACAAATGTGTGATTCGCGCTTGAAAATGGGAAATCCTTCCGTCTGGGTTAGTCATTTATAACAGGGCGATGACCCGACGGGTCGGTGGAAAATGGAAAATGCTGAGATGCGTCATCAGACGGATTTACAATATAATTATTTAAAGCGCTTTATATTTTTCAAGGAGTTGTAGACGCCGAAATAAAGAGCAAAAAAGTGACTGAAATCACGAGTTGATCAAAATTCAAAACAAATTACTACCGTTCGTTGTTTTTCTGGAATGCAAATATTTGCAAAACTTGACTGACAAGATTGTCAAGATTGGTTTTCAGCGATGACTTTGAATAATTATATTCCGATATATGTGAACTGTTAGCCTGCAGAACAGGCGTTATTTTTTTAAGCGTTTCAGGCGAGCGCGGCAGGCGAACGCGAAGCGCGAGGCGAGCGCGGAGCGCGAGGGGAGAAAACTGAAAAAAATCAGATTTTGACCGTGATTCGAACCCATGCCATGGCATTGCGATAACCGGGCGATGAAGCTAATCAAATACCGCAAGCTAACGAAATCAAATGGAAAGCAGGATTTTTTCAGGTTTCTTTTTTACTGCGTATCAGATGTTAATAAAAGTTTAATACTGTTGAAATAGAGTTTCGGACGTCACGATTTTATTAGTTGCTCCAAAACTTACTAGCGCTGTAACGTTAAAATATATACCAGTAGCCGCGGTCGTCCGAGTCGTTTCAAAACTTTTTTACAAACGACTCAGACGATCGGGACGACTCAAGCGATTTTGGTTCTCATATGATCGTCCCCGGCGGCTCGAACTTCAATAGCGCAGTCGTAAACTGGGTCCGACAACATGTTTTGGGCAATAATACTGCATTCTGGGGTAGATTTGGGTCGCTTCGATCGCCTCAGTCGTCCTGGTCGCCTGAGAGTAGTTCTCATATGATCGTCCCCGATTATTCACGATCGTCCCAGTCATCCGGATAGAACACAGTTCTATCCAAGCGACCGCGATCGTCCCAGTCGTCCGGGTCGTTTGCGATCGTCCCGGGTCGTCTCAGAAGTGTTCTCATTGTTGAGGAGCATTTTTTAGATATTGTGTGATTCCATTTTACAAGTTTTACCTTTTTATATATTTTACATAAGTTGAGAGTTTTTAACTAGAAGGTCTACGAAAATAACTTAGTTAACAAGCTACAAACGTGACTTTTTCACAGTCATGTCAAGACCAGTCCGTAACCAAGCAACGTGCGCGTGCCAGAATGCACAACTGGAGCTAGAACACGCTTTCGACCACAAGTTATGTAACCTAGAAATTTTCCCATGAGAAAAATCAAAATCATGATTCCTCTCGCTTTTGTTCCCTGCGCGTAAGTCACTTCTGTTAACTTAACTAAAAGCTTTCGACCTAAAATGCGTAAACAGCTTTTATTGCGTTAATCCAGCCTAAGTAATTAGTTAAGTTGTTTTAATCAAACAATCCCGCACGCGTTGCAAAGTCGATGGTCTGGTTGTCTCTTTTAGCTCACATAACCTGATATCTTAAACACCATCAATAATTAGATAGTTTTGAGTTGTCCTGGCCGAGCTGCCAGCAAGAACCGTGGAACTTGTGCTTCCGTTTACAACAAGAACACTAGACACTCTAATTAAGTATGTTTACACGTAGTTATGTCAATCTCTCTGGGCGTCCTTTTGTTATTACTAAGTGACCCTAAAAACAGGTCACGACCCAAAAAGTATAGCGCACTTATTCCAGTAACCACGTAGTGATTGGTGTAGAAGTATCTTCAATTTAAGTTAACTTTCGTTACTCCGGTTTTACACCGTTGAGTTGTAGTGGTTCTAGGTTTTATTGGCGAAACCGAAATAGCGGTTCAAAACACGCCACCGTTTCTATGTACAAAGTAAATTGGACAGGTGTCAAATCTCGACCAATCACAGCGTGTTGCGTGTACTTGAATGCGTTGTACTTTAGCGTGGGTCTCTCAAAAGAAAAAGTTAGTTGAGTTCAGGCGCGGACGCAGACCAGAGCAGAAATAAACATCTCAACAAAAGTCAGTCTACGCGTAGTCAGAAAGACCAGAAACGCCACTCGCGTCCAAAACCCCTCAACATATTTTGGTGGAGAATCCATAAGATCCCGCACCTCTTGCCAAGCCAGTCTCGCAGTCCACGCCAGTTCGGCAAGCCAGCGTCCGCAAGATCCAACCAAGCGAGTCTCGCAGACCACGCCAGTTCCGCAGCCACAACCCCAAGTTTCCACGAAAGAACTGTGAGTTTTAATATGTTTTGCTGTCGGAAAATTAAGGAAAACCAAGCCAAACCCTAAGTAGCGCGGCCCTTAAGCGTTTTCAGTACCCTGAAAACACATCGGTCGCGAGGACGAAACAGTTCTTTTCGGAACTACATGGTAGCGAGCGCAACGTTTTCTCTAGTTTTCTTAGTTTTCCATTTTGTACACGCGCGTACATGCTTCATTTCCCCCGTAACACCCGCTAACCGTGGTCGGAGTAACGATTTTTTCATTTCTGTGAGACGAAGCTACGTTTTACGCGGGCAACACCCTATGCACTTTTCAAACTGTTGACGCGAAACAAACTCAAACTTCTGTCGGCGCTAAACGCGACCGCACCTAAGGACACAAGCTATTGCGACGGCACTTGTTTTTCATCTGTTTCGGCCAACAACGCGGTTCAATGGGCTTCGCCGGATAATAACCACCACGAAAATCTAGATCAAACTGTTCAAATTTCACTCCAGGAAAACTCACCACCAAAACTTGTACAGAATTCTTGCGAAAGTCCAAAAGATCACTTTTCCACCGTAGATTCGTGGATTGATAATCATTTAACAGTCCCGTCCTCGGTTTACTCGGACGATTTGGATAGTACCGACACCGAATCTATCATTTTCGATCTTTTAAGCGAAAATTTTCAGCTTTCGGATTCACAATCCACTAATTCTAAAATGGAGGTCAAAGAACTAGCAGATATGTTAGCAGCTCACAACAAAGAACAAGCAGATCAGTGGCACGCACAAATCTCAGCCTTAACTAAGACCTTAGACAAAACACACTCCACTCCTACGTTTTCGGCAACCAATTCCATGATGCCAAAATTCTCGGGTTCGGAGTCAGAGGACGTTACGGAATTTTTGGCCAATTTCAACAGAGCCGCGCGTTTTTATAAGTTTAACGAAGAGCGCAAGGCGGAGGCACTACCGCTCTATCTCACTGGTACGGCGAGCATTTGGTTTAACACGACGCCAGAACTAGCTGGAAAGAATTTTGACTACCTAGCAGACGCGCTCAAAAAACAATTCCACACTGAATCTGACGTTTGGCTACTACGGCAAAAATTACATGACCGTAAACAATTACCGGCGGAAAGCGTTTCGGACTTCGCCGCGTCAATTCGGCGTCTTTGTCAGAGAATTAATTTGCCGTGCACGGAATGCGTTACTGTTTTCATCCAAAATCTGAGACCAGAACTAAAAAACTACGTCATATTACAGCGACCAGGTACCCTAGAACAGGCCGAAATGCACGCTCGACTTAAGGAATCACTGCCTGATCCTAAACCTGTAGATCGTTTCGACGAACTTTTAGATGCGATAACGAAATTGCAAAATCCGTCCAAGCCAACGCCCTCGCCAGTTGTAGCAGCATATGGCCCACCCACTCATCAAACTGACAGTTTGCCACACCCACCTCGGGATAGCCAATCACTCTCTAGGGATGACATAACACAGTTGATTCGACAAGAATTACGTAGGGCATCGAACCAACGTTTTAATGGCCCAAACCAACGAGGTCGGCGCTCTTTTGACGGCCGTCCAATATGCGATTATTGTTCGAAACCAGGCCATATCATGGCGGTTTGCCGTCAACGACAAAACCAACGTAGGGATCCGCGAATTCCGTTTTCAGAAAGGCCACCTCGACAAACTCAGTCTTGGGGACGACCCCCACCTTCCTTAGGCCCTACTGCTCCGCAAAATTTAAACTAGCTTCGATCTCTTTCGCACGGGAACGACAAGGGATCGATAATGTTTCATGTATGAGAGATTTTGCCGCTAATTTCGGACAAACCACACCCATATCTAGTCAACCTACAGCCACACCCACTCACTCACCTGAATTACTTCCAACCACACCTAACATTTCCGCACAAAGTAGCAGTAATTCACACCATACTAGTCCAGAACAGGCTAGGGGACCACACACTATAATCAAGCATGACACATCACCCAGTGATGATGAATCAAATGCGCGCGAGCTTACATTCCCGAGTAAGCTCGATGATGGCTCTACCACGGAAGTAAATTCAAAACCAAAAAAATTTTTTGCTGTCAGATCAGAACAAATGGCCAAACGCCGACTTCAGGACCAACAACAAAAGTTTCAAGGTAAAAGCGGTCCGCATGTCGCCGAGCCCAGCGCACAAAAGTTAAGTTCAGTACACACCGCTCAAACACAAACAGTGCGTTTTAGCGAAAATCATGACACACCGTCGGCGCTTCGCTCGCTCGATGAGAATTGCGGCCTAAACACAATTGGCATTTCCGAAAGTATTGCTTCTTTTCAACCTGATCAGATTATTTCTCAAGTAAATGAATTGACTTTTGATGTCCTAACTCCAGATGCTTGCACAATCATTATGGATCAAGACCGATTTACCTTTACCTCCCCAATACCAAGAACTACCATAACTTCTTTGCAATGTGCTACGCTAACATCGGATATCTTAGAGCTCGCTTTTGTTACCATCCAACCTCAAGCGAATGACATTTCTATTCACTACGCTCCTTTGATGTTTACAGATGAAATAATTTCTTGTAGTGTGATTGCGTTCGAACCTGCGACGCAGCGAACTGTTTCGTTAGGCGTAGCGGACTCCGCCTGTAGAAAGGAGGGAACGAAAAAGGAAAACACAACTCGCGCGGCTAGATTTCAGTTTAGAGCGGCTTGTTCCGGGTTTCGAAAGCGAATTTCCAATTTTTTTAGTAAACCACGCGTAAATTCCTCAACAACGATAAAAAGCGACACGTGCCGGACGCGCGCGGAAAACATCGACACTTTAAACATTTGTTCCAGGAGTTCAATAAACCATAAACCAATTAATGCTGGTTATCAAAACAAATATACACCGAAGTATAATGAGGCCTGTGATCAATTAGTCATGCATACATTAAATGACAATCACTTAGCTCACAAAGGGCAGGAAATAGAGTCAACAAAAGACGAGAGAGAAACAATGGTCATTGTTAAGGATACTTCTAATCCAATTGTTCAAAGCAAAGCATCAATCGAAAACTCATTCAGTACAAGTAGAATTAACGACAAAGATGATAAAGTTGAGACAAATGAGAATTTAGATATTGATCAGTCAAATTTACCGTCGAAGTTTAGACAACTTTGGCCACAGGGCCTTGATGAAGATAAGAGATTTCAAACGCTTTCGCTTTGTACCGTTAACAAGGAAAGTAACATTACGAATTCGAATTGGATGACACACGATCATAAAATACCAATAACGAATGAGCCTCATGTAAACCCACACGCAACAATGAATTTGACTGTTGTTTCACAAAGTCCAAATGATACGGAAACCCGTTCTGTTTATGATGAATGTAAAGAATTTTCAAAGGCGGAAGATGATCAAATTCTCAAGGATTATGACAAAGAAGTTACAGAGTTTCATGACTCATACACTACAGAAAATATTCCAGTTGTTCAACCCGCCAGAATTGAAGTTTACCCCGCCCACGATAACTTGAACAAGAAAAGTCGGAACGACGATTTCGTTAAAGCGAAAAAGAATGAAAGAACCAAAATAGATTTGTGTAACGACGCCAAAGATTCGACGAAAACCGGATGGAACACTAAATACGATTCGCATGACGCCACAACCAATTTCGATTATTTGGAGGGCAGACCGCCACAATCAAAATACTCGACAGAATTGCCAAAAAGCCTGATGACACAAGGTTGTCTTGACCTTGTTTGCGGTGATGCAATCTTTTCGTTTCCAATCAGTTCCGCAGCATGCGCAGTTACTAAGCAGGTGCCACCGCCGTATTTCTATAAGGTGCGTAGAAAACGAAAGCCTCCTGATAAAGTTTGTTTTGCCGTCCCAGTTTGGATTGACAGTGTCAATTGCGCTTTCGATCGCGTTATGCCCGTTTTACGCGAAATATGACTCACAGACATGAAGAATTTAGTGATTGAACTACAAGCATCAGCAATTCCAAATTGGATGACATTCCAAAGATTAAGTCTGTTTCTTTCTTTTGTAAAGTTTTGTGTTTCAATATTCGTTTTCATATATCCAAGCATACGTTTTCAGTTCAACCAGTGTAGTTAGTGCTAATTTAGCTAGTTTTCCGGCTTGGTTTTCCTAAATTTCCGACATTTCACGACATCTCAAGACCCAAGTTCACGATCAGTATCCATGGCAAGCCTCCATTTTAGTCCTCAAACCACACCCAATAACCAATATCTGCAACAGCACATGCACGTCGGTACGACGCAGCACCACACCAGTGTTCATCATTTCAATGGCGATTAACTACTGTGAAACAAGTAAGAAGTGTAAGATGACGTTATTAGTCTATATGTTACTGAAGGAATGCAGTCCAAGTCAAGGGAATACATATGTAGCTGTATTCTGTCACTGCAAAAAGTCTGGACTGTTATCGCAAAAGAATGGTCACATGCATGTACACCAAACAGGCCACATCACCAGGAATGGGTGCAACAATACGACTGTGGTTGTAGATCTTAAGAGGTTTTGAGGACGTTCAACTTCGTCAGCACACCATACGCTTGAACTCTGTCGGATAATGAACCTTGGAACACGAATAACATACTTTCTTTTATAATACACTGATTAAGACCTTCCTTTTAGTGTCTAGTAATAATTTGTAAATGTTTTTATCCGTGTTTACGATTTCAGACTACGGTAGTCTGCCCTCCTATTATTCAAATGTTTAGTGTGTAGATATATATCTATATATAACAAAAAAAAAATTAAAATAGGAGAAAACAAAACAAAAAAAACAAAAACAAAACCAACTAACAGTGTGCTTTAATGGACACTGACATTCATTCTGCCACTAGGGTTGTTTATCCAATATTTAACAGTTTTCAACATATTAATCAATTTTGATCAGGTTTTGCTCCGTCTGCATTTATCTCTCCTTTTAGTCCCCGGAGGTGACTCTTTCGAAAGGGGGGGATAATATGTTGAGGAGCATTTTTTAGATATTGTGTGATTCCATTTTACAAGTTTTACCTTTTTATATATTTTACATAAGTTGAGAGTTTTTAACTAGAAGGTCTACGAAAATAACTTAGTTAACAAGCTACAAACGTGACTTTTTCACAGTCATGTCAAGACCAGTCCGTAACCAAGCAACGTGCGCGTGCCAGAATGCACAACTGGAGCTAGAACACGCTTTCGACCACAAGTTATGTAACCTAGAAATTTTCCCATGAGAAAAATCAAAATCATGATTCCTCTCGCTTTTGTTCCCTGCGCGTAAGTCACTTTTGTTAACTTAACTAAAAGCTTTCGACCTAAAATGCGTAAACAGCTTTTATTGCGTTAATCCAGCCTAAGTAATTAGTTAAGTTGTTTTAATCAAACAATCCCGCACGCGTTGCAAAGTCGATGGTCTGGTTGTCTCTTTTAGCTCACATAACCTGATATCTTAAACACCATCAATAATTAGATAGTTTTGAGTTGTCCTGGCCGAGCTGCCAGCAAGAACCGTGGAACTTGTGCTTCCGTTTACAACAAGAACACTAGACACTCTAATTAAGTATGTTTACACGTAGTTATGTCAATCTCTCTGGGCGTCCTTTTGTTATTACTAAGTGACCCTAAAAACAGGTCACGACCCAAAAAGTATAGCGCACTTATTCCAGTAACCACGTAGTGATTGGTGTAGAAGTATCTTCAATTTAAGTTAACTTTCGTTACTCCGGTTTTACACCGTTGAGTTGTAGTGGTTCTAGGTTTTATTGGCGAAACCGAAATAGCGGTTCAAAACACGCCACCGTTTCTATGTACAAAGTAAATTGGACAGGTGTCAAATCTCGACCAATCACAGCGTGTTGCGTGTACTTGAATGCGTTGTACTTTAGCGTGGGTCTCTCAAAAGAAAAAGTTAGTTGAGTTCAGGCGCGGACGCAGACCAGAGCAGAAATAAACATCTCAACAAAAGTCAGTCTACGCGTAGTCAGAAAGACCAGAAACGCCACTCGCGTCCAAAACCCCTCAACATCATATAATCGTCCCGATCGTCCGTGCACCTTTTGAAACGACTCGGACGACCGGGACGACCGGGACGATTATATGAGAACCAGCCTTAACATGTTTTAACTTTTACCTTGGTAAATTCAAAATAAGCGTGCAGCGGCTATTGTTAATTCAAAGTTATCGTGCAGCGGCTATTGTTTTGAATTTTGAATTTAGTCGCTCTGTAATAAAAAATTTCTAAAACTTTGAAGCCGCAAACCAAAAATTTGAGAACATTTTAGAGTCGCACTGTCCGTCCATACTGTCGCGTAATGACATAAAGAAAAAACTTTCCACAAAAAGCGTGTCCCTCTTGAAGCGGTTTTTTGTTTTCCTCGATTTTTTTCAAAATCGGCCTGCCCCACCCATACACTACAACAACAACAACAACAACAACAACAACAACGACGTTTATTTGTATTTCTTCCTGAAAGATTCAGAGGTTAATTTTGTGCACAGTGTTACAATAATGTGTACGGATAAGGATTTGTCTGAGAACACAAGACGTTTTTTTCCATTTCCCAGAAAACTTTTAGGTCGTTTCGTTTATGGTTTACGCTTTACATCCGACAACGTTTTTTTTAATCAGGTGTATATATTTGTGCGTCTACATCTATTCTGCCGTTTGTTTCATGTTGTGTGACGAATCATCTGCTGGCACTAATGAAGTTGTCCGAATTACAAAGCGCCCGTTTCCTATAGGTTTTTTAACCCTTTCACTCCCAGAGTCAATTATGGAGACATGTAGCGTAGTTCTAACTTTTGAGTCTGTGGACGAAATCCTATGTTGTGACCATTCAAATGAAACCTCTTCGGCAGAACTTTTGCATGGTACCATTTGTTTTTCAGTATTTACAACATAAAATTTGGGATTTTTCTGGGATTTGACACTCCTGGGAGTTAAAAGTTTAGAAGGATTTACCGGGACCGTGAGTCCATATTACATGTCAGTAACAACCTCTTAAACACGAAGACGCGCTATAAAAGGGATAGCTCCTCCCCCATATTTCAGCTCGAGCGAGCTAATGATAATGCTAATGAGATGGCGTCCTGATAAAACACGTGCTGCGACTTTTTTGAACAACTTCGAAAACATTCCACAAAAAGCTTGTCCCTACGGAGATTAAACAAATGCGGTATTGTGCAAAGAGGAAATCAGCATACAAGAAAAATATAGACTGAATTTCAAAATAAGCGCCAAAATAGCTCGAAATTCTCAAAAGAATTCCAAGGATATAAACCTCAACAAATTTCTCCATTGTGATGAAAATGTTATGGGGTTTGCTAAAAGCGACTAGTAAAAACAAAGTCAAGTAAACGACACAGACAGATTGGTTTGCTCAAAAGCTTTCTTTATTTCCACAAATTTTCACGGAAGTCCGTACGCGACGACGGTTGATTGACAAATGATCCCAACGTACCTAAGATGCGTTCCTTCTATAGCGCGTCTTCGTGTTTAAATAACAACTGAACATTTTTTAATAAGTACTCGGGGCGTTTGTTACATTTATTTTAGAACCTTTTTTAGAAGAACATTGGGGCTAAGATAGGCCACAATTTTAAGAACGTGCTAAAAACATACCCAGGCTGAGAACATACCCGGGCTGAGAACATACCCGGGCTGAGAACATACCCAGGCTGAGAACATACCCAGGCTGAGAACATACCCGGGCTGAGAACATACCCAGGCTGAGAACATGCCCAGGCTGAGAACATACGCGGGCTGAGAACATACCCGGGCTGAGAACATACCCGGGCTGAGAACATACCCGGGCTGAGAACATACCCAGGCTGAGAACATACGCGGGCTGAGAACATACCCGGGCTGAGAACATACCCGGGCTGAGAACATACCCAGGCTGAGAACATATGCGGGCTGAGAACATACCCGGGCTGAGAACATACCCAGGCTGAGAGCATACCCAGGCTGAGAACACACGCGGGCTGAGAACATACCCGGGCTGAGAACATACCCGGGCTGAGAACATACCCAGGCTGAGAACATACCCGGGCTGAGAACATACCCGGGCTGAGAACATACCCAGGCTGAGAACATATGCGGGCTGAGAACATACCCGGGCTGAGAACATACCCAGGCTGAGAGCATACCCAGGCTGAGAACATACGCGGGCTGAGAACATACCCAGGCTGAGAACATACCCAGGCTGAGATTTTTTTAACTTCTTTATTTCGTCCTCTTATTTTTAAAATCAGCTAAGTAAAAATGAAATAAAGTGTAATAAATTGGTGAGAGAAAATTTACAGTCCAGCTGAGCACAAAACGGCTTGAATTTTTTCGACGTTGCAAGTCGTTTCCATTTTAAAATAGCATATAACAATATTATGAAATTGGTAGAACTCGGCCCATTTATGACATTTAAGAACATTTTTAAGAACGTTTTCAGATTTAAAGTGCCAAAACAATAAGAATTCATTCCCAGCGGAGCCTCGGGTCAAATGTTAGACGTTCTTATTAAAAATAGAGTGTAACCTGTTACTCTTTACTTTCAGGGATTACATCTTGAACAGAATTCACAAAGTTATACAGAAATCAGATCCGGTCTATGGCGATCGTTATTTGATTGATCTGGAGCTCGCCTTACGCCACACTAGTGAATTATACCGCTTCTCCGAGCATGTGTATCAGAAAAAGGGAAGTGGGAGTTTGTGTTTACCCGAGGGAATCAAGTGGAACAGCAAGGCCACAGTATACATCATACTCCCAGTCAAGGAACAGGGAAGATGGGTGTATCACTTCATCAATGAACTTACTGTTGCTAGCTTATTAACCGGCGAAAAGAACTTTCACGTCATTGTTGTTGACTTTGAGAGTCAGGACATCGATTTGACCAAAGCTTTCAACACACCTCTCCTAAGAAGCAGGCACACTCTTGTTAACTTGACTGGTAAATTTTACAAGACTCTGGCATTGAACACGGCTATTGAGCGGGTACCCAGTGCGCATGATCTGTTATTTCTATACGATCTTCATATCGATGTGCCTATTGATATACTGGACAGCGTTCGAAAGGTAAGTTTATTGTTAGAACTAAATGTACTCTAAAATAACTTAATAATAATAATAATAATAATCATCTTTGGATTTATAAAATCGTTAATGAAGTTATTTTCTCGTAAATGAATGATCTTTTGGTGTAAATCAGGGGCGTAGCTACCTGTTCGCACGTACGGACGTGCGTACCTGAAAAAGTCGAAAAAAAAGAAAGATTTGGGACTTTAGGGTGGGAGGAGAAGGTAGGGGGAGTGTTTGAAAACAGTGATTGTGCGTACCTCTGAAAAAGTAAATGAAAATATTTCCACGCTATTGTCAAACTATAACTATTCACACAAATGATTTATATTTTCTGCTAATGAACAGCAAAAGGTGTAATACGCATTTCTAGTGTATAGGATTTCCTGTTCGCCAAAAGTATTGACCGCAATGCCTGGTTTTGCAGGCGCTTAATTTTTGTTGGTGTTTTCGTTGAGCAGTCCGACTGCTAGCAGTCCCTCTGTAGATAGTCGAGCGGGCGAGCAAATAGGTGGTTTTCATGTTACGTCATCGCCGCCATGCTGGTGGACATAAACAATAGTTCTCTCATTAGCTCCTTTTGTTTGTCCACCAGATTTGTTCGTTTCACTATTGTTATCTATGTCTCTAGAGATTGGTTGCAAACCACCTATAGACGATCGGCGATGCCGATTTCCCTTTCGTAAACAAGCGATGCCATTTTTAACGGTCGATGTCATCATTAACATTCATTAGTAACCAAGCCTTTTGTAATGATCGATGCCATTTCCCTATATTTTATGCCTGTATTGGGATGAAAGTTGTCTATCATTATAGGGAAGACATTAATGACGTCACCAATTGTTATTAATGTGCCAACCAGAGCCTTATTGGCTGCCGAAACAAAGGGTTCTTTTGTTCCAGTGGCTGGCACATTTGAATAACAAAAAGAATGTTTGTAAACAGATATCATCCCTATTAGATAAAACTGGCTTTAGGTAAAGCGATTATTAGACCTAAGCTAGATTCGCGATTAGGTTAGATCTAGGGATAGGGTTAAGGTTATAGATGTATCATTAAGAAAAGCACCTTTTATATTTAAATTTTTATTGGGTTGGCCGGATCAACAGACAAATTCGTCTAACGCATTGTTGTACCCAATTCAAACCTTTTGGGATTAGAACTCTTTGTTC
The DNA here is from genome assembly GCA_024195265.1 of Dendrophyllia cribrosa. NCBI lineage: Eukaryota > Metazoa > Cnidaria > Anthozoa > Scleractinia > Dendrophylliidae > Dendrophyllia > Dendrophyllia cribrosa. The sequence continues at coordinate 5,874,348 of JAJLRJ010000002.1, read as the reverse complement.
GTCATATTTTCATATCAATGAACCATTGACATGGAAATTATATGGAAATATTGTGAACAAAGAATCTTATTCCCAAAAGGTTAGAATTGGGAATGCATTAGCCGAATTTGTCTACTCATTGGTCTAGTGGTAAAGGAGGGATGTTAGCATGCGGAGGTTCCGGGTTCGATTCTTGGTAATTAATTGCATTTTTCTTTTTCTGATAGAAAAAATAATTCAAAAATTGGTGAAAAATTTTCTAAGTGTCGCTTAAATGGTATCGCTTGTTTACGAAAGGGAAAATTGCATCGGCGATCAGCGAGCGAGCGAAAGTAATGCGAACCGTGGAGGATCTGTGGAAGAGACCAGTTTCCCCTCGGCTCGTTCGCTCGCTCCAGTCTCGCCGAGCTTGTTTTCGTGATCAGCTTGCCCACCACCCAACCGCATATAAGTGGGTCTAATTAACATCAAATTACCGCATGCAAGCGAGTAAAATAGGCCCTAGTTACCTAACAGTAGTATTTTTTATATTACTGACGTACACGAGAACAGAACCCCAGAACTGAGAGAAAAGAGCTCCAGTTTAGCACTGATCTGCAGTGTTTAGGGATAAGCACTGATTTGACAACAGTTAGCTTTCATTTATGGTTATGGGTGACCATATAAATATGTTAAAAATTACAGTTCCTGTCAGCTAGCCCACGTTGGTGTACTGGATATGGGTATTAATTATGAAGCAAACGACTCGGGTTCGAGGCATACACCCTTCTGATCTTTTTCCTTCTTTTACTAAAAAAAAAGGAGTTTTACTTTATGTGAAAAGTGTTCAAGTGAAAGACAAAAGGTGGTCAGGCACGAGGGGTCATGTAGCAGGGACATGTCGCAGGGACATGTCGCAGCGACATTAGGCAGCGACAAAAAATTGTGTAGTACACACTGAGGGACATGTAGCAGGGAGTGTAGCGGAGACATGTAGCAGGGAAAAAATCATAGCGCTTGCACACCACATGAAAATGTCGCGGGGACTTGTCTCAGGGACATGTTGCAGCGACACGTCCCCTCGTGTGAACTGATACTATCATAATTGTACAACACCAATTTTGGGGACATTTTGTCCCCGTGACGTGTCCCATGAAGTTCAACAAGTCGAACTCCGTGAGACATGTCGCGGGGACAAAATGTCCCCAATCTATGATTTTTTCCCTGCTGCATGTCCCCGCTACACTCCCTGCTACATGTCCCTTAGTGTGTACTACACAAATTTTTGTCGCTGCTAAATGTCGCTGCGACATGTCCCTGCTACATGACCCCCCGTGTCTGACCACCTAAAAGCCAGTTTGAGATCAGCTCTATTTTCGGTATTTCTCAGTAGGTGAATTGGGCCGACTTTAACCTCTTGTATGCGGTAATTTGATGTTAATTAGACTCGCTTATATGCGGTTAATTATATGCGAATCGGCTGCACCCACTCGATTGACTGAAATGGGCCAGCTGCCAGTCTATCCATCCAGATTATACAACCATAGTCTATTATAGGTAAAATGGTTTCTTTGTAGATCAAGAGAAGAATGTCTTTAGACAGAAAACTGGAAACCTGTTCAGCATCCTGAGTTTGGATAACTTACTTATTAGAGGTTTAATCCTATGAGGGGTGGAGGGTGGTAATCTCATATTTACGCTCAATCGCACAGAATGGCCGGACATCATTAATTATTCATGAACACTATTTATGAGCAATTTGAATGCCAATGCACTTTGAATAGCCAAGAATAAGAGAGAAATGGCCCTAATTTGTCTGCATAGCATTGAAAAAATTCGCTTTTCTGACTTTTTAAAGTCCGATGTAATGTTTTAAACAACGGCGTTTGGAGAAGAACGCTAAATCTTTAATTGTAACCAAAAAAAATAAGTTTTACGAAGTTTAGAGACTAGCTTTTTGCATCTACATCTACATCCAGCTGTTCATCTACATCTTCAACTTTAATCCACAAAGGCTATGGCCATCACGTGAATGTCTTGCTACTGCAAACTAAACGTTGTTTGTGCGATGTATAAATGCAATATCTAAAGTAAATTTAATAATAGAGTTAATAATGATTATCTAGAGCGGCTTTAAATCGATTTAGTGACGGTTGTTCCAGGATATGTAGTGGAAGTTCATTCCACAGATCGACAAGCCATAAAATTTCTTTGGATGGTACTGCCGGGTTTTGAAATAAGCAACAAACCGGCTTTTTACGTATTAGCCTGTTCCAGGCTCCGAGATAGTGGGGAACGCGCGAAGTAAGAAAAAGGGAAAATATAGCGGGGGGGAATACTTCACGCGTACCCACTATCTCGGAGCCTGGAACAGGCTATTTCCGTATGGAACATGCTCCCGGTACGAAGTAAAAAGCGATTTTAGAGTTAGTGAGACTGGCTTCAAAAAAGAAAACGACGGGCTTTGAAAAATTAATGTTTTACATTTGGAGTTCTTTGATGGAACACTAATAAAAAAAATCTGCAGGATTCAAAGACACGTGTTTCAGTTAACGCATATCCTTGTTAAACTAATAAAATTTAACCGTCAAAAGCAGCTACTCTGTTTAAATGGCAAAGCGTTGCTCCTCCAGTCAAATGAAGCCGATTCGAATCCTGGCGGGGACGTTTTTTTTTATTTTTCGAACTGGACATTGTATAAGTGATGTACTATTTTTTCTTTGCGTTTTTTCTTTGAAGTCGGTCAATTGAAACAAAAAATTATATCCAACCGTGTTTTATATCCAACCGTGTTTGGCTCCAGCAAAGTAAGGATTATTTTCCCATCGTTGACTCGAGACTTGACTCGATAAAATATTTAACTTGCATTCGCGATCGGGTAACGGAAAATCCTTTGATACTCCTTTACGGAACTTATTTTCTATTCACAAAATAAATACCGAAGTACTGCCCTCGAGTCGTACTTATAACCTCTGCACATTTGGTTTTAAATCTTTTATTTTGAGCGTTTATATTCAGGAGTTGGCTCACTGAGGAGCCTTTCATAGACAAATTCGGCTAATGCATTGTTTCACCCAATTCAAACCTTTTGGGAATAAGATTCTTTGTTCACAATCGCTCGGAATTTAGACTCAAGTGATTTCAATGTTTCTCGTTTATCTCCGCAACTTTAAATGTGATTTACAAAATTGTTACACTTTTATAAACTTCAAACTACAATATTTTGTGAAAGTTTCATACTAATTCAATAAAGGAAAGTTAGTTAAACGGCCGCTCAAAAATGGTCGGTGCGGTTGCATGGAAACTGGAGGGAAACACCTTAAATTATCGTAGACTTCTTCAGGGAGTTTTAGGTCTGTATCGAAGCCATAAAACGGAAATCGCACCAGCGCAAACAACAGCCGAGAATGCTTTTGTCGAATTTGCGTAAAAGAAAGGCGAAACTTTGAAATATTTAAGTAGGGCAAGGCATGAAATATTCTTGGGGGCTTCGGTTTTAGCTTTTGGAGATTCGTTGTCGAACACAATATCGGACATTTGCCCTCCGTGTTCATTTAGTTCGCATTTCTTCGTTGCGATTTGTTTTGGCTACAATCGCTTTGGCATTTTTTGTTCCTTTTGATTCCTCCCTCTGTTCTCGCTGTGACGCTTGTTCGACGTTTCTTTTATCTTGTTCTTTTTTGTCATTCCCGAGTATTAATGAAACCCAGTCAACATTATCTATCCCTGTTATAGCCGCTTGTCCAGAAACAAATAACGAGTATCTGGCATGGCTTACACAATATCGTTCAAAACTCGGAATTCCCCCTGACTTATAATAGCAGAAATCCATTGCGATCGCGTCTTGCGGCAATTTGTCGTTTTTTTTTACTTTGATTCATAACTGCAGAACGTACTCAAGCGACATAAATACACCTATCTCGACCGCTTTTGCTTCCACATCAAACAATTGATCACAGCACCCATATAATTAAGAGGACGCGACCGGGGTTTATTTACACTTTGGTACACCAATATGTAGTAACGTTTGTCAAGATTTTTGTCACGTCAACAGTTGTGCAGACCTTTTATAATAAACATGGTAATCAAAATTCGTCGTCGCAGGACATTTCCAACTGAGCAAAACTGCTAAAAATATAGCCAAAAAAGTGGTTTGTTTACGAGAAATACTGAAGCGTCTGAAAGCGACACCGCGTTTTTGTACAACTCATGACGTCACCATGTTATTTGCTTCTGCTTCTGTTTTTCTGCCGTAAGGATCAGTTTTCCGTTTCTTTAGTTTCACTTGAAGTATTAATACTGATCTAGGTCTGAAAACCCAGATCCGGCCATTCTCAACGGTTTATTGCAGTGATCATGCATTCCATGTTTTTTTTTATACTAGTCCCAGGCCCCAGGACATCAAAAGTTCATTTTTGACCAACTCTAGTTCAGAATAATAATAAAAGGTTCCTCCCTTCCCCTTATTTTCTTCGCCAAATAAGGGGAGGGGAGGGGACCACTTCCCTGGATCCGCCATAGAACTTACTTCGACTATTTTAGTTTACAACTACTTTCTTCACAACTAACGTCTTTAGTAAGCGTGCCATATTTAATGCAAACACATCATAATACACGTGTGTTCGTAAGCTTAATACCACCGTCTATGTTGAAAAAATAAAGCTGTTTTTGAGTTAAAACTTTACAGTGGAGATTTGCAGCTGCATCTGTCATATCATAGTTAATAGAACAAACTGGTTATGAAACTCAGTCAGTCCTTTGTTATATGTTTTTGTTCTCCATTTCTTTTGTTCGTTTGCCTTGACCGTGCACAAAACACGAAAGGTTTTGAAATGCATATAAGCAACTGACCAGTAGAAACATTTGGGCTCACACGTTAAACTAAACAACGTGCAGGGTCAAGGCAAACGAACAAAAGAAATGGAGAACAAAAACATATAACAAAGGACGGACTGAGTTTCATAACCAGTTTGTTTCACGGTTTGTTCAACATAAAACAAAGCAGCTTTGTACACTCTTTTTGAAATTTGTTGAGCTTCATAACCAGTTCGTTCTATTAACTATAGTCATATCTACAATCTTGGTCAGAACTTTTGGGACACTTAACCTTTTCCCCCACAAATTGTCTTTGTCGTTACATCCCCCTCCCCACTCCCAATACAATGTTGAGTTTTATGCATGTAACCAAGCCACAATGGGGACCAGGAAATGGAACGATAGTTTCTCTCTTCGAAGTATCCCAAGCTATTTTGTCCACGGTTGTCGTATGTGATGCTTTTTAAGAGCCAGTGACTGTAAATATCGAGAATCACTGGACAGGCTCCCAAAATCGAAAATCCTGATAATTTGCCAAAAAGTTACTTTTGGGGAGCTATGTTCAAAAATATTATTGGAACTTTCTAGAAATTTATAATTTTCGAGAAAAAGGGGAAAAACGAAAATACCGGATTTTGCCTAATTAATTATGCAAAAATAACAGTTAAATTGACCAATTTTAGTACGCTTGTGCTGAAACAAGGTGCAACGCTAGAAAACGGGGATACGTTTTTTTCTTTAGTATAAATCATCTACTTTCTAGACATTGTCCTTTTCAAAGTTTTGCAGCGATTTAGAAAGTTTCACGGTTTCTTTAAAATATGCCATCTCAAGCATTTTGTGAAAAGGCAAAAATTGAGCAACTTCAGTGGCACGAAATCCATCTTGGTATGTCCGATATCAAATCAAAATATATACAAGGATAAAGTTCAGCCCTTATACTGAAACAATATGAAATAAAAAATCTGGGCAATTCAGATTCGTGTTGACAAAACGAAAACTCCCCGACGCGCTGTTGTCAAATTTGCATAAATTAGCAAAATTGTAAATACCATAAGACTATACGTTCTGAGGAAATACGATAGACTGCCGAATCGACCCATGAAAATATGCCTTATCTATTCTTAGATGGTTTATTTGTTTTATCATAGCAGTTATCTATATCATTTTCGGCTTTGAGATATCTCAAATATAGAGGAAATCGGTAAAATTAGCCGCTTATTATTAAGTAGTCGATTGTCGGAGTTGGGAGGCAAACGCCATGAAGCGGCGTAGCTGTTAAGTCAAGTACATTTTTTAATTGCAGTTTCTTCATAAAATGTTAATTCTCCTTTGGAAAAAAAATATTTTTTCTTCAAATATATTCTTAAAGGGGTTGTTTAGCGAGTACTAAAAGACTATTAAACAATGTTTACTAAACTCTAACCGGAAGTCATTCTAGTACACTTAACTGGCAAAGTCACGCAACATCGCGACCACGGTTTGTTTTCAAACGTGGAGATGTTCAAATGTTTTCATGTTAAGAGCTGTAGATAGTTTTCTCATAACCTGATCACAAATATAAACAATTAACCTCCAAATTATCTATGTTTATCACCTCTTATAACTACACGAGCAACTGACACGGCACAGTGACTACTAATTGATCTATTTCGCGCTGCAAAATGACTGTGATACAGTCATTTTGGTCACTATGGCGACCACTATGGCGACCTCAGAAGCCCTTATAATAATTATATGAAATACATTTTCAAATAATAATTATATGAAATACATTTATTGTGACCATTGCTACTATGCAAACTCTATTTGCATTGGTAATTAATACCCTGGGGATTATGCAAATGAGACTATAAAAGAAGTTACATGTGCTCCACCCCATCACTCGACTCGAGGCCGCAAAAGTGAAGGGCTTGGCAACCCACCCTCCCACCCGATCTAGAAAGCCGGGCTTGATCCTCTCAGCTACCATCTTCGCCTGGTCTTGGGCTTGTCCGTTTATTTTTTATTAAAGAAATAAAAAACGCGCCGAGTGCATTGTTGTGTTATACGGAATTTTTAGGAACACGAGAGAGGTACAGAGAAGCACCAGCTGAAGGAGAGTGCTTCTCGAGTGTTCTTAAAAAATGCCAAGTGTTTATGTAACCGAACAATGCTCGAGGAACAAGTTTTTATTATTTCTTCTAAAAATAGACCACAAAGGGACAAAGTACTGCATGACGTATGCGCGTGCGTTTTTGAGATATAATGAACTCGGTTTGACCAATCAAAGCGCGCGCATTTCTTTGAGGATTGTGTAATCTATAGCGGAGCTCTCGCGGGCCGAAGGCCCGCTCGCGGAGCCCCATACTCATAGAACCTATGCCCGTCATTTTTCATGGTCATGGATAGCGGAATGTTTCCCGGGCGCGCGTCCGTAACATGTGTGTCGGTGCGTCGGAGCGTCGCGCAAGGCGAGTTCGCGGGCGCGTATGACGTCACAAAACATGCGCATATGACGCCACACAACATCCGGGATCTTGGAAATACAAAAAAAAAACATCCGGGATCTTAGCAATTTTAAAACCAAAGCGAGGCTTTGTTTTTCGCGCGGCTACACAACCGAATGTCAAGTCAGCTCAGTAAACACTTTTGATGTTTTGCTGTGTTTAGCAGAGAAAACCGTTTCAAATTAAAGTCGTTATTTCCCTGCATTTTTTTGCGGTTTGCTACTACTCGAGACAAGGATTAAGGGATACTTAGAAGCCGAACAACAAGCGATAGCAGAGCGCTTTGTTTTCATGTCTTTAAAGGCACTTGTTACGCAGTCTAATCTTTAAATATTGTAGCCTGCGTTAAGGTGCATTTTCAAGGTTATCATCAAGGGAGGCTAGGGCATGAGCCGAGGGGAGTTTGGGCCCGGATTGATCCAGTCTCGTGGGCGCTACAAGTTTTGATCCTTTGCGCGCGTGATGAGCTGTGCCACTCGACTATCCACGCTGGCTTTTTGCTCATTCTTTGCATTTGCGTACAGACAATGAACCTGCAACGCAGTTTTCAATATTTTAGGATAAGACTGCGCCAGAACAGGTGCCTTTCAAGACACGAACTACTGACATTCTTGCGCGACGAAAATCCGAGTTATAGTAAAGTTAAGGAAACCCTTAACACGGTATAATTAGGTTCAAATCCAACAGTTCCAAGGCTTGTTTTATCAGCGAAAAGAAAAGTCATGTGTTACTACTCACCTGCACGTGCAAGTAATAATTTTCTTTCGTCGTTGACGCTTTCAACGTACGTCAAGATATTGTAACCCTTCAAAACTGAGGTGTTACATCCCGATTACAGTCTTTTAAATCGACTAACTCGACCGCTTTTTTTTTCGGAGCTTGCACCACAAGAGAAGCAAAACTCAAAAAAAGACATTCTTATTCCTAGTTGTTTACAAGTTGAAACCTCCCGCACAGGGTACCGTACACCTTAGTCTTTGGAAAATAGAACACCCAACTTGCAATATCTTTCTGTGTACGTGACCTGGTCTCCGGGCGCGGTCTGTTCAAAGGCTGGTTTATTATGCTGGCGTTCCAGCCGATATTTCGACGAAATGTCTTTCGGGGAAGATGATAAAATAAAATAAAAATAAATGCTGATACTATCAATGGTCACAATAAATGTATGTTATATTATACATTGTTGGGGCTTCTAAGGTCGCCATAGTTATAATTAGTATATACTGAAACAGTGGATAGCATTGTTGGCGCGCTCTGATTGGCTACTGAAACTCGGAATAGCAAGTGCTATTCACCTCCCAGCAATTTGCGCGCGAAAATTGTAATCGTTGACAGGAATAAATGAGTTAAAAAGCATCATTTTCGTTATATTATCTCACTGTTTCAGTATATACTAAAACAACTATTCACCTCAGTGTAGGTGGGTAGTGGTGGATACTTTACCTCGCCGCTTCGCGGCTCAGTAAATATCCACCACTACCCACCTCCACTTCGGTGAATAGTTGTTAAATATAAACTGCGTCACAGTCACTTGAAATAGCTAATAGATCAATTAGTAGTCACCGTGTCGTGTCAAGGGCGTGTCAATTGATCATGTAGTTATAACTCAGAGGTAAGAAACATAGACAATTTAGAGGTCAATTGTTTCTATTTGTGATCAGACTATGAAAAAACTATCCACAGCTCTTAACATGAAAACATTTGAACATCACGTTTGAAAACAAACCGTGGTCTCGATGTTGCGTGATATTGCCAGTTAAGTGTACTAGAATATGACTTCCGGTTAGAGTTTAGTAAACATTGCTTTTAAATAGTCTCTTAGTACTCGCTAAACAACCCCTTTAAGAATAAATTTGAAGAAAAAAAACATTTTTTCCAAAGGAGAATTAACATTTTATGAAGAAACTGCAACTGAAAAATGTAGTTGACTAAACAGCTACGCCGCTTTATGGCGTTTGCCTCCCAACTCCGACAATCGACTATTTAATAATAAGCGGCTAATTTTACCGATTTCCTCTATATTTGAGATATCTCAAAGCCGAAAATGATATAGATAACTGCTAAGACCATCTAAGAATAGATAAGGCATATTTTCATGGGTCGATTCGGCAGTCTATCGTATTTCCACAGAACGTATAGTCTTACGGTATTTACAATTTTGCTAATTTATGCAAATTTGACAACAGCGCGTCGGGGAGTTTTCGTTTCGTCAACACGAATCTGAATTGCCCAGATTTTTTATTTCATATTGTTTCAGTATAAGGGCCGAACTTTATCCTTGTATATATTTTGATTTGATATCGGACATACCAAGATGGATTTCGTGCCACTGAAGTTGTTCAATTTTTGCCTTTTCACAAAATGCTTGAGATGGCATTTTTTAAAGAAACCGTGAAACTTTCTAAATCGCTGCAAAACTTTGAAAAGGACAATGTCTAGAAAGTAGATGATTTATACTAAAGAAAAAACGTATCCCCGTTTTCTAGCGTTGCACCTTGTTTCAGCACAAGCATACTGAAGTTGGTCAATTTAACTGTGATTTTTGCATAATTAATTAGGCAAAATCCGGTATTTTCGTTTTTCCCCTTTTTCTCGAAAATTATAAATTTCTAGAAAGTTCCAATAATATTTTTGAACATAGCTCCCCAAAAGTAACTTCTTGGCAAATTATCAGGATTTTCGATTTTGGGAGCCTGTCCAGTGATTCTCGATATTTACAGTTACTGGCTCTTAAATTTTCGTTTAAGGCGGGGGTCCACCTGAATGCCATTTTTGAATGGCTTTAACGGAAATATCTCGTTCACATTTTAAGCAATCAAAAAACTCTCTGCTCATCTCATGAATCTATGTTATAAGGTGTTTTGTAAATGTTTGGGTGATTTTTGGGTATGTTTGGAAGGAAATAGTTTTTCTCAAAAGATTTGTAACATTTAGGGGAAAAAGAAATATTGAAGATTTAATGAAGTTTTAAAATGAGAATGTAAAGTTAAAAATTAGTAGATGAACACCAAAATAGTCCACTATCAACCTGGGGTGCTCTAACGTGGATATCAACTGTCTCTTGGTGTTTCAAAAATAATTTTCTTTCCTCTATCTCTTCTTTAAACCTCTTAAAATTTCAATGAAATTCAAGTGTTTACGGACGGAATGTCAAGCTGAAAAAAGTTGCATGTCCTCAAGCATCTGTACAGAGAATTTTGCAAGCTTAGAGCAAGCAACTAATTCACATATATTATGCGTATCATACCGTGATTGGGGGTTGCATGGTCTTCTCTTCCATGAGAATCTGAAGCCTGGGTGTTTCCGTGTCTTCTGTATGATCATCAACAGTTTCAACACCGGCCTGTTCTAGTTTTGTAGCATAGGAAAGTCATTGCCTTGTCGAAAAACGTTTTGCACTCTAGAGCATAGGCGTGACTTCCAACGTCAAGGTCATGTTGGGTTTTTCTTCTCGAGAATCCTTTTTCTTCTCGAGAATTGACGACTACTGTATTGAGCTTAGTAAATTCTTCAATTTCCAGATATCTTCTCGTTTTCAACTTGAAAATCTGAGCGGTTTTCAAATTTAGCGACTTATGAAAAATTTGCTACTGACAAAAAATAATTACTAGATTTACTTAGTTTGAAGTAACGCATGACATAAACCTGAAGTAAGGCTGGAAGAAAGCCCCCCCCCCACATGGTCCCACGAATCACAGGTAACCCAAACTCACAGTAAGATTAATGACAAGTAGAAAACACCCAGATAAGTGCTCTTTTAACGGTCATTACAAAATGCCGAGACTGCAGACTGGGTATAAAATGCAGACTAAGACCAAAATTGGGTATAAAATGCAGACTGAGAGCACAATTGTCGATTTGGGTAATGCTCGATATTTTTTCATCGTCAACTCACCCCACTGTCTTGTAATCGCTTTATCGAGTTCGTTCCCCGCCTTGCAATTTCCTCTTTATATGCATACACTGTGAACAGTCTACATTTTATGTCAACATTTCTTTTATTTTTTTTTTGCGCTGAATCATGACAAACATCACGTTCGATCGAGGAGCCGCCATCTTGAATTGCCCACTCCAGAAACTATTAAAAATACCATAATACTCTTTAAAGTGCAGGTTTGGGTGGTGCTTGATGTAAGCCTGATTTTTCCAATTTCTTTTGTTTTAAGCACGAACTGCACGTGCTATGCTTCAACTTCGTGGCAATTTGCATACGGTGCACATTTGTATGCGAACACACAATGCCGCGTCCTAGCGTTCTTACATGTACTCTGAACAGGAGGACAAAACGATCCAATTCACTAAAAATGCTTATTTTGATTAGAAAATAGTTATTATAGCTGTTTAGATTCCATATGGTTAATTTTAAAGTGAGCTGGTAGGAAAATAGCTGTTCTTTCTTGCCAGCCAACCCTTGTCCTGCAGCCAGCCAGCCAGCCAGCTGACCGGTATACTCAACCAGCCAGCCAGCCAGCCAGCCAGCTTTCCAGCTGACTAATTTTTCCAGCCAGCTAGCTGACTCGTATAATCAACCATCCAGCCAGCCCTAGCCTATTGAAATTTTTGTGTACTTTGAAAAATAATCGAAAAACTTTTAAATGACTTCCGAGCAATACTCGGACGGTCACTGTACAAGAATAGATCATTTAATAATGAAACCCGACTCTTTCCAACTGTACCCTACCTCCACCACCCTCTAAAATATTAAGACACCATGTCCAGTGCATATACTGTCACACAGGAACACATATCCTATGTCACGTGAAATTGTCACAGAAATTTTCGCTACTACCACGTTCTGACCAAACCCAATCAGCGAACGAGATATATCCTTTTGGTATGATCGAAAAATAGACTAGCGGACGGGGAACACGGAGTAACATGCTCATCACTGCAATTTGACCTAACTTTGACCAGGCTTTTAAGTTAACCTCGTTCCCAAGGTCTCTCTTCTTCCCTTGGAATGAAAGAATTGGAACGAACGAGGCTGACTAGTTGTAGTCCCTAACTGTCTCTCATGGTCTGATCTTGCGTCTTAAACAGGGTATACAATTCTACTATTTAGCGTCCTGAACTGGGTGTCTTTCTGGACCGGAAATCGCTCATCGGACTTCAAATTCGTTTACAAATATATTTTTTTTATTCCAGATTCATATGAAGTATCATAAATTGTCATAACGTCTTACTGAGACTGTATGAAAGCACCTTACTAGACCGAGTGACCAAGGTGTTTGGTGCTTGATCTTTGTTTAACTGAAAAAGGTCATTGACTTAAAAAAAATTAAAAGAAATAAATGTTTTCATTTTGTATTATATATTACTAGCTACATACAAAAGGAGTTGTTCTTAATCTTGAACAGGATGTTAATTTGGGCTGCACTCTTAAACAAGGACCCGCGCTATAAAAGGGATAGCTCCGCCCTGTCTTTGTCACACCACTCACTGCTTCAACGGCTAATCAAAGATGGCTGACACTGCGAGCAACACGGAGGAAGACCGTTGCCCCCCAAAATAGGTCTAATTCTACCTTTACCAGTTCAATCTTGTATAGGATTTATCTTTCACTAAAGTAAAACTAAAAGCATTATTTGAATTTATGCGCCTTTTAGCATGAATATAATATTTTAGCTTGCCAAATTTGCATTTCGCGCCGGTTACGGTTCTCCATTGGCGAGAGGATGCACGTGATGTTGACAGTTCGGTGTCAAGTGTGAAATGACTTGCGCGAGACACTGGTTAGGCATATGTATAAAGGCTAATAAAGTTCCGTCAAACTGTCAACTCCCTGGCTCAGTTTCTAAACTTACGAGATAAATAAAGTTCTTTCCTTCATCGCATGATGTTATACTTTGGAAATCATGTACTTTAGGAAGTTAACTACCAATTAAGCGAAAATTAAAGGTATTCGACAATTTGATCGTGGTAGCACTAAAAAGGAACTTATTTATATTGATCTTTCAATTTCACATTTTTTCAAATTTCTCGTTTGTCCCCAGCCAGGCAGGTTAAAATACTGTTTTTTCCCAGCCAGGCGGGTTTCTGTCGTGAATTGTATTAACGTCGTGAATTGTAATACCTGTCGTAAATTGTAATAACAGTCGTCGTAAACTGCAATACCTGTCGTAAATTGTAATAACAGTTGTCGAGAATTGTAATAACCAAGCTATCGTAAATTGTAATAACATGTTGTCGTAATTTGTAATAAGCCGAGCTGCCGTAAATTGTAATGCTGAGGGCTTATGCAATTTTCTTGTCAATCAAGCGTTGCAATATATCTGGAAAGAGCTCATATTTTAGCGGGTATAACGGAAACTGGCGCTGAAATGTTCGTGGTTTATAAACATGTCAATTTAGCAAGGAAGGAATGACATTAATCTGTCATTTTTGTTAAGCATTATATTCTTTTTAATGATAAATAAAATCCCATGTTATTATATAAATTGGAGCGAATTGCAAGGATTTCTCTCTGTTAACGTTTTTCCTCGTTTTAGGCCCTATTTACACAGAAAGAGGGTCATCCTAGTGCCAGGATCATCCTATCTGAGAGGTAGGATGATCCTAGCGCTAGGATCATCCTAGCTCCATGTAAACGACCTCGGGAGTCCGAGGGTTATTTTCGCTTTTGTCATTATCGCCCGCCATCTTGCTTTGCAACCGCGCCGAGCTCAAAGGTACTTGGGCCATCCTGCCGAATCTTTCACGTAAACCAAATGAAAAGTTGATCCTGGAAGCCGCATTTTTGCATGTAAACCAAATGAACCTTTTAGAATCATCCTAGCACTGGGATCATCCTCTTTCCATGTAAATAAGGGCCTTAAACAAGAAAAAACGTTAACAAAAGTGACGTCATCGATTTACACAGTGTAAAGATAAGAAGAGAGAGAAATCCTTGCAATTCACTCCAATTTATACAATAAGATGGGATATTATTTATTGTTAAAAAAGAAATCAATACAATGCTTAACAAAAATGACAGATTAATGTCATTCCTTCCTTGCTAAGTTGACATGTTTATAAACCACGAACTTTTCAGCGCCAGTTTCCGTTATACCCTCAAATATGAGAACTCTTTCCAGATATATTGCAACTCTTCAATATGGCTCGAGCAGGGGCGTAGCGATGTTTTTGATTAGTTGTAGGCCTAACGCCTAACCAGACCTGCTTGAATCCTGGCAGCCACAGCGAAGGCGTGCAACTAGCGCCGTAGGCGCGAGCTTCTATGGGGGTCCGGGGGAAATTTTGTATTATTATTTCTTTAAATACTTTAATACATATGTTACAAATACTACTGTTAACAAAACAAATGATACAACAACTAACAGACAATTATGGTACAGTTACAATTTTTAAGATCAAGGGTCAGTTTTTTCTAGTTTCCATAGTAAAACTAAATTTAGCAATACATTTTTTTTTTTAAATCAAAGTTTTCTTGTGATATTTTGCTAGCGTAAATATATTGCTTAACGTGTAAAAGTAGAAAGCGAAACTTCTTTCTGATATTTTTATTTACTATCTAAAGGGAAAGGGGAACAGAAGGGTCCGGGGCCATGCATTATTATTATTGGTGACTAGTAGCGGGTACTAGTTGGTCAGTATGTAGGTCGGTTGGCTTTTTTGAATAGTTCACTAGGTGGTCGGTCAGATGATTTATTTGTTGTCATTACTGCGGTTTATATGATAGCTGAAATATTTTTGATGGACTATTTTTGAAACTGATTGATAAGGAAATTGCATAAGCCCTCAGAAGTTATTTTAAGACTTATTACAAAATACGACAATGTGTTATTACAATTTACGGCAACTCGGCTTATATGATAGCGGTTTATATGATAGCTGAAATATTTTTGATGGACTATTTTTGAAACTGATTGATAAGGAAATTGCATAAGCCCTCAGAAGTTATTTTAAGACTTATTACAAAATACGACAACTGTTATTACAATTTACGACAGGTATTACAATTCACGACGTTATTACAATTCACGACAGAACAGGGTTAATACACTGTCTTTCCCAGCCAGGCGGGTTGAATAACGTTTTCTCCCAGCCAGCTGAGAAGAGCAAAAAGAACAGCTTTTCTGTGGAACAGCTCCGTTTTGTCCTCCTGTCTGAATTCCATTGTGTCATTCTAACAAAGGAGACTTGCTGAGCCTGCACATAAAAGATTATTATGGTATTTTTTGGAGTAGCCAATAATCCGAGTAAACCCAAACCATCTTGATCTCTGATATGACACCAGGGATTGTTATAAAAGGTGACTGGCCTAGCACAATTAAATCCTGTTCGTCGCTAAGAGCATTTTAGCCCAGCTTTAGAATAGGTCTACCCCAAGTATGTGGCTGAAAGATTTTTCTTTTGGATCAAAATAAAGATATATATACTGTAACAGGCCTGTTGTTCTAAATGTTTTCAATTCTTTGATCTTAGGAAACAATCTCTAGCTGCAATACTGACAGGAGGAATTTACGCTTCCCAGACCCGTTTAGAATATTTAGTTATGCCATCGTTTGTTTGCTAGCTCTTGGCATTAACAATGCAGTTTCTTACGCTTACTTTAAAAGTGTTGCAAGATCAGTAGTAGCCGTTAAAGTAGAAATTATTCGCTGCTTAGGATCAGTTCATTTCTCAGTCCGTGATTTAATGTGAGCGCCTGTCTGCGGTTAGTATTAACTTGCGAGATAGTGTTTCTTTACCACATGCAAAGAGGGTCAAATGCCGGGTCACCTGATTCTCAGTGTCAGATATCAACTTACAACGGGGTCAATCGCGGCAAGTTACAGTCAACTCCCGCCTTGCGGACACCTCGCTATTACGGACACCTCGCTATTACGGACACCTCGCTATTACGGACACCCCGCTATTACGGACACCTCGCTATTACGGACACCCCGCTATTACGGACACCCCGCTATTACGGACAGCAGCTAAATCCCCGGCGAAAGTTACAGACGTTTGACTGAAACAAACTCCCGCTATTACGGACTCTCGCTATTACGGACTTACGTACACTTTATTCGGTCCCAACGTCACAATTTTATTATTTTCTCTCTCGTTATAACGGACACCGAGCAGCATCTTGGAATATTTGCACACATACATCAAGTCTATTTTTTTCTGCTTTTTGAGATTGTCTTTGTCTTTTGTGGTCGATTTCCGCTTCTTCTGTCCATCAATCAAAATTCCTTCATCTTTTTCTCTTAAGGCCTTCTTTGCAGTGTCGCTGCCATGAATAAGTTCGTCCAGTCTGTCCAAACATTTCCAACGGGTCTAAAAAAGGTACTGGAGTTAATGAAAATGAACACACATGTGACCCCCTACTGTAAATATGGTTTAAAATAAAAAAAATTCTCGCATCCCGCTATTACGGACTCTCACTATTACGGACACCAAATCGCGGTCCCGAGGGTGTCCGCTATAACGGGAGTTAACTGTAGAAAGCTTGTTTTTCCGTTCACCGAGCCAAATAAGCACGTTATATTCTTTTGGTTTAAAATTGAGTAATAAATTGCCGTTTAGCACCAAGAAGGATACCTTTTGCGACTGATAAACTCGGGAAGGCGATTGCGTGACACTGGGTCATTTTATACTCAATTTTGGTCTCAGTCTGCATTTTATACCCAGTCTGCAGTCTGCAGTCTGCAGTCTGCAGTCTGCATTTTATTCCTAGTCTCCATTTTATACCCAATCTACAGACTGCAGTCTGCATTTTGTACTGACGGGCTCTTTCAAGGCTCCCTCTAGGTCAATTAAGAGAAAAAGAAAACATCAGTTGCGGTGTGTAACATTTGACAAATGTTCACATTACTAGTTGCATTGTACAAATTGATATCTTTTGGGGGCCGTGTGGCGGATTTTAGCCAAGACTGATTTTCCCTTTCTCGCGTAATGTTTCAACCGAATGAATAATCCTCCCGGAGTAAAGCAATAGAGAATGAAGGTTAACGGAACCAAAAAGTCTATGTATTTTTTTTCTCTGCTGCAAGTTCCGTGTTTCCAAGCTCTTTAGCCCTACCCCTACCCTGCTAAAATGCCCGATGAACAGCATTGCGTGACCACACAAATAACTGCTGTCACGATCACGGCCTCAAACGGCCGACATGTTTGTACATTTAATGTTTGTCGAAGCAGTGACTAGATTTATCTGTCCTTTCACTTCAAACCGAGAAACACTCGACAAATGATATAGCTTTTAAATAAGATCCCATGATGCTGAAATGTGTCGAAAGTTTAACAGATATTTGCGTGCGACCTCTCACACTGGCAGTCCGCGGCCGGCGTGCATCGGACGTTTTTCACCAAGATTAAAAAATGATGAACGAAGAAGGAATTTAGGGACTGTGCAATAATTAACTGGCTCGTCCCTCTGCGACGAGTCAGTTCTTAAAATACCCCCTTTTTTTTTAACTGGCTCGTCGCTCTGCGACGAGACAGTTCTTAAAATACCCTCTTTTTTTTTTTTTTTTTTTTTTTCCCTGTCGGGTCACCTGCCCCGGGAATCACTTTTGCTGCGGCCAATGAGTGCCGCGGGCTTGAAGCGGGCTGTGGAATGTAAATGTGGATTGGACTGTGCATATTGATAGATTCTAGATTGTATATTGTGGCTTGCTGATATAAAACTCCAAAATGAAAACCGGGTGGAAACTGAGACCAAACGAGCCAGTTTCGAAGCCCATCGGGCTCCTTGTTTTTTTTTTTTTTTCGGCCTGTCGGGTCACCTGCCCCGGGAATCGCTTTTGCTGCGGCCAACACCGTCACAGAATTGCTGAGTGATCAATTCTCAGGCATTACTCCGTGGAGTCACGTTCAA
>JAJLRJ010000002.1:5713782-5851282 GCA_024195265.1 Dendrophyllia cribrosa | reverse complement strand
TGCCAAAGCAACGTTATGACGTCACTCTCTGTTTTACATAATACCGAATTACTTGTCATCAAGAGATAATTTTGGAAAACGCTCTCTGGATCTTCGACCTGACGTACTTGTCCTAAGGTCTACAAAATTTTACAAATTTCTATGGAAGCGTTTTCGAGAAAATTTCGAGTGAAGTTTTAAGGTGTTAAAGTACAAGTAACAAGTAATTCGGTATTATGTAAAACAGGGGAGTGATGTCATAACGTTGCTATGGCAACTCCGATTTCCATAAAACGTTTTTTTTTTCCATAAAACTTACCTCATCTGAAACTTTAATTTTTCTCTACTACAGCTGTGGCAATCGACTTTCCGTTGGATCGTTTGTGGTGGCACACAAGTTTCTCAAAGCTAAACTCGGTATCGTCACTCAAAAACCCAGTCGAGCCACCTTAAGATCATCTTTAGTAAAATTAACCAACAGAAACTTAATTCGTTTGAAGGTTTAGGACATGGTGAAAAATTGTGTTGTTCACGAAGTACTTTTAAATAAGTAAAATGTATGTCTTCGAAATAAAATTATTTTGCACGCAAAAAAGAGCATAATGATTCCACAAATCTCTCTACTAAATATCTTAAAATTGCAAAATACGATTTTCGTGTTTTAAATGCCGTAGCGTTACTTGTTTTTGCAAGCGAGACTGTCAAAGTTGTGCAATAATAGGCCATTTGCACGATGACGTCATATGACTAAAACTACCACAATCCTTCAGTTTTTTGTTTTGTAGTGCAAATTAGGGCCATTGTTATTTAAACCTCACTGGGATTACAAAATTTAAATAAGAAAGGAAAAACGAAATTAATTCTGGTAGTTGTAGTCAAATGACGCCATCGTGCAAATGGCCTATTTTCAGCCTCAAATGGCGATTTTAACGGAATTTCATTTTTTGAATTTTTCTTTTAAATAAAAAGATATTTGGCCGAAAAAAGTATTCAGTGAATTTTGTTATACCTTAACCTATCTAATTTTAAAATATGAAAGAAATCGAATTTTATCGCTTGCCGCGATATGTTTGATTTTTACAGACAGGCGCTCTTAAGCTGTCATGAATCATTTCCTTTCGTGAAAGAACCATGTCAATTTTTATTTTGTTCCTGTTTTTAAACAGAACACAATCGAAGGCAAAATTGCTTACTTTCCTGTGGTGGGTCGTCTTACATGCGAGAGTACACACGTTCAACATCAAGGCTTTTGGGCGATGGACGGCTTTGGTCTTCTTGCTGTGTATAAATCGGACTGGATTCGGTTCAACGGTAAGTACAGAGCAATACAGTGAACTATCTCTAAGCCGGATACCCTCAAGACTATAGCTGTCTCCCTTACAGAGGTGGCCACCTAATATATGGTTAAGTTACAGACGAACAAGTGAAATTCATCTTAAGGTGTTTCCCTCCAGTTTCCATGCAGCCGCACCGACCATTTTTAAGCGGCCGTATAACTAACTTTTCTTTATTGAATTAGTATGAAACTTACACAAAATATTGTACTTAGTTTGAAGTTTATAAGATTGTAACAATTTTGTAAATCGGATTTAAAATTGCGGAGATAAACGAGAAACATTGAAATCGCTTGAGTCTAAATTCCGAGCGATTGCGATGGCATCTAGAAAAATCAAAACTATTACGATAAACTATGACATATGGCAAACAAAATATCTAAAAATTAGAAACTTTTGTCAAGCTGATTTTGAGTAAATCAGAAAAACATTTCGAACTTGTGATTTTGCATGTGTATGAGCACATCTACAAGTTCCTCAATTAAGCTTATAAAAGTTTAATTTCTCAATCTCAAATTTACGCCAAAATGTGTGTTTAGAGTATGAGATGAAACTATGAAAGTTTGAAAGCGTTTCTCGTTTTAGTTTTGGAGTTTCGATTTTCTATAGGAAACCATAGTTTTTTGACTGAGTCCTTGATATTGTAGTTTTAGCGCTTTTCTATATATTTCAAAAACCGCGAGATAGATTTTTTTTAAACTTTTATAATCGTTTCTTTATAATATGAACAACATCAAAAATGGTAGGTGCGGCTACACGGAAACTGGAGGGAAACACCTTAAATCAGCCAATAATTGATTACTACCCCGCTATTACTACTATCTGTAGTTATAGCGGGGCGTCCGTAATGTCGGGTTATCTGTAGTTATATTATAGCGGGGTGTTCGTAATGTCGGGTTATCTGTAGTTATAGCGGGGCGTCTGTAATGTCGGATTGTCTGTAGTTATGGCGGGGTGTCCGTAATGTCAGGTTATCTGTAGTTATAGCGGGCTGTTCGTAATGTCAGGTTATCTGGAGGTATAGCGGGGTGTCCGTAATGCCAGGTTATTTGTAGTTGTAGCGGGGTGTCCGTAATGTCAGGTTATCTGTAGTTATAGCGGGGTGTCCGTAATGTCAGGTTATCTGTAGTTATAGCGGGGTATCCGTAATGTCAGGTTATCTGGAGTTATAGCGGGCTGTTCGTAATGTCAGGTTATCTGTAGTTATAGCGGGCTGTTCGTAATGTCAGGTTATCTGGAGTTATAGCGGGCTGTTCGTAATGTCAAGTTATCTGTAGTTATAGCGGGGTGTTTGTAATGTCAGGTTATCTGTAGTTGTAGCGGGGTGTCCGTAATGTCAGGTTATCTGGAGTTATAGCGGGGTGTCCGTAATGTCAGGCTATCTGTAGTTATAGCGGGCTGTTCGTAATGTCAGGTTATCTGTAGTTATAGCGGGCTGTTCGTAATGTCAGGTTATCTAGATCTGGAGTTATAGCGGGGTGTTCGTAATGTCAGGTTATCTGGAGTTATAGCGGGCTGTTCGTAATGTCAGGTTATCTGTAGTTATAGCGGGCTGTTCGTAATGTCAGGTTATCTGGAGTTATAGCGGGCTGTTCGTAATGTCAGGTTATCTGTAGTTATAGCGGGGTGTTTGTAATGTCAGGTTATCTGTAGTTATAGCGGGGTGTCCGTAATGTCAGGTTATCTGGAGTTATAGCGGGGTGTCCGTAATGTCAGGCTATCTGTAGTTATAGTGGGCTGTTCGTAATGTCAGGTTATCTGGAGTTATAGCGGGGTGTTCGTAATGTCAGGTTATCTGGAGTTATAGCGGGCTGTTCGTAATGTCAGGTTATCTGGAGTTATAGCGGGGTGTTCGTAATGTCAGGTTATCTAGATCTGGAGTTATAGTGGGGTGTTCGTAATGTCAGGTTATCTGGAGTTATAGCGGGCTGTTCGTAATGTCAGGTTATCTGTAGTTATAGCGGGCTGTTCGTAATGTCAGGTTATCTGGAGTTATAGCGGGCTGTTCGTAATGTCAGGTTATCTGTAGTTATAGCGGGCTGTTCGTAATGTGAGGTTATCTGGAGGTATAGCGGGCTGTTCGTAATGTCAGGTTATCTGGAGGTATAGCGGGCTGTTCGTAATGTCAGGTTATCTGTAGTTATAGCGGGCTGTTCGTAATGTCAGGTTATCTGTAGTTATAGCGGGGTGTTCGTAATGTCGGATTATCTGTAGTTATAGCGGAGCTCTCGCTGGCCGAAGGCTCGCTGCGTAACCCCATACTCATACAACCTATGCCCGTCATTTTTCATGGTTGCATGGCTAGCGAAATGTTTCGCGAGCGCGCGTCTGTTACATGTGTGTTCGTGTGTCGTTCGGAGCGTCGCGCAAGGCAAACTCGCGGGTGCGTATGACGTCGCGAAACATGCGCGTATGACCCCACACAATATTCGGGATCTTAGCAATTTTGAAACCAAAGCGAGGCTTTGTTTTTCGCGCGGCAACACGGCCGAATGTCACGTCAGCTCGGTAAACACTTTAATGTTTTGCTGTGTTTAGCGGAGAAAAACATTTTCGCGGTTTGCTACTCAAGACAGGGATACTAATTAAGGAAGACTCAGAAGCCGCCATAGTGGAAAAAGAAGAGCTTTCGGGAATAAAATCTTGCTTCGAGGAACTTCATACGTTTTAATCAATGCGGGAGCAATGCGGGGAGATGTTTCTCACTTAATTGGGATTTCAGAACTAAAGAAGCGGAGATGTAAAGTATTTCTTAAAGGTGAAACAAATTAGATTTTTCGATGGGAATTTATGTTGATATCAATTTTTTTTATTGACTTTTCCTTTGTGTTCTCTTATTAAAGTTTTGGAGACATGTTTATGAAACTTGCTCAAATTAAGTCGTGTTGTTATCTCGCCTAATTTTAGCCGACTCGGCCTACGGCCTCGTCGGCTAAGTATTAGGCGATATCACGCGCGCTTTCGCGCTGTAATAATTAAATATTACGGGAGTGTCCGTAATGTCAGGTTATCTGTAGTTATAGCAGGGCGTTCGTAATGTGAGGTTATCTGTAGTTATAGCGTGGTGTTCGTAATGTGAGGTTATCTGTAGTTATAGCGGGGTTTTCGTAATGTTAGGTTATCTGTAGTTATAGTGGGGTTTTCGTAATGTTAGGTTATCTGTAGTTATAGCGGGGTTTTCGTAATGTTAGGTTATCTACAGTTGTAGTGGTTATCTGTGTTGTCGCGGGGTGTCCGTAATGTGAGGTTTTCTACAGTTATAGTGGGGTGTCCGTAATGTTAGGCTATGTGTAGTTTAGCGGGTGTCCACAAGACAGCAGTTGATTGCATGCTAATTAGGTAATCATTACACAAAATTATAAGGACAAATCCAATCATAGTTAATAGAATAAACTGGTTATGAAACTCAGTCAGTCTTTTGTTATATGTTTTTGTTCTCCATTTCTTTTGTTCGCTTGCCTTGACCCTGCACAAAACACAAAAGGTATTGAAATGCATATGAGCAACTGACCAGTAGAAACATTTGGGCTCACACGTTAAACAAAACAATGTGCAGGGTCACGGTTCGTTCAACATAAAACAAAGCAGCTTTGTACACTCTTTTTAAAATTTGTTGAGCTTCATAACCAGTTTGTTCTATTAACTATGATCCAATGAAGTTGTGATTGTTTGTCTTTGAAAGGTATGAATACCGAGGACTACAAATACAAATGGGGCGGGGAGGACTGGGACCTACTGGATCGTGTCCTGAATGCGAAGTTGGAAGTCGAACGAATCAAGTATCCAGGCCTCTATCATCATTATCATAACAAACAAAAGAATTGGAATTAACCACGCTTATAGAGATTGGAGAGTACTGTGTTAGCGAGTTCTGACTGCTGTTGGCCCTCGAAGCATTGGACAGTGATCGAGGGATAACAGGGGATATTAAGTTAAGCTAAAAGTGCAAGAGAAATATCCTTGTTACAGTTCTTTATAGCTCTTCTACTGTATATTTCATAGGTTGCCTTCCTCATTGAAAGAGCTAGTATTAATTTTATTGAGAAAACGATCGAAGATCTTATTTAATTTCAAAAAAGATTCCGTTGCCAAGTTTAATTTTACCCAGTACACAGCTGTTACAAGAACGCTATACATAATAATTGCACCCTATTATTTAAATGTTTATAGTTTTTGCTGGGATTTTCCAATATTTTGCGATTATTCAGCAACGTTTTCGGTTGTCTCAAGCAACCGAAAACGTTGCTGAATAATCGCAAAATATTGGAAAATCCCAGCAAAAACTATAAACAACGAAAGAACAAAATGTTTGTGTAAATGTTTGTGAGCCTTTTTACTGCGTTATTTGTGAATTTCATATATTTTATACCGATTGTTTTCTCGTATTTTTAAGTATGATAAAGTTCAGTGTATGTACAAACGACATTACCAAGTTTCATGTGTATAGTCTCGACGATATTTCATTATCCATTCTAAACTCTACTTCTAAGCCTTTTTTTAGGGGAGAATTTTCTCCAGATCGCTAGAGCCTTTCACCTTAGGCGCTCACAAAATACCGTTGCCGAGCTGTAGACTAGCTCGACATCTATATCCATACCAAGGCACGTAATATCCTGAGGAATACACGTAAGATTATGTTGAGGGTAGTAAAGGGTGGTCGTGTCTGCCAGATCACCCACAGAGCCACCCAGGCTCCATGGGAGTGATAATTTGTTAAAATTGGCCTCGGATCAGTAACCCACTTACACAAAGTCTGCGCATGCAGCTGACTCGCAGATTGAGCTTGGGTGGCCTGTGGATCACCTTTCAAACAAAATAGATCAGTCATTTCAGTTTCAAATCGTTGATTGAAAATCACATTTAGTGACAATAAAAAGCCATAAACTGCTTTTATACCGAAACATTTATTGAAAATCAACACGATTATGTAGCAAGGAGAAAACACAAATTGCACATTACATGCAAAAAACAATATGGAAATAGACTTGATGTCTCGTCTAAGTAACTTCAGTAACTAAGTAACTTCTAAGTAACTAACTTCACTCCGTTGTCTAATCATAGTTAATAAAGTACAATGGTTATAAAACCTGAGAAATATCTTTGTTCGATGTTTTTGTTATCGTTTTTCGGCCTTGATCATGCACAACACAATACATGTTGAACTTTTGTTCGAGCAACTGACCAATAGAAATGGTGCTATTAAGTTATTCAGTCATAGCGTGTGATCAAAAAACAAAAGATGTGCACGGTCAAGTGCGGTTCAACATAAATTGTAGCTCACTTTTCCACGCCCCATTCTTCTCGCGGACACCTCTATAACGCGACCAACTCTATAACGCGGACACCTCTATAATGCGGACACCTATATAACGCGGCCAACTCTATAACGCGGACACAGGGAAGGGAAGTGTGACCCAAAAAAACTATTTGGAGCCACCTCAAATACAGGCTTTAACTTTGCCAAATTGTTTTCTTCCAGCCAATTATAACAAATTGTAAGGATTTTCGAGCAAAGAAGTCCGCTTGTTGAGTCATGTCGTCCGCCAGCTTCGACGAAGTTTTCGCCCCATGATTCCTTGCGCACCTAGATTATCCCCACCCCCTACCCCCGGGACAAGACTACCTGCAAAATTCCCCACCCCCGGGCCACAAGGGCCGACTTTGTCCCGGGGGTTGCCTGGGTGGGTGGGGGGGGGGGGGGGGGGGGATGGTAACTGTGGGAATTGAACCACGCATTACACTTAACTTATCATGGCTCTTCCGAGGCTTTTTACATCACGAAGATTTCAACGACTTGGAAAGCGTTTGATATTCGCGCTATCAGCCTGTTCAATCTCGTATTTACTATTTACATTTTCAAAAGGACGTGATGAATGGAAAGTTGGCGATGGATCCGGCGATGAAGCACGTGCTATAAACTCAGGCTCAACACAGACAAAAACATATGCACACGAATTGAATGTTCATATCTGGCGATCCATATGTGGCTCAAACGTTTCAAGTGTGCAAAAATCATTGTTCTTTCCTCAATACCCCGATGAGAAAAAAGTTATCAGCGATTTTAAGACTGAAGACAACAGCGTGGACTATGGCCAGAAGATTTTTGGCTTTATCTACCCGCGACGCAGCGGTTTGTTTCGGTTTGCGATTGCATCTGACGACACTTCAGAGTTATGGCTCAGTACAAACGAAGAACCCGATAAAAAGCAGCTGATTGCTCGTGTGTTTATTGAAGATTCCATAGCTTGGACGCATAAGGACGAGTTGAATAAATATCCTGATCAAATTTCCAAACAGCCAGTGATACTTGAAGCTGGTAGAAAATATTACGTCGAAGTTCTTCACAAACAAGGTACCGGAAATGGGTTTGTACAAGTTTTTTGGACAAATTCCGACAACGACGCGGATTTTAAACTTATTACTTCAGAAAACCTATCGCCGTATTTGGACGACACATCGTTTACAGCGAAAGAGGTCGCGCTACACAACGTGCTTTCAGGGCGATATCGTCAAGAGTTACAAAGTAAATCCGACCAAACAAGCAGTGAATTCCTCAAGTTTTATTCTCTGCCTTTGATTTCGAAAACCAGTTTTCGCCCTTCTTGTGATTACAAGAGTAGTTTTGTGTCATCTGACAAAGTCTATCGCTATGAAGGTATAAAAATGGTTTTTGAATCCAATGTTTTCCCTGCGGATGATACTCTTATGTCACCTGACAAAGGAATGGTATGGAACCGGCCAAACCGACTTGCTGACAGGGAAATAATTCAGTCAGTCGTGGACAAGATAATTGCTTCACTTCGCCTCAAGACCTCTGAGTAAGTTAATTCCGTAAAATACCATCTTAGCTATACATAGAAATTCGAGCTGAGCCTGGTTTTCTTGTGTCGGGAAAATCCAAGACGATCCCCGATCGTCTGTGATTTTCCTGCCTTAGGAAAACCAGACTATTAAGTAGATGTCTGTATATGACGTATATAAACCCTCAATCCCTCATGTAAAGATAACTACCCATGAAGTACTCTTTTAAAACACTAAACGTAAAACATTGGTCGTGATATAACACATTTGCTTTTATTTTTACTCCAGCTTTGCATGTCATTATAATTCATGATCTATTTGGATCAATATTTCGTAATACAGTATTAAAACCTGAGTATAAAACACGCAGAAAATCGCGGATTCAGAATTTTGTAAAAGCCGTCTGGGTTAGTCATTAGCGACCTTCAGATTGGACTACGAGTACGAGATTGAGTACGAGTACGAGTTTTCAAACCAAATTCGTGTGCCTCATATACTTAATTATCACACCAATCTTATCCCTAAAGGCCCTGTCACACTATTGCGTATTAAAGAAACGTATGAGTTGCGTATGAAAATTCATAAAATAATTTTCATACGCACAAAATTCCCTTGAAAATACAGCGTATGACCAGCGTACTTGACCTATGAGTAACGTACCTCTAGCGTAACTCTCGCGTATTTAGCGTATGCCTAGCGTATGCTTAGCGTATAAACCATACGTCCGAATACGCACAAAATTTTTAAGCATGCTTAACTTACCACTAGCGTATGTCAGCGTATACCAGCGTATGAGTGATATTTTTCATACGCTGGCATACGCTAGTACGATACGCAATAGTGTGACAGGGCCATTACGTTTATTTACGTGTTAGTCAGCAACAGGAAGGAGTTACAGTTCGGTCGATACAATTATCTCGAAATTATTAGCGACCTTCAGATTGGACTACGAGTACGAAATCGAGTACGAGTACGAATTTTCAAACCTATTTCGCGTGCTCTAGATAACCATTTACCACACAAATTTTATACCTAGAGTCTCCTTATCTTTTGTTCAACAACAGGGAGAACCGACAGCTCTGGGGATGTGACCAGCTTGAAATTCGCAAGTCGTACTCGTACTCAAATCTAAAGTTCACTATTAACAGGGCGATGACCCGACGGGTCGGTGAAAATGGAAAATGCTGAGATGCGTCATCAGACGGATTTTCAATATAATTATTTAAAGCGCTTTATATTTTTCAAGGAGCAAAAAAAGTGACTGACATCACGAGTTGATCAAAATTCAAAACAAATTACTACCGTTCGTTGTTGTTCTGGAATGCAAATATTTGCAAAACTTTACTGACAAGATTGTCAAGATTGGTTTTCATGAGTTTGAATATTATATTCCGATATGTGTGAACTGTTGAAAAGAAAACTGAAAACATCAGATTTTGACCGGGATTCGAACCCATATGCCATGAGATTGCGATAGCCGGGCGATGAAATTAGACTACGTTTACACTAGAGGAGATTTTTCCGGATTCTTGACGAATCCGGAACATTTTGGTAGCGGATTCGTTTTGCCGTTTACACGCAGATGGATGAATCCGAAATAAAAACGTCCCGGTTTGGTCGCGTCTCCGGAGATTTTGAATCCGAAATCTAAAGTGAATACTTTGTATCCGATTACTGTAAATCCGCAATGTTTTGAAGTGTAAACAGTTGTTCCCATGAATCCGGATACGTTTTCGCCTGCTTTGTAACCGCTCCCGCATGAATGTCCTCGGATTTAGGGACGGGCAAATACCAAAAGAAAATTCGAGCACCGCCTTAAACTGCGAAAAAATATCGTGCAAAACAAAAACCCCAGAAAAAAATTCCTGCAAAGCTTTATATTTTTAGAACAATAGTTTATATCCAGGAGCAGTTGGTCAGAACACAGATAAATCACAAGCTAGGAGACCACTGCCACTGACAATATGTCATATCTTGTCACCGTGCCAGCGTACATGAAGTGCAAAGCATGGAAATAACGACATAGGAAAAGCGCCTAGGTAGTGCAACGTGTATTTCTAGGACAAGTGGAACATTTATTAAGCAACAACAAACACATTCTGACTCTGTGATATATTTCCATTCAATGAAGAACAACTGCAGCTCATACAAATATATCTTTTATTTAAGTTGTTATAAAAGGTGACAGGCCTAGCACAAATCCTGCTCGTCGCTAAAAGCATTTTAGCCCAGCTTTAGAATAAGTCTACTCCAATTACGTGCCTGAGAGATTTTTCCTTTCAGATCAAAATAAAGATATAACAGGCCTGTTATTCTAAATGTTGTCGTTTCTTTGATCTTAGGAAAAAATCCCTAGCTGTGATACTGACAGGAGGAATTTACGCTTTTCAGAGCCGCTTAGAATATTTAGTTACGCCGTCATTTGTTTCCTAGCTCTTGGTATAACAATGGAGTTTCTTTGGCTCAATTTGAAAGAGTTGCAGGATCAGTAGTAGCCGCTTAAGTAGGAATTATTCGCTGCTTAGGATCAGTTCATTTTTCAGTCCGTGAATGTGAGCGCTTAAGGTGGTTCGATACAGTTTTCTGGAGACCATACCAACATTTTTCAATCGGCTTTTAAGAGTGACTTTCCCTAAATACCAACTATAGCCGTGCAAGATAGAAAAATCGAAATCGCCCAAACTTTGCCACAATAAAGACCTTTGAAAACTGTTTTAGAAAATATAAGTTTCAGCTGTTTTGGATTTATATATTCCAAGCAGTACAATATTTTAATATTTACCCTTGCCAGAGGCCTCAGACAAGCGAAAAATGCCCTTTTTAGTTGGCCTCGTGGGCAAAATGTAAAAGAGGCTGAATCACTATTTCACTACTTTAGAATCCAGCGATCCTTTCTTTACCTTTTGCCGTTATTAGAATGTAATAATATTTCAACTACAATTTTTCGGAATTTTTTTAAGTTACCGTTAGAAACGGTGTTCTTAAAAGTGTCAAAATTGGCTAACTTTAGAAACAAAAATCACTGCCTGGTACATGGATTTCGAACTCAAGTTAACATTCCAATAAAACAGTAACTCTAGTTCTATTGAAATATGAATAAAATTTTGGGGCAATTAAAACTGCGAAGTTTGACAACCGAAAACATTCACGCTACTTGATCGAAATTTCCACCTTCGATATACGAAATGTTGACATGACAGAGCTGGTGACCTGGGACTAAGTAAAACTTGTCACGGCGTCTCGCAATTCTGTCACGCTCGGCACGGCGATGAACGGAACTTTGTTTTCTCGACGTTGTTGTATTTCTTGACCCAAAGAAATCAAAGGTAAGTCCGCTTTACTTTCTTTTTGTTTTATTTTATGTCTTATGTTATCATATAAGAAGATGCCCTAAGAAAGTAGTGAAGATGAAGAGATTCACAAGGGTTTATCGGCGATAATTCTTGGTTGTAAACAAAGTATAAAGCGATTTGTCTTAATTTGCATGAGAAACGACCAAAAGAATAGAACTTTTTTGAAGCTACAGAGGATGCTTTTTACCAGCAAAACCTAAATATGGCCATAAAGTGGTAAGAGAAAGGTCTCCTTGGGGAAAATGTAAGAAACACTAGGGCAATTCAATTTTATCGGCGGGCGACGCGACTGTGATTCTCCAATTTCGATCAAGTAGCGTGAATGTTTTCGGCTGTCAAACTTCGCAGTTTTAATTGCCCCAAAATTTTATTTCATATTTCAATAGAACTAGAGTTACTGTTTTATTGGAATGTTAACTTGAGTTCGAAATCCATGTACCAGGCTGTGATTTTTGTTTCTAAAGTTAGCCAATTTTGACACTTTTGAAAACACCGTTTCTAACGGTAACTTAAAAAATTCCCAAAAATTGTAGTTGAAATATTATTACATTCTAATAACGGCAAAAGGTAAAGAAAGGATCGCTGGATTCTAAAGTAGTGAAATAGTGATCCAGCCTCTTTTACATTTTGCACACGAGGCCAACTAAAAAGGGCATTTTTCGCCCCCCGGGGGGGGGGGGGGGGTGGGGTGTCGTCTCATCTGAAATCTTGTAAAGTGGTGGACGTCAGAGTTGAAAACGAATTTCATTTGCTACTCGCAAGGGCAGGTATGTCATGTCATATTGCTTTAGCAAGGTCTTTTATATTTGTTTTAGTCATAACGTTGGAATCGCACCATAACTACCTACATTTGTATTACCTTTTAGTCGCCTTTAAGGTACAGCTTTCCGGCCTAGAGAGCGTCTTGTAAAACTGCGCCCGGGTCTCCAGTAGTAGCTATTTGATTACTGAAGCTCAGATAGGGTGTCAAATGCCCTTGTACCCTCGGCAGCAATATAATCGAACCCTTGAAGTGATTTGCGCTCCGCAGAATTTCAGAATTTCAGAATTTCAGCTTGAAGAGCGGAAGAGAGGTTCCGTCAGTTACTCCTGAGACGAAAGCCGACTTTGGCAGACGAAGACTTACGTCCTGTTATCTCAGTACAGAACATAGGACCTTTCTACTCCTCCAGCAAACCGGCCCTGTATCAGTCTCTCGATGCCGTTGACACAGTAACAGTACCTACCCTTGCGAGTAGCAAATGAAATTCGTTTTCAACTCTGACGTCCAACTCTTGTACTCTTTAATACAGGAGTACAGATGAGACGACACATCCTTGTTGCAATATCCAAGGGAAACACGCTGGAAATCCTCAAGGTTTTTCCAGTTTGATCCGCACGATGCAGAGTCCTCTTTCAGTAGAAACGAATAGCTCAAGATGCCATTTACTGTAACATGGAGAAATATCATAACTTGGAAGACTAACTGACGTCGCTTTTACGAACTATCGAAAATCTGACCAGGAAATTGAGGTATTTGGTATATTTGTGGACCGCAAATCAGTGCTCAATATGACGGCGAGGCTATTTTAAGCGGTGACTATGTCTGCGTCACGCTATCTTTTTAGGTGCATCAAATTTCATTGCTTGATTTATGCTATTTATCGATGCGATGTCACAGCACGTAAAACATTATGTATTTGCGGGAAATGTTAAAAAGAGAGTTATTTATTAAATATCCCGCTCGGAAACTACAGGTATAGAATCCCGGCTAAAAAGAACAAGAGAGCAATGGTGTCAGGTGAGGCGTTTTGAAGTTGTTATTAGGTATTTAGCTTGCTGCTTGATCGGCGGTTGAACGGTGCTTTTTATCGGTTGTTTATCGTAGTCGGAGCTTCTTGTTTGTGCAATATTGTGCGATTTTAAGATGATGAAATGCTACCAGAAACAACCAAACACATGCTCTGGAAATAATAGTTGTAAGGAAAAGGAGATTGTCCGATTTCTGAGCAACTTTATGAATAACGTGATTTTAATTCGAACCGTTGTTTTATGAGAGTTTGCTGTCTTTTACGTGACAGCAATTTAGCGAAGACACATACGGAATCGGTGAAAATAGCCTCGATGTTTTTTGCTCTGGACACGTCACTTTTCGCGGGCCAAAAAAGACATTTTGAGACTTTGTACTACAAAGATAAAGCTCAGACTTGACGTGTCGTTTTATTCAGAAAGACATGTACTAGGTGTTATATTCCAACGATATTTTCTTGCGTGACAGCCGTTCAGCAGGCCGCGTTGGAATTTGTTGAAAATACCCTGAACATTTTTTATTGTCGCCGCGTCGCTTTTAGTGGGCCAAAAAAGACAACTTAAGACAGTGAACTAGAAGGATTAAGCTTCAATTTGACTAACAGTATTGTACAGAAATTTATGTACTACGATTTTTATAGGCCTCCGAAGATGACCCATTTTTTACCTGGAGCAAGAACACCCGAAGTTCATAATTTTCGACGGGTCAATAAGCAGACTTAAAATTAATAAAATTACATGTATGTTACATTTTAGGGAAGATTAAATGATTGTTTACTAAGTCAGGAGATGGTAAACCGGAAAAGCTTTTCGTTGTTGCGTACGGACTTGCTGAAGTTGCACGATTTTTCATCGTTTTTCCGGGGGGTCAAGCGACCTTCTAGCCGTATCTTGAACTTTTTTATTTTTCGCAAAAACAAAAAAGCGGTGGAACTTTCAAATGAGATTTTTGAAAACAGTTCACCCAGGCGGTCTTTTAGGTGAAATAAAATGAATTATGAAATTTCGGTTTTGTCGCCGGATTCTTGATATTTACGGGCAGGAGCTCTTAAGTGGCAGTCCCGCTAAAAGCGGACCACTCGATTTCGCGACCAAAAATAGTTTCCCTTTATTTTTTGCTGGTGAAAAGGCTTTGGTACACATGTATGAAATACACAATTCTTTTTTTCAAATTCTTTATTTTCGCCCTGCTACGAGCAAAAAACGAATTCAGGCCGTCTCGGCCTTTTCGATGGTGATCGGAAGACTAACATTGATGGTTTTTGAGAGGCGCTCTACGCAGAAACAAATGCAGTTGAAGACATTTTGTTTAGGTCATATTTCTAAGCTAAACTAGAGTAGTTTACAGACAAAGTGTAAAAAATTTCAATAAAATGTTCGCTGTACGTTAAGCAAGCTGAGGCAACTTAAAGACAACCCACTCTGAAGCCTATATTCAGACACTGAAAATGGGGCAAGAACGAGGGAAAATTTCTCAAACGTTGCGGCCTAAACTTGGTTTTAAAACCACGTCACAGTAAAGTTCTTACCTTATTTTATCGAGTTATAAGCTCAAACGTGTGGGTATCCTCCGGGATCGCAAGCGAGAAGAGATTATAATCAGCCATTGACAGTGTGTTTACATAATTATCGGTCGTGCCAAAGGTCATTTGCATTACTCTTCGGCTCTTCCAAAATGTTTCTATTGAGGCTTGAATTCGATTGTAGTTCTCCAAGATAAATGTCGACAGCTTCTTTACAGCCATGCTCCGTCACGCGTGACCAGTATTTTTGAAAATTGAATAGAGTTTTCAATATTACGCGTCGGTTTTGAAAATTCATTCCGAGATTCGGAATTCCCGTGAGAATTTTACCGCATTTTCGGAAACAAAGAGCAACAAAATATCATTTTGTTTGAAATGTTACATATCCTAACAATATTAGGTTTTTTTATGCGTGCAGCGAAGTTATTTTCCGTTAATTTGTGACTTTCAAAGTGTTTTCCACAGAGATCTTCAAGGTTTCATTCAAATCTCGGACGTTACAAAGAAATATTCAAATGTTCATTTCATTCTCTAGATTACTGGTCACGCGTGACGGAGCATGGCTGTAATACTTCTGCGTCAGAATTAGATCGAGAACAGATGTAAAAGTTACAATAAGTTGAATAATCTTCATGGCGGCGACACGTTCCGGGCTCGACAAAACAAACAACGAGGCCTTTTAGCATGTTTCGGAGAAATCTTCATTAAAATCAGTACTTGATCCAAATTCTCTGCTCCAGTATTAAACGGAAGACGAAGCTATAAGCGGCCACGAATATTAAAGAAGTATGTTGCTTGCAACAGGGACGAGTATTACAGCCATACTCCGTCACGCGTGACCAGTATTTTTGAAAATTTGAATGGATTTTTCAAGTTTACGCGTCGGTTTTGTAAATTCATTCCGAGATTCGGAATTCCCGTTAGAATTTTACCGCATTTTCGGAAACAAAGAGCAACAAAATATCATTTTATTTGAAATGTTACATATCCGAACAATATTTGTTTTTTTATACGCGTAGCGAAGTTATTTTTCCGTTAACTCGTGACTTTCAAAGTGTTTTCCAGAAAGATCTTCAAGGTTTCATTCAAATCTCGGACGTTACAAAGAAATATTCAAATGTTCATTTCAGTCTTGTGATTACTGGTCACGCGTGACGGAGCATGGCTGTAATTAAAGAAGAGGCAGAAATCCTCCGTGTCCATCAACAAACTTAGCTGTCCCATCAACTGATTTGGTCGGATATGATAGCGTTCAGTGGCGAAACGATAAATACGCAGTTCCCAAACGAAAGAAATCGGTTGACTTATCGAGGAATTTCTAAATAACAGCAGCACATAAAGCTTTTCTTCTTTCCTCTTTAGCGCGATGTTTTCCTGTAATTGTTAAGTCTTGTACAGTCCTTTCGAACGCCATTCCACACACATAACATTATCGTTTCCAGAGCTCAACCAAACGAAACGAGGGCTCTGGGGATGAGAATGCACACACGAAAGGTTTCTTTATTTCCGGTTTCTGGCATTGAGCAAGCGCAATAGCACATTAATACATTAGGCATGCGCTAACGGATGTCGTGGATTTTACGACATCCATTCTCGTCCCCAGAGCTTCACGGTTTTTTTTTTAAATTGCGTCTCGTGTAGCTCTGGTAACGGACAAAAATTTGAATTTTTTGATTGGCAGTTTAAAAATGAATGCGCAACAAGGTAAAAAAATTTACGCCTCTACGCATAAGGTTTTACTTCCGGTTGAATTTCAAATGTTGAAGTCCTATGACTACATCAACAAAACCAACGTTTTAATTTCAACGCATTCAACGACCAATGTCACCCAGTTTTGTTTGGTTTAGCAGGTTAAGATACGGCTGCTAAATTTCAAAGTATAACTGGATGTGATTGTCGTTAAATATGAGCGATTCGTTTCCGAAAATAATCAGTATGTGTCTTGGAAGACGAAGCTATAAGTGGCCACGAATATTGAAGAAGTATGTTGCTTGCAACAGCAGGGACGAGTATTACTATTAATGAAAGGAGAGGCAGAAATCCTGGCTCATGGCTCGTGTACGACGACCCATTTTAAATAACAACAACAACAACGCTATCAGCACTCTCGTAAGCAAGTTATATTTTTTTAGCTATTTTGAAAAAAATAGCTCATTAGCAGGCGCAAAGGTTGGTTTGTGATGTTAGTATGTTTGTTAGTTTGTTTGTTTGTTTGTATGTATGTCTTGGGTTATGTCACACCAATCAGATTGCCTCTAGTATGTACACCGTGTACTATGTCAGCCAATCAAATTTTCGCTTCTAAAATGGTATTACTGAAGGTCAAAGAAGGGCACTTGACATGAATTGAAAATCAGCCATCTTGAATCTCCGCGATTGTTGCCGCAAACACTAAAAGTGTAAAGTTTTGAAAATTTGTTGCTTGGGAACTGTTCTCTAATCCCGACTGGCTTGCTAACCTGGCAATATCAAGGACATTTATTCAGAAATACTGCCTATAATGTGCCCTATGCATGAATGGTAGAATGGTCTGCGGGGGATGAGACGTCCACAAAATGTGGACTGCGGTTACGTTCATAGGTGAGCTTATACTGAAGTATGAGTATAGTTTTATTGCAAAAACGGCAAGCCGATTTCAAATAATATGATGCGGAACATGAATTGTATGTTTCAAGCCTGGGTTTCAAGAGATTACTATTTAAAATTGGATTTTTTTTTGTCAGACACGCTGTCTGCACATGAAAATGCTGAACTTTGTCCTTATAGAAACTTGTCCGTGATGCATGGAGTTCAACAGAGAACATGTAATGCAATTAATCTACAATTTACAGTATGTAAAACGTTTATCTTTCTTTGAATTAATGTGAGCTGATGTGTAGGTTATTAATTGTATGCCTCAAGCGATTACTATAAGCGAGAAGCGACTGTATTTTGTATGAGCAGTCACGTTGTGTGCACGTGCAAATATTGAACTTTGTCCTTATAGAAACTGGTACGTGATGAAATTCAACATGTTTTCGAGAAAACGTAATGTAATTAATTTATATGGTGCGTTAAAAAACGCCTGTTTAAAAAATATTAGTTGCAATTTACTAGGAAACAAGCAAAATTCATTTTGGATGCGCTAAGTTTCTGCTGGTCGACATTACAGGAAAAGGTGTTTGGTTCCAAATGTTAACCTCAACAATGTTCGTGTAAGTAATTCAATTAGCTTGAGGTTTTGAGTCGAAAACAATTTAATCTAATTAGTTCTGTTTCTATTTGCACGACATTTTTGTGGAGAATAAAAACAGTTGTTTAAATAATATTGGGCCTCTTTACACTGGGCACTTAAGTAAGACTTAAGAGCGCCTAAGTCTTACTTAGCCAAAAAATTGTGTGTGATGGTCTAAGTAAAAACTGAACGCACTTGACTTAGCATCTCATTAAAGTCGGCAAATTGAAAGGATTCAAGTAAGACTTAAGGTTCTGCAAAACCATCCTTATCGAAACTCAAGTCGACTTATCGTGCCGTGGGGCGGATCACCATGCCAATCAAGCCAATTAACTCCATGCCTTCGCAAACATCGTGGCATCGCTGTTTTCGACTGTTTTGCGACCTTTGGTAATTGGTAGCTGCAAGTTGTTTTCGAAATTATCAAAATGTCAAACGATGGTCACGAAGGACACGATACACCAATTCCTTCGAATTTGATCCTTACGCATACGACAACGGTGTCTTTATCGTCGAGTGTTTTCGCGCGAGACATCGTCATCAAAATTGAACATCTGAACAGCTAATTCTACAGTTTACAGCTTGTATTTCTTTTAACATGTTCTAAATCATTCATTGGTTATGTTATTTATGTTATTCGTCCAAAAGTTTTACGTTTATGGGCTTTCTCCTTTGAAGATACGGCGTTATAAATTTGTTTAATTTTAAGCAGCGTCTTCGCTCGGCTAGCTCAAGTCAACTTAAGTTTTTGCATTTACCCGTGTATGAAGAGCTAAGTAAGAAAATCGTACTTTACTTGAGCGTTCGTTAAGTTTACTTGAGATCTAGTGTAAAGACTACCATTAGTTCCAATTTACTAGGAGACTACTTATATTCATTTTTCATGCGTTTAGTTTCTGTGAAAGACTTTTCTGGTTGACATTACAGAAACAGGTGGTTCAAAGAATTTTCGTGTCACTAATTTAATTAGCTTGTGGTTTGGAGTTGAAAACAATTTAATTTAATTAGTTTGCTTCTTCCAGGCCAAAGGAACCTTTTCCACGTGTCTTTTGTGAATAATAAAAGAAACCTTTAAAAAAAGACTAGATACAAATTTCCAGGAAATAAAAAGCCTTCAATTTGGATGCATCAAATTTATGTGCAGGACTTTTCTGGTTGACATTTAATTTAATACACTCATTACTGAAACAAGTTGCTCATTTCACTGGGACCGTAGTTTCGTCAAAAAATAACTCTGGAAATCCCGTGAAAAAAAGCTAGCCGAGAAACGAGAAACGGGACCCAGTTGGTTATCTCGGTATTTTTTTTGGTAGTGGGCGGGCCGGAGGATTTTAAAAACGTATATCTGCAAGCGGTTATTTGTGCGAGTTAACTTCCGCTGTTTTGTTACTTTCACCATTTCATATCATTTAGGTAATTTTCAAAATAGCTCATGCACGCAATGCGTGCCTATGTTCTTTATTAGGTAGTACTCTTTGCTACAACTTGAAATACAAATCTAGGGAAACGAAGGTCACTCGAAGCCCAATTAAAATAGCATGAAACGAATGCAAAACAAAAATTCCTCGATATTTCTTACCACGATGAAATAAGCGTAATCAATGACCACAGCGTGTCCATCAACAAACTTAGCTGTCCCATCAACTGATTTGGCCGGATATGATAGCGTTCAGTGGCGAAACGATAAATACACAGCTCTCAAACGAAAGAAATCGGTTGACTTATCGAGGAATTTCAAATTTCTAAAACCAGTACGCAAAATACAAAGACAATCTTTCTTCTAAATAACAGCAGCGCGTAAAGCTTTTCTTTTTCCTTTTTAGCGCGATGTTTTCCTGTAATTGTTATTGTCTTGTACAGTCCTTTCGAACGCCATTCCACACACACAACATTCTCGTCTCCAGAGCTCAACCAAACAACGAAACGAGGGCTCTGGGGACGAGAATGCACACACGAAAGGATTTTTTTCCAGTTTCTGGCATTGAGCAAGCGCAATAGCACATTAATGCATTAGGCATGCGCTAACGGATGTCGTGGATTTTACGACATCCGGAAGGCACTGTTACCAGAGCCCTACGTTTTTTCCGCTGACCAAACGAAACGAAGGCTCTGGGGACGAGAATGTACGACATCCGGCAAGGAAGACCTTAGATAACAACAGCCTGAACCACCTCGGACACCTTATTGAGACTTCTATAACGTAATGTCGAATTTCGTTTTCAATAAATTTTTAAGTGTAAAAACGAAAATCTAAAATCCCCACTCAGGATTGAACCTGTGACCTCAGCTAGGGTTAGGCTTACATAGCCTACCGTACCACTGTACCACCTAGCTTCTCGGGTTGCTTAGTCCTAAATTTAACTATATAAACTGCTAACCCCAACCTCAACTGCAAGCTAACCAGTTACTCCGTTATATAAGTCTCAATAAGGTGTCCGAGGTGGTCCAGGCCGTTGTTATCTAAGGTCTTCCATCCGGAAAGCACTTGACTGTAGTGCGACCAGGCCCTTAGTCGCACTGCAGTCAAAAACAAAAATTAGCCCGTGCAAAAATTTCTAAAAATTTGAAAACGAAAACCAAAAATTTGAGAACATTTTAGGGTCGCACTGTACGTCCATGCTGTCGAAAACATACGCGCAATGACATAAAAAAAAATTCCACAAAAAGCGTGTCCCTCCGGAAGCGGTTTTTTGTTTTCCTCAATGTTTTTCAAAATCGGCCTGCCCCAACCATACACTACAACAACAACAACAACAACAACAACAACGTTTATTTGTACGATACGACACGATGGAATGCTGGAAACACGACAAATAAGGTTTGTTAACATTTCATTAATCAGTATTTAAGATCTATTCCTTCCTAAAATATTCAGAGAATGATTTTGTGCATAGTGTTACAATAATGTGTACGGATTTGTCTGAAAACACAAGACGTTTTTCCACTTCCCAGAAAACTTTTAGGTCGTTTCGTTTATGGTTTACACTTTACATCCGACGTTTTTTTTTTAATCAGGTGTATATTTGTACATCTACATCTATTCTGCCTTTTGTTTCATGTTGTGTGACGAATCATCTGCTGACAATAATGAAGTTGTCCGAACCAACCTCGTTTCCAGGGTCTCTCTTCTTCCCTCCCCTGGAGCGAGAGAGTCTCTCTCTCTCTCTCGCTCCAGGGGAGGGAAGAAGAGAGACCCTGGGAACGAGGTTGTGTCCGAACTGCAAAGCGCCCGTTTCCTATAGGTTTTTTAACCCTTTCACTCCCAGAGTCAATTATGGAGACATGTAGCGTAGTTCTAACTTTTGAGTCTGTGGACGAAATCCTATGTTGTGACCATTCAAATGAAACCTCTTCGGCAGTACTTTTGCATGGTACCATTTGTTTTTCAGTATTTACAACATAAAATTTGGGAATTTTCTGGGATTTGACACTCTTGGGAGTTAAAAGTTTAAAAGGATTTACCGGGACCGTGCTGAGAACATACCCGGGCTGAGAACATACCCGGGCTGAGAACATACCCGGGCTGAGAACATACCCGGGCTGAGAACATACCCGGGCTGAGAACATATCCGGGCTGAGAACATACCCGGGCTGAGAACATACCCAGGCTGAGAACATACCCGGGCTGAGAACATACCCAAGCTGAGAACATACCCAGGCTGAGAACATACCCGGGCTGAGAACATACTCGGGCTGAGAACATACCCGGGCTGAGAACATACCCAGGCTGAGAACATACCCGGGCTGAGAACATACCCAGGCTGAGAACATATCCGAGCTGAGAACATACCCAGGCTGAGAACATATCCGGGCTGAGAACATACCCAGGCTGAGAACATACCCGGGCTGAGAACATACCCAGGCTGAGAACATACCCAGGCTGAGAACATACCCGGGCTGAGATTTTGTTAACTTCTTTATTTTGTCCTCTTATTTTTAAAATCAGCTAAGTAAGAACAAAAAAAGTGTAATAATTTGGTGAGAGAAAATTTACAGTCCAGCTGAGCACAAAACGGCTTGAATTTTTTCGACGTTGCAAGTCGTTTCCATTTTAAAATAGCATATAACAATCAGATTATGAAATTGGTAGAACTCGGCCCATTTAAGAACATTTTAAGAACGTTTTCAGGTTTAAAGTGCCAAAACAATAAGAATTGATTCCCAGCGGAGCCTCGGGTCAAATGTTAGACGTTCTTATTAAAAAAAGAGAGTAACCTGTTACACTTTACTTTCAGGGATTACATCTTGAACAGAATTCACAAAGTTATACAGAAATCAGATCCGGTCTATGGCGATCGTTATTTGGTTGATCTGGAGCTTGGCTTACGCCACAGTGGTGAATTATACCGCTTCTCCGAGCATGTGTATCAGAAAAAGGGAAGTGGAAGTTTGTGTTTACCCGAGGGAATCAAGTGGAACAGCAAGGCCACAGTATACATCATACTCCCAATCAAGAATCAGGGAAGATGGGTTTATCACTTCATCAATGAACTTACTGTTGCTAGCTTATTAACCGGCGAAAAGAACTTTCACGTCATTTTTGTTGACTTTGAGAGTCAGGACATCGATTTGACCAAAGCTTTCAATACACCTCTCCTAAGAAGCAGGCACACTCTTGTTAACTTGACTGGTAAATTTTACAAGACTCTGGCGTTGAACACGGCTATTGAGCGGGTACCCAGTGCGCATGATCTGTTATTTCTATACGATCTTCATATCGATGTGCCTATTGATATACTGGACAGCGTTCGAAAGGTAAGTTTATTGTTATAATTGAACGTACTCTAAAATAACTTAATAATAATAATAATAATAATGATCTTTGGATCAGCGGATACAAAAGTTATAGCGTACGTGTAGCCGTACCATTAGGCTACAAAAGTAACAACTAGTACGAACCCATGTATAGCCAAATAAAATCAGTATGCTATAAAAGTGTAACTAAGGATAAAAATATTCCAGTCCGCTGCTGCTGCGTATTGAAAAGTGGTCTGACCATTTCACTATCGCACACAGTTGCTGCTGCAAGTATTACAACGCAATATCGGAAATATCACGGCAGCTAAATGTGGACAATGGAATCACTTGATGCAGACATATTTACCACAGTGTTTAAGGTGACTCGACCCAGTTTTTTTGGGGGGGTATCATCCTACTTTGAAGCTCTCTGGTATACCCACCTTTACTTTTATCATAAGTCTAACACATAGAATGGATAACATATAGATCAATCTACAATATAATATAAAATATTTGGCGATCGGAGTAAATGTCACGTGGTTATAATGCCAACTCCCAGAGCACAAACTCAGCCAAAACGCTAGAAATCTTCAATGTTTACTCAAGTTTGGGCTTATAGAAGATAATGTCACAGTTTTTCAATGACCATGAAATTCAGAATCCGGGCAGTTAGTTAATCAATTGTGGCCCTGAAAAATTTGAATGGAAAAAGAAACTACGAATTTTTAAGAAAATGCATTTTTCGTGAGAAGGACTCTTAACGCTGACAAACGTCAACAAATAGCTAAAACTATAATTTCTATATGTTTCCTTTGCTCGAAATCGCGCGCATTTACAAGGCCCTAAAGCTTTTTGCTGACTTGCAAGGACTCATCTGTTATAACGATCCCCAAAATAAAGGGATAAGTCTCATAGTTTATTCGTGTAAAGTTTGTTTATCATTTTCGCATAAATTATGACCTAAATTTTGAAACCACTGAATTTCTCGAATTGGGTTTTGCGATGTTGGTAAAACTCTGCTCAGCGCAAGGCACTAATGCGCACTATGTGTAGAGATTTCCACGAAAAAATGCCGGTAACAGCAGATTTTCGACTCAGACCTCAAAGGGGCGTGGCGTTATAACCACGTGACATTTACTCCGATCGCCAAATATTTTATATTATATTGTAGATTGATCTATATGTTATCCATTCTATGTGTTAGACTTACGATAAATTAAAGTGAAGGTGGGGATACCAGAGAGCTTCATAGTAGGATGGTACCCCCCAAAAAAACTGGTTCGAGTCACCTTAAATAGAGAGGAAATTGAAGGCTACTACGGACTCCCTGCTATTACGGACTCTCGCTATTACGGACACCAAATCGCGGTCCCGAGGGTGTCCACTATAACGGTAGTTAACTGTAGAAAGCTTGTTTTTCGTTCACCGAGGCAAATAAGCACGTTATATTCTTTTGGTTTAAAATTGAGTAATAAATTGCCATTTAGCACCAAGAAGGATACCTTTTGCGGCTGATAAACTCGGGAAGGCGATTGCGTGACACTGGGTTACGTTAAAAACATTGCTCTCGGACAGTCTGCATTTTATACTCAATTTTGGTCTCAGTCTGCATTTTATACCCAGTCTGCAGTCTGCAGTCTGCATTTTATTCCTAGTCTGCATTTTATACCCAATCTACAGTCTGCAGTCTGCATTTTGTACTGACGGGCTCTTTTAAGGCTCCCTCTAGGTCAGTTAAGAGAAAAAGAAAACATCAGTTGCGGTGTGTAACATTTGACAAATGTTCACATTACTAGTTGCATTGTACAAATTGATATCTTTTGGGGGCCGTGTGACGGATTTTAGACAAGACTGATTTTCCCTTTCTCGCATAATGTTTCAACCGAATGAATAATCCTCCCGGAGTAAAGCAATAGAGAATGAAGGCTAACGGAACCAAAAAGTCTGTGTATTTTTTTCTCTGCTGCAAGGGTTTTGGCCAAAAGTTCGGTGTTTCCAAGCTCTTTAGCACTACCCCTACCCTGCTAAAATGCCCGATGAACAGCATTGCACAGACCACACAAACAACTGTTGTCACGACCACGGCCTCAAACGGCCGACATGTTTGTACATTTAATGCTTGTTGAAGCAGTGACTAGATTTATCTGTCCTTTCACGTCAAACCGAGAAACACTCGACAAATGATATAGCTTTTAAATAAGATCCCATCATGATGCTGAAATGTGTCGAAAGTTTAACAGATATTTGCGTGCGACCTCTTACACTGGCAGTCCGCAGCCGGCGTGCATTGGACGTTTTTTACCAAGATTAAAAAATGATAAACGAAGAAGGAATTTAGGGACTGTGCAATAATTATCAGAAGGCGGGGGAGTTGGAAAACCAGAAGGGGGGAGGGGGGGGGGGGGGGCATAAGGTAAAATCAAAGCAAGGATGAGAGGGGGAGGGGGGCTCAAAGTAAAATAAGTCACTCAAGAGGAGGGGGGGGGCTTAACATTTTATTTCAAGTATTTATAGTGCTCACTGAAAGGCTTGATGATCTGTTCTGTGGCTGAACTGCAATTTCAATCTGTTGCAATACGATTATCTATTCTTCTCTATCTCTATAATATAGAGACCAATATTGTGATAAAGCATTACTGGCTTTTTAAATTTGAATTGTCCACAACATTTGAACGGTAGAATTTAGTTATGTACACCAGTGCAAATATTTTGCCCTGGTGAAAATATTTTGTCTCAGTTCAAATATTTTGCACGAACCAGTGCAGACAAAATTGCACCAAAATAATAATTTCACCACAACATAGATAATCATATTACAACAGATTGAAGATGTACCTCAACCAGAATGGTCTTAAGATCAGTGGAGGTAAAGTGGCACTGGTTGCACGAGTTCTCCAGTACGCTCGTGGTGATCATTCTTGCATCCCACGAAAAACCCAAGAGAACTTTAACGAGGAAGTGAGTTCCAGTGCAAGCAACTCGGGTTCACAATCAAGTGATTCAGAAGTGGAATCGGATGGCTTTGTTGAACCAGTTATGTCCAGGATTGCAGATAATTAGATGCATGACAAATTTAATAAGCGTCACAAAGTGTCCTCGTGCTCTTCTACTCAACTTCAACATCACTTGTTTTCAAAAATTCAGACAATAAACGTCACAAAGTGTCCCCTAATTTCTGCTCTTTAAGTAAAGATAAACAGGTGCGTTTACCCTAACCTAAAAACAACAATAACACTAATGCTTACCTTACATTTCAAAAAAGATAGTTAACACTTAGACTTAATGGGACACTTCGTGTTGGATATCAAAATTGCCATGCATCTAATTATCTACAATCCTGGACATAAGTGTGTTTAACAGGAAGAAGGGGGGGGGGGGGGGGGGGGTATTACTTAATATTTCCTACTTGAAGCCTATTCCCCCCCTCCCGATAATTATTGCACAGTCCCTTATACACTTAAATGGTCTCTGGATCTGTCTATGGAGCGTTTTTACTTGACGTTATAGCCGCCATATTGGTGTTCCCGTACAAAAGAATTTTAATTAACTTCTTTTGTTAGGAACACCAACATGGCTGCCATGGCCTTTGTCACTTGAGTCCCACGGGACTGAAGGTCACGTGAGTGAAAACGCTCTATTACCGCAAATGAGGTAAGGAAATTTCAAAGTTTTTCAATGCGGCTATTTCAATCCCATAATAAATTAAGACAACAGAAGCAGAAGTTAAAATATTTGTGTGACCCTCAAATTGATAGTTGACCCCATAAAGTCAAATATCTCTAATTTTAACAAATTTTGAAATTCTCTCGCGTCGTTCTGAATCGTTTGCCCAAAGAAATTTTTACAGCAATCTTAAGGTGGCTCGACTGGGTTTTTGAGTGACGATACCGTTTAGCTTTGAGCAACTTGTGTACCACCGCAAACGATACAACGGAAAATCGATTGCCACAGCTGTAGTAGGGAAAGATTAAAGTTTCAGATCAGGTAAGT
This sequence comes from Dendrophyllia cribrosa, assembly GCA_024195265.1. Taxonomy (NCBI): domain Eukaryota; kingdom Metazoa; phylum Cnidaria; class Anthozoa; order Scleractinia; family Dendrophylliidae; genus Dendrophyllia; species Dendrophyllia cribrosa. The sequence goes on along the minus strand of JAJLRJ010000002.1, from coordinate 5,824,560 downwards.
TTTATGGAAATCGGAGTTGCCAAAGCAACGTTATGACGTCACTCCCTGTTTTACATAATACCGAATTACTTGTCATCAAGAGATAATTTTGGAAAACGCTCTCTGGATCTTCGACCTGACGTACTTGTCCTAAGGTCTACAAAATTTTACAAATTTCTATGGAAGCGTTTTCGAGAAAATTTCGAGTGAAGTTTTAAGGTGTTAAAATACAACAAAAACAAAACAATTTTGAAATGTAAGGCCCGGTTCAGACGCCGAACTTTTCATGAGCCGAACTTAATTCGAATTTGGACCGACCCAAATTAACAAAAGTACGCCTGTTGATTCAGACGCCGAACTTAATTAGCCGAACTTAATTCAGTTTGAAGAGAAACAAATCGAAAGGTCAGCGATTTTCAGGCAAAGATGCCAGAACACGCACCAGTCGTTATAATAATTTATGCATTAGGTTCGGCTCATGAAAAGTTCGGCGTCTGAATCAAAGCCGTTCCAAAGCCGAAATTCCCGGCTGAGCCAGGCGGAAAGAACGGCTGAGCCGTTCCAAATTCAAATAGCCGTTCTTAACGGGTAGGGACAAAACGTGGGGTACCCCATGGCCTAGGCCATGGGGTAGGCCATGGTGTAGGCCATGGGGTAGGCCATGGCCTACCAGTGGTTAATTTCTTTAAAAAAAATTCTAAAAAATAAATAAATAATTCCTCTTAAATACTGTAAAATCTCTGTGTTGTCTGTTCCAGCCTTGTACCACTTCATACAACTTAAAGACACGGAGTTTGTACTAAACGGAGGGGTAGACTATTAAAAGGTGCAGTTTATTTGGGGGGGGGGGGGGGGGGGGGGAGAGGGTGGGAAATCTAAATCATGATTCTTGAAAGCAAAAACGGATTTTTCACTAAAATCCTAAGTGATAATGCATCCAGAAAATCCAAATCCGAACGCAGCGGCTACTTCAGATAAGATCTTAATACTGATGATTCATGCCGGAGAAAGGATTCGAAAAAAAGTACTACCACAGGGAACCCAAACGCTGTATTACCTATAACATAATCATTTGATAATAATGTTATTTCCCTGTGTCTTATTGAGTTGTTTTGGAGCTGCGATTTGAATCAGAGCGAAGACGGTTGACCTTGCACGTTTCAAATGAATTATTGTGTCTGCCGCTTGGTAAATACGACGCGCCTATTACGTCTCAAGTTTCCATGCATTATTATCAACTCAAATTTTCCATTTATACCATAACTATTTTATATTCAAACTATCCTTGGGGGAGAATCTCGGGTTTCAATTTATGCACCTTTTTATAGTCAACCCCTCCATGAACCAGGGCTCGAGACTTACGGTAGCCAACTAGCCAAAGTCTAGTAAAAATTCAGTTTTGGCTACGGATTTTGGCTTTCACTAAGCCATTCTGGTTAGTGAAAATGGAACTGCACTGGACAGAAATGAAACTGAAAATTATTTCATATCAATCGCAATTTAAGTAAATTGAGAGAACAGAAACTAGCACATAGACTGTAAACGGCATCATATTATTTAATGCTATAAAGAACGATTTTCCTTTTTTGTTACGAAAGCAACGAAGGAAAGAATGAAACTGCTCTGCGCTGTTGATATATCATGTGTGAAATCAAGCGGAACAGCTTCCAGGCATCACGTTCATTTAGCATAAATAATGAGGTCAAAGAGGTCACATACACGTTTTTCCAAAGAGAAAGAATCTTTCTTGTTCGAGAGTTTGAATGATTTTGAAATTAATTTCATTTTTATATATACAAATTCAAAATAAGTTAAAACGGAGTAAAATATGTTCAATTCGGTTGAAAACAGAAAACCTGAATAGCAGTACTAAGGGGCCAACCATTTTACTTTTGAGGGGGGGGGGGGGGGGGGTGGGTGATTTGGTATGGGCATGAATTTTTTTTTCAACTGCTTAATTCACGCTGATTTTTTTTTCTTGGGGTATGTGCTTGCAGAATATTTTTTTCTCCCTCGAACATTCTGCATGAAATTTTTTTTTGGTGGATAGGTTGGTAAAAAGGCATCCATTAAAAATCAAATTATAAAGGATCTGTAAAAATCTTTGAAGAAATGTATTATTAATTTTTTATATATTAAAGAGTTTTTGACTGACCTTTATATCACTTTGGTTGTCCGACATTTACTGTTTGAAGTAAGTACTGTTTGGATAATAGCCTAATGAGGATCCACATTTTATTGTTTTTAGTAGTGTCTTTTACTGAAAGACATTTTTTAAGAAATTGTGTCATTAGCTTTGTATTATACACTTTAATTTATATGTTATTTTGCGTCTATCAGACTATTAGAGACTGACAAATTTAAGAGATTGTTTCATAGTCTTTGCCAAATCACAAGTTGTCTACAGTTGAAATAGTTTATATTAATAGAATAGAGAACTTTATCTTTGCATATTTGTATCAACTAGATATTTTAATAATAAAGTTTACTTCATTCCTCGATTTAGAGTGCACTTAAAACATTGTTCTTCGAATATCAGATCACAACACCAGCCGTGATCTTGAATTTGACAAAAATGTACCAAGATTGGTAACCACGGGTGCTATAAATTTAAAGAAAAAACAATCTGAGGGGGACACATTATTGTGCTATGAATACCTCTTTTATGTAAAATACCCAAGTCCAGATGCTAAAATCTTTCAACAGTTTGCTGATACAAAAGTTCAATGTGTCAGTCCAGGGAACATCTTGCCAGAATTTTTTTTCCAGCCCACTGTACGTGCGTGAATTTTTTTTGGGACAATGGTCTTGTGCAGGAATTTTTTTCTCACGCATATGCACTTGCAGGATATTTTTTTTCAAAATCACCCATCCCCCCCCTCAAAAGTAAAATGGTTGGCCCCTAAATGTCTCGGAGATTTTTTTTTCTCCTTTAACTGTCGCTGTAACTCCCCACCCCTTTACCACCCCCCATGCAAGTCTGGACAATGAAAATTTATTTTGGCTAGTGAAATCAAACCTGTCACTAGCCACTAGGCTAGTAAGCTAAAAGGTTAGTCTCAAACCCTGCAAACTCTGTCTTTTAGTTCTATGAAGTGGTACAAGGCTGGAACTCTTGAACACAGAGATTTTATGGTATTCAAAGAGGAATTATTTATTTATTTTTTAGGATTTTTTTTAAAGAAATTAACCACCGGTAGGCCATGGCCTACCCCATGGCCTACCCCATGGCCTAGGCCATGGTGTACCCCACGTTTTGTCCCTACCCGTTCTTAACTGATTCAGACGCCGAACTTTTCATGTACTTAATTCAAAGTATTAGGTTCGGCTCATGAAAAGTTCGGCGTCTGAACCGGGCCTTATTAAAACTTATGTCTACAAGGCGTGATGAAATAATATTTTGGTCTTAAATGAATTTTATACCATCCAAATACCTTGAGTGAAAATCTTTGCGAAATCGTCCATTTGAATTTTATAAACGTTGGCTTGAATATGAACTGGTCTGGAGTGTTATTTAGCGTTTTTATCAAAAATTGACCCTACACTTATTAAAATGGTCACGAATTTAAATGCGATTGATGAATTTTGTTAAAACTTAGTCCTCATAAAGATTAATTAATATTCAATACAACTGCCAAGTTTCAAATCATTGAAACGTTCTAAGGCTGTCAATTTACAGCCTCAACGTAGGAAAATATTGAGCTGATTTTCACGAAAGTGGTTTGTTGCTCTCATTATGCGTCTCCATTGTCTCGAATCGCCATGCAATTGTAAATTTCAGTACATAATTAATTCATAAACACTTCATTGCTTTGTTTTAAATTCATGATGTACTGAAAGCTACAACTCCACGGCGATTTGATACAATGGAGATGCATAATGAAACAACAAGCCACTAGCGCGAAAATCAGCTCAATATTTTCCTGAGTTGGCGCTAAAAATTGACAGCCTTAGAATATTTCAATGAATTTGAAACTTGGAGATTGTATTAAAAATTAATTAATCTTCGTGAGGACTAAGTTTTAAAAAAAATTCATCAATCGCTTTTTAATTCGTGACAATTTTAATAAGTGTAGGGTCAATTTTTGATATAAAAGCGAAATAACACTCCAGGCCAGTTCATATTAAAATTCATTTAAGACCAAAATATTATTTCATCAAGCTTTGTAGACATAAGTTTTAAATGTGGCTAAATGCAATTTAGACAAAGTTAAACTCGAGTCTATGCAGTCAGCGGTCTGCTTCGTGACAGTACACGTCCTGCACGGCGTTTGCTGACCTTTGCGGATCACATACAAGCGTTTGCGATCTTTGCGGATCCTTGACGAGTCTTAGCGATCTTTGCGGATCTTTGCTCCTGTTAGAACCATTGCCTTGCTGTTAAGCGAATCTTCGCGGAGTCTTGCTTGCTGATCGTTGCGGATCAACGTTTGGATTTGCGAGTCACAAATGAATCATGCTATCGAAGGGCGCTTGGGCCACACTTCGAGCTCGTTCGCCGCTCGTTTACTTGCTGCTGATCTTTAACATTTCAAAATTGTTTTGTTTTTGTTGTATTTTAACACCTTAAAACTTCATTCGAAATTTTCTCGAAAACGCTTCTATAGAAATTTGTAACATTTTGTAGACCTTAGGACAAGTACGTCAGGTCGAAGATCCAGAGAGCGTTTTCCAAAATTATCTCTTGATGACAAGTAATTCGGTATTATGTAAAACAGGGAGTGACGTCATAACGTTGCTATGGCAACTCCGATTTCCATAAAACTTACCTCATCTGAAACTTTAATTTTTCTCTACTACAGCTGTGGCAATCGATTTTTCCGTTGGATCGTTTGTGGTGGTACACAAGTTTCTCAAAGCTAAACTCGGTATCGTCACTCAAAAACCCAGTCGAGCCACCTTAAGATCATCTTTAGTAAAATTAGCCACCAGAAACTTAATTCGTTTGAAGGTTTAGGACATGGTGAAAAATTGTGTTGTTTACGAAGTACTTTTAAAGAAGTAAAATGTATGTCTTCGAAATAAAATTATTTTGCACGCAAAAAAAGAGCATAATGATTCCACAAATCTCTCTACTAAATATCTAAAAATTGCAAAATACGATTTTCGTGTTTTAAATGCCGTAGCGTTACTTGTTTTTGCAAGCGAGACTGTCAAAGTTGTGCAATAATAGGCCATTTGCACGATGACGTCATATGACTACAACTACCACAATCCTTCAGTTTTTTGTTTTGTAGTGCAAATTAGGGCCATTGTTATTTAAACCTCACTGGGATTACAAAATTTAAATAAGAAAGGAAAAACGAAATGAATTCTGGTAGTTGTAGTCAAATGACGCCATCGTGCAAATGGCCTATTTTCAGCCTCAAATGGCGATTTTAACGGAATTTCATTTTTTCAATTTTTCATTTAAATAAAAAGACATTTGGCCGAAAAAAGTATTCAGTGAATTTTGTTATACCTTAACCTAACTAATTTTAAAATATGAAAGAAATCGAATTTTATCGCTTACCGCGATATGTTTGATTTTTACAGACAGGCGCTCTTAAGCTGTCATGAATCATTTCCTTTCGTGAAAGAACCATGTCAATTTTTAGTTTGTTCATGTTTTTAAACAGAACACAATCGAAGGCAAAATTGCTTACTTTCCTGCGGTGGGTCGTCTCACATGCGAGAGTACACACGTTCAACATCAAGGCTTTTGGGCGATGGACGGCTTTGGTCTTCTTGCTGTGTATAAATCGGACTGGATTCGGTTCAACGGTAAGTACAGAGCAATACAGTGAACTATCTCTAAGCCGGATACCCTCAAGACTATAGCTGTCTCCCTTACAGAGGTGGCCACCTAATATATGGTTAAGTTACAGACGAACAAGTGAAATTCATCTTAAATCAGCCAATAATTGATTACTACCCCGCTATTACTACTATCTGTAGTAATAGCAGGGCGTCCGTAATGTCGGGTTATCTGTAGTTATATTATAGCGGGGTGTTCGTAATGTCGGGTTATCTGTAGTTATAGCGGGGCGTCTGTAATGTCGGATTGTCTGTAGTTATGGCGGGGTGTCCGTAATGTCAGGCTATCTGTAGTTGTAGCGGGGTGTCCGTAATGTCAGGCTATCTGTAGTTGTAGCGGGGTGTTTGTAATGTCAGGTTATCTGTAGTTGTAGCGGGGTGTTCGTAATGTCAGGTTATCTGTAGTTATAGCAGGAGTGCCCGTAATGTCAGGCTATCTGTAGTTGTAGCGGGAGTGCCCGTAATGTCCGGTTATCTGTAGTTGTAGCGGGGTGTTCGTAATGTCAGGTTATCTGTAGTTATAGCAGGAGTGCCCGTAATGTCCGGTTATCTGTAGTTGTAGCGGGGTGTTCGTAATGTCAGGTTATCTGTAGTTATAGCGGGGTGTCCGTAATGTCCGGTTATCTGTAGTTATAGCAGGAGTGCCCGTAATGTCAGGTTATCTGTAGTTGTAGCGGGGTGTTCGTAATGTCAGGTTATCTGTAGTTATAGCGGGGTGTTCGTAATGTCAGGTTATCTGTAGTTATAGCGGGGTGTTCGTAATGTCAGGTTATCTGTAGTTGTAGCGGGGTGCCCGTAATGTCAGGTTATCTGTAGTTATAGCGGGGTGTTCGTAATGTCAGGTTATCTGTAGTTATAGCGGGGTGTTCGTAATGTCAGGTTATCTGTAGTTATAGCGGGGTGTTCCTAATGTCAGGTTATCTGTAGTTATAGCGGGGTGTCCGTAATGTCAGGTTATCTGTAGTTATAGCGGGAGTGCCCGTAATGTCAGGTTATCTGTAGTTATAGCGGGGTGTTTGTAATGTCAGGTTATCTGTAGTTATAGCGGGGTGTTTGTAATGTCAGGTTATCTGTAGTTATAGCGGGGTGTCCGTAATGTCCGGTTATCTGTAGTTATAGCGGGGTGTTTGTAATGTCAGGTTATCTGTAGTTATAGCGGGGTGTTTGTAATGTCAGGTTATCTGTAGTTATAGCGGGGTGTTCGTAATGTCAGGCTATCTGTAGTTGTAGCGGAGTGTCCGTAATGTCAGGTTATCTGTAGTTACAGCGGGGTGTTTGTAATGTCCGGTTATCTGTAGTTATAGCAGGAGTGCCCGTAATGTCAGGCTATCTGTAGTTATAGCGGGGTGTTCGTAATGTCAGGTTATCTGTAGTTATAGCGGGGTGTTCGTAATGTCAGGCTATCTGTAGTTGTAGCGGGGTGTCCGTAATGTCAGGTTATCTGTAGTTATAGCGGGATGTTTGTAATGTCCGGTTATCTGTAGTTATAGCAGGAGTGCCCGTAATGTCAGGCTATCTGTAGTTATAGCGGGGTGCCCGTAATGTCAGGTTATCTGGAGTTATAGCGGGGTGTCCGTAATGTCAGGTTATCTGTAGTTATAGCGGGGTGTTCGTAATGTCAGGTTATCTGGAGTTATAGCGGGGTGTTCATAATGTCAGGTTATCTGTAATTGTAGCGGGGTGTTCGTAATGTCAGGTTATCTGTAGTTATAGCGGGAGTGCCCGTAATGTCAGGTTATCTGTAGTTGTAGCGGGGTGTTCGTAATGTCAGGTTATCTGTAGTTATAGCGGGGTGTTCGTAATGTCAGGTTATCTGTAGGTATAGCGGGGTGTTCGTAATGTCAGGTTATCTGTAGTTATAGCGGGGTGTTCGTAATGTCAGGTTATCTGTAGTTATAGCGGGGTGTCCGTAATGTCAGGTTATCTGTAGTTGTAGCGGGGTGTTCGTAATGTCCGGTTATCTGTAGTTGTTGCGGGGTGTCCATAATGTCAGGTTATCTGTGTAGTTATAGCGGTAGTGTCCGTAATGTCAGGTTATCTGGAGTTATAGCGGGGTGTCCGTAATGTCCGGTTATCTGTAGTTGTAGCAGGAGTGTCCGTAATGTCAGGTTATCTGGAGGAATAGCGGGGTGTCCGTAATGTTAGGTTATCTGTGTAGTTATAGCGGGGTGTCCGTAATGTCCGGTTATCTGTAGTTGTAGCGGGGTGCCCGTATTGTCAGGTTATCTGTAGTTATAGCGGGGTGTCCGTAATGTCAGGTTATCTGGAGTTATAGCGGGGTGCCCGTAATGTCAGGTTATCTGGAGTTATAGCGGGGTGTCCGTAATGTCAGGTTATCTGGAGTTATAGCGGGGTGTTCGTAATGTCAGGTTATCTGGAGTTATAGCGGGGTGTCCATTATGTCAGGTTATCTGGAAATATAGCGGGGTGTTCGTAATGTCAGGCTATCTGTAGTTGTAGCGGGAGTGCCCGTAATGTCAGTTTATCTGGAGTTATATCGTGGTGTTCGTAATGTCAGGCTATCTGTAGTTGTAGCGGGGTGTCCGTAATGTCAGGTTATCTGTAGTTATAGCGGGGTGTATGTAATGTCAGGTTATCTGTAGTTATAGCGGGGTGTCCGTAATGTCAGGTTATCTGTAGTTATAGCAGGAGTGCCCGTAATGTCAGGTTATCTGTAGTTATAGCGGGGTGTTTGTAATGTCAGGTTATCTGTAGTTATAGCGGGGTGTTCGTAATGTCAGGTTATCTGTACTTATAGCGGGGTGTTTGTACTGTCAGGTTATCTGTAGTTATAGCGGGATGTCCGTAATGTCAGGTTATCTGTTGTTATAGCAGGATGTCCGTAATGTCAGGTTATCTGTTGTTATAGCGGGATGTCCGTAATGTCAGCTTATCTGTAGTTATAGCGGGGTGTCCGTAATGTCCAGTTATCTGTAGTTGTAGCGGGGTGCCCGTAGTGTCAGGTTATATGTAGTTATAGCGGGGTGTCCGTAATGTCAGGTTATCTGGAGTTATAGCGGAGTGCCCGTAATGTCAGGTTATCTGGAGTTATAGCGGGGTGTCCGTAATGTCAGGTTATCTGGAAATATAGCGGGGTGTTCGTAATGTCAGGCTATCTGTAGTTGTAGCAGGAGTGCCCGTAATGTCAGTTTATCTGGAGTTATAGCGGGGTGTTCGTAATGTCAGGCTATCTGTAGTTGTAGCGGGGTGTCCGTAATGTCAGGTTATCTGTAGTTATAGCGGGGTGTCCGTAATGTCAGGTTATCTGGAGTTATAGCGGGGTGTCCGTAATGTCAGGTTATCTGGAGTTATAGCGGGGTGTTTGTAATGTCAGGTTATCTGGAGTTATAGCGGGGTGTCCGTGATGTCAGGTTATCTGGAAATATAGCGGGGTGTTCGTAATGTCAGGCTATCTGTAGTTGTAGCGGGAGTGCCCGTAATGTCAGTTTATCTGGGGTTATATCGTGGTGTCCGTAATGTCAGGTTATCTGTAGTTATAGCGGGGTGTTTGTAATATCAGGTTATCTGTAGTTATAGCGGGGTGTCTGTAATGTCAGGCTATCTGTAGTTATAGCGGGGTGTCCGTAATATCAGGTTATCTGTAGTTATAGCGGGGTGTCCGTAATGTCAGGCTATCTGTAGTTGTAGCAGGAGTGCCCGTAATGTCAGGTTATCTGTAGTTATAGCGGGGTGTTCGTAATGTCGGGTTATCTGTAGTTGTAGCGGGGTGTCCGTAATGTCAGGTTATCTGTAGTTATAGCGGGGTGTCCGTAATGTCAGGTTATCTGTAGTTATAGCGGAGTGTTTGTAATGTCAGGTTATCTGTAGTTATAGCAGGAGTGCCCGTAATGTCCGGTTATCTGTAGTTGTAGCGGGGTGTTCCTAATGTCAGGTTATCTGTAGTGATAGCGGGGTGTTCGTAATGTCAGGTTATCTGTAGGTATAGCGGGCTGTTCGTAATGTCAGGTTATCTGTAGTTATAGCGGGGTGTTTGTAATGTCAGGTTATCTGTAGTTATAGCGGGGTGTTTGTAATGTCAGGTTATCTGTAGTTATAGCGGAGTGTCCGTAATGGCCGGTTATCTGTAGTTATAGCAGGAGTGCCCGTAATGTCCGGTTATCTGTAGTTGTAGCGGGGTGCCTGTAATGTCAGGTTATCTGTAGTTGTAGCGGGGTGTCCGTAATGTCAGGTTATCTGGAGTTATAGCGGGGTGCCCGTAATGTCAGGTTATCTGTAGTTGTAGCGGGGTGTCCGTAATGTCAGGTTATCTGGAGTTATAGCGGGGTGTCCGTAATGTCAGGCTATCTGTAGTTGTAGCGGGGTGTCCGTAATGTCAGGTTATCTGGAGTTATAACGGGGTGTCCGTAATGTCAGGTTATCTGGAGTTGTAGCGGGGTGTCCGTAATGTCAGGTTATCTGGAGTTATAACGGGGTGTCCGTAATGTCAGGTTATCTGGAGTTGTAGCGGGGTGTCCGTAATGTCAGGTTATCTGTAGTTATAGCGGGAGTGCCCGTAATGTCAGGTTATCTGTAGTTATAGCCGGGTGCCCGTAATGTCAGGTTATCTATAGTTGTAGCGGGGTGTCCGTAATGTCAGGTTATCTGTAGTTATAGCGGGAGTGCCCGTAATGTCAGGTTATCTGTAGTTATAGCGGGGTGTCTGTAATGTCAGGTTATCTGTAGCTATAGTGGGGTGTTCGTAATGTCAGGTTATCTGTAGTTATAGCGGGGTGTCCGTAATGTCAGGTTATCTGTAGTTGTAGCGGGGTGTTCGTAATGTCCGGTTATCTGTAGTTGTTGCGGGGTGTCCGTAATGTCAGGTTATCTGGAGTTATAGCAGGGTGCCCGTAATGTCAGGTTATCTGGAGTTATAGCGGGGTGCCCGTAATGTCAGGTTATCTGTAGTTGTAGCGGGGTGTCCGTAATGTCAGGTTATCTGGAGTTATAGCGGGGTGTCCGTAATGTCAGGCTATCTGTAGTTGTAGCGGGGTGTCCGTAATGTCAGGTTATCTGGAGTTATAACGGGGTGTCCGTAATGTCAGGTTATCTGGAGTTGTAGCGGGGTGTCCGTAATGTCAGGTTATCTGGAGTTATAACGGGGTGTCCGTAATGTCAGGTTATCTGGAGTTGTAGCGGGGTGTCCGTAATGTCAGGTTATCTGTAGTTATAGCGGGAGTGCCCGTAATGTCAGGTTATCTGTAGTTATAGCCGGGTGCCCGTAATGTCAGGTTATCTATAGTTGTAGCGGGGTGTCCGTAATGTCAGGTTATCTGTAGTTATAGCGGGAGTGCCCGTAATGTCAGGTTATCTGTAGTTATAGCGGGGTGTCTGTAATGTCAGGTTATCTGTAGCTATAGTGGGGTGTTCGTAATGTCAGGTTATCTGTAGTTATAGCGGGGTGTCCGTAATGTCAGGTTATCTGTAGTTGTAGCGGGGTGTTCGTAATGTCCGGTTATCTGTAGTTGTTGCGGGGTGTCCGTAATGTCAGGTTATCTGGAGTTATAGCAGGGTGCCCGTAATGTCAGGTTATCTGGAGTTATAGCGGGGTGTGCGTAATGTCAGGTTATCTGGAAATATAGCGGGGTGTTCGTAATGTCAGGCTATCTGTAGTTGTAGCGGGAGTGCCAGTAATGTCAGTTTATCTGGAGTTATAGCGGGGTGTTCGTAATGTCAGGCTATCTGTAGTTGTAGCGGGGTGTCCGTAATGTCAGGTTATCTGTGGTTGTAGCGGGGTGTTCGTAATGTCAGGCTATCTGTAGTTATAGCGGGGTGTCCGTAATGTCAGGTTATCTGTGGTTGTAGCGGGGTGTTCGTAATATCAGGCTATCTGTAGTTATAGCGGGATGTCCGTAATGTCAGGTTATCTGTTGTTATAGTGGGATGTCCGTAATGTCAGGTTATCTGTTGTTATTGCGGGATGTCCGTAATGTCAGGTTATCTGTAGTTATAGCGGGGTGTCCGTAATGTCCGGTTATCTGTAGTTGTAGCGGGGTGCCCGTAATGTCAGGTTATCTGTAGTTATAGCGGGGTGTCCGTAATGTCAGGTTATCTGGAGTTATAGCGGGGTGCCCGTAATGTCAGGTTATCTGGAGTTATAGCGGGGTGTCCGTAATGTCAGGTTATCTGGAAATATAGCGGGGTGTTCGTAATGTCAGGCTATCTGTAGTTGTAGCCGGAGTGCCCGTAATGTCAGTTTATCTGGAGTTATAGCGGGGTGTTCGTAATGTCAGGTTATCTGTAGTTATAGCAGGAGTGCCCGTAATGTCAGGTTATCTGTAGTTATAGCGGGGTGTTTGTAATGTCAGGTTATCTGTAGTTATAGCGGGGTGTTCGTAATGTCAGGTTATCTGTAGTTATAGCGGGGTGTTTGTAATGTCAGGTTATCTGTAGTTATAGCGGGATGTCCGTAATGTCAGGTTATCTGTTGTTATAGCGGGATGTCCGTAATGTCAGGTTATCTGTTGTTATTGTGGGATGTCCGTAATGTCCGGTTATCTGTAGTTGTAGCGGGGTGCCCGTAATGTCAGGTTATCTGTAGTTATAGCGGGGAGTCCGTAATGTCACGTTATCTGGAGTTATAGCGGGGTGCCCGTAATGTCAAGTTATCTGGAGTTATAGCGGGGTGTCCGTAATGTCAGGTTATCTGGAAATATAGCGGGGTGTTCGTAATGTCAGGCTATCTGTAGTTGTAGCGGGAGTGCCCGTAATGTCAGTTTATCTGGAGTTATAGCGGGGTGTTCGTAATGTCAGGCTATCTGTAGTTGTAGCGGGGTGTCCGTAATGTCGGCTTATCTGTAGTTATAGCGGGGTGTTTGTAATGTCAGGTTATCTGTAGTTGTAGCGGGGTGTCCGTAATGTCAGGTTATCTGTGGTTGTAGCGGGGTGTTCGTAATGTCAGGCTATCTGTAGTTATAGCGGGGTGTCCGTAATGTCAGGTTATCTGTAGTTATAGCAGGAGTGCCCGTAATGTCAGGTTATCTGTAGTTATAGCGGGGTGTTTTAATGTCAGGTTATCTGTAGTTATAGCGGGGTGTTCGTAATGTCAGGTTCTCTGTAGTTATAGCGGGGTGTTTGTAATGTCAGGTTATCTGTAGTTATAGCGGAATGTCCGTAATGTCAGGTTATCTGTTGTTATAGCGGGATGTCCGTAATGTCAGGTTATCTGTTGTTATTGCGGGATATCCGTAATGTCAGGTTATCTGTAGTTATAGCGGGGTGTCCGTAATGTCCGGTTATCTGTAGTTGTAGCGGGGTGCCCGTAATGTCAGGTTATCTGTAGTTATAGCGGGGTGTCCGTAATGTCAGGTTATCTGGAGTTATAGCGGGGTGCCCGTAATGTCAGGTTATCTGGAGTTATAGCGGGGTGTCCGTAATGTCAGGTTATCTGGAAATATAGCGGGGTGTTCGTAATGTCAGGCTATCTGTAGTTGTAGCGGGAGTGCCTGTAATGTCAGTTTATCTGGAGTTATAGCGGGGTGTTCGTAATGTCAGGCTATCTGTAGTTGTAGCGGGGTGTCCGTAATGTCAGGTTATCTGTGGTTGTAGCGGGGTGTTCGTAATGTCAGGCTATCTGTAGTTATAGCGGGGTGTCCGTAATGTCAGGTTATCTGTAGTTATAGCGGGATGTCCGTAATGTCAGGTTATCTGTTGTTATAGCGGGATGTCCGTAATGTCAGGTTATCTGTTGTTATTGCGGGATGTCCGTAATGTCAGGTTATCTGTAGTTGTAGCGGGGTGTCCGTAATGTCAGGTTATCTGGAGTTATAGCGGGGTGCCCGTAATGTCAGGTTATCTGGAGTTATAGCGGGGTGTCCATAATGTCAGGTTATCTGGAAATATAGCGGGGTGTTCGTAATGTCAGGCTATCTGTAGTTGTAGCGGGAGTGCCCGTAATGTCAGTTTATCTGGAGTTATAGCGGGGTGTTCGTAATGTCAGGCTATCTGTAGTTGTAGCGGGGTGTCCGTAATGTCGGCTTATCTGTAGTTATAGCGGGGTGTTTGTAATGTCAGGTTATCTGTAGTTATAGCGGGGTGTCCGTAATGTCAGGTTATCTGTAGTTATAGCGGGATGTCCGTAATGTCAGGTTATCTGTTGTTATAGCGGGATGTCCGTAATGTCAGGTTATCTGTTGTTATTGCGGGATGTCCGTAATGTCAGGTTATCTGTAGTTATAGCGGGGTGTCCGTAATGTCCGGTTATCTGTAGTTGTAGCGGGGTGCCCGTAATGTCAGGTTATCTGTAGTTATAGCGGGGTGTCCGTAATGTCAGGTTATCTGGAGTTATAGCGGGGTGCCCGTAATGTCAGGTTATCTGGAGTTATAGCGGGGTGTCCATAATGTCAGGTTATCTGGAAATATAGCGGGGTGTTCGTAATGTCAGGCTATCTGTAGTTGTAGCGGGAGTGCCCGTAATGTCAGTTTATCTGGAGTTATAGCGGGGTGTTCGTAATGTCAGGCTATCTGTAGTTGTAGCGGGGTGTCCGTAATGTCGGCTTATCTGTAGTTATAGCGGGGTGTTTGTAATGTCAGGTTATCTGTAGTTATAGCGGGGTGTCCGTAATGTCAGGTTATCTGTAGTTATAGCAGGAGTGCCCGTAATGTCAGGTTATCTGTAGTTATAGCGGGGTGTTTGTAATGTCAGGTTATCTGTAGTTATTGCGGGGTGTTCGTAATGTCAGGTTATCTGTAGTTATAGCGGGGTGTTTGTAATGTCAGGTTATCTGTAGTTATAGCGGGGTGTCCGTAATGTCAGGTTATCTGTAGTTATAGCGGGGTGTTCGTAATGTCGGGTTATCTGTAGTTGTAGCGGGGTGTCCGTAATGTCAGGTTATCTGTAGTTGTAGCGGGGTGTCCGTAATGTCAGGTTATCTGTAGTTATAGCGGGGTGTCCGTAATGTCAGGTTATCTGTGTAGTTATAGCGGTAGTGTCCGTAATGTCAGGTTATCTGTAGTTATTGCGGGGTGTTTGTAATGTCAGGTTATCTGTAGTTATAGCAGTAGTGCCCGTAATGTCCGGTTATCTGTAGTTGTAGCGGGGTGTTCCTAATGTCAGGTTATCTGTAGTTATAGCGGAGTGTTCGTAATGTCAGGTTATCTGTAGGTATAGCGGGCTGTTCGTAATGTCAGATTATCTGTAGTTATAGCGGGGTGTCCGTAATGTCAGGTTATCTGTAGTTGTAGCGGGGTGTTCGTAATGTCCGGTTATCTGTAGTTGTAGCGGGGTGTCCGTAATGTCAGGTTATCTGTGTAGTTATAGCGGTAGTGTCCGTAATGTCAGGTTATCTGGAGTTATAGCGGGGTGTCCGTAATGTCCGGTTATCTGTAGTTATAGCAGGAGTGCCCGTAATGTCCGGTTATCTGTAGTTGTAGCGGGGTGCCCGTAATGTCAGGTTATCTGTAGTTGTAGCGGGGTGTCCGTAATGTCAGGTTATCTGGAGTTATAGCGGCGTGCCCGTAATGTCAGGTTATCTGTAGTTGTAGCGGGGTGTCCGTAAAGTCAGGTTATCTGGAGTTATAGCGGGGTGTCCGTAATGTCAGGCTATCTGAGATATGTCCAGAAATGCAGGCAAATACGAAAATGGCAAATTTTACTAAATTTAGTCAAGCCATTTGACGAAAATGACGAATTTGGCGAAAATGACGAAACTGACGAAATTTCGTCAAGATTATTGAGGAACTTGGAAGATTTTATGCGAATGAGCTGGCTCAGAGGGCCCGTCGAAAGCGACGAATTTGACGAAAACGACGAATTTGGCAAAAATGACGAAACTGACGAAATTTCGCCAAGGTTTTTGACGAACTTGGAAGATTTTATGCGAATGAGCTGGCTCAGAGGGCCCGACGAAAGCGAAGGATTTGACGAAAATGACGAATTTGGCGAAAATGACGAAACTGACGAAATTTCGCCAAGGTTTTTGACGAACTTGGAAGATTTTATGCGAATGAGCTGGCTCAGAGGGCCCGTCGAAAGCGACGAATTTGACGAAAACGACGAATTTGGCAAAAATGACGAAACTGACGAAATTTCGCCAAGGTTTTTGACGAACTTGGAAGATTTTATGCGAATGAGCTGGCTCAGAGGGCCCGTCGAAAGCGACGAATTTGACGAAAACGACGAATTTGGCAAAAATGACGAAACTGACGAAATTTTGCCAAGATTTTTGACGAACTTGGAAGATTTTATGCGAATGAGCTGGCTCAGAGGGCCCGACGAAAGCGAAGGATTTGACGAAAATGACGAATTTGGCGAAAATGACGAAACTGACGAAATTTCGCCAAGATTTTTGACGAACTTGGAAGATTTTATGCGAATGAGCTGGCTCAGAGGGTCCGTCGAAAGCGACGGATTTGACGAAAACGATGAATTTGGCAAAAATGACGAAACTGACGAAATTTCGCCAAGGTTTTTGACGAACTTGGAAGATTTTATGCGAATGAGCTGGCTCAGAGGGCCCTTCGAAAGCGACGGATTTGACGAAAATGATGAATTTGGCGAAAATGACGAAACTGACGAAATTTTGCCAAGATTTTTGACGAACTTGGAAGATTTTATGCGAATGAGCTGGCTCAGAGGGCCCGACGAAAGCGACGGATTTGACGAAAACGACGAATTTGGCGAAAATGACGAAACTGACGAAATTTCGCCAAGATTTTTGACGAACTTGGAAGATTTTATGTGAATGAGCTGGCTCAGAGGGCCCGACGAAAGCGACGGATTTGACGAAAACGACAAATTTGGCAAATATGACGAAATTTCGCTTAGGTTTTTTATGAAATTGAAAGATTTGATGGAAATGAGCTGGCTCAGAGGGCCCGACGAAAGTGGCAGATTCGACAAAAACTGCGGATTTGGCAAAACTGACAAAATTTCGTTAAGGTTTTTGACGAAATTGGAAGATTTTATGCAAATGAGCTGGCTGTCGCAGTTCATCAGACTGTAAAATCTGTTATCTGATCACATAGTGACAAACATGCAGGCAGGGTATCATTATGGTGAACTTTTGTAGCTGAGGACACTTTGTAATGTCTATCATGGAGTAGCAGGGCCCCTCTGCCTGTGTCACAAATACTATATTTGACAGACTTAATTGTCATTTTCATTTACTTCATATATGAAAGAATTATGTGTGTTATGGTGAACTTTTATAGTTGAGGACACTTTGTGATGCCTATCATGGAGCAGCAAATTGTAATAATTTGCAATAACTATTACTAACAGTTATTTAAAAATTCTGCATCGACAATCCAAAACATTAGGGTAAAAGTTTGTTAGATTGAGACCAAATATTATAGTCTCCATATCAGTTGTTATTTGGGTAATTATCACGGGAGGTGCATTGCGTATATGCCAATTCTCCTGGATTTGGAACTAATCTCCTGGTTTCTCAACAACTCACAAAAGCTTCCTATTTTTCATCTCTAACAGGGTGACATCTTTGCATTGCATGACCAAACAACGGTTTTGATGTAGACTAGAACAAAAAGGTCGATCGAGAAGCAGTGCAGTCATACATTTCCCATTCATTTTATTTAGTACATGTGAAGATTATATAGACATAGTATTATCATAATTCCAGATTTTAAAGTGCTACTGCGATCAAATTTTTTATTTCCTTTTTTTACATCTTCGTGTACAATTATACTTTCTTACTCGTCTTGCCAAATTTCAATCCATTACGAACATCAGAAGTCATTTTATTTTAACATTTATGTTCGAGAATTTACGGCCGCCATTAATCAACCGTGTTCCATGCTTGGTTGCGAAAGGGATAAAGTGACGTCAAAGGCTCAAACATACCTCACGGGTTGAAATTATAATAACAATAAGTATTGAAAATCACGCGAAAACGCAACAAAAACATTGGACTTGTTCTTCGTGCAATTTTCTATGCTCATTGTTATTATAATTTAAACCCGTGAGGTATGTTTGAGCCTTTGACGTCACTTTATCCTATTCGCAACCAGGCCTTGGAACAAGGTTGATTAATGGCGGCCGTAAATTCTCGGACATAAATGTTTAAATAAAATGACTTCTGATGTTCGTAATGGATTGAAATTTGGCAAGATAAGTAAGAAAGTCTAATTGTACACGAAGATGTAAAAATATGAAAATCAAAAATTTGATCGCAGTAGCACTTTAAGGTAATCACCTCTTCCAAAAATGATAAATAAGATGGTGCAGGGATGTAGCTAAGATATCCAACAGGTGGACTTTTGTTCATCACAGGCGGAAAATTTTGGTAAAAAAAAGAGAGAAAAAGTTATAAGCAGACAGTTTTCCAGGCGCAAAAAAATCAAGAAAACTCAGTCTTCACTGGTGGTTATTCTTTCCGCCTATTATTTACATCCCTGATGGTGGGAAACATTTACTTTACATTAAGATAAAAGATTATGGAAATTGAGATATCTCAGTGCCTGTGAAATAAAAAATTTACACCATGGAGAGTGCTAATTATAATGTGCCATTTGTTTTCATTGGTTATAAGGTTTTGTGAAACCCACTGACTTGTTTGTTTTATTAACATGCATACACATCGTTTGTGCAGACAGGAAAGAGATTAATGTGGCAATCTTTACATTGGGTGTTAACAAAACTGGAATTTAGCAAATCTTATTTCAAAAAAGAGGAAAACAAGTTATTAACCAAATAAACTCGAAATGATAATAAGAAATAAAGCAGATTTTTCAATGAAGTTGTTTCTATGGTTATTTCAAAACAAAGAGGTGAAGATTGCCAATAAAAAGCGAAGATCTTTTTTGCGTTTATTGAACGCTTAGGGTAAAAGGTTTACGTCAAATACGAGGTAGCAAAATAACAAAACTTTGTGGAAAAAATGTTACATTCCTGATTTGTTATTATAAGTTTGACTGGTTGGGCACCAGTAACGTATTTCAATGCAATCTGATCTGATGTTATTGGATTTTTTCCAAGTACTATGTTATTCCATTTTGTTATTATTAAAGATCATACACCCTCTATTAAGCGGACACCAGTTTGGGTCCCAAAATTTGCTTCCCATATTTACTGAAATTGAGCGGTCTGTTTTCAGTGGACCCCTCTATTAACTCTTAAGTTACTCTTTAGTTGAGGTTCTTAATAACATTTGGAGTGATACAAATGAACACCCCATAAGAGGGTATAAGTATATATTTTGGATCCTCGTTAATTATTAATGTAAATAAAGTTAATTATTAACAGGGCATCAATTGACAACAGAAAGAACTTCTTTTTGGCTGATTTGCCTATTATTTCAATGCATATTACATATTCTTATACTGCAAACATACAGTGTAGTGTCCATTAATCCATCTGTGACATTTTAGGCTCTCTCTCAATGCTAATATATAACAAAGTAAAGAAAAAAGTACTAATAAAAAGGCTAAATTATTAATTAATTGACAAATGCAAAAAATGACCAAATTTTTGGATGATGGTTGCAAGGATTGTACCCTCTGCTCATCATAACAATACAATTTTATCATTTTCTTTTTTTAAATTTTAGCTTTTATTATCATTTAATAAATTGTTAGCTTTATATAAATTTTAAATATTAAATATATTTTAGGTTTTAGATTAATATTAGATATTTTATACTTTTTTATGTGTCCCCAAATTAGTATGGGTTTACCCAGGCTATAAGGTCTTTTGACACTTAAATAAAGTTTCTATGTTTCTATTAATATTTGCCTTGACTATGCAGATAATGCCTTACTACATGAATTTCAGAGTCACACTCGTACACAAACGTAATGATTTTCGTCTTCATTACTGAAACCTGATTCCTCGGCGTCTGCTACATCATTCTGTGGTAATTCTTCCTCTCTCATAATAGTGAAAGCATTCTATCACGATCATTTGGAAAGCCCAAGTACACATGGTTATCATCGATCGACTCATCTTCGGATTCTCAGCTATCAAAGTTACTCTCAGGATCTTCATTTTCAGCTTAAATCCACTCCAAGGTTTCTTCACGTGTCAAATGTGAGGTCATTTAAATTTCACCGCGATCGAATGTCATAAACACGCGAATATTCCTAAAAACCTACGAGAAATCTTCCAAATTCTCGCTCAGCTCCCTCGCTTGAAGGTAATGGGATATGATCTATTTACAATTTGTCAATTAATTGTTACCCCCTCTAACCCAAAATTTTACCTTTGAAAATCACGTGTCCTAGGAACCGAAATATAG
Source organism: Dendrophyllia cribrosa (assembly GCA_024195265.1). Classification (NCBI taxonomy): domain Eukaryota; kingdom Metazoa; phylum Cnidaria; class Anthozoa; order Scleractinia; family Dendrophylliidae; genus Dendrophyllia; species Dendrophyllia cribrosa. The sequence continues at coordinate 5,804,596 of JAJLRJ010000002.1, read as the reverse complement.
GTTTCTATCACAGGGTCCAGAGAAGCTCTATTTGATCGTACAAGATGCTATTTTTTTTGAATCGTCGCCGTTTTGAAAGTTAAACTGATTGCGTGACACAAAATATGTACCGCGGGCCAAATACGGGCTTGGAAGCTGCGAAGTCGGTGTACAGAGCAGGGCTGAAAAACGACTGCGCATGCGTGTATTTGACGCCGCGATCGGCTCGATCGGCGTGATTTTGTGTTTCAACCGAACAAAGAATCTTCGTAGAGCAATACCGTCGTTCTGCAGTTATTTTTGTCTCCTTCTAGTTGTTGTTTCTTCCCGACGCGGTTAATTTGTGTTCCTACAGTCACACTTTAGTGGTCCTGTTAAAACATGGAGGTTAGAAATCTGATAAAAGGTAAGAAATTTTAAAACATAGCATCATTGCTCCACGAAACTTGAATCTTATGAGCCGATGTCATGTAAGCATATATTCATTCCTTATCCTAATTTCGATAATTAATGTGGCCTTTTAGCATCAAAATAGGGAACAGAAAACACAAAGGAAATTATATTAACGTCGTCTTAACTTATCGACTCAAACAACCTTTCTCTGCTGGGAAAATATTAGCTTGTTCGTTTCAAGTTTATGGCGCCAGAGATTCAAACTCTACGAGCAGAGCTATAAATATACATTTGTGTAAGCTTAAGTTAAGCTTAATATGCTGCAAACTTCAACTGTTCCGATAGAAAATGAATACAAGCAGTACCGAAGAAAATTCCCAGTCGCATATCAGATTTTATTGGATCTGAAATCGTAATTATTGATTTATAACATAAACTTTAATAAATTAACCCAATTTATTAATTTACACGACCCACAAGCTGTATTTAACTGCTGTAAATCCGAACAAGAAAAAAGCAGAGTAAAACACAATGAAAAGGCATCAGATCAATAAAAAACAGCCAGTGAAATGCTGACTTTGGAACTTCTCACGTCTGGTGGTGATCCATAAGCAAGCGCTGCTTCTCTCGTTCAAAACTTCTTCTTTTAGAGACAGCTGTTTTCTAAATTCATTAACATACTTCAAGTATACAGTTTTTGTCTAAACATATAAAGAATTTGTTAACAAAAGGGACGGAAGAAATAAAAATATATCAATTTTTATACATTTCATTTAATTATTTATTAAAATGTTTTTTTACTTAATTTTATTTTTGTAATGATATAAATCTGATTAATTTTATTAGTAAAACTGTGTTTACTTTATAACCTCTTATAAAATGTTATTATATTGTTTACAAAAGCAAGACACATTTTGCAAACAAAAATCAGTTAATAATGACCATACAATCTATCATGTAATCACCGATTTTGTCCATTTTTGTTCGAGTTTTATGAAGAAACCATAATAATAGCATAAAATTATGCGGGGCGGGTCATACTTAGACAGGGGATGGAAGAGGACAAAACAGAAGAAAGAAAACAGCTAATGATATTGGTTTTATTTTTTTGGCTCTTTAACACTCGTACCATATTTCCTGGAATAATAGCCGGGGGCGATTATTAGTTTTCACTCAACAAAGAGGCAATTATTCGAGGGGAGGCGACTAATGGACTGAGGCGGTTATTTCAAATATTGCTAGCTGGAAGTGCTAATGTGCTAATAGTAAGAGAGTTCCAAAAAATGGGTTATTCCAGAAAAAATCCACACACCCCCGACGGATGGGGTCCTTTTTTAACCCCCCCTCTCACCTGGATTTCCTGAAGCACAAGACCCCCCCTCCCAACTGGATTTCCAAGGTGGAAGACCCCCCCTCCCGCCTGGATTTCCGGAAAAAAAATAAAAGGCTTAAATTTAATTTATTTTTAATGGAAAATACACGCAATCACGTCTAAATGTTTTTGTCGTTAAATGTTCACTTTTTTTCTGGTAAAGGTAAATACGAAATAAATTGTGGCTGTAAGTAATAAGCATCTGTTAAAGCAGAAGCTAGTACGGCAGCAGAGGTCTCGGAGGGGTCAAATACACAAACCTGAGGGAAATTATTTAGCCAGAAAAACAAACCTTGCAACAAAGACACTGGAATTTGACGTTTTTCTTTCAAGGACTTTTTAAAAATTTGAAAAAGAGGCAAACTAGGTTGATAATTTAAAAAGTAAACCTTAAAAAATACAAAGTGCGAATGCGTGAATGTGAATCAGTTGTTTTTTTTTTATTTACACCAAACAACCGAGTTTTCAAAGTTATACACTTTGGCGCGCAGGCTCTGGGTACGAGTAGAAATGTGTCAGGCGTTTCACGCTCTTCGCGCGCGGGCTCTGGGTACGAGTAGAAATGTGTCAGGCGTTTCACGCTCTTCGTGACAACAACGTTGCGACGAGTTCCTTCAAGCCCGTTCTTTAGTATCTTGTTCGCGTTTTCTGCTATAAAAGGACCTGTAAAGCAACTTAGATTATCATTTATGTCAGGTGAGAAATATATGAACAAAACATTTTTACTATTTTCAGGGTCTGAAAGCGCTTAAGTGTCATCGAACTAAACGTTTGATTTGTATCAACTATCGGTCGAAATGACCCCTTGCAGAAGACTTTTTTAAGGTCAACCCCCCCTCCCGCCTGGATTTCCGGAGTCTTCGACCCCCCCTCCCGCGAGAATTTCCAGAATCCCATCCGTCGGGGGGGTGTGGATTTTTTCTGGAACAACCCAATAAATGAAAGAGTGACAAATACATGTGTGTCACTATATTTGAAAAACTATTTGAAACTGTGCTTTTGTGACTTTTCTGTAATGATTGTTATTGTAATGATTAAATCAAAACTTGTTTCGTACACAAGAAGTAAAATTCTTAACCTGACTGGGAGGAGGTGAAACAAATCAATCAATCAATCCTTTATTTAACGTGGTCAGTACGCTTAGCTTAAGAGCTAGTTTCCAGGTATGCCACGAAAATAATGAAGATAAAAGGTACAAAATAAAACTTCATTAGAAGTGTATAAATTTAAGATAAGCTATAATTAAAAAACAAGAAGAAGGGGATGGGGGGGGATTAATTGAGGGAGGTCATTATTTCAAATATTTCCAACAAAGAGTAGCAATTATCTGAGGAGGGTGATTAATCAAGGGACGGCTATTATCCTAGAAAATATGGTCCAAATTATTGGGGGCAGATGTAATGTATGGGGGGGGGGGGGGGGACTTCAGTTCAATAAAAAACAGCCAGTGACATTGTAATGGTTTTATTGTATGCATTAGCCTGGCAGTATTAGTCAGGGATAGACAGTGGTTGTAAATAAAAAATTATTAATGTATTAAAAAAATGTTATAATAGTTTCTTTCGGGAGGGTGTACAGGCAGGAGCATAGGGTTAAAAAATGTGAAGGTTTGTCTTATTAAATATCTAACTTATAATATGTGGAAGGCAAAATAGTAATATAGACTAGCAAAAATGCTGACATGCATTTTTATTACCCCATTCAGGTGGATGAAGGACTTGCAACCTATTCCAGGAAAGCAGTGTAAAAGACAAGCACTAAACAGCTGACGAAAACCACTTTTGTATTAATATATTTAATAAAAAATAAAAATTTTAATAAAACCACATGCTGTACTGTTTGATTTGGTTACCAGAGAAAGGGGAATCCCCCTTTTTTAAAAAAGATATTACATATTGTCCAGTTTTGTATTCAGTCCATCAACCAATCTGCCTCTAGTCAAACAAAAGCCAATACAAAAACGGGTTTCAGCAGGCTTCAGCAAAAAAAAGATAAAGAGCTTTATGTCAAACATGTTTTTCTTTAGCATGATCAATAAAATATAAAAGTAGACATCACCCTTTCAAGAGGATTATAATCTTGTACATTTTAAAACAGCTCATCTACTGTTTTGTAGCATTGTTTGTACCACCTCACACCAGAATGATAAGCAGGTACATGGGATCCAATACGGTCAAACATTGGAAAACTTCTTTCCGGAATATTTTGGCTGTGTTGCTGGTTTGAGTGGACAGGCGCAAAGGCTGTTGGTTTCGATTGGTTTCTCGAATATTCCTCCCTGTTCCGCGTACAGGCCCAACCATCCGTGTTTCCGCCAACATATCTCGAAAAAGTCGAACTGAATCTTCTCATTTTCCCTCTATAATCTTATCCTGTTCGAGTCTTCTTGTGGAACCAGCAAGTTTGACCATCGGAAAATTCGATAAATTGGGACGAGAGTTGAAGCAACCCGCACAAGCTGCATTTCGCGCCGCGGACTCGTCACTTCGCAGAAAATTTTCAAGCGGTGTACAGCAAAAAAAGTTTGGTGTACAAAACATACGTTGTGTCTCTTCAACTGGACTAACTGTTATGAAAGTTTCGAGCTAAAGTTTGCAGGATAACTCTTGATCTGCATAACAAACGTAGCGGCTTTCACATTTTTTGGAGTGCCGCGAAAATTTTCTCACGAACGAGCGGACTCGATAACGCTTTTCAACACGAGAACAATTTTTTTAAACGTTCAACACACCCTAATTTTTCTTAAAATAGAATTTTTTACTCGAAAATACTGATAAATTTATTATCTTTTTAAAACTGACCTTATCTTTTGAGTTTAAATCCCAAACTATTTTTTCGCCTGAATTGCAGTCATTTTGAACCCCCCCGCGCTTGAGCCCACGTTCATTGCCGCGTGCCACTGGCGCGTGCGGAGTCGTTTTTCAGCCCTGTCGGTGTACAGCACTTCGTTCCTCGTTGTCGGCACTTCGTGCCTCGTTGCTTTCCGAAGATATTTGCGCCCTTGCCTGCGGGGGCCTGCGGTACCAGTTACGATCAAATAGAGCTCCTCTAGACCCTGTGTTTCTATTTTGTTATACAATGTAAACAAATGTGCATTTCTGGTATATAGAACGAGAAATATAGGCTATGTGTCGTTTTTGTCATCAGTCTCGCGGCATGTTTTTAGAACGAGGAATACATGTTATTTTTATTTTTAAGCGCAGCATGCTTTTGAATGAATTAGTTTACGTACCGCCTAGCCGGCAACATACCCGGCCTGGGTGCCAGAGGTCACTAAGAGTTTTTTTTTCTAGTAAAAACCGGCAAACCGGCGAGTTTGAGCGGCGAAGCCGCGCAATGAGATGCAAGCTTCTTCTAACCGTTTATGCGGTTAATTTCACTCATGATATTCAGAGAACGGACCTCTGGATCCAGGGTGCCGACAACACAGAAGTTATTCGAAATGGAACTAAAGATATTTGTTCTAAAGGGAACGTTATGCATGTTAAAAAGTTTATAGAACGTGGAATATAGGCTATGTGTCATTTTTGTCATCAGTCTCGCGGCATGTTTTTAGAACGAGGAATATACATGTTATTTTTATTTTTAGCGTGGCATGCTTTTGAATGAATTAGTTTCTGCGTTTCGCACTTACCGCGTAGCGGCAACACAGAAGTTATTCGAAATGAAAGGGTATTCTGCAGTTAAGCCAGAAATTCTATCAATGAAGAAACGCATAAAAAGGGGACAACAAGCTTTCATAAACGAAAAATGTATTCACATGAGCACTTGTTTGCCTGAAAAAGCAAAACGCCTAGCTCCAACTTTCGGCTGGAGTAAAATTCATCGAAAGCATTATTCCGTTGGAAGCGTGAATAATTTGCACGCGGCTGATACAAAACACACTGTGTTACTGATAGTAAACAAGCCAAACAATGTCGGCCTAGCAGTAAAAAAACTATGCAAAAGAACTTAGCAAGATAGTGTTTAGGTCTAAGAAAAACCTTTCCAGTTTCAGTGTGTATCAGTATCGGTAGCGTGGTTGTGACATGTAAAATGTGACGTCTGCTTTTTATCAGCCAATTTTTACGGCTATTTTGTACCGAAATTGTGTATGTTTGTTAACATTTCAAGAATGTTATTAGAAATATGCGGAATAACTTAATGTTACGATGTAAATCCTCAATCAAACAATTACACGAAGAGTAAATTTACCGTTTGAAAATCGAGCATACAAGCGTCAAAAATCGCCAAATCCGCCAGCATAATTTTAGCTGATTCGCTGATTTGACGAAATTTCGCCAAAATCGCCAAATCCGCCAAATCCGCCATCATAGCAGGGTGACATCTATTAAAATCATTTGCATAATTTTGGCTCATTCGACGAATTTGACGAAATTTCGCCAAAATCGCCAAATCCGCCAAAATCGCCAAATCCGCCAAATCCGCCATCATAGCAGGGTGACATCTATTAAAATCATTTGCATAATTTTGGCTGATTTGACGAATTTGACAAAATTTCGCCAAAATCGCCAAATCCGCCAAAATCACCGAATCGTTTGCATAATTTTAGCTGTTTTTACGGTTTGACGAATTTGACGAAATTTCGCCAAAATCGCCATTTTCGTAGTTGCCTGCATTTCTGGACATAAGTGGGCTATCTGTAGTTGTAGCGGGGTGTCCGTAATGTCAGGTTATCTGGAGTTATAGCGGGGTGTCCGTAATGTCAGGTTATCTGTTGTTGTAGTGGGGTGTTCGTAATGTCAGGCTATCTGTAGTTATAGCGGGGTGTCCGTAATGTCAGGTTATCTGTAGTTGTAGCGGGGTGTCCGTAATGTCAGGTTATCTGTAGTTATAGCGTGGTGTCCGTAATGTCAGGTTATCTGTGGTTGTAGCGGGGTGTTCGTAATGTCAGGCTATCTGTAGTTATAGCGGGGTGTCCGTAATGTCAGGTTATCTGTAGTTGTAGCGGGGTGTCCGTAATGTCAGGTTATCTGTAGTTATAGCGGGGTGTCCGTAATGTCAGGTTATCTGGAGTTATAGCGGGGTGTCCGTAATGTCAGGTTATCTGTAGTTATAGCGGGGTGTTCGTAATGTCAGGTTATCTGTGTAGTTATAGCGGTAGTGTCCGTAATGTCAGGTTATCTGTAGTTATAGCGGGGCGTTCGTAATGTCGGATTATCTGTAGTTATAGCGGAGCTCTCGCTGGCCGAAGGCTCGCTGCGTAACCCCATACTCATACAACCTATGTCCGTCATTTTTCATGGTTGCAATGTCAGGTTATCCGTAGTTATAGCAGGGCGTTCGTAATGTGAGGTTATCTGTAGTTATAGCGTGGTGTTCGTAATGTGAGGTTATCTGTAGTTATAGCGTGGTGTTCGTAATGTGAGGTTATCTGTAGTTATAGCGGGGTTTTCGTAATGTTAGGTTATCTGTAGTTATAGTGGGGTTTTCGTAATGTCAGGTTATCTGTAGTTATAGCGGGATGTTCGTAATGTCCGGTTATGTGTAGTTATAGCGGGGTGTTCGTAATGTCAGGTTATCTGTAGTTATAGCGGGGTGTTTGTAATGTCAGGTTATCTGTAGTTATAGCGGGGTTTTCGTAATGTCAGGTTATCTGTTGTTATAGCGGGGTGTCCGTAATGTCAGGTTATCTGTAGTTATAGCGGGGTGTTCGTAATGTCAGGGTATCTGTAGTTGTAGCGGGGAGTCCGTAATGTCAGGTTATCTGTAGTTATAGCGGGGTGTTCGTAATGTCAGGTTATCTGTGTAGTTATAGCGGTAGTGTCCGTAATGTCAGGTTATCTGTAGTTATAGCGGAGCTCTCGCTGGCCGAAGGCTCGCTGCGTAACCCCATACTCATACAACCTATGTCCGTCATTTTTCATGGTTGCATTTTTCATGGTTGCAATGTCAGGTTATCTGTAGTTATAGCAGGGCGTTCGTAATGTGAGGTTATCTGTAGTTATAGCAGTGGTTGTAGTGGTTATCTGTGTTGTCGCGGGGTGTCCTTAATGTGAGGTTTTCTACAGTTATAGTGGGGTGTCCGTAATGTTGGGCTATGTGTAGTTTAGCGGGTGTCCACAAGACAGTAGTTGATTGTATGCTAATTAGGTAATCATTACGCAAAATTGTAACGACAAATCCAATGAAGTTGTGATTGTTTGTCTTTGAAAGGTATGAATACCGAGGACTACAAATACAAATGGGGCGGGGAGGACTGGGACCTACTGGATCGTGTCCTGAATGCGAAGTTGGAAGTCGAACGAATCAAGTATCCAGGCCTCTATCATCATTATCATAACAAACAAAAGAATTGGAATTAACCACGCTTATAGAGATTGGAGAGTACTGTGTTAGCGAGTTCTGACTGCTGTTGGCCCTCGAAGCATTGGACAGTGATCGGGGGATAACAGGGGATATTAAGTTAAGCTAAAAGTGCAAGAGAAATATCCTTGTTACAGTTCTTTATAGCTCTTCTACTGTATATTTCATAGGTTGCCTTCCTCATTGAAAGAGCTAGTATTAATTTTATAGAGAAAACGATCGAAGATCTTATTCGAAAAAGGTTCCGTTGCCAAGTTTAATTTCACCCAGTACACAGCTGTTACAAGAACGCTAAAATAAGACTACAATCGCACCCTATTATTTAAAAGCTTGAGACAACCGAAAACGTTGCTGAATAATCGCAAAAGATTGGAAAATCCCAGCAAAAACTATAAACAACGAAAGAACAAAATGTTTGTGTAAATGTTTGTGTAGCCTTTTTAGTGCCTAATTTGTGAATTTCATATATTTTATACCGATTTGTTTTCTCGTATTTCTAAGTATGATAAAGTTCAGTGTATGTACAAACGACCAAGTTTCATGTGTATAGTCTCGACAGTATTTTGCTTTAGAATCAACTATTTAACTTGTATACACCTAATTCAATAAAGGTTGCTTTGGCAATTGGTCATTGGTAATTGGGCATTGGCATTTGGGCATACGGAACACAATGCAATGCTTCGCTTGAGTGACCGCCAAACAATAGCTTCCCAATGCCCAATTACCAATGACCAAAGCAACCTTTTTTGAATTAGGTATATTATTGCATTCTAAACTCTAATTTCTAAGCCTTTTTTAGGGGAGTATTTTCTCCAGATCGCTAGAGCCTTTCCCCTTAGGCGCTCACAAAATACCGTTGAGCTGTAGACTGGCTCGACATATTTATCCATACCAAGGCACGTAATATCCTGAGGAATACACGCAAGATTATGTTGAGGGTAGTAAAGGGTGGTGGTGCCTGACAGATCACCCACAGGCGGCCTATGGAAGGCCAAATGGTGCAAAATTCAAGAACTCTAATTTGATCACATTCAAGGATAACGATCACATTCAACAACCACATTCACATTCAACATATCTAAATTAATCAATTTCAACAGTCATCTCGATCACATTCAAGGTCACACATCACATTCAACAAGCACATTCACATTCAACATATGTAAATTATCAATCACATTCAACAGACATCTCGATCACATTCAAGAACATTATTTAAATGTCAACATATCCCATAATGTTTTGCGCTACTGTCGACGCAAAATAGACAGGCTGAACACGACTCCCACTCGCCTTTAAATCACAGCTATGAATTTGTTCTCTTCAATTATATTGACCTTTTGATCTCGGCGGATCTCAAATTGATAGCCGGGAGGATTTCATGCTGTCCAGGGCCGTTAAAATTATATCATTTCTTTATGCATTGTTCAGTGCTATACAATTGGCATACATTGCGGTTTCTTTGGCTCACTTTTGTTGCAAGATAAATACTCAGTATCGGCTAAAGTTTGTTATCGCTTTGAAAGCGCTAGGATTGTTAAATTTCTCAGGCCGTGATTTAGTGTCTTGCAACAAAAGTGAGCCGAAGAAACCGCAATGTATGCCAATAGAGCTTGCACCGTACAACGGCATATAAAATAAATAATATAATTCTATAAACGGCTCTGGACAGCATGAAATCCTCCTATCAATATGAGAGATATAAATACGCGGAGATCAAAAGGTCAATGTCATGGAAGAGAACAAACTCATAGCTACTAGCTGTGAGCTAAAGGCGCAAATCTCTGAGACATCTCACTGGGAAAGCTTCATGCTGTTACTAACATGGTATGTAGATACCAGTGTTACAATCATTCACTAAAAGTTTCAGGTTTTAACGATGTTTTGCTTCCGATTTGGAAAGGTCACGCAATTCGTCACGCTATTTCAGATAAGCCGTGAAAATAAACAACATTGAACCAGTTGAAAGTTATTTTTGCATCATACATGCTTATAAGCCGATTTAATGGAACTTATAGTGAATCCAATCTTTTGTGATGGGATTTTTGCGGAATTGGCCGTCATGTTGGTGTAAGTGGTAAAAAGGTCAAGATAGCCGCTCAATACAATGTCTAATATTCGTCCGCCTTTAACTCTTGAACGAAATGCTCTGGCGCTTCAAAATTTGGCCCAGATGTGTAGTTTTTAACCCTCTACAATTCCATAAACATTTTGGAATCGAAATCTGTTTATCAATGCTTCCGGAATTTTGAAGTGCAAGCCAAGAATTATTTTTTTAAGCCACTGGCTACGTCGACAGTAGCGCAAATCATTATGGGATATGTTGACATTTAAAAAATGTTCTTGAATGTGATCGAGATGTCTGTTGAATGTGATTGATAATTTACATATGTTGAATGTGAATGTGCTTTTTGAATGTGATGTGTGACCTTAATTGAATGTGATCGAGATGACTGTTGAAATTGATTAATTTAGATATGTTGAATGTGAATGTGGTTGTTGAATGTGATCGTTATCCTTGAACGTGATCAAATTAGAGTTCTTGAATTTTGCACCATTTGGCCTTCCATAGTAGACTGGCTCGACATATATTTCCATACCAAGGCACGTAATATCCTGAGGAATACACGTAAGATTATGTTGAGGTTAGTAAAGGGTGGTCGTGCCTGCCAGATCACCCACAGGCGGCCAGGCTCCATGGGAGTGATAACTTGTTAAAATTGGCCTCGGATCAGTAACCCACTTACACAAAATCTGCGCATGCAGCTGACTCGCAGATTGAGCTTGGGTGGCCTGTGGATTCCCTTTCAAACAAAATAGATCTTTCATTCCAGTTTCAAATCGTTGATTGAAAATCACAGTTAGTGACAATAAAAAGCCATAAACTGCTTTTTTACCGAATCATTTACTGAAAATCAACACGATTATGTAGCAAGGAGAAAACAGAAATTTCACATTTCATACAAAAAAAATGTGGAAATAAACTAGATGACTCGTCTAAGTAACTTCAGCAACTAAGTAACTTCTTAGTTACTAACTTCACTCCGTTGTCTAATCATAGTTCATAAAGTGCAATGGTTATGAAACCTGAGAAATGTCTTTGTTCGATGTTTTTGTTATCGTTTTTCGGCCTTGATCGTGCTCAACACAATAGACAAATTCGGCTAACGCATTGTTGTACCCAATTCAAATCTTTTGGGATTAGAACTCTTTGTTCGTCATGTTCCCATATCGATGAAGCATTGACATGGAAATTATATGGAAATATTGTGAACAAAGAATCTTATTCCCAGAAGGTTTGAATTGGGTACAACAATGCGTTAGCCGAATTTGTCTATACATGTTGAACTTTTGTTCGAGCAACTGACCAATAGAAATGGTGCTATTAAGTTATTCAGCCATAGCGGAGCTCTGCGGGCCGAAGGCCCGCGCGGAGCCCCATACTCATAGAACCCATGCCCGTCATTTTTCATGGTCATGGCCAGCGGAATGTTTCGCGGGCGGCGTCTGTTACATGTGTGAGCGTCGCGCAAGGCTAGCTCGCGGGCGCGTATGACGTCGCAAAACATGCGCGAATGACGCCACACGCGAGGCTACACAGTCGTCAGCTCGGTAAACACTTTAAAAGTTGGATCTTTCGCAGTGTTAAGCTGAGCAGTAAAGTCGTTATTTCCCTGCATTTTTTCGCGGTTTGCTACTCAAGACAGGGATATTAAATAAGGGATATATTCAGAAGCCGCTTTAGTGGAAAAAGAAGAGCTTTCAGGGATAAAATCTTGCTTCGAGGAACCCTCATAGTTTTCATCAGGAGCAATGCGGGGAGATGCCTTGTTTCTATTACGGATTTCAGAACCGAACAAGCGGAGTTTTAACGAATTTCCAAGCAGTCCAGTGACTTAAAGGTAAAATAAATCACATTTTTGGATGGAAATTTATGTTGATATCAATTTTTGATTGACTCTTCCTTTGTGTTCTCTTAAGTTTTGGAGACATGTTTATGAAACGTGCTCAAATTAAGTCGTGTTGTTATCTTGAATTTCATCGAGGACAGCTCTGCCTTGATGCGCTATAAATGGTACGTGTTTTGCTTTTAAACATAAACTAAGGGAGATTTGAATAAAATTTTTCGAAAGAAGATTGTGTTGTCCATTTTTATGTGTTTGTTCATTCATTACATAGATTGAAAAGCGATTTTATTAGATTTTCTGTCTTCACTCGCGTCGCCTTATGCAAATATGTTTGTGTATTTTTGCAATTTTGAATTCCTAATCAGTTTCTCGGACAATTTTTGACAAACAAAAACTATTTTATTCGGAAAGTAGTCGTACTAATTATTCTAGACAGAGAAAAGTTATTTTTGTGAACTTTTGTATGGTCTAAATGTACTGTGCAGACGGTCGGGTAATACTGTTTTTTTGAGAATTGCTAAAATTGAAAAATAGCCCGGTCGTCAATCTTAATTCTTTTGCTTCCGACCTTTCACCTTAGTTAAGTTTAAGCTTGTTCAAAGTGCGACGCTGTTAGGCTCTGCCTATCTATATATATTAGCGTGTGATCAAAGTACAAAAGATATGCACGGTCAAGTAGGGTTCATCATAAATTGTAGCTCCTTTGTTATCGCCATTGAAGTCTGCAAGGCTTCTTATTTTCCACCAAGCTCAGTTTTCTTTGTTCTTTTCAGGGGAATATATCACATAACCCCGTTCATTACAGTGTCTGAAAAGCTGGGTGCGGCTTTGATTGTAACAGGCGAGAGGCGGGGCTGATAACAATAGCAAAACAAAGGATTATATATTCCCCCCAACGTTTTCACTTGACGTCATAGCCGCCATATTGGTGTTCCCGTACAATGAAAAGAATTTTAATTAACTTCTTTTGTTAGGAACACCAACATGGCTGCCATGCCCTTTGTCATTTGAGTCCCACAGGAATGAGTGAAAACGCTCTATTCCCCCCGACATATTCCCCTCGCCTTAGTCCCCTCGACTTATTCCCCTCATAATTGCGTTCGTCTACGAACGCGATCCTAATTTCGTGTTGAATGTCCTGTATCATGTGTTGGGTGTCCTGTGCACTTTCCTAGCGGAAAAAATCGAGATTTTTTCTCATGCTTGGACAACCCGTCCTCCTCTCTGAATTAACGATTATCGTTAATTCTTAAATTGCTCCGAATTAACGATTATAGTTAATTCCGAACACTGACAGTCTGAAAGGAATTCTGGGAAATCAGCATTTTTGTTGAAAAAGAACAATCCTTAGTGTTCGGACAGGACTCGAACCTACGACCCTACGACCCTTCGCCGACTTATCCTCTCTTCTAACCACTGGACCACCACGCTGCTGGTTGAGCAAACATCAATTTTTTAACATAATAAAATTCATGCGCTTATTCTACACCCTGTAGTAAGCCTATAAAATCACTCGCTTGAAAATAATTTTTGAAAGTAAATGGAAAGGCATGATCACCAAACCTCAACAAAAAGCTAACCATTTGAAATCAGCGCTTAGGCCTAATCACTGTAGATCAATGATATTCTATGCAAGACTCAAATAAATATCTTGCAGATATAATTTCCCATCTCCTTGGTAGTCTAGTGGTAAGAAGACGTTCCTAGTAGCGGTAGTTCCGGGTTCGAATCCCGCAGTCCAAATAACATGGTTTTTTTTTTATTTCTTCTTTTCTGAAATGTCCTGGGAAACAGTGTTCGGAATTAACTATAATCGTTAATTCGGAGCAATTTAAGAATTAACGATAATCGTTAATTCAGAGAGGAGATCATGTTGGCTTGGACATCCGATTAGCCCCCCCGAAGATTCTTTTGTGTTTTTCAGGGGCAAATTCACGGGCGGGAACTGGTATCTACTTTGGCCTCGCTGTCATAGAGCTTGTAGCCTGCGAATACAGCCGCCTCTCATCGCTCCCGGCCGGGAGCGATGAGAGGCGGCTGTATTCGCAGGCTATAGAGCTTGCTGCCGATCGGAGAAATCGGAGAAGGACGCTTTCGCTTCGCTTATTAATCTGCATAAAAGCAACTTTACGCTTTTCAACGGCCGGAAAAAAGTTGAGAATTGACCGATTTTTATCACATAGCAAGTGAAATGAAGCCTGGCAGAGGTTTGACGGCAAAATCAACCACGGACATGCATTTCAGGGTCTGTTTACGAACGCTGTCGATCCGCGTCGATCTCTACACAATTCATCGGTCTCTGTCATACGGCAAGTGAAATAATGGTTGGCTGCGATTTTTTTTTTCTGTTTGGATCCAACAATTCTTCCCCGTAACTTATGCCCGCATGTTTTTGCTCGCTGTTGTTGCTGTTTTCAGGTATTAAAAATATAGACGGCTGCATCACGGTGTTCCTTTGTTTGCTTATCTTATCATTGCTATTTTACTAAATAACATTCGATTTCTTTATGATTTTGTTTAGTTTCATTGTAGATCGTGTAAGCTTATGTTTGAATCACATTATCCTAATTACATCTGTGCTGCTGTTTGTCAAATATTCAATGTTATTCGCTTGATATATTTGCATGTATGTAAATGTGAACAAAAAGTAACGCAAATGTCACGCTGTTTCTTCCCTGAAGACTGTGACTGAGAGATGGACCTCTGTAGACGTCAAATTTTACAATAACTGCTTTTGGCAAATCAGGTTATTTATCTTTTTAAACAAATTTTTTCAAAAGAAGATTTTGTTGTCCATTTGTATGTGTTTGTTCATTAATTTCATAGGTTGAAAAGCGATTTGATGTAAACAAAACAAGACTTGGATTGTATAGTTCTAAACTGAAAATATCCTGAGAATATGACGATATAATAACTGCCACTCCTAAATTTGAAGGAATGGCTTACCAGTTCAAACGGAGAAAGAAAAATTAACCGTCGCGCGTTCACGTTCTCCATAAAACCTACAATTTGATCATTTGACGTTGTTGTTTTGCAGGGAACGGCAAAGAAATTTACTAAAATGTAAAACGCACGTGCAACACGTGCAGAGGCATTGTTTTCGCTCATTAAACCTATTGTTTTGTGCCGTTCTCGCTGCCGTTACCGTTGTGGTTGCTTTAAGCCTGCCGCACACTTGAGGAAAGTGCTGAGCAAAATTCCTCGCGAGGCAGTTAGCTCAGCTGTTTCCGCAAGTGTGCGCTTGATTTTGGGTGAGTTTTTCGCCTCGCGAGGTCGTGAGGCAAATATCTGACGTGTTTGATATTTTTTGCCTCACGAGACAAATTCCTCATCGTGTGCGGGCGCCGCGAGAATCTGGCTGAGCCAAATTAATCGATTAGCCAATAAAATTGCATGGCAAGCTCACGTGATTTCAAGCTCGACATTCAAGATGGCGGACAGGAGTGTGGTCATGGTTAACGAAGTTATCCTAGAGGATAAACTTGTCGAGTTCTATGCAGCCTTGTATGTTGCATGTTTACTGTATTAAAATCTAATAAAATGCTAAATTTAAATTACACCTAATTACAATAACGTTGTCATAGAAAAATGAAAAATGAAAAAACGAAAAATGGAAAAAGGCCAATAGGAATTAATTAGACACACAAATAACAATAGCCGCTGCACGCTTAATTTAAATTAACAATAGCCGCTGCACGCTTAATTGTGCCGTATGTCGCTGTGAATGATGGTTAAGCTAATTAATTCCTATTTGGCTTTTTTCATTTTTCATTTTCCTATGACAACATTACTGCAATTAGGTGTATATCCTAAGAATATTCTAAAAAAGTGGATATTAAAATTTTGTTTCAATATCAATTACAGTAATTGCAGTTATACAAATGTAATATTACATTTTGTATACTCTGAGTGGACCACAAACAAACGGATAAGAAGAGCTACGACTGGAAGTTTTAACATCTCGTCGTCCGCCATCTTGAATGTCGAGCTTGAAATCACGTGAGCTTGCCATGCAATTTTATTGGCTAATCGATTAATTTGGCTCAGCCAGATTCTCGCAGCGCCCGCACACGATGAGGAATTTGTCTCGTGAGGCAAAAAATATCAAACACGTCAGATATTTGCCTCACGACCTCGCGAGGCGAAAAACTCACCAAAAATCCAGCGCACACTTGCGGAAACAGCTGAGCTAACTGCCTCGCGAGGAATTTTGCTCAGCACTTTCCTCAAGTGTGCGGCAGGCTTAAGCTCTCTAATAATGTATGACGCCGGTTTCCCTCGGAAAACACACCGCAACCACTCCATTGATCTTCGAAAGATGAAGGCGGGCAGTTGGGCCATGGCGAGACCACGAGTACTGCTCATACATTTTTTCTCTCTCTCTCCCTCCTACTCATAACGGATCATAACGAAGCAACGTGCTCAATGCAAATTTGGCAAAAGCAAAACATGTTTACCGTCTCGCTTCGTCATGTGACGTGATCCCAATGCGGCCTTGCGGAATCATGCTTTTTTGCATTTGAATTAAACGGAATGTTACTATCCGAAAAATTAATAGTTTCTTTGTTTTAGAAAATCTCACAAGGTGAAAAATAAGCATGTTATTGACCTGTCCCTCGGGGATATGTGATATATTATTTACACGTGGCAGTGACCAACTCGAAAGCCTAAGCTACTTTGGTCACTGCTCACATTCCAACTTTAAGGGGGCTATGTCGCAAGGTGAGTCTGCGCAATGAGTTCCTGTCGTGTGACGTCACCTGACGTCACACATGTCAAATTTCTATTGTTCCCTCCCGGATCGCGGCAAGTTTTATCGCGCTTGCACTCGTGTCGAACCACGCGAGGTAAACAAACACACGATCGATTTCACTTTTAAATTCCTCCTCAACTTCCACCACTACTGGAAGACATCGAATTTTTCGAAGGTACGACTAACAAATCGCAGAAATAATTTACCAAAAATCTAGCCAAGTAAATACTCTAACTAATTTGTAAACTTGAGAACTATCCTTCCACGCAATACGACGGGATGGAACGGATTGCAGCGAATTCGACAGTAATGGCCGCCAACTTGATAAAAAGCCACCGGACGTTTTTCAAGTTGTTAGTACCCAGTACTCACCCGCCATCCTCGCGACATAGCCCCTTTAATGATTTTTGTAATTTAAATTTGTTGTTGTTGTTGTTTTTTTTATGACGCATTGTAATTTTTTTTGTAAATTACTGAAATAGTGCAATAAATAAAAAAATCTGAAAAAAAAAAATCTATTCCCCTTGCGGCGTTCCCTCGGGCTACGCCCTCGGGTACGCCACGAGGGGAATATATCACATATCCCCTCGCTCCTGGTCAATAATCCTTACATAACCACTCCCTCGATTAACTATGGTCTATTACAACATTAAAAGGACTACTCCGCTGAAATATAAGGGACAGAATGTCTTACTGGTTGATGACATATTTTTAAATATGTCAATTTAAGGGCGCGAAATATTCACGAACAGGCTCTGTAATGTTTTTGCATCAATAATTGCACGTGCAAAGCGCTGTCTGGTAAAATACACTATTTTTCAACGCATTGTTCTTTCTGCATGAAGTGTTGACAATAGCCCGTGGATTAAAATTAGCAAAATTACCATAAATATTTATTTTTTCATTCGTGTTTGCTCGGGAAGCCTTCGGAAGCGTAAAAACAAGCAATTTTGTGTCCAAGAATTCAGCGCGGATAGAGAATTTCATGAGTTGAAACTGCAGGGAGGAAAACTAGGTGTATTGTAGATTGTCATATCTGACTCAAAATTTGTAAATAGGCTTTCAAAGGGAAGATACGAGGCTTCAAATTCTAACATGGACAATTTTACTCCTTTAAAAGCTAATAATTTTTAAATGAAGTTGAAATCAAAAAGTCGGAGTCAGATATGACACAATAGACGTTTTGACGGATCAGTGAGTGGTGAAATCAACTTGCTTTGTGTTCTTCTCGAGGAGCAAACTTGGACACAAAACCACGTTTTTAAAAAATATAACTTAAGTCGCTTACAGCATTGCCGCAAAGCGCGATCTCTTCAACAAAAAACAATCCTTATGCACTTCCATTATTCGCCGATATCTCTGTTAAATTTTAGCGAAATCGGCTTCCAAACGTTTACGATATAACGTTTTTTAAAGTGACACCCCTGTAAAATTTTGCCTTATGAATTTATTCATGGCCAGGTATCCCCCGCGACCTTAAAAGTGATAGATTTGTTTGTTTAATTAATTTTTATGCCTGCGTGCAGAATCGTAACCTGCGTAGCTGCGGCATTTTGCTCGCTGCTCCTCAAGATCAGGCAGAAGGTGAAGTATTTATTGCCTTGTACGTGCAAATTTAAAAATATATCTCAGTGATGAATAATCTTCGATTTTTTTAAAGTTAGATGGTATATAGCTTATTGAAACCCACTTAACAGTATTTTTTGCGCGGAATTAACAATCATTTTTTGTAATATAGATAACTGTGATTATCTAATACAATACAATATAAAAACTATATATAAATGATGAAATGTTATTAGTAAAAGCTTACTTTAATATATCCGTCTTATTATTTTGTGTTATAATTCAAGTACAAAATGAAAAAAGCAAGGCCGAGAAGTGATATCATTGTAGAAACCAAGTTTTGGTTTATTACAAGATAATTGATTTTAAAACTTACTGAATATTTCGGCTCTGTTACAGAAGGAAAGTGCTGAACGGCAATGCACGATGGAATGTCAACTTTTTTCATTGTTACAACTTGTGATCTCATTGGCCAAGACTCAACAACTCTTAAAAAGTTATGGTTCAAGGTGCATTTAGTCCAATCGCACAACATGCAAGTTTTAAAAGATATTGTATTTGGGGAACTTCATCAAAGAAGCAAAATTATTAGCTATTGTATTTCGCTATTCTGATTGGTTAAGCACGAACATTTCCTAAAATTTATTTGACGCAAATGAATTTTCGTTATTTTTATAATGAAATATAATTATGAACCATCAGCTCTTCCCCTATTCTTGAAATCAAAGATATTCTATGTGGGAAAGAGCCAATGCCGCAGAACAATGAAGTTTACTATAGTTCTTATGTGGAGCATTACTTAAATAATATAATATAGATAGGCTGAGCCTAACAGCGTCGCTCTCCGAACAAGCTTAGCTAAGGTGAAACTTAACTAAGGTGAAAGGTCGGAAGCACATGAATTAAGATTGACGACCGGGCTATTTTTTTAATTTTAGCAGTTCTCAAAAACAGTATCACGCGACCGTCTGCACACTACATTTAGACCGTACAAAAGTTTACAAAAACAACTTTTTCTCCGTCTACAATAACTAGTACGACTACTTTCCGGATAAAATACAGTTGTTGCTTGTCAAAAATTGCCTGAGAAACTGATTTGGAAATCAAAATTGCAAAAATACACAAACATATTTGCATATTAAAGGCGACGCGACTGAAGATAGAACTATAAAATCGCTTTTTAGTTTCGATCTATGTAATAAATGAACAAACACATAAAAATGGACAACACGATCTTCTTTCGACAAATTTTATTCAAATCTCCATTAGTTT
Source organism: Dendrophyllia cribrosa (assembly GCA_024195265.1). NCBI lineage: Eukaryota > Metazoa > Cnidaria > Anthozoa > Scleractinia > Dendrophylliidae > Dendrophyllia > Dendrophyllia cribrosa. The sequence continues at coordinate 5,785,047 of JAJLRJ010000002.1, read as the reverse complement.
ATGTTTAAAAGCAAAACGCGCACCATTTATAGCGCATCGAGTTCGAGCTCCTTGGATGAAATTCAAAAAATCAATACAACTGAATTTAAGCACGTTTTTAAAACAATTCTCCAAAACTACACAAGAACACAAAGAAAAAGTCAATCACAGATTGATATCAACATAAATTCCCATCAAAAAATGTAATCTGTTTTACCTTTAAGTACCTCGCTTGCTTGCAAATTCTTTAAATCTCCGCTTCATTGGTTCTGAAATCCGTAATGAAAACAAACAACTCGGCCGGCCGCATTGATAAAAACGTATGAAGATCCTCGAAGCAAGATTTTATCCCTGAAAGCTCTTCTTTTTCCACTAGAGCGGCTTCTGAGTATCCCTTAATTAGTATCCCTGTCTTGAGTAGCAAACCGCGAAAAATTCAGGGAAATAATGACTTTAATTTAAACGGTTTTCTCCGCTTAGTAAACACAGCTCCAACTAACGTGTTTACCGAGCTTACGTGACATTCGCCATGCAGCCGCGCGAAAAACAAAGCATCACTTTGGTTTCAAAATTGCTAAGATCCCGGATGTTGTGTGGCGTCATACGCGCATGTTTTGCGACGTCATACGCGCCCGCGAACTAGCCCTGTCCAACACGGGCGGCGGGCGGCACACGCGCCTGAGAAACATTCCGCTTGCCATGACCATGAAAAACGACGCGCATAGGTTTAGTTCTACGAGTATGGGGCTCCGCAGAGCTCCGCTTTCATAGGTAATTAGGCGTGTAATTCAAGTAATTCAGACCCCGGTTGCTCAAAAGGTGGATAGCGCTATCCACCGGATAAATCACTAGGTTTTTACGGTTTTCTGTGTTACCCTGGTGTACGGAAAGGCCGCAGTAGAAGGGATATCGCGGACTCCAATGCATCCTCGGACCCCGTTAATTTTAACGTAAAACACTTCTGCTTACTTATACACATTAGTAAATTATATGACTCGATTGATCCTTTATGTTAAAACCACCAGAACTCAATAAAAATATTTCAGAAACTCATTTGTCATTTTCTCCTAAAATTTAACAGCATCTCCAAATGCTAACTTTCTGTCTAAATTTACCAGAGACATATTTTCATTGATTGTAAAAGTGCCATTTCATTTTCCTGTCAAATCATTACATATTCTTACTATTTGATTTAAGTACATATAAGACATAAAACCTTTGAATTAAGGGGGTCCTTCGGATCCAGTGGAGTCCGCGATATCCCTTCTACTGTCTCAAAAAATATTGGGGGACCAAATATTTTTTCAACTGGGAGAAAAATCATCTCCAGAAAAAGTTTCTCCGGAAAAGAAAATGTCTGATTCCGAAGATGAAGATGAGGAAATAGATGACACTCCTGAAATTATTCAAGAAACATATACAACAATATGGCATTCTCACAAAAATCTCAGACTTGAACATTTTAAAGATATCATCCGTAAAAATCAGGGGAAGAATCAAATTCCACTTAAAGATCTTGAATTTTATCAAAAAGAAATTCTCTCCCAAATTCCCCTCCACGAAATCACCAGAAAAAAAGTCAGGGAGTTTGTCAAAGCTTCCAAATGGCGAAAAGTCAATGGCAATGATCATGAAATTTTCAATCACATAACAAATCACGATGGAAATGATTATGAGCATCTGGAAAAGTTCCTCATTGACGATTTTAAATATTTCTCACTTGAATATGATGATCTTCACCCAAACAGAAAAAAGTTTCTCAATTTCAATCAAGTTCTTTTCTCCCTGTTGAAAAAGAATGGTTTCAACCCAAATGAAGATGATTTCAAACTGCTTATTCTTCCATCAAGAAGGGTAGAACAGGAAAAAATAATCCAAACCATCTTCAAAAAAAACAAATGGAAAGAAAATGGAAGCCAGTGACCATGAAGATTGTTCCACATGCTCAGAGGAAGCAGAACGAAGTTCTGATGAAACCCCAACAACATCTGACGAGGAATTTATTGTCTCTGATTCGGAGATGGAGGAAGCAGAGCAAAATGAAGAAGAGGAAGACACAATAGAACTCCTCTTTGAATCATTCATCAATCTCCAAGAGGAACACAAGATTCTTAAAAATGATCTCCAAAAACAAAGTTATCTCCTCAGGGAAATCCACCAGGGATTGAAAGAAAGCAAAGCAAAGTGAAGCGAAGCTGAGCGAACGAAGTGAGCAACGTGAAGCGTGTTTTGGAATGAATATGAATGTTCAACATTTATATTCTGTCTCAGAGATTTTCCACATCACTCAGTGGAATCCAGGAATTGAATTTATCGGGATATCCTTTCCATTTAACGAAAGCTTTCTTTTTCTTCTGGTCGCGGCGAATAACCTTTTCAATGCGAAACATGCTTTGGTTTGTCCTTTGGAGTTCCGCCTCGTAAAATGATCCAGTTATTTTTTCTCCCAACAGATCGACTAACCTATACGTTACAGGATTTGTGTTCAAAACCTCGTCGACGACAAATATCTCCTCTGTCCAGTTTGGGGTGAAACCTTTGTCGAATATCTTTCGTTTGTATTTTGAAATTCGGACTTTGTCGCCGACTTTGAATTTTGCTGGGTTGTGTTTAGCATAAATTAGGTCTCCGTATAAATTAGCGAACACTTTTTTCTCATTTTTCTGTTTGCTCGCCTCTGCGGGTGACATCTTAATGCTTGAATGATAAGTGTTATTATATTGATCCACTAACCTGTCCAGTTTGTCAAAGAAAATTGTATTATTGTTAGCAGAAAACATCCGGAAGAGTTTCTCCTTCATCGTCTTGTTCCAACGTTCAACCACAGATGATTTTTCTTCATTCTCTGTGGTATACAATTTTATCCCGTTCTTATCCAGGAGATCCTTCATAGTTCCATTGAAAAATTCACTTCCTTTGTCTGTCCAAAGCATCTTTGGTTTTCGTGCCTTCGCAAATATGGATCGGAAAGCATCTGCAACTGTTTGTCCTCGCTTATCTTTCAGGGGAAAAATCCAACCATATTTTGAGAAGACATCGATCACCATCAGGAGATATCTTATTCCTTTGTTCCACCCCGAATATTTCCCCATCTCAACCAGATCAGCTGCCCAGATGTTGTCAACGCCATATGCAATAACTCTTCTCTTTGGAAATCTTCTCCTTATTGGCTGGTGAAGTTCATTTGCCAGATTTTGAGTCCAGCCTTCACTCAAAATCTTTTCCCGTTTTTTGGGAGACCGAGCCCAGCGGAGCGGGTCGAGGTGAAGCCGAGACCAAGTTTTTGTTTTGCATCAATGGTATTTCTTGCCAAAGCATGTCCCCATTGTCTTTCTGCCCAGGGAATAGCATCCAATGCGGCAACCATTTTTCTATCTGCTTTGTTTTTACATTTGCGTGGATCTGCTTGTTTTGCGCAGATTGAATAATCTACATCATGTTGCATAGAAACTGCATCTGTTTTTCCAGTTGGTTGTTGCCAGATTTCCAGAATCTTTCCAGTATCGTCAAATCTGACTTGCTTTTCCAATGGGTTGAAAGGACCTGTGAAGTTATGTCCGGGGAGAGTGAATCCTCCTTTCGGTCTGGGAAGTTTTCCTATCAAAGCATGAGCATCGATCCCGCGACCGGATAAGGGATCTAATTTCTTTGAAATGTCACTTGTAAATGCGTCCAATGCTTGATCAAGATATTTATTCACCGCACCTTTAATTTTTTGTTTGGCAAAATCTGATTTAACCGCTTTGGATAATCCAATACGGCCAAGATTAGTCAATCCTTTCACGCCGCTTTTTAAGGCAATTTCACCGAGTGAATGACTGTCGGCTATATCGAAAAAGCCCCCACCTTGTGAGGGCAGACTTAGTTTCCCGAACTTTTAACAAATCTTGTTTTCTTTATTCCACAGGAAGCGCAATGGCAAAACCACATCTTTCTTCCATTTTTTGCGGTCATATATCCAGATGGATTCACGCATTCAGTTTGTTTTTTCTCCTTCACGCAATATGACTTCATTTTCAATCGAAATATTCTTTTATGAATTTCTCATTTTGCATTTGGTCAGTCAAACTGAGAGGCTGGAGAATATCATAGAAATCTTTTCCTTGTGCCCATTGATGCAGGAAAAACAAGCAATAATATCCACAAAGAACACTTTTCAAGTCTTGATACTGACTGCTGTTCCAAAGCACAGGTTTGTTGCTTTTAAATTCTTGTGGAAATCCCATTCCAAATGAGTCAAAATACCACGTGAATTTCTGTCCCGGAGCGCAAGCAACCCAATGAGTTCCTGCATTTTTCAGCGAATCAAGGTTAATGATGCAGGGAGTGTGTTGTTTTGGCATGAATTCATCTCTCGCAAAGATTCCTTTAAAGTTGGGGATCTGCAGAAACTCAATCCATTTCAAAAGATCCATATTTGACAGAGGTTTGTTCTGGAATCTCGGCTTTCGCAAGGTTCGCGTGGCTCGCTTCGCTCGCTTTACAACAATGTTCCGAGCAATGGGATTTTGTTGAATGGACTGTTTGGTCCCAGCAGAAGTCCTTGCCCTGATTTGCTTTTTTTCTCCTTTCCCTTTCCCCATTGTCCGATGAATGGAGGAGGTCTTGCCCAAGGAGTCCCCAGTCTGGGAGCACCTTTTCCAGAGGTCGCTCCGCTCCCTTTTGGTCTGCCAACTCTGGGAGCACCTTTTCCAGAGGTCGCTCCGCTCCCTTTTGGTCGTCCAACTCTTGGCGCTCCTTTTCCAAACAGGTTTTTCACCATATCAAGCGCAAGTGGAATTCCAATGGATGCCAGCATTGTTCCCAACAATCCACCAGATTGTGTTTTGGTTGGTTTCACAACAACCTGTCCTCCTGATTGCAGGACAACCAAAATGTCCTGTTTCTGTTTATTTGTCAACAAATTTTTATTGTCAATCAGTTTCTGAATTTTATCTTGGGGGATGAGAAACCCGGCTTTGCCGGCGGCCCCCTTGGGGCCGAATCCACCAATCTGGCCGCCGCTTCCGCTTATCTTTTTAACTACTTGACTTGCTCCTTCACTCGCCAAACCAGCAAGTGCTGATAATCCCAGTGTTTTAGCTAGGGTTGGTGCAAGTGTTTTGGCTAAAGGAATAATAGCAGAAAATAGACTTCCACCTTGTTTCATTACTTTTCTGATTTGTGTTTTTGTTATCTTAATCTCAACTCCATTTCCCAGAGATTTTGCTTTTGTGATTCTTTTTATTTGATTGGCTGTCAGCATCAGCTCATCGCTTCCACTTGTTTGATTGTTTTTCAATCTCAGGGTGATAGGCATGTTTGTTCTGAATGCTCTTCCAAGCTTTTGTTTTTGCCCTTCAGACAAATTTACTTTATATGGGTGATATGTTGTCATTTTTAATGATAACATATGTTTTCGCTCCGCTCCGGGCTTCGCTCCGGGCTTCGCTCCGGGCTTCGCTCCGCTCAGCTTTAGGCAATAACCAGCTCATTTCCAACTTTATCAATCTTAGCTGTTTCCTCATAAAGAACGACTGCATGTACATTGAAGGCTGCAGCTGCATTTGCATTCAGCGTATATCGAAATATCAACTGTTTGGAATCTCGTGTTGGTTTTTCAGCTTGGTAAGACAAGTCGAAATAAATGAGACTATAAAGTGATTGAAAGTTAGCCAAATTCAACTGAGTCCCAGTGTTGAAGTCATTTTTCCTCATTGCATAAGCCATGACATCATTGAAGATTCTGACTTTTGATTCTGTGTCATAGTCAGTTTCAGGATAAAACACTCCATTTCCATACTCCAATCTGCAAGTTGACAAGGATGAGTTTGCATCTGCTGCATTCAGCTTGAAAGTATCCATCAAATATGGAGAGTCTTCTGCAGGGTCATCATTGGGTGGAGCTGCTCTTTTCAGCCAGACAAAAATATGTTTTACATTGTCAATGCTCGCTGAAATCTGGAAGAATCCTGATGATTGTGCAGGAGCTGATTGTTCATATGTTTCTCTCAGATACTTCCATTGTGATTCTTTCAGGAATGAACTGACAAATTTATCATAAAGAGAATCTTTGGGAGTCAGTCTTGGTACCCAAAGCAAAAATCTGTTGATAACAACTCTTCCAGGATCCGTGCCATTTGCCATATGAATCAATTCATCATCCTGTTGAAGATTAATTTCGAATTGCAGCTGCATTGGGACCAACATCCTGTCTTCCAGTTCTTCGAAAAAGGAGAAACGATTCAGGGGGATAATCGTGTTAACATCTTTAGCACCTCCAGTTCCATTGTCGCGAACTGCCTGAGTTTGTATTCTTCTTGCTTCAAATCCTGTGTTATTCGCAGCTGTTGTCGCATTCACATCCAAATACCAGAAACTGTTCTTTGCTACTGATCTGCTGAAGTCATCTGAGTATTCCAATAGATTTTTAACAAAAGTAACTTTATGCAGATTGTCAGGTTCGTAAACAATCTTCCCTGCAGATCTGATTGTCATGTGTTTTATCAGGGAATGTGAGCCATTCAACACTGTTATCCTATCAGCAGCAGCATATCCAGCGCCGTCTGCTAATTTCTGGAGTTGAAATTGCACTTCAAAATAAGCGTTATGCCAGTCATAGAACGCCGATCTGTCATTCACGGTAAATTTATAACCATTTTTCGTTTGATGCTGCCCATTTGCTGGGGCTCTGATTGTGTCATCCAACTGGAAGCGCACTAATTCATTTCTTTGGAGATATTCATTCGATCGAAAAGCCATTTTGATAGATTATTTTAAATTCCTTGGCCACTGATCAGTCTATTCAGGATGTCAGTTGCACTTTCTCTCTGTGGTTGTTTCACAGGGAGCGAAGCAGGGCGTGAAGCAGGGCGTGATTGTGGTTTTCGTCCTCGTTTCGCAGATGGTTTTCCAATCTTCATGTTCCCCAGTTTTTTCATGATCAAATCACCTGATTTTTCAGCTGCTGCTTTACTAAGTTTTTCTCCAGCGTGAGAAATTCCTGCGTCCAAAGCTTTTTTCGCAAATGGTTTCGCAACTTTCTTGAGAATTCCTTTCATGGCTGGTCCTGCCATCTTTTTCAGTGGCTTGAAGATGGAATCAAAAATGATTCCTGTTCCTTTATGCTTATAAACAAACTTCCCCAGTTTGGGGTGATAAACTCGAGAAAATTCATATGCTTTCATTTTATAGTCTTTTTTTTTAATATCAACGAGAATGCTGTGTCTGCTCCATTAAGGTTAACAATTCTTCTTTTCCCGTCTGTGATATAGATTCGAATTGAGCTGATCGTGTTTTTATTCACAGGGCAGAATGCTATTTTTATGGGTTCACGCTCAAAACTATATGATGCCTGCAGAACAGATGTGGAAAAGGAATAGATGATGTCAGTCTCTTCCCCATCCACAAGTGAATTATTTGTCAAATCGCAATGAATGTTCAACATATCAGTATCTTGACTGAGATTTGGAACTCTGGGACCAAGATTAACTTTCTCCTTCAGAATCTTTTTATCAAACCCCACAAGCTCCCCGAAATTCGATTGGGTGAAATCCAGTTGATAATTTTCAGCTAGTGAAACTGTCACTCTGAAGGTTTCATTGCTGAAAGCCAGATTGATGGGGAAAACATCTTCTTTTCCAGATTCTTTCACCACTGTTGCTTCCCGAATGAAATCATTCATTCCAGAATACCCCCAAACTCCAGCAGGAAACGCAATATCGGAAAATGTTTTCCCGCCATCAGAGGAAAATCTAATCAGTTGATTTTCATATTGTGGATTGATGTTATACCACGTAAAACTCATATTGATGATTCGTTTCAGCCCAACAACATATTGTTCATTCTGATCAAGAATAATTTGACGATTAAATTTTGTTATGAAATCTGCGGGTTTGTTTTGTCTGTTCTTAACGGCGTAAGATGACAGGACGATTTCTCTTTCCATTTTATGGTTTGAAATAGTTTTTGAACAGCTTTTCATGCTGGGATTTGTTGATAACTGACTCTTTCAGGAGAAGATCAAGAATACCCACTCCAGTGTTTCTGATTGTCAGATTTGTGTTTCCAGCAAGAATGGAGCCAATGATTACCTCAAGTTTCTTGAGAAGTTCTTTGGGATTGGAGAACAAGCGGATAGCTCCACCTTTTTTTCTTCTTTTCAGCCCAGAACCCTGAAATGTTTTTGTTTTCTTTGTGTAATGTTTTATGTAATCATTCACAACTTTGAAGGAACGGTCTATTTCTCTATGCTTCTTTCTCATTGTCTGTTCAGCTATTTCTTTGTTTTTGAATTTTTTCGTCCAAGCAGCTTTATACCCTTTCAGCTGGTTTCTTCTATGTTTTGCATCAGCAAGAATGTTTTGCTCAAGATAATTTTGTTTCTGTTTTGCTGTGATATCTGGGTCTGCAAGCATCCAATCCACTGTGTTATAAGTATCAATCTCCAATTCAGCCAAATATTCATCAGCAATCTCTTGATCTTCTTTCTTTTCCTTTGTTTTTTTGTCTGCTTCCTTTTTCTTTTCTTCTTCTTCATCCTCAGGCTCCAGAGAGTAATCAGGAATTTCATCTTCATATGGAGGTGGATCATCTCCAAACTCTTCCCTCAATTCTCCCAAAAAAGTTTGTTTTTCAGCTTGCGGCGCAACAACCTCATCATCCAACAAACTGCCAACATCCATCTCTTCAAATGGATCGACTTCTGGATAATAATCTATGCCTGGATCGACTTTTGAGGTTGTTGGCTTTCTCCTCCGAACTGGCAAAGCTGGCTGCCTCAAATTCGACGCAACAACCTCATCTAGTTTTGCTGTTATGGGACGGAACATTTTTGCCAGTCCAGTTTGGCTTGTTTCTTCACCCAACTTTTTCTGGGTGATAGTATCGTGAACAAAGTTGATTTTTTTCCCCAAAGCAGATTTGCTTTTGGCCATTTCATTCCATTTCAATAAACTCATTTTAAGTCCACAAACATGAATTTGGATGAAGAACAAGATATTGAACAAGATGTTCATCTGAATTTGTCTTCTGGGAAATAAAATGAAGATTGTCAATTATGATTGCCATGACCCAATCACAAACTTTCGACAGTTGCAGCCTTTTATGCCGGATCGAACTTTCAGAATGTTGATCTGTGGTCCTTCAGGATCTGGAAAAACAAACGTTCTCCTGGATATGATTTTGAGATTGCTTTTCTACGATAAGATCTTCCTCTATGCGAAAAATCTGGACCAAGCTAAATATCAACATCTGCTGAAAACATTTCACCCAATCAGCAAAGAAGCTGGATATAACATCGTGGAAGCATCCCAGGATGAAATCATCCCAGTTTCTGAATTATCTGGGGAGAATCAAAAACTGGTTGTTTTTGACGATTTTGTTTGCGAAAAGAATCAAAAGCCATTGATTGATTATTTCATCCAGGGCAGACACAAGAATTGTTCTGTGATTTATCTGTCACAAAGTTATTTCCAAACACCAAAAGATATCCGCCTGAATTGTTCTCATCTTTGCATTTTTGAATTTCCAAGCAACAAAGAACAGACTGCGATCTGCAGGGAAAACAACATCAAGAAAGAAGATTATCTGAAAGCCACACGTGATCCGTTTTCTTTCCTCTATGTGGATAAACCAAGGAAATTCATGGCTAAAAACTTTGATGAAAGACTTTAAAATGAGCTACTCAAATGGATTGCTTTCTGAAACAACAAGCACTTCTCGAGGGGGTCGAGATGGAAGAGATGGATTGCCAGGAGTTGGTTTTAAGCTGACATCCACAGGGGATTATGATATGTCAAACAGAAAACTGGTCAATGTCGCTGAAGGAACAGGAAATGCAGATGCAGTTACAAAACATCAAGTTGACTCGTTGAAAAGCAGTGTGGAAACCAAACTAATTCAACTGAGAGCAGATTCTTTGCAGGTTGATGGTTCTTCCCATATGACTGGAGATCTGGACCTCAGGGGAAAGAAACTGATTCTTCCTGGAGAGATTGATATGGATCGGAAACTGATCACAAATCTGGATACTGATGAAAATCAAGATCTTTCTGCGGTGAACATGGTAACGCTGAAAAAATATCACCCAAATGCACCTGCTCACACGCATGAAGTGACGAAAGATATTGACTTGAAACATCGTTATAACGTGATCAACGCAAAGCAACAAACTTTTGATTATCTTGCCGTGCACTATAACAACTATATCTCCTATAATGACGGAAAGAATATCTTTCTCAGTCGGAAAGAAACATTACCAATGGAAACAAGCTTGGATATGGGAAATTATTTCATTTATAACGTGAAAGATCCTGTCAACATTGACCAAGCAGCCAACAAAAAATATGTGGACACGGCAGTCTCCGGGCTGGCAGCTAATAAGCTTTCTTTGTCAGGTGGAACAATGACCGGGGAATTGGATATGGGAGGAGAAAAACTTCTTGGTCTTCCCGATCCAAAAACATCCAATGAAGCAACATCAAAACAATATGTCGATACACAGTTAAATAACAAGACAGTAGCTCTGGCAGTGGAACTGATCAAAACAGAAGCTGACCTTAAAAAATATGTCAATGAATCGCATATATCTTCAACCTCCCACTTGAAGGATGAATTCCGGTATTTGATGGAGGATGTGGGTGAATCCAGAGCTGAACATAATATAACAGTGACTGGTTTATCTGATTTTACAAGTTCACCCCATCAGATCAATAAAAAAGCTTTCAATTTGAAAATAACAAAAGATGTTTTCAATGAATACTCTGGGAGACTTGGTTTCCATATGCTGAAGCTTCCAGAAGGGGAATATACGATTTGCATTGAATTCTTTCCCGCTTCCATGACGGGTGTGAGCGTTGACGTGGTTTCAACCAGCTTGAATATCAATTTACAATCAACGAAAAAATTTGTGAAGTATTCAAGGTCAATCATTCACATGCATAAATGGCAGATTACTCCCCCTGAATTCATCTATTTGGATTTGAAATGGCAAGGAACGCCGTCGTCAGCTTCTCAAGGTCCAGCAAATCTGATTATTTATGGCGTTAAAGGTTCTCAATCAGATGTGCCAAGTTCTGTTTATGATGCTCCTTTCGTTTTTGAGAGTGGGAAAATGGTTATGGAAACAAACCTTAACATGAATGGTTTCAAGTTGACAGGAGGGGTTGATGTGGGGAATGAGAAAATTTCATCTCTCGCTGCTCCAACAGCAAATGATGATGCAGCAACAAAAGCATATGTTGATTCATCGATTTTAACTTCAGCTTTCGTGAATGCTTTCATCCAAGATATTGCTGAATGTCTGTATATTATTAACAAAGAATCTGCAGTGGAACTTGAAAGTGGAAATCAAAAAATTAAAAAAGTTTTTGATCAAGGTTTATTCGGAAATGATGCGGTGCAAACAACTTCAAGACAGAGACCAAATCTTTCTTCCGCAAAAGTTGCCAAAAGATTTTATATGGAATTTAATGGACAAAATGATTCACTTTCCTCCGATATTAATCTGAATATATCCAGTGGAGATAATATCGTGAATGTTTTCCTGGTATATCAATTAACAGCTTTCACCGGACCACATTCTGTCTTTGCAAATGGACTTTTTGGTCACGATAATGATCGCTGGGGAAAGTTTGTTACATTTTATAAAAACTCCGGTAACTTAGTAATTTCCGGAAGCTATTCAGTAAATTTTAATTTTACAACATATACTGTTTCTTCTTCTCCAGCAAAAGCAAATCCTGCAGAAACTGGTAAGTGGATATGTTTATCTGTTCATTGGGATGTTCCAGCAGGCAGCAATGGATCTTCATATTGGTGCAACGGGAAAAAACTTGGCTCTTTTACTGCTTCTTCTCAAACTGGAGGAACTCATTTAGGAATTGGATATATAAGAGCTTCACCATCAACTGTTCCCCTGAATGGAAATATAGCAATGTTTGTGGTATACAAAGAAAAAAGACTCTCTGCTCCAATTATCAAAGCTCATCATAAAATGATGTGTGAAAGATTTGGGATTATTTTTGATCCAATATCAATTCCTTGATTGAAAAGGTTCCAGAATTTTCATTTTCACTTTCAAAATGAAAGACATTTTCGAGTTCAACCATATAAGTAAAAAAATGCTTCCTGAAAAACGGGAAGAAGTCAAAGCATTATATCGCACTTATCATAAAATATGTTGGTGTTTCAAAAGAGCAAACAAACATTTCAAGCGAATGAATTTGATTTTGAATCTTTCTTCTGCAGGTCTTGTTGCTGGAGGTGTGATTGCTGGAGGAGTTACTATGAACCCAGTTATTCTTGGAGTTCTTTCTGGTTTGGGGATGATGATGAAAACAGCGAGTGAACTGAAGAAATATCCAAACAAGATTGAAATGACAAAGTTTGCCTTCACAACATACGCAAACACATTGGAAGATTTGAAAAAATCTCTTCGAACTGGAGAATTCTCTTCTGAATCATTCTATGCTGAAATTCATGCTGTCGATGGAATAATAAATGACCTGGGATTTGATCTTGAAAAATATGAAAAAACTTACTATGAAATTTTTACGGGATAATTTCTTTTCCAATGGAAAAGAAAAAAACCTTCACATTTCAGGTTGATGAACTGGATGAAAATCCCTTTTTATTTGGATGATTATTCTGCTCATCTTGTTTGTATTGTTTCTCACTTTAATTTTTGAAATTTGGAAAACTTCTCCAGGTGTCAGGATAATTTCTTGTTTTTCCTTTGTCATTTTAAATAAAAAACTCAGTTCTTGATGAATGTAGTTCGTGTCCACAATTCAGGCGCTGAAGTGCATGATTTTTGCGGATGAAAAGTCCATTGCCCTCTTGAGAGATTATCATGAAATTCATCTATATCAGGATAAGATTCATAGCCATGTTTGTCAAACCATTTTTCAACGTCCCAGTAGTCTTTCGCGCGAAACCATACACCTGAGCGCATATTACAGATCACATTTTGATCATTTTTTTCTGCTGGCGCTTCTTCAAAATCCTCAGCTGAAGTGAATCCCTTGAAGTTTTCTTTCACTTGATCCCAAATAGAATCAGAAAAAACAAAATTACCGTCCAGTGGTTGGAGAGCAGGTTTGGGAGGAAGAGATGCCAGCTTTGGCTCTTCAAGTTTTTCCACTTTGAATTTTTCTCCGTCACTTCTTCTGGTGAAAGTGTTTCTCCCGCTTTTCAGTGCATTACGGATAGTTCCTGAGTCAATTCCAAGTTCCTTTGTTGCTGCTGAAACACTGGGGAAAATAGTTGTTGTTAACGATGATGAAATACGGATGGGGATGGACTGAATCTTCTTTGGAGTTGGCGCTTCATCTTCCGTCCATGGTTCTGTCAACTGTCCTTTATCATAAGTTCTTGACAGGAATAATTTCTTCCCGTCTTTTTTGACGAAACGTTTTTCAACATAACGATTGAACGCGGCATAGATTGCTTGGCGAGTCACTCCAATCCACTGAGCCATCTCAGCCATTGTTTCAAAAGTTTTCAGGGGTGGTTCAGCAAGAGAATTATGAACTGCTAATCTATCTTCATTTTGATTTGCGACCAAAACTTTTTTATCTTTGAAAGTGAAAACATTTCTCCCTTCATTTATTGCTTTGTTGAGAGCCCTTGGAGCGATCTTCATAAATCTTGCAAGAGCCGCCTGTGTAGCAAATCTTGAACTGAGACGTTGTTATGTCAACGCGTCGATTAAAACCCACATTTTGATAGGTGTCAAAAAAATGAAAAAAAACCACAAAAATGTTCTCAAAGTTTTCTGGAGAAGATTTCTGGAGAAGTTTTCTGGAGAAGTTTTCTGGAGAAGTTTTTTGCTCCAGATTTTTTTTTTCTGGGAGAAGATTTTCTGAAAAGATTTCTGCTAAAATTTTTAGCAGAAACATTATTTTCTGCTAAAATTTTTAGCAGAACAACTTGATTTTTGTTTTGATTTTTTCTCTGGAAAATAATCTGTTTTTGGATTTTGCTCCTGAGATTTTTCTATTTTTTCATTTTATTACCCTGAAGGAACTTCCTTGTGAAATAAAATAAACATTCTGTTAAAATTTTTAGCAGAAATATTATTTGTTTTCTGCTAAAATTTTTAGCAGGAACAACTTTGTTTTCTGCTCCAGATTTTAGCAGAAACAACTTTATTGTTCTGCTAAAATTTTTAGCAGAACAACTTGATTTTTGTTTTGATTTTTTCTCTGGAAAATAATCTGTTTTTGGATTTTGCTCCTGAGATTTTTCTATTTTTTCATTTTATTACCCTGAAGGAACTTCCTTGTGAAATAAAATAAACATTCTGTTAAAATTTTTAGCAGAAATATTATTTGTTTTCTGCTAAAATTTTTAGCAGAACAACTTGATTTTTGTTTTGATTTTTTCTCTGGAAAATAATCTGTTTTTGAATTTTGCTCCTGAGATTTTTCTATTTTTTCATTTTATTACCCTGAAGGAACTTCCTTGTGAAATAAAATAAACATTCTGTTAAAATTTTTAGCAGAAACATTATTGTTTTTCTGCTAAGAATTTTAGCAGAACAACTTTGTTTTCTCTCCAGATTTTAGCAGAACAACTTGATTATATCCTGGATATAATCAATCTAAATAAGTTTGCAAGTGCATCATATCTTTACATGCCTCCCTGTATTTTTTGATTGTGATAAGATTCTCACATGCTCTTTTTATTTCCTTCACATAAGATTCTACTGGAGATCTTTGAGTGAGTGAGATGAGAAAATCACGAATTTTCCTCTCGATTATCTTTGCTTTGAGATGTTTCTTAACAAGTATTTCTTTTCCTTCTTTGCTTTCTTGAAAATTATTCACTGTCCAGTTGAGATCAAATGCTTTCAAACAGTTAAATTCGGTGCCACTAAATCGGTCCATGAAGTTCATTTTAAGAAGGAATATCTTCTTCATTTTGATCCTCATATTCATCAAACGCTGAGGCACTTTGTACCATTTCCTCCACAAGAACTTCATCCACAATCGCTGTGATAGATTTTACATTCCCGCAGAAGAGATGTTTGATTGAAAAGACAACTTGTCCAAAAAGTGGCATAGAGATGAGTTCTTTTTGCCTCAGAATGGGCTTCTTTTTCCCGTTTGTCAGCTCCCAAAAACGACAGGAGAAATCTGTTTTGGGGATTTTTGAGGGATAAATCTTTGCAAAAATCTTTTCCTGCTCAGATTTATCTGTTTTCAAGAGAGAAAAATCTTCCGCGTGAAACTTAGCAAAAGATGGAGAAAGTTTTTTCACTTCCGGTTGTTTTTTCATTGCAGCTGAGCGAAGATGAGCTTCCAGTTTGTGGAAAAAGGGGATATTTTCTTCAGGGAGATTGATCCCCAGTGAAAAAGAATCTCCTTCATGAGCAAAGATTTTAAACTTTGTTCGGAGTTTCAGTTGAAGTTTTTTGCCATCTAGAGAACAGGGGAGCAGACAATATGAGATCTTTCCAGAGGTTCGTTTTTGTGGCTCTTCAAGAATGATATCGGGGATAGAAACTTTTTCAGGATTCATTTTCTTGGTGGAGATAAAAAATCATTTATTTCCAAAATTCATTTCTCCATAAACTGCCTGTCTTTTTCATTTTTAACTGAAAGAAAACCAGTGGCCATGTCAACAGCTTTCTGAAAGTTGGTTTCAATTTCAACCCCTTTCATCCATGCGATTTCTTCCTCCGTCAACCCACATGCTTTGTGAAAGCTGGGATGAATCCAAGTTGCATGATTTTTTATTTCAGCCAGTAGAATTTTGACGTCCTTCACAGAAAAGAAATCTTGCCCCTCGATTGTGAAAAGTTTTTCTTTGTTCATTTTTTATCCATTGGATAAAAAATTCAAAATGTGGCTTGAAAAACTTCCAGGTGTTTATCCATACCAGCTGACGCAGTTGAAACCAATCTGGAGACTCCTTTTCCTGAGCAAGCCTGAAGGAGTTTGTTGTGCATAGCTTTCTCTTTCATCAAATCGAGAAACTTTTCCAGTCTGGGAGATTTCCAAGTGATTTCATGAGATTTTTCATTTGAATCCAGAAAATGTGTTCTTTTCTTGCTGAGTTGATTGAAAAAAACTGTGCGGGACAAGCCAAATCTTTCCTGAATTTCTTCTGCGGTGAAAAAATCTTCTCCGTCAATCTGGATAAATGGTGAATCATCTTCCTCCTGAATCCAAAAAGTTTTTTTGTCCGCTCTTCTGAAATATTTGATGTTGCCTGATTTGAGAACTCTCAAAATAGTTTTTGAGGGAAGACCAGTTTGTTCCTGAGCTTCTTTGAATGTGAAAAAAGTTTGCTTTTCTTTTCCTTCCTCTTGGATAGAAAACTTCATTTTAAATGGAGAAAAAATCTTTTTCCCTCATTTAAAATGTCAACTTTGGCTGCATGGAAATCTTTTGCACGATCATCCGGATTGCGAGGATGGTCTCGACTGAAGAAAAATGACCTGGTGGAGTTTTTAGTTAAAAATCTATGGACTGGAGGTGGGAAAAACAATCAGCGCAGAAAAGTTAACCCTCTGGATGAAGAAAATAAAAGACTTAATGTTCCAGTGCTGGTTCCGGAGAGAAGAAGAGTTCCTCCCAGAAGAATTCCGCCAATCATTAAAAAACAAACAGAAAATATTTCAGACTGGGCGACTTGGCTGGAAGATGTGAATGATGCAGAAATCAGGAGAAGATCAACTCCTGCAGTTGAACGACTGAAAAGACAGATTGCTGCATTGTGGGGGCAAAGGCTGATCGTGGAAGAAGGAAGATCTGCTCTGAAAGGATTTGCCAGACAGCTGATCATTCAAGGAGATGACTCCCCAACTCCACAAGATTTTCTCCGGAAAGTGAGGAGTGAAGTTATTGAGCTGATAAGACAAAATCGGCAGACAAAAGTAAAGTGCATTCTGGTCTCTCTGCTGGTGAAACCCGACTTGAGTGACGACGGCGTGATTGAAGAAACACCTTTCTCCCACTCCCGAATGAAAAGAAATCTAGAAGGAAATGACGCAGGCGAGTTGTTTGATCAAATGAGCAGAGAAATGCTGATCAACCTAGAGAACTTCAATCAAAGAGGATCAAACTGGGTGTTTGAACGAGTGATCAGATTAGAGCTTCATCTCATTCGATGGAGACCACTGGGAGGATCTTCATGGATCCCTCTCCCAAAAGAAGTGGTAAACAAGAACGCTGTAGTGAACATGAAAAACGAGGATGAAATGTGTTTCAAATGGTGCATGACAAGAGCAATGAACTGGGTGGAGCAGAATCCTGAAAGAATCACACCTCTGCTGAAAAAACAAGCTGAAAAACTCGATTGGAGTGGCATTTCATTTCCAACAACTCTGGAAGATATCGGAAAATTTGAGAAAAGGAACAACATTTCTGTAAATGTATTTGGATGGGACAGAACACTTTTTACCCTGAGAGCAACAGATGAAGAAAAAGAAAAACATGTGGATCTGCTGCTGCTCAAAAAGGAGTTCAAAAGTCACTTCTGCATCGTGAAAAACTTTTCTCGTTTGGCTGGATCACAAGTTTCTAGAACAAAACGAAAAAGATTCTTCTGTAAAAGATGTATAAATTCATTCCCCAGTGAAGACAGTTTGAAAAAACACAAGATCAACTGCGTAGAATTTGAAGCAACAAATGTTGTTATGCCTGAAGGACAAACATGTTCATTCCGTAACTTCTCAAAGATGATTCATGTTCCAGTTGTCGGTTACGCTGATTTTGAGTCAATTTTGAAACCCATGAAAGATGCAGGAAAGATGAAACAAACGCAGAAAATACAAGAGCATCTCCCATGTGGATTCGCTTTTCATCTCGTCTCTCCTTTTCTGAAAATGGAGCCTGTCCTGCAAAGAGCTGAGAGTGAAAAAGATTCAGCTGAGCTTCCAAAAGAATTTGTGCGACGACTCATTGAGGAAGTAAAAACTGCTCAACTGAAACTGAAGCCAAAGCCCATGGATCCGCTCACTCCAGAAGAATGGCATGTGTTCAATCAAACATCATGGTGCTGGCTGTGTCAAGGTGAATTTGAGAGAGGAGAAAAGATGAAAGTACGAGATCACTGTCATTTTACTGGAAAATTCAGAGGAGCTGCACATCGCTCTTGTAACAGAATGTTTCAGAGACCAAAATTCACTCCAGTGTTCTTCCATAATCTGGCGAATTATGACTCACATCTTTTTGTGCGGGCTCTGGGTTTGCTGGATGAAATTCTGGAGATACAATGCATCCCCAATAATGAAGAAAAATATATCTCTTTCTCCCTGAAATTTGAGCTGAAAAGAGAAAAGATATCTGAGGGAAAAGAAATCATTGTCAAACATGAAATCAGATTTTTGGATTCTTTCAAATTCATGGCTTCTTCTCTGGGAAATCTAGCTGGTAATCTTCCCAAGACAGATCTGAAAGAAACTGCTAGGTTTTTCCAAGGAGAAAAGTTTAACTTGATGACAAGAAAAGGAGTTTATCCCTATGAATTCATGGATTCATTTGAAAAGTTTGCAGAGCCACTTCCAGAGAAAGAAGCGTTTTTCTCCAGCTTAAATGACTCGGGGATCGGAGAAGAAGATTTTGAGCACGCAAAACATGTCTGGCAGAAATGGCAGATGAAAAACATGGGAGAATTTCACGATCTCTATCTGAAAACAGATGTGTTGTTGCTGGCCGATGTTGTTGAAAACTTCAGAAAACTTTGTGAAGAAAACTATGGTCTGGATCCTGCACAGTTCTTCACAACCCCTGGAATGGCATGGAACGCAATGCTGAAAATGACTGGAGTTTCACTGCAGCTTCTGAACGACGTAGATATGCTGCTGATGGTTGAACGAGGGATGAGAGGTGGAAACTCAAATGCATTCAAAAGATACGCAAAGGCAAACAATCGGTTCATGAAAGATTTCAATGAAAAACAGCCTTCTTCTTTTCTGGTTTATCTGGACGCAAATAACCTTTATGGATGGGCAATGTCAAAACCTCTTCCAGTTGGAAAGTTCGTCTGGATGGATGATCCGTCTAAATGGAAGGCATTTGTTGATGGAGAAGGTGTAGGATGCATCCTGGAAGTAGATCTGGAATATCCAGATGAACTGCACGATGACCAAAATGATTTTCCACTTGCTCCAGAAAGTTTGAAGCTAGATGGAGTGTGGAAGCTGACTCAAAATCTGAGAGATAAAGAAAGAATGGTTCTGCACGGAGAAAATCTGAAACTCTTTCTTTCCCTGGGAATGAAGTTGAAAAAGATTTGGAGAGGAATTTCATTTCAGGAAGCTGCCTTCATGAAATCATATATTGAGACAAACACAAAACTGAGAATGAACGCAAAAAATGCCTTTGAAAAAGATTTCTTCAAACTGATGAACAACTCAGTATTTGGGAAGACAATGGAGAACGTAAGGAAGCGCGTTTCCATTGAACTGGTTAAAGATGTTGAAAGAGCAGAAAAACTGATCAACAAACCAAACTTTGCTGATCTGCAGATTTTCGATGAATTTTTGATTGGGATAAAGATGAGAAAGACACAAGTCCGCATGAACAAACCAGTTTATGTGGGCATGTCCATTTTGGATTTGTCGAAAACCCTGATGTATGACTTTCACTATGGGTATGCAAAAGAAAAATGGAAAGATTTGAAAGTTCTTTATACAGACACAGATTCACTGGTCTATGAGATTGGAACAGAAGATTTCTATGCGGACATTGCAGATGATGTTCTTGAATGGTTTGACACAAATGACTTTTCCAGAGATCATCCTGCAGTAATAAATGGACTGCCTATTATCAAAGAAAACAAAAAAAAGATTGGGCTGATGAAAGATGAATGCGCTGGAAAAACTATAACAGAATTTGTTGCGCTGAGACCAAAACTTTATGCTTTCCTGTTGAACGAAGGAAAAGAAGAAAAGAAAGCAAAAGGCGTGAAAAAATGTGTGATTAAAAACCAGCTGCGATTTGACAACTTTATGAAATGTTTGAAAGGAGAAGAAAAAATACTCAGGACGCAAAATGTCATTCGCAGCAGAGAACATCATCTTTTTACAGAACGAATGGAGAAGATTGCACTGTCTGCCAATGATGACAAGAGAGTGATTTTGAAAAATGGCATAGATACATTTGCGAGAGGACACTGGAGATTGAGATGATTTTTCTCCCAGTTGAAAAAATATTTGGTCCCCCAATATTTTTTGAGACAGTAGAAGGGATATCGCGGACTCCAATGGATCCGAAGGACCCCCTTAATTCAAAGGTTTTATGTCTTATATGTACTTAAATCAAATAGTAAGAATATGTAATGATTTGACAGGAAAATGAAATGGCACTTTTACAATCAATGAAAATATGTCTCTGGTAAATTTAGACAGAAAGTTAGCATTTGGAGATGCTGTTAAATTTTAGGAGAAAATGACAAATGAGTTTCTGAAATATTTTTATTGAGTTCTGGTGGTTTTAACATAAAGGATCAATCGAGTCATATAATTTACTAATGTGTATAAGTAAGCAGAAGTGTTTTACGTTAAAATTAACGGGGTCCGAGGATGCATTGGAGTCCGCGATATCCCTTCTACTGGCTGCAGATTGTCATGTGTTGTTTAGAATGGTTAGAAAGGTTAAAATGGCGCGCGACTGGTTTGGATGCGTCTTTGTCTTTTTTTTCAACGTCTCGGAGATGTTCACGAAAACGGTCGCCCAGTCTCCTCTCTGTTTCGCCAATGTATATCTTTTTGCAAAAAGTACATGTTATGCAGTAGATAACATTTACGGAGGTGCATGGTGTCGGGCCGACAAATCACATCGTGCGTAAACCGGTTTTCAGTATTAAACTAACGAGCAATGAAGGTGGCAAATGGAACGCATCCACAACACGCCTCTTAGAATACTCCATAGTTTATTGATCCACTGTCGGGGATTGAATAACAAATAAGTTTTATCTATTTTTAGTATGTACACGATATCAAATAAAATAAATAATCACAAAAAATGACAAGAAAAAGCGTCCGAAATTATGTTACACAGTCACCAATAAACTCAATGATACCATCTAGGTCCACAATAGGTACTAGTTTCTAGCTTCTTTGCCCTCCTGGAGTGCCGAGTTAAAATTTGTCAAACATTCTAAAATTTTCAGTTGGGATATAAAAGAAAAAAAAAACTACCAGAGGGAACTACTATTCAACAGCTTTCATTCATTATGTTTAGTTTTTATCCACAAACCTGTGAACTAACTCCCTTAGTAGTAATATACGGTTAAAGTGCTACTAACATCAAATAATCAGGCCAATACCCTTAATTTTCGGCAAATCGTTAATTTCTCAAGTACTAGAAATACAAAGTGATAAAAGAAAGTAGGATTTTTGTTTTTGCGATTGAATACTCTACTCGTCGTACGGAATGAATTATTAGGGAACTTTACATCGGACTACGAGTACGAGATTGAGTACAAGTAACATATCACATCAATTTTATACCCAGAGTCTCCTTATCTTCTGTTCAGCAACAGGAAGAACCGACAGCTCTGGGGATGTGACTGGCTTGAAATTCAAAAGTCGTACTCGTACTCAAATCTAAAGCTCCATTTCCTCCTACATCGTGATCAGACAATCCGCACAAGCTGTCCTAACAACTGTCGAAGAAACACCCGCAGAGCTTTTTTGAAACTTCGTTTTGTTTTTGGAAAGCGTGTTTTGCAGTAAGAAAATGACGTGACGGCAATAAACAATAATTACTTTTCTTGGCTCGATGTTTGCCTTTCCGGAGCCCTAAACTTCATTTCAGTGGCCTAGATAGGTATATATGTTACATTTTGATCGTAGTAGCACTTTTAGACTGAGAAGCAAAGCAAAGAAGGAGACCCTATATCCCCTTTATCCCCCCCCCCCCCCCCCCCTCCCCGCACTAAAACTGGTTTGACTCTAGGAGAGAGGCTAAGAAAATACACCTTATTCTAAAATGGCGGCCTTTTTATTATTCTTTTATATCCATGCAAATTAGCCCTCTTGGCCTCGTCAGCATGTGCAAAATACAAAAGAATTTTTAAGCGAAAATGAGCTAATTAACATGCATATAAAAGAATAATAAATTGGCCGCCATTTTGGAATAAGGTGTATGATTAAAAATTCTGGAAACACAAACTTGAAAACTTAATATAAAAAATATAACCCAAGATTCAAGTATTCATTCGTATTCTGAATGGCTGAACTGGAAATTAATCACAGAGGTCAGAACCATTTGAATTTGAAATGACACTAAACTGTCATAATGCGTCAGTCCATTCCAATAGTGTCCATGTCCCCCCTGGACATAAGCATTTTGTGAAAAAAAAAAAAAAAAAAAACTTGCAAATGTCCCATGGCGGGGACAAAATAGCTGTGCAAATGCCCCGGGGTATAGTAAAAAACAGAACTTGAAACGTATTCGAATTTAGACTCATCGAAACGTTGTTTGGCGTTAAAGTAAGTCAACAGAGAAGTGTTTTCCATCAGTGTTCCTCTAGCGACCGATTAGAACAACTTCACAACAAAGTTCTTGTCAGAAATGGAGCCAGGATTCTTTGAGGTCGAAAACGACCTCAGTGTCAAATGCCCCGGGTATACTTAGAGTAGGCTAATACCCGACTCCCGGGATTAAAACGCGAGCAAATGCCCAATTAATGCCTCCCCACCTCCCTCCGGGGGGAGGTGGTGGTGGTCACTGCTGGAATTAACTGATGCATAAGCCCAGTTGAACGTTCGCTTTAGTCCTAATTTTATTGCGCCAGCATTCTTTTTGCTAATGCGCATAATACTGACAGTCAATTACTTGAATGAAAAAAACAAAAACAAAACAAAACCGAAAGCATTCTGCAAAAGGGAAATTTTTGTTGACGTCATTGTTTACATTTTGCTTCATTTGCATACGAATCTGCATAGAGAAGGCATCATGCTAAATACGAA
Source organism: Dendrophyllia cribrosa (assembly GCA_024195265.1). Classification (NCBI taxonomy): domain Eukaryota; kingdom Metazoa; phylum Cnidaria; class Anthozoa; order Scleractinia; family Dendrophylliidae; genus Dendrophyllia; species Dendrophyllia cribrosa. Next base: position 5,762,159 of record JAJLRJ010000002.1, on the reverse strand, counting down.
TTGACTTCAAAAGTTGAAAGAGCGTGTTAAACTTAGTAATTTATGCAATTTTTTTTTCATGCAATATCTAAGGTTATATCTGCTATCAAAAACTGCAAAATTGTTGGGTGGCAAAAGCGCTAATGAGCCATACATTCTCTGTAAAATTTTGAGGTTTTAATACAGCATTGCATGAAGTGTATCTAGTATATCGGGCTCAAATTTTCAGAGAAAGCAAATTGTGCTATGTCCTTTCAATATTCAGAGTTGACTTTCTTGTAGGTAGGTTAAAGAACGAGGCGCATATGCTGATGAGGCAAAAATGGTAAACAAAGATTCCCCTTTATGGAATTATTATCCGTGTCAAGCGAAATATATCGCTTTCACCCCCGTCCCCCCCCCCCCCCACCCCCCCCCCCCCCCCCCCCCCCCTCAATACCCCTCACCCATGCCAGAGCTGGCTCGTAAGTAAATCAAATTTCTTATTCTATTATCATTTTTCCTGATCTTTTCCGTGATAAGAAATTCTACGTTTTAATTTATTCGCGCATTCCTTTAATTAATATTTACAATTTTCTACTGTTTCAACTTTCACTTTTCAAAATATTTCAAAGCATCATTCTTTTAGTTATTTATCTACCCTAGAAGATCTTCACGCCATTTTTATGTTGCTAGGAAACGACATGCTACACTGTACCATCGAAAATGCAACAAGCAGCCAGAAATATTTCAAGGATTCAGTCCGTGTTTGTACAAGATAAGCGTGTAGTGGGCTGCAAAAAAAAATTCTTAAAGAGAAAGACTGGGGTGTCTTTAATATGTACACTAACTGTTAAAGTATTTACAGCGTGCATGTGTTGATATCCGGACAGAACTTGACGCTGAGTATAAGTAAGGGTGAGTCAGAGATTACAGCCCACAGACTTCACCAGGCCAGTTGACAGGGTCGCCTCTTGTATCTAATAAGAAATAAAGCATTGGTTAGAATTTATATGCTTTAAACAGCTGGAACAATCAACATAAGGTTACCAATACGAGTATCCCTGACTATCTTTAAGAGATCCTGTGAAGGACTCTTTCCTCAGGGACCATCTTCCGGAAACGCAAATCGTTATTAAATACAGTCCTTACGGACATCTCTCTATTACGGACAGTTCACTTGGTCCCGAAGATACCAAATTTCATACCAACCCTACCGCTTTAATACGGACACCTCTATAATAAGGACACCTCTCTATTACGGACAAAAGCAGGCCAAATGAGATTTTGTAATCCGACCTTTTTTTTACGAAATTCTGTTTTAATCACGACCATCTCCATAAGAAACCACCTTATAAAATAGCCTGAGATAACCCAAAACCCAAATGACATTTCAGGCTAAAAAGATCCAAGCCACCTCTAATGAAAAAAATCATACATGTAGATTGGTTTTGCGGTGGCAGTGTGGTCGAGTGGTTAGGGCGCCGGACCTGAAATCCGGAGGTCCCGAGTTTAAGTCCCGCTCTGACCACTAGCTGGAGTTTTTCACGGTAGACCCGAGTCCAACTCCTCGGTCACGCTTTTAAAACAGCCAACTGGTCTGCCTCCTGTCGGTTGGGATTTTTAACATGTTTCGTTCAATTTGCAATATTAGTTTCCATATTTGAGTGGCGTGCCTGTGAATTAGCTAAACTACAATCGTCGACAAAAGTATTTCTTCAAATATTTCTTCAAGAATTATAAAACATTTCGGCCAACGGGTTAGTAGAAATGATCCCCTCCTCCCTCGGACAATGTTGTTTAAAATCAACCTTGTGACGGGGGAGAGGGCGGGGGTGGGGGGGTGGGAAGGGAGTATTTAGCAAGAATTTCTCTTGACGGTTAAGAAAAGGTAAGAGCGTCCCAAAAATATTGTCGAATATTGTAGCTTACAACATTTCTTTTTAAATTGGTCACCTGTCGAAGATATTCCAAGCATTCACTTTTTGCGTTCAAAAGTAGTTCTGCCTGGCCCTTTAAAACCCGGATATTCCACGCAAAGCTTTCAACCGCCTGCAAAAAACAACAACAACAAAAGAACAAAACTGTCCATTAAAAAAGCTGTCACAAGTCTTGTTTAAAATTGCTCTACTAGGGCTGTAAGAGTAAAGATGCGTGTCTTGGGCTGCAGATGGCCAGGATGGAAATGGATTAAAACGCCCATTTTTTTGTCCGACCTATTTTGATTGGACAATAAAAAAATCGGAGAAAATCGGGCTTGACTTCGAGGTTTTGTTGGAAAATACCGTAAAATGTAAAAGCGCTCACAAAAAAAAGCCTTACCTTGGTAAGTCGCTTCCCTTTAATCCCTTCTTTGACACATGCATTATGCAGCTCTTCCTGCGAAAAAAATAAATATTATTTTCTTTTAGGTTGTAATAGCGCGGTTTTCAAACGAGTGCTGTAAACCAATTCCAAAGTTAAAGAATTTGACGCAGACAATCCAATGATCCAATCAGATATAAATACACGTAGCCAGCGCCAAGCGCGGAAAAAAGCAAATCCTTTCTGGTTTTGTTCTTATTTCTGATTGGTTTAAAAATCAAAGCGAGTTTACAAAGTGCAGGCCCCGGTCGTTCAAAAGGTGGATAGCGCTATCCACCGGATAAATCACTATCCAGTGGATAAAGTATTAACAAAATCCTTTGTGTTATCCGCCGGATAGTGATTTATCCGGTGGATAGCGCTATCCACCTTTTGAACAATCGAGGCCAGGCTCGGTTGTTTTTCGACTTCGGCTCGTTCCATAAACTTGCAAAAACAAAAAACTCGACCAATATTTTCCCAATACGGACCTCAAGCTCGTTCAATAACATCTATGAAGTAATAAAATATAATCTAACTTACATGCCATTCGAGGCCGGCTCTCTCGCATTGAACAAGCTACAATAAGACGCAAAACAGACGATCAATGTGCGAAAAGATCCAACAAAATCATGACTGCAAATCTACGAAGCACAAATAATAACAGACATGTTACTTCCCTTACCCTTTCATGAACTGAGTCACAAGTTTCTATCAATGCTTTGGAATCTTGAACAATCTGGAAAGGAACACAACAAAATTACTTCAGAAATGTCATTGTTAGGTGGATTGTACTAAACACTTAATGAATGGTCCCGAGGGACACAGCGAATCTCGATATTTGTCGAAGGAAACATCGAGATTTGAAGGAAACAAAATTCACCCTTTCCCGAGGTATCAGTCATTTAGTGATTTGTTATAAAGCAACACAAGGCAGTTTGAAAAACGCGCCGCGCACTCAAGGTAAACATCAATCGCATCATGATCAATAATTACGATGACTTTATTGATACATAAAATACTTAAATTAATATTATTAGCTCAGGAAGAAATACTTTTTATTTTAATTTATGTAATTTAAATCTTATTTTTCTTTGCTCTCAGTTTTTTCTTTTTGGATCACCCACTTGATTAGCTCTAGCTATTTGGATGCTCCAAACTCACAAATTCTACCTGTTAATTTTTTTCTTTGGTTTTTCTTTTCTATATCTATAATTTAGTTTTTATTTTTAATTATTTTATTTTTCCTTTTTTGTTAAGATTTTGTGTAAGTTGAAATAAAATATTGTTGTTGTTATTGTTATTGTCATAATCACGCCACCTTTTGTCAAGGTCTGATCACGTGAGCTGGCGGGCAACAGTGCACTGTTTTCTCTGACGTCAAAAATGTTGCCCGCTTTCGCAAATGTTACCCGCTCATGGACGTTTGGCGTGAAACAGTTTGTTTGTTAGATGTCATGTGACCATAAATCAACCAATGAACGCGTGCGTTGTATTGAAAAAAACTACAGCCATATTTAACAATTAGATTATGAGCTCTAGATTTCTATCAAGAGCAAATAATCTAATTGTTTTAGTATAAATCTACTAGTGCTGTGTTCACACTGGAGCGAAACACGTTTAGTCTGATCACGAGTGAAACATATTTCACTATGAAATTTGTTCACATCAGGCGGCGCATTGCGCGAATCATGTTCGAAACATGTTTATTCTGAGCATGATTGAAAAACTTCTTCACGAGGTAGTTTCGATCTAAGCCAGGCGCAAAAGTCGTCTCCTTGTTGAACGCTGCAATGCCCTTCGTTCCCGAAGGGCTTGAGAAGACAACAACAACAACAAGTTTTATTTCAAGTTGAATTATAAGTTCACAAAGGTTTTGCCCGCAATTAGCAAGGGCTATTCGAGGCGGGCACAAGAGAAATTTAACGACAATTCATGCAACAGCAGTTCATGTGTAATTATAAAGATTTTAAAACAGCATACATTATAGAAGCAGGCGTGAAACGTGTTTTGAAATTAACAACTAATGTGAACAATAAAATTGCAAACATATTTACGGGAAACGTGTATCGTTGAAACATGTTTACTCTAAACAAGTTTCGGTGCTGATGTGAACACAGCACTAGACGTTCAAAACTTAAAGGGGAAGTATCACGAGGTTCCACGCGCGGCACTGTTCATTGTTCTTGCACCGGAATTTTGGACATATCACTGTTAAAAGTGATTTTTTTTTTCTTCAGGCTATCAAAACGGATTTTTTGATTCAACAAATACCTCCACTTCTTGACGGCCTTTTTGAATTTGCCGAATCAAACTTGAAAACATGGGCTGAACGTTTTCAAGTTTCGCCCTCATGATACTGCCCCTTTAACACAGACACTTCGAAAACGCGAAGAACGACATAAGGCTACTCACTTTCTACAACAGAATAGATAGCGAGTAGCGTAGCCAAAGAGAACAGCATTCGTGAAAGAACGCTAGTAGATTTATACTAAAACAAAATAGTTTATTATCTTACTTGCTCTATAGCCGCTAAGGCTTTTTTTCAGCATCTCAGGTAAACTTCCATGTGCCTCAAAATATGGATACTGTGACAACAAAACAGGCTTGTTAACAATACATCAAAACAGGCTTGTTGACAACACAAAGTAGGCAGTGTTCAGAGCGATTGTGTGTTGAAAACAATTTCGCGATTGCTTTGGTTTTGCATTGCTACGCTTTGTGATTGGCTAAAAAATCTCGCGCCAGTTTCTCAACCAATCAGAAGTAAAACAAAAACCAATCGTGTCTTGCCTGCACGCGTTTTCCCGCGCTTGGCGCCGGTTACATGTATTTGCTTCGAGTTCTGATTGGTTCATTGGATTGTCTGCGTCTGTTGTGATTGGCCAGAGTGATTTCTTTGTTTTTATGACACTCCAATGACAAACGCTCTAAAAATGATATGTACTTATTGACAAAGTGGGAGGGCCGGATGACAAAATATTTGGCTCGTACGGACCGAGCGCAGCAAGGTCCGTATGCAGTGACCGAGAGCCAAATATTTTACGCTAATACTTACTGTCGTCATACGGGTATTTTGTAAATAGTTTTGAAAAGAACGCGCGCGGGGGGCCGTACAGATCATATGATAATACCCAGTATGGACCTCGTGCTTGGTTAATAATTAAGATACATACAAAGATAAGATCTCTTGTACCTCATCTTTCATGACAAGGTTCAAAGCGATGAACTCTGACGCGGCCTCCAGTCTGGAAGCCAGAAGTCTGATGCACTGTTTAAGGTTTGACCTGGGGGCCACGCCACAGATCTCCTGCAACAAAAAACACAACAGTTCTTTAGTCAAGGGAGCACATTCAGGCAGTAACTCGTATGGATAAAGGGGTTAGGTCATGAAGAAACTGTGGTATTGCGTCGGTGAAGAAGTGAAACACAAATGTTTGGTACCAATTGGGTTGATAAATTAAATTAAATTAGCTACTGTAAAGATTCAAAAGCTGCCGTTTCAAGCGCTATCCCTTCGATTCGCTCTGACAAAGGACTAGCGCTCTAAACGTCAGCTTTTGAGCCTCATCGCGGTGGCTAATTTACTTTCTCAACTCTGCAAGCGTACATTTCTGAAAACTCTCGAAAACGTTGAGCCCGAAAGCGATTTTTGAAATTCAATCTCTTTCAAGTGGCGGTAAAGTTATTAGCACGGAAATCAGTGTAAAGTGGCTCGTCGACTTAAGATTTTATTGCTTAGCTTTCAAAACGAACGAAATTGAGTCTCCGTTGGTGAAACGCCTGTACATAAAATAACTTTTCGGACCCGAAAAGTCTTCGGGAGTTTTGAGGAACGCACGCCTGATCGGGTCTAGTCTAGTATGGTCTGTGTACTTTTCTAGATCACCCTGGCCTTTGCAGGCCTGTTTAAGAGATCAGATGGTATTGAAAAAACTGTTACCCTAAAATTTCCAAGAGATGTTTGGACGTTTTCTCTAAGATCCGTGCCATCTCTGAGAGGTTGAATAGCCACCTAATTAGGAAGAAACAACAAGCAACAGTAAGATCTCGACATCTCTGAGAGGTTGAATAGCTCATATAATTAGAGAGAAACAACAAGCAACAGTAAGATTAGATCTCGACATCTCTGAGAGGTTGAACAGCCATATAATTAGAAAGAGACAACAAGCAACAGTAAGATTAAATCTCGACATCTCTGAGAGGTTAAATAGCTCATATAATTAGAGAGAAACAACAAGCAACAGTAAGATTAGATCTCGACATCTCTGAGAGGTTGAATAGCCATATAATTAGAGAGAAACAACAAGCAACAGTAAGATTAGATCTCGACATCTCTGAGAGGTTGAATAGCTCATATAATTAGAGAGAAACAACAAGCAACAGTAAGATTAGATCTCGACATCTCTGAGAGGTTGAATAGCTCATATAATTAGAGAGAGACAACAAGCAACAGTAAGATTAGATCTCGACATCTCTGAGAGGTTGAAAAGCCATATAATTAGAGAGAGACAACAAGCAACAGTAAGATTAGATCTCGACATCTCTGAGAGGTTGAAAAGCCATATAATTAGAGAGAAACAACAAGCAACAGTAAGATCTCGACATCTCTGAGAGGTTGAAAAGCCATATAATTAGAGAGAAACAACAAGCAACAGTAAGATCTCGACATCTCTGAGAGGTTGAATAGCTCATATAATTAGAGAGAGACAACAAGCAACAGTAAGATTAGATCTCGACATCTCTGAGAGGTTGAATAGCTCATATAATTAGAGAGAGACAACAAGCAACAGTAAGATTAGATCTCGACATCTCTGAGAGGTTGAATAGCTCATAATTAGAGAGAGACAACAAGCAACAGTAAGATTAGATCTCGACATCTCTGAGAGGTTGAAAAGCCATATAATTAGAGAGAAACAACAAGCAACAGTAAGATCTCGACATCTCTGAGAGGTTGAATAGCCATATAATTAGAGAGAGACAACAAGCAACAGTAAGATTAGATCTCGACATCTCTGAGAGGTTAAAAAGCCATATAATTAGAGAGAGACAACAAGCAACAGTAAGATTAGATCTCGACATCTCTGAGAGGTTGAAAAGCCATATAATTAGAGAGAGACAACAAGCAACAGTAAGATTAGATCTCGACATCTCTAAGAGGTTGAATAGCTCATATAATTAGAGAGAGACAACAAGCAACAGTAAGATTAGATCTCGACATCTCTGAGAGGTTGAAAAGCCATATAATTAGAGAGAGACAACAAGCAACAGTAAGATTAGATCTCGACATCTCTGAGAGGTTGAATAGCTCATATAATTAGAGAGAGACAACAAGCAACAGTAAGATTAGATCTCGACATCTCTGAGAGGTTGAAAAGCCATATAATTAGAGAGAGACAACACGCAACAGTAAGATTAGATCTCGACATCTCTGAGAGGTTGAAAAGCCATATAATTAGAGAGAAACAACAAGCAACAGTTGGATCTCGACAACGGTATTCGCTTTAATAGTTTCATGAAACGCAGTCACCAAATGCTAATGAGGTGTTGTGACATATAAATGCATATAGTGATTTTCGTAAGACCGTGAAACAGTTACTAAGTTAGTAGGCACTAGTAGACACTATTAGACACTAATTCCATTGTTTTCTTTTGTTTAGTTTTAGCTAATTTTGGCTAATTTTGATTAATTGCTAGATACTGTTTCACGGTCTTGCGAAAATCACTCTAAAACCCTTCCAAATTCTAACGCAATTCATCGTCTTGTGTTTGAACTTAAATTTAAGAAGAAGCACCACAAATAGTGACTCGGCAATTCCGCAACGGAGGAAGACGATATTACTTTAAGATTGAAACATTAAAGTTAGTGGCTTGCCAATGGGAGTCACGCTTTTCTGCAAGAGAAAAAGCAAGGAACGCTGTCAGAGTTCACCGAATAATGTTAGTTTAGTTTCTGTATGTATAAAGAAGTGTCTACACGCACCTTAAACGTATCATCCACCGCTTTAACTCCCACGGTCTTCATACTCGTGTACTGTAACACACGATGGAAAAGAGGTCGTTAAACACAAATCGCATCAAACCACAGATGAAAGTAGCGAAATGACAACTCAGACTTAAAGCAAAACACACACAACCAAGACAAAGCGCGAGAAAACATGCAACCGGTGTTAAACGCGGGAAAACATGCAGCTGGTGTTAAACGCGGGAAAACATGCAACCGGTGCCAAGCGCGGGAAAACAGGATATCGGCGCTAAGCGCGGGAAAACAGCATACTAGTGCAAAGCGCGGAATTGACGCCGCTTCTGATTGGTTAGCACAGGCAAACAACAGTTAGATACAAAAAATTCCAGTATTTTTGCAAATTGCGAGTTGTTGTTGATTCTTAAAAAAATAGCAAACGGAGTTACCTCGCGTGCCTTTTTCGACTTCCTCAGAGATGCTTTCCTTGGTCTTTGCTAAAACAAGAAAAAGATGGCTCTATTGGTGCCACGTGAAACAGATAACCACATATCTTATCTTTTCACTATTTTAACCCACATACAACGATCTTCAAAATTACCCAAATTAAAACATCACTGGATTAAATATCCCACAAAAGTTGGTTAACTGAGCAACAGTTCAAACGTCGAACTTCACATGTGCTGAATCTAATGCAAATGAGCAAAATATATTGTTCTTGCTCATTTGCATTGGATTCGGCACATGTGCAGTTCGACGAAAAAATGAAACGAATGAACCGGGCCTGAATGCACAAAACTGGCCAGGACTATTTCGAACGATTTTTTTGAAAAATTTCTCTACTTGTTGGAACACAGTTCATATCAGGTGCTGCAAGGTATATCATTTACCTCGTGTTCAACAGCTCATAGAAACAGTGTTAACAAAGCTATGCTTTTCAATTAAAGAGTGGTTGCTTCGCACACGAGCCAGCCCACACTGCGGCCGACGCATAAGCCGATCTCTGTAGTACGAAGTAACTAGAAGTATTGCATGGGAATATACTTACAGCAACAGCGTCATTTAGGTTAGTAATGGTCAGATGTACAAACAAAGTAGCGGATTCCAGTGGCTCTCCTTGTGATGACAAAAGTCTCACGTGACGGTACCCTGAGAAGGAAAGTAAGGACAGGTCATTTAAACGAAGTTTAGACGGTGTGTAACAAAATCGCGGTCTGAGCCAATTTCGATCTGGTCAACCCTAATATTTAATCGTTATTAACTGTAAACAGTGTTCAGAAGGCATATTATTATAGCACAGACTAGAAAAACTTTTGTATCTTCTTAATATGACCCACTTATAAACAGATGTGGAGGTCCAAACCGCGGTCTAATTTATACTTCGTTTAGATAACCGGCATAAGAATTTGATGTAAGTGTTGCATGGGCATTCAGCTAGGGAGCTACATGTAATTGAAAGAAGGCCACAAAATGCAAAATAAACGAAATTAACATTGGAAGCGCCATACAAACGTCTGTAAACATATAGCGCCCAAATTTACATGCATTGTTAATTTTAAGGTAATCCTTCCTAAAGTATCAATTTTTTTCTCTAAGAATGAAGTTCTAGTGTCCCTTGCGCTGTCAAATGTTTAGAAAATCAAAAGTTAGAACCATAATCACTCAACTGAGGTGGTTTGATTCTGGTAAAGAACGATTAAGCAAAGCTCCACAGTACACACAGTACAGCTGTGTGCTTAATTCTCACCTGATTGGATACAGTTGAGCGGAATGGTGTATTGGCCGATAAATCCATCACCAATAAAATCGTCATCCTGTACCACAAACCGCACAAGAGCGAGATCAGGAAGATTAATATGAAACTCAAAGGTTTCATCGAAAACGGGGTTAAAACCTGCCGGAAAAAAGACAAATCGAAATATAACATCACATTTACCTCCACCCTATCAGCCTCCTAAAAACTAACTGTTATGTACTATAATGGCTAACTTGTTTTTCAAGTTGCAATTCATACAGACCCAGTCTGTCCACTGGTACTGAACTGATCACAACATTGCTACGCTTTGTGATTGGCTAAAAAATCTCGCGCCACTTTCTCGACCAATCAGAAGTAAAACCAAAACCAATCGTGACTTGCTCACACGCGTTTTCCCGCGCTTGGCGCCGCCGACATGTAATTGCTTTGAGCTCTGATTGGTTCATTGGATTGTTTACGATTGCTGTGATTGGTCAGAGTAATTACTTTGGTTTTGGTTTTACGACACTCAATTGAAAACTGCTCTATTTTACGGTTTCTGTCAATAAAAGAGAAAAACATTTTTTGTTTCTGAAATAACAACAAATCCCCGTAATAGCTCTTACCATTATGTGGAACGGTTCTTGTCCTTTCCTGTGACACATCAGCTGGGATACCAAACATTTCGATTGTAACAAATGGATCAATCACCTAAACAAAGTCAAATATTCAAAAAATAACTTTAGAGGTTCTGTATCTGGCAAAATAAACTTGGCTTAATATCTAAACATGAAACTTACGTCACCCTTTGCTGTTGAGCCTTTTGGTTTGGGAAACTGCTGACCACTGATTACCTGATGAAAGAAAAAAGCGAATTTAACAAAAAATGAAACAAAATAACTCGATGAAATAACAAAGAGGAATAGGCCAATGTCGATATATCAGAATTCTAACTTGGCTTCGGGGCTTAGGGGAATAAAACTAAAGAAATTAGCTATTCATTCCTGAACCTCAATGTGATTTCTTTTGTTTTATTCCCGTAAAGGTGATGTTACACGGAACGATTCGTAACGACGATTTTGAGACTACGTTTACACTGGAGGAGATTTTTCCGGATTCGTGACGAATCCGGAACATTTTGGTACCGGATTCGTTTTGCCGTTTACACGCAGATGGATGAATCCGAAATAAAAACGTCCAGGTTTGGTCGCGTCTCCGGAGATTTTGAATCCGAAATCTAAAGTGATGCTTTGTATCCGATTACTGTAAATCCGCAATGTTTTGAAGTGTAAACAGTTGTTCCCATGAATCCGGATACTTTTTCGCCTGCTTTGTAACCGTTCCCGCATGAATGTCCTCGGATTTATCGATGTGTGTAAACGGTTGGGAATCCGAATACCCTTTAGTATAAACGCCTGCGAATCAGAATACCCTAAATTTAATAAATCCGGAAACATTTATGAATCGGGAAAAATCTCCTCTAGTGTAAACGTAGTCTGAGAGCAACATTAGTTGATGCCGTGTAACATGGGTGCGCGGACAATTTTCTGCGCAATTTTTGGGTTGCGAGTTTTTGAATCAGCTTCAAAAATTGCAACCCAAAAATTGCGCACCCATGTTACACGGCATCAACTTTTTGTGCAACATTGTTGAGCTAAAAATCGTCGTTGCGAATCGTCCCGTGTAACATCACCTTTAGCCTCGGAGCCAAGAAAGAATTTTAATATATCGAAATAGGCCTAATACCTACGAAAAATGGGTGTAAGATAGAATTACTTCAACATATACATGACGCGACTATTTAGTGATTTAAAGTTTTAGCGATATTTTGAAGTATTAGCAAAAGAGAAACAACACTCACCAAAAAGCAGGAAAATTTTAATCACAAAAGAATGAAAGCAAAAATAAAAAATAAAAAAATATACAGGTTGACGCTTTAAAATGTGAATGAAATGTGCATAATTTTTTTTTATTATTGTGACCCGGCTGATATATCGTGTTTTTAAGATCATAGACAGAAGCTTTGCTTTATTATCTTCAAATAGGAAGAAAAAGTCGACAATGATGAGCGAAAAGAAATATCAACAAAAGAGACAGAAAAACGGCTATAAAAGTCAAAATTTCTCAAAAAAGGCAATGCTCATTTCTTGACTGCCTGTCACGAATCAAATTTGATGAACGGTAATCCATTTCCATCCTTGTAATCCTGCACTTTATCTCAAAATTAATGCTTCTTTTTTGCTCTATAGAATCTTTTTAATTGGCTAGGCTGTAGCGGTCTCCAGGCCTAATAATTTTATGTATATAAGTTTTGTATTCTAGTTAGGCGAAGTTAAATAAATAAAAGTTGTATACTTGGTGGCATTTCGCGACGTACATGTAACATGGAGATAAGGTAAGCGAAATTTTGTTATTTTCTCGGGACAGTGTTCCTTTAATTTTAACCAGTAAAAACTAGCAGTAATCACAGATTATGGAGACGCGTTGGAAGGAATTTCCGGCGGAAATGAGCCCCTGAAAAAAACCAATAGAGGCGGCCATTTGGAAGACCGTCTACCAAAAAATCTCAAATTTTACTGCACATAAACCACAGGACAACCAACACGAAATTAGGATTGCGTTTTTCGAACGCGATTAATAGGACAATAAAGTTTAGTGATTCCCCACACCCCCTAAAAAGCCTAAGCTGGTCAAGTTGTATTTGTACCTTGATTTGCAGTATTTGCGGTGAGACACCCGGTATAACATCCTTTGTATTGGGGTTAAAGTATGCTATTGCTGAAAAAGAACACGAAGAGATTAAAACAAAAGCCATTTGAAAGCTATCAGAAAGCCAATCAGGTGTCAATCAGGCAGCTCCTGAACCAATCAGAACTAAAAACAAAACCTACATCACAAGTAACCGGTGCCAAGTGTGGGAAAAGTCGCCATTAATTCGCATCTAATTGGCTAAAAAAATTGTTTATTTACAACGAATTCAAAGAGAGCTCCCAAAACTGTTCTCATTTCGTACATACTTTTTAAGCCCGAGTCAAATTAATTCGCTTACCTTCTCTCATGACAGACGGTTTCAGAACATATCCACATCCACCATTTTCTAGAAATTTACCGTCATTTAAGTTCATCATAAGACCGGGTGTTTGGTAATTTAATGCCACTGAAACAAAAACAAAAAAAAAGAGAAATAATATAAGTTTCGACCATTCCACTGACTCGTCCCCAGTCATCTCTCTTGGCAAGCAGCCGATTCGCATATAATTAACTGCATATAAGCAAGTCAAATTAACATCAAATTACCGCATGCAAGCGGTTAAAGTAGGCCCAATTCACCTACTGAGAAATAACGAAAATAGAGCTGATCTCAAACTGGCTTTTGTCTTTCACTTGAACATTTTACATAAAGTGAAACTCCTTTTTTAGAGTAAAAGAAGGAAAAAGGTCAGAAGGGTGCATTCCCCGAACCAGAGTCGTTTGCTTCATAACTAATACCCATATCCACTACACCAACGAGAGCTACCTGACAGGAACTGTAATTTTTAACATATTTATAGAGTTACCCATAACCATAAATGAAAGCTAACCATTTTCAAATCAGTGCTTAACCCAAAACACTGCAGATCAGTGCTAAACTGGTGCTCTTTTCTCTCAGTTCTGTGTCTAATATTGAAATGGGGTTCTGTTCTCGTGTACGTCAGTAATATAAAGAATACTACTGTTAAGGAAATAGGGCCTATTTTACTCGCTTGCATGCGGTTATTTGATGTTAATTAGACCCGCTTATATGCGGTTAATTATATCCGAATCGGGTGTGGCAAGACGCGAGAGTAATAGGAGACTGGGACGACTGAGGACAAGTCAGATCAACCCTGGACAATAAGTAAACTTTCATTCGACTATAAACACACAAATATGGTAAGATATCTGATGTGTTAACTATGGCCGCCATGGTCAAAAGACAATGGATTTGCACCAAGGTGGGAGTCACTGATAAGTAGAACAGCTGGGCGGTGTAGCAAAAGGGCGCTCTGAAGATTTTCAAATAACTCACCCATTTGACAGCCGCAGTTCCACATTTCCTGTGGATGGTAGTTGCTAGAGTCCACACGCTTTCCTGCGGGGTACACTCGACTTAACAAGGATTTGTTATAATTGACAAACTCTTCAGGGAAGCTTTGAGTCAACCGTCTGGCAACATTTTCACTAAATGAACACATCTCCCAACATTTTTCTGCAGAAGAAAAAGGGAAGAATCAAGTTCAATGCGACAGAATTGCAATTAAAGGAACGACAGTTTTAATGCTTTTGAAACGGTTACAGCTATTGTACTCTGACAGAACCTTCTGTTCCACGAAAAATGGTGGCCTCTTTTCTCCTGTCCCCCATCTTTAAAAATTAGTTGTATACCACAAACCTATTACAACTAAATCTATCTGAGCTGTTTTACTAACCATGCAAACTTATAATACAAACTGAAACAATATTTAAGCCTAATCAAAAATTTTTAGGCCAACTGATTTTGTCTATGAGGTTTATCATGCAACAAAATTGCATTTGAAGAGTAAGTTTTACAAATGTGAATGACAGGTGAAACACAGAAAGACATATCTTAATTTTCAGATGAAACCTGCCTTTTTGTTTTTGCAACTCTATCAAAGTACCGCTACTTCTCCGATACTTACGATTTTCAGATGAATATTGGAAGTCTTGGAAAGCAACAGATTTGCAGTAAGTGACCAGGTCGGATAATTCTCGTGCCAGCTTCATAGTCTTTTTCGGCTTCTTGTTTGGATCCTGTGTAGAAAGGTTTTTAATTAGTTGTTCAATTAGGGTCAGTAATTTTAGCAGAAAAAATATTTCAGCAGCAGTAGTTAAGTAGTAGAGCGCTTTTTTGAGTGTCAAAAGTAATTACACAATTGCTTTGGTTTTGCATTGCTACGCTTTGTGATTGGCTAAAAAATCTTGCGCCACTTTCTCAACCAATCAGAAGTAAAACCAAAACCATTCGTGACTTGCTCGCATGCGTTTTCCCGCGCTTGGCGCTGGCGTCATGTATTTACTCCAAGTTCTGATTGGTTCATTGGATTGTCTGGGCCTATTGTGATTGTCCAGAGTGATTACTTTGGTTTGGGTTTCACTAGATTCAATATTGAAAACTGTTGTAAGACTCACCTTAACTATTTGCCTTTTAAGGCTGCCTTGTTTACTGTTCTGTCTTTCAAGTTTGTAATCACCATTCATCACGATTGTGTCTTCCTGCTCCTCTTCATCATCACTGACTTCACCAGTATCTGACTGCACGTCCGAGGGAAGCTTCTTGTTCTGAAATCAGTAAAGTGATCACTTAGGACCCCGACAGAATAGACAAATTGTTATCGATAACCAAAAAGCCAGTCCATGAAAGAAGTAATCGATAACACACTTTAAAAAAAAAGTTATCGACAACCAAACAGATTTCGTTTTCAAAAAGAAAACTACTTTAGTTGTCGATAACAAACGCAGCAGTTTTATCGTCGACAACTCGTTTTTCCAAGTCTGCAAGACCACTGTCAACACTTTGCCAAACAAATAAGCACAAATATAGCCGCGCGGGTATCACTGGAAACGAATTTGACATGCGCAGTGAACGTTAGTTATAAAACTCTTGCTGATAGGCAATTTGCACGATGACGTCATTTGACTACAACTACCAGAATTCATTTCGTTTTTCCTTTTTGAGTGAGCTTACATGAAGTGTAATCTCACTCTATGTCATGGGAAGTGTCCGTAAGTCCGTGGTAGTCCAATCTTCGGGTTGTCTTCGGTATCACGGCGCCTGGTCTCGAACAGATATTGTTTATTTCCGTACGAACGATGAGAGCACGAACACGCGAATATGAGCGAGGTTGAACACGAAGTGCTGCGAACTGATCCGGGATCATCCCGGATAACGAACGACGTATTTTCGATATTAAAAACACGGAACGTGGAAGCAACCACGTTTTTTCGCCGTTGAAGAAAGAGAGGTAAGAGACTCGAAATTTACGATGTTTTCGTGTTATATTGCACCAGTAATCAGGCACAGCATTCAAGCAATGTGTCTATTGTTTTCACGTAAAGAGGTTTTCAGATGTTTTGAAGGTGTAGACAAAATCTTCGCCAACAAAAGGTTCCCTGAATCACCGAGATGTAGTTTTAAAGACAGCTGTGATGGCCGCCGAGTGACCTGTGCAGTCCAGCATTGCGAATTGCTCCATGTACAACATCTGGCAATCCATAACCCTGTCTCAGGGTCATATAATTCCCTTCTGGGAACAAAATATTTCCTTCGGGAAACGATGAATTCTCTTCGGAGAACAAATAATGTCTTTAGAGACACAAATCTGGGTTAAGTGCAGTTACACTAAACTGACGTTGAAAAGTTATTGTTTGAAAACGTTGATGTTACTAAGTTTAAAATGTAAGTTAACTATACTTGTTACAGCTACCTACATTCCAAAACAACTTAAGAATAAATGTTAATGTTTTACTGTTATTGTTGGCAATGCTGATACTGTATGCAAACAGCTACATGCTATAAGCACCAACCAGGGCTCAATTTCATAAAACTTTTACAGCTGTAATTTACAAGTGTAGTTATTGTTTCAGACCTCTGAAACAATAGCTACAAGCGTAAAAGTTTTGTTAAATTGATCTTTAAATAAATTATTTATATATATATTTTGATTAAAAGATAACATGGGCTTTTATCACGCCCGGCCATTTTGTATAAAAACAAAAGATTTACCCCCCAAGCCTCGCAGTGAAAAAGTTGAGAACGAGGTTAAGCAGGGGAAAACAAAGCATTTTATTTTCCTGGGAATCAACATGGCCGCCGCGTGATAAAGGCCCATTGCCTGCCTTGAGAAAAATGGTGTCAATCTTTACTGTCAGTATGGGGTTTTACCACTCCTTACATGTGAAACCCGACCACGTTTGTTTGTCAGACACTGTTTCAAATAAACACCTATTTCAAATAGGCACCCATCCTTGTGTGAATCCATGTGTGGTAGATCTAGAATTTTGTTCATGTTCACAGTTACAGTACTTCCTCTATTAAGTGGTTATTTCTCAAAAACCCAAAATATGTATTCACCAGTCCTTTACTGGAAATGGTTCTCAAGGTCCCGAGGGTTTCAGCTTAACAGAGGGACTGCTGTATATGATTTACATTTTTTTTCAGAAATTTGCTAATATGATAACTTTGATGATGACAATGATGATAACTCGGTCCTTGTAGTGACATTACATAGCGTGACAAAAACGATACCAAATTAACGAACGATCTTCCAGTCCAACAAAACAAAAAATCATCCTCGACAAACCAAGATACTTTTCCAATACAGAAGCTCTTGAGACGTTAAGTTGCAAGCCACAATGGTGCTTGGTGGACGTGTTTTTATCACATCTCTTGGACTTGGAACACTTGCACCAGTTATACAGTCAATGAACCATTTTTTAAGTTGTGCTTCCATACCTGTGACAGTACCACATTATATTGTTAAATAGTTTTTATGAAAAATCAGAGGCAGACAGCCTATGGTGTATTTCTCATTTAGCTTAATATCTTTGACAGTAACATTTTCGACATCACAAATTCCGTCTCTAGATATTTCCGTGCAAATTTTCATTGTAAGCTCACTCATGTACGCATTGCGGACCTATTTTTTATTGCGTCGACGAAGGAGACGCTTCCTAATCTTGTCGGCTAGGCGGAACGAATCGAGAAAAGTGTCGGTACCAAATCTGCGCCATCTTGAAACGTCACAATAGTATCCAGCATTCCCAGCGCGTGGAAATCAGGCATCAACCTGGGGAGCTGGGGTTCCGAAATGTCACATGTGAATAATCTATTTGTCTTGAGTTTAATATTTGTCTTGAGTTCAATATTTCAAAGCCTACTAAAAGTACGCAGTGGAAAAATTGGACGAAGGTTCTTCTTCGGACCAAGTTGTTGGGTCTCATGGGAATCAAGCAAGAAGTTATCGGATTTTCCTCGCTACCGTTCTGGTATGTTTTGAATGTTCTATCTTGATTTTGCTGTGGTTCTCTGCCTGATTTGGGAAGCTTTTACCTAAATACCGACGTCGTTCTTCGCGATGTTCTACGGTACGGTGCAATTTGTTGTATGTCTTGCAGCAATAATTCACTGACCGGCAGCGCCAGGCGAACGCAGATTAACTTTACAGTGCTCCAAATTGCGCCTGTATCGGGCGCACTTGCGACTAAAGATTTCGCAGTTTTGTGGCTAAAATTTGTCTAGCTAATAAAGGAATTATATTCAACAGTCTTGCGTCTTACTTGCAACTGGTAGTTGTATAAATTTTATCCGAAAAATCCTGCGAAATTCACGTTGAATGTTGCGTGACTTAAGAAGTTCATCACGGGAGCACTTTTTCAGGCTTTCTCAGAAATTTCTCATTTCCGGTTCCGGTATTAGTACATGTACTGAGGAGTATGATTTCAGAATCGGAGAAATAACCGAAATGAAATCAAGCCAAATATACTATTTATATGTCGGAAAAACCTGAGACCTTTCGGAGTACACAGCACGGTAGGATTTTGCCCGATCCCACGGCGATAGCGTGAATTTGTTTGATGTCGGCCCGACGTTTGTGCCTGCGTGACATATCTCGCGACATAGCCCTTTTAAGCAGTGGCTGAATTAATTCATGAAACTGAGGTACTAGGTCAAGACGAGGTGCCACGGGATAAGGAGACGCACTATAATCTATGATTACTACTAGTTTAAATTATGTAATCCCAGTGCGGTTTAAATAACAATAGCCCTAATTTGCACTACAAAACAAAAAACTGAAGGATTCTGGTAGTTGTAGTCATATGACATCATCGTGCAAATGGCCTATTATCAACAATTTTAGCCACTAGTTTGTGGAAAAGCACTGTCGAACACTAATAGTGGTCAACTAATTTCAGTTGTCGACAGACATTTCAATCTATAGTCTGTCAAGGTCTTTAATTGGTAGTTAGTATTAGCGGTATTACAATCAGCAATTAGGTAGGATTATGCAGATATTGGCTCATTTCACTTACTTTCACAAGAATTTTCTCTCTCAATGCCTCCGGCGATGGAAGGTACGATTCGTTTTCTCCTGGTTGAATGGTATAAAGTTTATCTACAAAGAAATGAGATTCACAGATTGATCAGGAAAGTAATGGGCATCATTACTCGTTTCTCTAAGGGCCTGGTCGCAATACAGTCAAAAACAAAAATCCGCCCGTGCAAAAATCGAGGAAAACAAAAGAAACCGCTCTGGCGGGACACTCTTTTTGTGGAATGTTTTTGTTTTTATGTCATTTTGCACAGGCTAATTTTTGTTTTTGACTGTAGTGCGACCAGGCCCTAAGGGATAGTCGAGCGGGCGATCACACGAACGTGCGAGAAAATCACCAGCTGCGAGGAGACGCGATACAAATGAGATGATTTTCACGCTCCCTCTCTCTCTCTCGCACGCAAATGTCTTTTTGTGGTCTCAGCAAAATCTCACACGTCTGACGATCTTTGTACTAAAATGCTTTGTACTTGTAGAACTAACCTTGTAAAATTTCCTTGAGATATTTTGCCATAACTTGTTGTTGTTTAACGCTACAATGATTTTCTATTGATAATATAAGTGGATACCTGAAAAACGGGAATTAAAGTTAGAGTAATTCCCTTTAAAGCTTTCAATATCAAAAATGCCCATTCATTTTACAAAGTGCCTCAACAAACAGTGTCAAATAAATTTAATTTTAAGTAATTCTGCACATAAGAACTAGCGTAAACTTCATTGTTCTGCGGCATTGGCTCTTTCTCACATTGAATATCTTTGGCTTCAAGAATAGAGAAGGAGCTGATGGTTCATAATTATATTTCAGTATAAAAATAAAGAACAACCCATTTGCGTCATATAACTTTTAGGAAATTTTCGTGCTTAACCAATCGAAATAGCAGAAGACAATAGCTAATAATTTTGCTTCTTTGATGAAGTTCCCCAAATATAATAACTTTTAAAAATTGCATGGTGTGCGATTGGGTCTCAAATAACTTGAAACCTTGAAAAAAATTGAACTTTAACGTTTTAGCAATTTTTGTCCAGACCAATGAGATCACTAGTTGTAGCAATGAAAAAAGTTGGCATTCCATCGTGCATTGCCGTTCTACACTTTCCTTCTTATGCGTATCATTACTTAATTTTTTAAAAGTTAAATTTTAACATAGAGAATAGAACACAATATGAAATATAACTGTTGTGGTTCAAATTTTTCTCTGTCTCAGATTCATTATCATGATCTAAGAGAAAGGAAAACAAAAATCAAACTGGTTTGAAAACTTTCAAGCCAAAGAAAGAATTTAACCACAATATAACCATCTCATGGCTGGGCATCATGAAAAAGACAAACTAAGAAAAAGCTTGCACTTACGGTGATTTTTCAAATGCATGTTCATGTATAGCTTCTAAAACATCACGGAAAAGAATTTTGGACGTGAGAGTGTGGCCATGATAAATCACTGGTTCATCACTGCTACCGTCCCAACAATCCACTGAAATATAGATCAAAATTATGTTACACAACAAAGAGATATGTCCTAATCCTCCAGGACCCTGCCTTCTGATGCTGATTAAAGCTACAGTAGTCAGATTGAAAGTTAAAAAGGGCTTGTTCATCTTGATGGAAATGTTTTAAAAGCTAGTGAGTTGAGAAAGATGTAATGTTCATTACATGTATATCACAAGAGTGGGAAAACGAAAAAATGTGAGTCCCTGATAGGAATCTAACCTACAATGTATGACCTTCTGCACACGGGTGGGATACTCTAACCACTGAGCTACGATAGACTTGTGACAAGCTCAGCGGCCATATACTAAGTTCATGTATGGCATGCATCCTGCATAACTGCTAGGATGTCGAAAGTGTCATGTGTGGTGATATAACAAAGATTTTTTGTCTTTGTCCCAGAAATGCTCATGAGATGATCAACATTACATAATCACATGTATTTCTCATTTTATTACCAAGCTTAAAATAAATTGTACCATCTTCCTTTTTTTATCAGCTAGTGATTTTGTTCTAATTTTGTTTTTAATTTTATGGCCAAAATCATCAGTTATACCCCTTTTGAACCAACTACTTCTTATGACAAAAATCTGGTTTTATCAACTAAGATGATAATTACAGCCATGCTCTGTCACGCATGACCAGTAATCCACAAGACTGAAAAGAACATTTGAACATTTCTTTGTAACGTCCGAGATTTGAATGAAACCTTGAAGATCTCTCAGGAAAACACTTTGAAAGTAACGAGTTAGCGGAAGAATAACTTCGCTACACGCATAAAATACCTAATATTGTTCGGATATGTAACATTTCAAATAAAATGATATTTTGTTGCTTTTTGTTTCCGAAAATGCGGTAAAATTCTCACGGGAATTCCGAATCTCGGAATGAATTTACAAAACCGATGCGTAAACTTGAAAACTCCATTCAAATTTTCAAAATACTGGTCACGCGTGACGGAGCATGGCTGTAAAGGTAAAAAAAATATTGACAAACAACAACAACATCTTTATTTATGCACGATATAAGTTAAAGCAAAAGTCTTGCTTGTGGGGTCGTGTTTCTAGCTACAAATTAAAAGCATTTCTATATACATTAAAATTAATAATAATTATATACATGATTGTTCACATTAGTAAAACTTAAAATCCGTTACATTCCTACTTTGCATTTGAATCGAGGTTGCATTGAAGTACAGTTGTTTAATAAAATCGTCCCTTCTAGCTCTGGTATAAAATTGCTTAAAACTGTCAGTGGGGTACCTGGATGCAATGTTCCAAAGTACAGCAACTAGATAGCTGATTGAGTTTTTCATATAATATGAACAAAATCGCGGAGTTTCGAGTTTCAACAGTCGATGACTGTTTTTGTCATAGACCTTGGTGCATGATAGGTCAGAAACTGTAGGATTTCAAGTCAGACCATCAACATGTAAAACTTTAGGGCCACACATTTCTCAATTTTATAACTGTCATTGGAAATATTAATAGTTGTTTGGTTAAATATCACGGTATTATTATTATTAAGTCTAATAAATGAACTAATCCACCATCACAGGAGTTGACCAATGAGAAAAACGAAAGTTTTAAATGTTCATCTTCATACGGTACTTACATTCTACACATTTACAGCCTTTTTTAAGCACATCGATATAAGCTGTGACACTTGAGGGTCCCCTAAGTTGATTTTCTAGCAAGTACCTGCAAAACAATCAGGCAATTTCCTTAATCCACAAACCAGACAATAATTAGTGTATATAGTTAGTGTATTGGTTGATTAATCAGTTGGTCAGTCACTTTTTAATAGTCAGTCAATCAATAATTATTTACAGGGTGTCAAGCAGGTTGGAGTGAAGCATAATGGGCAATACTGGGTCTTTATGAGAAATGGGCAAGGGGCTTGTCACTATTTAATATGTATTAACAACCGCATCGCTCAAGTGGAGGCCGGTGCCTCGGACATCCAGGAGCTTCCACTTTTGGCAGCCAGCTCCTAGATGAAGAACCGCATAGCATATGTACAGATGCCAAATACCGCAGACATCCAGGTGATCACTAGTACTCCTTGTTATTAACTCTAATTTACATTTAACTGCATTATAACTAAAGAGAAAGAAAACTCACGTGTTATGTGAAGATGCAATGAAGTAATGAGAAAGTGGGTGCGTCATGTCTTGATAAACTGTTTTATGATCACTGTCAAAGATATGACAATCATCTTCTAATAAATACTGTGTGAATCCTGCAATTAAAGGAACATTGAGCATTTAAAACAAAGTCAGTATTGTCATCTATGTTAAACTACCTAATACCCAACAAACTTTGAAAGCAGCTAATGTGATCCATTCACCAGTGCCAGAAAACAGTCAACTGTCTCTAGTGCATAAATGGACCCGCGTCACGTGAACAGGGCCCGGACAACATGATACGTGATTTTGAGTAATTTGCATTTAAATCAGCTGCTCAAAATGGCAGAAGCCTTGCAGTATGTGCATTCAAGGCGTGATTTTTACGGTTTTAATTTTTATTTCCAGACTTTTTTCACTTCCATCATATTATTTAGGGATTGAAGTGGGCAAAAAAGCTGAAAACTCAAAATCGAGAAAATATGTCGTCTGGGCCCTTTTCGCGTAACGCGGCCCAAACGATAATTTAATTTTGATAATTAATTGTATTGATTTCGCCATTCACACAATTACATGATAGTAGAATTACAAATTTGCAAATTTTTTTTAGATGGCGAGGAAACCTGAAAGAAACCATAGGGCTTGTATAGATCAGGTTTCCTCACAGAACTAAAGGTAGATTAGCCAAATAAAATAAAATAGAGCAATATAGACGACCTAATAGATCAAGGTTACAGACTGTAATATTTACTAATAAGATGTACATGCATGTACAGTAGTACATGCAACTCATGCATGTACAGTAGTACAGTAGTTATTAAAAAGGTTAATGTACAGTTATTATGGTGGGAATTGGTCTGACTAATTCCTACTGCTACTCCATAAAAAAAATTAATAGCCTCCAAGGCATAATATTTTTATAACCCAGGGGAATAACAGTCTTATTTTTTACTTCGCATTCCCAGCTCTAATTAGCATACCAAGGAGGTAATTCCCCTTCTCAGGAAAACTTAACTACAACTGACAACAAACAGTTCTAAAAGCATTTTGTGTAAGAGCAAAGAGTAGACACCACTCTACTTTAGCACAGATCCTTTGACAAAAAGCAAACTCCCTATAATTGAACCACTCTTAAATAAGGGTTGGCATAATTTAAAAAAAGGAGAGACTTATATAGCGAACATTACCACATGTAGTCTCAAGGTGCTTTACATACACCTATGAGAATGAGACCGGATGTCAGCTTATGAAGGCGCCTCAGGCAGCCGCTATCAGCCCATTGTTGATCTCATCTCCCCCACCCCACCCATGAACCATGTATGGCACTGAGGGTGGTCACAGCCAAGGTTTTGTTACGTCCTCAGTGGTTCTTTTATGTCCCCATCAGAGATGGGACCGCCATTTCTACGTGGTTATCTGAGCCACATGAAGGTCTAACCATTTGCAGATGTCATAGCAAAGGCAACACCTTCGTCCTCAGTTAATGTGTTGGCTTAGTGTAAATATTTTGGAAGTTACTCATCATTATAATTATGGTTCCGCTATGATAATACCGCTGTAACGAGCTAATGTGTTAGCGCTACTGGTAACCTACCATCTATTCCTAAACATTTTAATCTCCTGCCTTCTTCTGTTGGCTCACATCTTTTGATTATTTCTAAACAATGCTCTTTACCCACTCTTGAAAGCTACAAGAGTATTAAAAAAAGGAAAAAATTACAACATTACAGTGTACATCAAACATCACAGGTTTCACAGCAAGTTGTGAGTCTTCCTATGCTATTCAAGAAAATACAATACGTATATTTCCTACCCCTTGTTCAGCCTCCAGAAAGAGCAGTAAATCATCAGTTGTTAAATAGTCACTATTGCTCGTGTACCTTAAAAAAGAAACAAACAAGGAACATTATTTATTTATAGTAAAATGGATTAACCCTGAGCTTTAGTGCCACAATTTTGAAGGAGGCACTCCGCCAGTGCCAACACAAATCAAGGTTCTCATGTTCACTTTATTCACAGAAAAATGTGTCATATAAATATTTGTAAAATTCATTAATAATTCATAAGGTTTCTAACAAATGGAAATGAGCCATTCCAATCACACGGTTACCCTGTAAATCAGATACAACTCACTGGTGAGTTGTATCTGAAATGTAAATTAGATACAACCACTAGTGAGTTGTATCTGGAATGTAAATTAGATACAACCACTAGTGAGTTGTATCTGGAATGTAAATTAGATACAACCACTAGTGAGTTGTATCTGGAATGTAAATTAGATACAACCACTAGTGAGTTGTATCTGGAATGTAAATTAGATACAACCACTAGTGAGTTGTATCTGGAATGTGAATTTCACAAGTTGTTTACTACATTCGCGTCCGTGTTGTATCGGCACTATACATTCACTCGGCTGCGCCTCGTGATTGTATAGGCCGATACAACACGGACGCGAATGTAGTAAACATTACGTGTCACTGAACCTCTGCATTTCAGTCTCAGCTGTTCACAAAGCACATATTATTGTGTTAATCTAAAAAATCATTCAACTTTCAATGTAATCCAAAATATGAAGTGATAAGCAACGTGTTTTGCTTTAAATCCATCTTCTCTGCTACGTGCATGTTCCATCGAGAAGAGTACCCCCCTGGGGTTTTGGCCTATTTTTGGTCTGTTTTTAAATTTAATTTTAATTTATTTATGGCATCATTCACACCTCCTCTTCTCTTTTAATAACCCTAGGGCTGTAGTTGCTCCAAGCTACAACTTACTTAACTCTGTTGAATAGCAATCAATAGCATTTATAGTGTTTAAGCTATTAACAGACCTTGCCAGAAGAAAGTAGACTTCAGGTCTTGTGGTAAGTTCTTTGTAAAATGAAAGAAACTCCTCTCTTGATAAACTATTCTTTTGTGAATTTGAACTAACAGCAACTGCTTCCTACAAGAAATTGAAATATTCTTATCAGGATCAAGCCACATGAACATATCTGATGGTTTAACAAAATAAATAAGTAACATAAAATCATCATTGACCAACACAGCTATTTGTAGGTACATGTATCTTTTTGAAAGGCACCAGGGATGGGAAAAGTCTTTCTTGCTTAACAGAAAGGTATTTTCTTCAAGACCATTATTTTTGATAGGACATAAAATTATAAATAGCACCCAAAAAAATTGTTGGACATCTGCAGTCTTGGAACATTTTACTTGAGACACAATCTATCAGCATATGCTGTACTAAAGAGTTGCAATGCATAACAATTATCCACTACACTCTGTTTTACACTTCTTTGGGACGCACCTGCTGCTATTGCTTAACCTGATTTCACTCCCCCCCCCCCCCCCCCCCCCCCCCAAAACCGGGGCTCAGAAATTCAAAAAAGCCCAGGCTAAATAGGGTTAAAGAAAAGTACCCTTCAACCCCCACACCCAACCCACCCCTGGCTTTGTCCAACCGTTCTTTGCAATCTCTGCAATTATTTTGTTTCAATTCCTTGGACAATAAAATTTACATTTATTTAGTTACAGTGTACACATACATCAATCAACCCAGTATACATGTACATGTACAAGTGATGTATGGAAAATGTAAGTTGACAATTCAATAACACTAGCATGACTTGTCTTGAAACTGAAATAAATTTCAAGTGTTCTCAAGTCAACTGACTTGATACAGATACTGGAGCTTTAAGAGCCCCAATTAGCCAACTGTCTTGATGTTCAATATTCCTTATATACAGCATGTTACGTTTATTGTTCTCGCGAAATTTCAAGGAATATTTTGAATCATCAAATAACTTCAAAGGTAGTTCAAATTTCACCAACCTTAAATCTTTGTCTAATGACACCTTCTGGTATTTGCTCATTGAGTTGTCTGACGACTGACAAAACTTCCTTTTCATTTAACCTTCCTTTAGCTCCCTTGTCAGCTAAGATAAACTGCTCTTTCAGCCATGTGGTCAAATGTCAAGGAATAATAAGAAACTTAGAATCTGATTGGATTATTCATTTGCTTAATTACTATCGTCCATGGAGATTAAACACCCAAATTATTAGAAGCCGGTATGACTCTACACTGAAAGAGACCATTGGCAGAAATATTTTTCATAGCTGTGGTTATTTAGCATCCACAAGAAACAGAGTAAATCATCATATCTATGTTGTGATTTGTGTGAAATTTATAACTTACATGTATGTAAGATCTGAGAAATGGACAGCCAAATCCCAAGCCAATGCAGTTCCCTTGATGAAGGAAGTACACCTGTCGTGCGGAGCATTATGGTAGTTTACATATTGTATTCAACATGACATGCAGTGTCCAGTCGTTTACTGTTCAAAATAACATTAAATAATAAAATAATGTAGTACTTCAGACTGTCACTTGGGACCAATACAGGATACCCTGCAATTTGGTAACCGACATGAAAAAAATCTGAAAAGTTGTCTTACATTTTCCCATTAATTAATAAAGAAATAAAAAATGTGCCGAGTGCATTGTTGAGTCATATTACTTAGCACGCAGGAATTTTTAAGAACATGAGAGAAGTGCAGAAAGGCAGGAGCCGAAGGCAAGTGCTTCTCGCACTTCTTGAGTGTTTTTAAAAAATCCCAAGTGCTTAATACATGTATATAACTAAAATATGCATGAGGAACAAGTTTTTTATTTCTTTTATAAAATAAAAACACTTATAATGAAACTTACGGCACATGTGTGCTTTATCGAGTTATAATGAAATGGGTTTAACCAATCATAGTGCGCGCATTTCTTTGAGCATTTTATAAATACTGATAATTTACAAATAGGATCAAAGTTAAAAGGATATCTATCCCGCATCTGTTGTCTGTTCTCTACAGGACTGCTAGCTGTAAATTAAACAAAAATCAACTAATATCAACTAATGGACATCAAATAATAAGAACTGTGTAGAAGGGCTCTGACTCAATGGAACTACATTATCTGAGTTAATATTTTATTCTTTAGTTATATACAGTCGAAACCTCTGCAAAAGGACACCTCCCGTAGACGGATACCTCCCATAAGCGGACACTTACAATGTAGTCGTGGTCCCAGCCACATACAAACACTACTTAAACATTTTTAACCTCCCACAAGCGGACACCTCTCTTAAACGGACACTTTTTCTGGTCCTGATGGTGTCCGTTTACGGGAGGTTCGACTGTATTTCAGTTATCCTTGAATTAAGCCATGATTGATGCTGTATTTGCAGTGCAGAGTCATGCTTGGATTCTTTGTTTTTCACATGTACAGTGGAACCTCCATTAATGGGATACCATTGAGACCAGGAAAAGTGTCTTTAACAGAGGTGATAATTACATAGATCAGTATATGAATGTTTTACCAGCCACGACCAGGAGAAGTGTCCCCTTAATAGAGGAGTCCCTTTAATGGAGGTGATAATAATTATTACAAAGATTATGTGAACGTTTTGCCAGCCGGGACCAGGAGAATTGTCCACTTAATGGAGGTGTCCCCCTAACGGAGGTGTTCCCTTAATGGAGGTGTCCCCCTAACGGAGGTGTTCCCTTAATGGAGGTGTCCCCCTAACGGAGGTGTTCCCTTAATGGAGGTATCCCCCTAACAGAGGTGTTCCCTTAATGGAGGTGTCCCCCTAACAGAGGTGTTCCCTTATAATAGGGGTGTCCACTTAATGGAGGTATCCCAAAGTGAAGGTTCAGCTGTACAGTACATGCAGTTATCTTAAAATGCATCTTTAAAATCATTTCTCTACAGCAATAGTTACTAACTGTATTTCCCAAACTTTCACATGCTGACTTACTGTACACAGACAGGAAGGTAATCATGATTCATACTGGTTCTGACAAGAAAAGCCCCTCTGATAACTAAGAAATACTGACAGTTTACCTTTTTCTGAGTCCACCAGACACCTCAGCCCTGTCACCCAAATATTTGCCTCGTCTGGAGAATATGCAACAAGATTTAATGTCTCAAAACTATCACTGTAAATTATAGAAAATGCACAATCATCTTGGAAATCATCTCTGTCCATATCACGGAAGACATCAGTGTTTTTTCCGCAGCGGATCTCTTTTACTGTGTCAATTGAAACTGAAAAAAATACATCAGTGAATTAGTTGGTTATCAAACTACAAATAAAATGAATAACTAAATTTAGAAGGCCATGAGAATTAAGGTCATAGATGAAACCTCTTGATATTTTACAGCCATGCTCGATCCGTCACGCGTGACCAGTATCTTTGAAAATTTGAATGGAGTTTTCAAGTTTACGCATCGGTTTTGTCAATTCATTCCGAGACTCCATCCTCTAAATGTTTTAGTTTTGAGTATCGAGTCTCGAGATCTAAGCTGAATCGAGATGAGAGACACTGTCCATGTTTGAGTGCATGATAACACTGTTATGACAAGTCCTGAAAAAAGTACATTTTATTTTTCATCTGAATGCTTACATTTAATGCACAGAAGCACATAGTACATGCATGTATGAGGTTTGGATGTAGACTTGAGTATTAACTTAACAGTGAGCATTAACACATGTAAATTAATTACACAAACCTCAGAAAAAAAGATGTGGTCTTAAATGTTAGTTCCATATTTTTTATTGATATAAACGTTCTATGAAACTGAAGTTATGCTAATTCTAACAGGAAATAAAGAATGTAATTTGAAAACAGGTATTTTTCAGGGTCTTCACACAGAGTTGGCATCCAGCATTGAAAACCTAATGTACATGTAGTTTTGTTGAGTTGGTTGAAGACATTTTTGATAATAACATTTACATAAAATGAGACTGAATCAGCTAATCAGAACACAATTTCTGCCAGTGCTGATTTTAAAATATTGAAAACCCTGACTTTTACACTTTAATTAATGCTTTAAACCATTTTGTACTTTGGCTCTTTAATTAAATTTTGAAAAGAGTGAAAAGCCAAAAAAAAATCCTAAAACAAACTTTATTTTATTTACACTGCCTGGTGTTATCTACAATAATTGCGTATGCGTTAATGGAAGATACATTAGCCAGCTTCTATTGTAAACCATACTAATCTTTGATGCTTTCCACCAAAACAATCTCAAAATCCTGGCTACTGTATAATAGCACAGAAATGAATTCAAACATTCAAACATTATTTTTGTGTAATATATTGAGTAAATTAAACATCTTGAGCTTATTTTCCTCATAGTTCCATTTTTTTCTTATCACAGTTAAAATTTGCAACCCACGCTGCATAGTGTAATTATTATTGACAGGAAATAGAATAATTTGTCTGGTATTGTTTTGGTCAAATCATGAAAGGTGAATAAAGGCAAATAAATGATATGGGGTCCATATTAAATTTTATTACAAGTTCAGGAAGTTATATTTGCTGCTACACAGTCAACTAAATAGCACAGAACAAGTCATGTACCTAACATATACTATTAAAAGCAAATTTCACAGACAAAATTTGAAATAAACTCTCTTGCATGTAATAAATAATACATGAATACAACTCTAAGACAATAGATTCAAGACAGCAGGAGCAAGCTATCAACAAATACAACACTTTTCAATTACTGGTTTTCACAGTTAAATAGGCACTGAGCTTGAAAGACAGATTAACATTGTTTTCAAGACAATGTCAACTAAGCTGCCATCAGCTGCTTACAAGAAAACATCAAGAATGAAATCAGCCAAACATTTTCAACTAAAATTGAGTTATCAAACATCAGATCTCGATTAGGAATTTTACGGTGTCTTTGTAAAAAAGATAAAAAATATCTTAGTGTAAAAATTAAAACTGGTTTGAAAAATTAGAACCACAATGCATGTATATACATAACAAAAAAACAAGGTTTTGGCCAATTATATGAGTTTGTGGTCTCTCAAACAATGCTCACCTAAAATCAGAGCATCATTTTAGCCCGGCAATCATAGAGACTTGAAAATTCTTGAAGAAAATTACTTGATTTGTGAAGGTCAAGAAACCAACTCCAAATTTATTAACAGACCTTGCCATTTTTTTTGGTTACACAAAGCTTGAATGTTGTATAACCGAAAAGGAACGCTTCCAAGGAAGGCCGAGACAGCCAAAACATGAGCATACAATTAAAAAATTCTCAAGAATTTATCATCAAAATCTCCGATTTCTCAAGCAATACATGTATAATATTTTTTTGTTGTGTTGACAGAAATAATGCAAAGGGAAAAACAACTTTAAACTGGTTTCAATGAAAATTTTTTAACCAAAGAAAAATTTGAACCACAAAATATATAATATCTTTTTAAGATTCACAACCAAATTATTTCTGGGACAAAGGCCAAAACACCTGCTCAATAATGGTTATCTGTTAAGCCATGCAGATAATATATTAATTTTGGTTGCATATATTACAGGTGTAGAAATAATAATTTTTAAATTAAATTCACTATGGGTAAATCCTTTTAATACATAGCAAAAAGAATGTTCTTTTTTTTTCAACTTATGTTTGCAGAAAAACACTGTTATATTACTGAAATAACAATACAGGTTGTTCTAAATATTTGAAATCTCATGCTGTTTAAAGTGCTTTGCCTTTATAATATAAAGGCAAAACTTAACAGTATCCATGGGACAAAATATTCTTGCATCCTTTCACACTCAAAGGTGCCTAAAGTTTCTAACAGTGCTAAAAAAATCATTTTACAAAAATATCATAATTCAAACAACACAAAAGGAAAAGGAATGTTTATCAGCTTTAATATTTGAATGGTCACAATTACAAATATTTTCCATAGATTCAAAGGTTACACCACCTTGCTTTAGTCAAAGTATAACAAAATATTACACAGTACTGTTAGTAATATCCAGTCCACTCCAACTATATAATTATATATATATATATATATATATATATATATATATATATAATAACATTGTTATGTAGCTGACTTCAGCCCGGCAAAATAACAAGTGAAATGTATGAAACAGAACCTTGATATAACAAAATCCTAATTATAACGAACACAATCCGACAGACCAAACGTAAAATTTTCCCTGGTATAACGAATAAATGTCAACACGCAACAAAAGATGACTGCGGAACAGACCAACAGTGTGTGCTATAGGGCAAAGGTATAACCTGTACAGTTTTCTAGTGCTGTACTAAGTCATATGTACAGTGTACTGAGTGTAGCTTCATACAGGCATCAAAGTGCAATGCTATTTGTTCAGATCTGGAAACATGTAACACCATCACAAAACAATTTAATTAACTTTTTATATACCTTGATATAACAAACATTTTGGTTGTTTTTCTGCAAATTCATTATAACAAGGTTTTCAATATAATGAACCCTCGATATAACGAAACAATTTCCCCAGTCCCTTTGCACTTTGTTAAATCGTGGTTCCACTGTACAGTTTTCAGAATCATGGTGAATCCAGGTTTTGTTTTAATCCGATCCTGGAAGCTATACAAGCGATTATCCCTGGACAGCTTGCAACGCAGCCGACAAATGATGATAATGATGATGATGATGATGATGATGATGATGGAACCTTTGTTAAGATACATTCTGGAGAGATTTGATAACATTGGACCTTGCTTATGGAAGAAGGATATGCTTGAACACTGAACTGTGTTTACATTCAGTAAACTACAGGGCCGGGTTGTTCAAAGCACGATTAAGCTAACCCAGGATTAGCGTCAACTTTGAATCCAATTGAATAACTAATCATTGAAAGTTGTTCCAAATTTTTTTGCCCTTCAGTTTTGACTTTGTCTTTTCTTTATCTATAACTAAAAATTAGCTTTTAAGAAAACTTTTTTATCGGAGAAATGAAATCCTTGGTTAACTTTTAATCCTTGGTTAGCGTTAATCGGCTTTCGAACAACCGAACCCTGATGTTCCTTGTACATGTATTATTTTAAAGTGCCTATGAAATGAAATTTATTTTTTGATGTATCGAAAGTTTCACCTTTTAGACCTTGGAATAAAAGGTTTAAAGTGTTAGGGACGATGCAAAATGCTTTTTTTATGGTCTCAAAGTTAGGTTGTTGGCGCTAAAAAGTGGCTCCAATTTGTGCGCGGCCCAAAACCAGTGTCATATTACACTGTGACGTAAATAGTTGTACAAACTGCTGCGGGAATATAGAGAACAAGAGAGCTGACAAGAGACGTCGCTAGAGGTGGACCAATATTATGTGGCGAGCGGCCTCAAACATACGAGATATTAGAAT
Organism: Dendrophyllia cribrosa; assembly: GCA_024195265.1. Taxonomy (NCBI): domain Eukaryota; kingdom Metazoa; phylum Cnidaria; class Anthozoa; order Scleractinia; family Dendrophylliidae; genus Dendrophyllia; species Dendrophyllia cribrosa. Next base: position 5,729,258 of record JAJLRJ010000002.1, on the reverse strand, counting down.
TCTTCGATAACAGAGGGTGTAACAAAGCTTTATTTTGCTCCAGAGGAAAATAGGCCGGCGAAATACACGAAATTTGTTCGTCGACATCGGAAAGGGTACGTCAAGCGATGTTGTTTTCAATGAAAGCGCTTATTGTTAAAATTAATATCATTTTGCAAAAGAAAATAACATTCCGGCCGGTGAGGCCGTTTAATCAAGCATAATTTTCCCAATCCATATCCTGTTTGGAAGTTCCTTCAAGCCTCGGCTCGACTGGAGAGCCGTCGAAGTCAGTGAGGCCTACAAAAATATACTGACTCGATCGGCACTGACTGGCGAGTAATATAAATGTTTATACGGTATTCCGAATTATAAAATTCAAAGTGCAGCGACGCAAGTGTTCACTGGAAGGCGTCTATTCTACGGAACATCTATCAAAAATCTACACGTACAAATGCGTAAGACTATTCGAAACAAAATACATCGCTGAATCATTGCGTGTTCGATCAGATCAATTTTTATACAATGAAATATAAATCAGACATAAATGTAAACACAATACTTTGAACTCACTTACAAGCCGCCAAGTGGTTAAAATTTCCAGAAACGATCAATCGCTGGCAAGACACTGAATTAAGAAGCATAATTATTACGTATATACTTGAGGTCAAACATTTTGAATAAATAAATAAAAAATACGCTATCAAGGCACCTTGCCGCTAAAAATACACCATTCACATTAAATTCAGCAAGCCGCCTGAAAAACACCACCTCGGATATGCATAACATATCAGTATAATTTAGAAACTTTCAACTAGCAAGCCGCCAATACATATCCTTCGCATTGAAAAAAGAACTTTAAGTAGACGAGCGAATTGCCAAGCCGATAAAATTAGTTCATAACCTCCACGCGCGATCAATGAACTTCAGAGAAGAACGGCCGAGTCGCTAATGTGCTAATATCATGATTGTTTGTACTACAAATATATCGTTCGCGTTCGATAAACGCTAGTCAACGAGCCACTAAAAAGAAATAACAAAAACGCCTCTGCGTTCAATAAGCTTACAACTCAACTGGCGAACCACTGAGACGCTGTGCTACTGAAATTTATACCTTTCACGTTCAATAATCTAAATGATCAAAGTCCGTCTTCTTCATGTTCACTTCCTTCGCTCAAGCGGCACAGTTGGTTCGTCTCGCTACGGCAAAACTACAATGGACACGATCATTTCAGTTGATCAAGAGTGATCCGAAACTGATCCTCTTCACCTTCAGAGGACTGCAAAGAAACAAATTAGGCGCTGTCTGACATTTGTACAGCCAAAAACGTTGGTAAAATGACCATCACGCTAAAGGATTCCAAGGGAATTATAGCGTAAACAAACCAATGTGTCATACTATTTACGTAATTTACGTCATCACGCACGCCCACTCGCCCCCAGGCTCTCTAAAAATTGGAGCCACTTTTCAACCGAAGTAACGCATCTTCGAGGGGCTAAAAAACCGATTTTCTTTCTTTTCCTCTGGAAATGATTATTGTTTTCGTTCTTTGGACATAATAAACTAATGAAAAACGAAGAAAAAAAATTCATTTCATAGGCACTTTAACAAGGATTGTGTGACAGAACAACAATGACAAAAATAAACAAATTTGTCATAGGCCTTAAGGGTACAGCTAAGTGTGTCTATTGTCTTAAAGTTCATTGACACCCTTAGCTTTAATATACAATAAACTTAATTTAACTCGAAGTGTCACAGTTTTAAAGGGGCTGTCACCATTTCTAGCGTTACTTTAAAAAGTCCAAAAGAAATATTTATATCAGTAGACACCCCAAATAATGGCTCAGTTTTGTTTAAAATTACTCTACTGGTGCTCTAAGAGCAAACATAAGTGTCTTGGGCTGCAGATGGCCAGGAAATGGAATCAAACTTGAAATCAAAGACTCTTGTGAGCCAACCCGTAAATTAGAAATGCTCTACATGTACACATCTCTAGCTCATACTTGAGCGACCCTTCCTTACAAAAAGGTGTCGAAATGTTGTTAAATTGAAAGTTTGAATTTAGACATGTGCTTAGTCGATTTGGTTGAGGAGAAACTCAAGTTTGTGAAGCTTTAATACAATCAATTAACACTTTTGATAAGATTGCCAAATTTAATTTTTTTGTCGCATAATGCAATGTACAGTATGTTTAAATTATAAACAATACCGTAATCTGCAAAATTATATGTGTGACATTTAAGGCCTACATATTCTGTTCAGTAGAAAAATGCAAGGATACATGTACATTGTATATTTTTATTTGAGGAACAGATCCACTGACAATATATGAAAGTTGACCTTTAGCGCAATACAGTTCTCTCCTTAATTTCAATGCGTATTAATATTCACTGTCACGCTAAGACATGAAAGTCATAAATTTGGTTTATTCATCAAAGGACTCTAAATGCAAAATCTTTAAGATTATTGTTGTTCATATTCATTTACAGTTACAATAAATTAGTTAATGTTATCACTGGATTCACATTGTTCTTGTTATGCAACGTACAGTGTATTCATACCAAAACTAATTTAAAACTGTCACAGCTGATTCAAGGAGTATGTGACGAGTGAGCGAGTGCTCATTTGCAAATTTGCCACTGTCCTTTATTATGTTTGCGTATTCACGGGTTAAAAACACTATTGCATTCATTCATTGCCTCCAGGTTAGCCCAGTTAGTTGGGCGCCAGTCTGCAGAGCGGGAGGTCGCGGGTTTGAATCCCAGCCGGACCACTGACCAGTGTCTTTGAATAACTGGTAAGATCATGCTGTCTGTGCTCAAACACCTTGTCTCAGTTCAGATGATTGCGCCATTGGGTGGTGATGTTAAGCCGTTGGCCTTGTCTCCTACACCTTCTCATGTTAAAATAGTAGGGGACATAAAAGAAATCACATCACTGTTCGAAAAAAAGAAGGGGACGTAGTCCCCGGTGTTGTGGCCTCCATGGGGGATCGATATCAATTGGGACATATGTCCTGTTTCTTTCTCCCGTCACGGTGACAAAAGTTGGCACTGTGACAAAGTGAGTAAAGTAAAGTAAAGTAAAGTTGGACAGTTATAAAAAAAAATTAAGTAAAAGGGTAATTTAGAGATAAATGACTGAACTGTTTTACTCATTTCTAGAAGGAGAATTCATTGACTACAATGCATTTACTATAGAGGGGCATTTATCACACAAATGGGGCAGTTGTGTATGCTGCGCTTTCTCAAGTAGTCACTTTGCTAAAACCAAAAGATGTAACAATGATGTAACTGGAAAGAGGTCAAATTTGCTGAAGGTCAATGGCCAAGACCTGAATCGCGCTTTCTACAGACTACAGTGCCACCCCTGTACATGTAAATTTGGCAAAAGACGACACTGCCAACATTAAAACCTCTCAACCTTTTAATATTTTGTTCTTTTGAGACATGAAATTGATGAAAACTTGTGTGAAGATCAGACAAGACAATACATTGTAATAAAGGCCGCGTGTGACACCCGCATGGGTTTTAGAATATCTTTGTTCCCTGGCCACCATGTGACCTACAATGTAGTAGACCTAGTGGTCTAGGAGAGTTGGCTTCAACTACGAAAAAACTACATGGGGTAGACCCCAAAATTTCAAAAGAAAAAAAATTTGAATTAACTAACATTAAAATATTTAGTATCACGCTGTAGACACATGCTCCCCAAAAGGAGCATTTTTTTGCTTGTGTGTTTAATCTGAGGATGAGTTTGGCGTGTCAGCATTGGAAGATTCTGTTTGACCTTTGTGGTGTACCGGTATCATTGTTAATAATACTTTTGTTATGTTTAAACCTGGCAATGAGATCTCCGAGTTTGGTCATGGATCGCTCTGCATACTTGTCCACTACTTTGCTCTATACAGTGGTGTCCCAACATAAGGAAGTGACAGAGGACTGGGGAAATGTTTTTGTTATTCAACTCCGATATATAATAAATTTGTGAGAAAACGACCAAAAACTTTGTTATATTGGGGTATGGTTAATTATTAACTTGCCTTCAAAATACATGTAAACAGTGTTGCGTTGCATCACTAAGCATTCAAGCTGTTGACAGCACACAGTCTTTTACAATGGAAAACGTAATCAAATTTTAAAAGAATTTCAATCTCTGTTGAGCTGCTTTGCATTACACTTCAGTCACGTGATGACATTTATTTCTTCTATCGGGGTAAATTTTATGTTTGAGCTTCCGAATTGTGTTCATTATAATAGGGTTTTCATTATACTGGGGTTCTGTTCCATACAGTTTACTGTAACTTTGGATGGGCTGAAGAATATTTAACTATTATAGTGCGAAAGCGAGCGTGATATCGCCTAATATCGTTGATATCATGCAAGCTTGAGCGCAATAATAGTTTCATATTTCAACACATTGATAACAAAACACAGTTTGAAAAAAATATTGATACCGGTCCATCATTTTTGCATTCTCTTGTCAAAATGAGAAATTTACCTCCATCAATGGATATATGTTGCAGGTAAAATCCGTTCTCAGGATGAATCAGTATTCAATCTAGGTTAAATGTGTACCCAGTATTCTATCTAAGTAAGCTAACCCTTACTAACCCTAGTTAACTCTAACACAAAGCTAACCATCACACTATCGGCTATATGTATCTTTGTGCTAGTGGTGATGGTTAGCCTTGTGTTAGAGTTAACTAGGGTTAGTTAGGGTTAGCTTACCTAGATAGAATACTGGGTACACATTTAACCTAGATTGAATACTGATTCAACCTGAGAACAGATTTTACCTGCAACATGTACATCATATATAATAAAATCATTTATTAATAACCTTCATGTAAGTAAGGCAGCCTGCCCTATATTTTAGCCCTCAATGGTTATTATGGGCAGCCTGTACTCTCTCTATATTTAACAGTAGTTTTTATATAATATAATACACTGTAGATCAATGTGGAGTACAAATGAAGTTGTTGTTGTTGTTGTAGACATAGCGTATATACATATCTTTTTTACCACATTTGGGCAGTGTATCAATGTGTTGAATTATACATGTAACATTCATTATACCGCGGACTGTGTTATACCGGGTTTGTTTTATCGGGGTTCCACTGTACTCGAGTTTACTTGTCATTCCCTATCCAATGGCTCTTCCATCAACAGAAGGGTAATCTTAACCCTTTCACCCCAGAGTCAATTATGTACTGTTCTAACTTCTGAGTCTGTGGACAAAATCCTATGGTGTGACCATTCAAATGAAACCTCTTGACAGCAGTACTTTTGCATGGTACCATTTGTTCTAACTTTTGAGTCTGTGGACGAAATCCTGTGGTGTGACCATTCAAATGAAACCTCTTCAGCAGTACTTTTGCATGGTACCATTTGTTCTAACTTTTGAGTCTGTTGATGAAATCCTATGGTGTGACCATTCAAATGAAACCTCTTAGGGAGCACTTTTGCAAGGTACTATTTGTTTTTCGATATTTTACAAAAATGAAATTTGGGATTTTTCTTGAATTTTTATACTTGGCACTCTTGTTCTGTTACAGCTACCTAGTGGGTTGAGACCCCCTATGTCTGTATAATTGATGGGTTTTCCTGTCCCAGAGTATCTGTTTGGATACCCTAAATACACTTAATGGATCTTTTGCCAATGATACTTTGGAAGAAGAAAGGGACACTGATTCTGCCAGCTGTGCCTAACCTTGTCTTAACCCTACATACACAGTAGTTTGTTTGTTTTTAAGTTTGTTTCTTTGTTGTGGTTAGGAGAGAAAGGTTCATTGAAATTGATTGTGGTAGAACAGAGTGGCGAAAGGGTTCATGCTTACTCAGAGAATTTTGAACAGTTCATTGGGTCACGGCTCTTGTACGACGACTGTATTGTGATGTATTGTGTTAGGTAGTGTTAGGTTGTATTGTATTAGGTTTTATGACGTCAGTCAGGTTGTCGTACATGAGCCATGACCCAGTTTATTTTTTAAAAAAATATTCCTGAGGTTACGATTATGATTTTGTTTCTTCAAAATCGCCTGCCTTCTTGAAAATGAACTAAACAGCTTATGGTAAGAAGAAAACGGACAGTGATCAAAATATTCACAGCATGTAAGATGGATTACTGAATTTGCATAACTAAGCAGTTTATTTGCCACTTCCTTCTGCTAAGAGACTGGAAATAATTAGCAAAAGCTTCTAACATTAAGTTGTTAAACTTGCATTTAATACATCAGTGGGTATTGATTTTGTATGAAAGTCAATGGCCCCATAACTAAACATCGCCAAGAGTTACACAACTTATAAAACAGCACTATACTAAATCACTTATGAACCTGTAGAATGTACCTCATGAAAAAATTTATTTACTTCCTTGTAATGATCCAATAGTTAATCGCAAGATATTGACTGTATAAAACGTAAGAATATTCTTTGAACTGTTCTAAATATGTAATTTTATCTGCTCCATTAGACTAAATGTAACAAGTCCACAAAGATACATGTATGTAAATAAGCAGAGAGGGAATTGTCATATTTCTGGGATAGAGTGAAGTAATCCTCGCATACAAAAACAAGATTAGCAGAAAGATGGGTAGTCGCTTAAAAAAAACATTCGAGTGTCACGTTTGCATATTAATGCCCACAACTAATTATAAAAAGAAAAAGTCAGGACAAATTCCCCAAAAGTACACATGGTTTAAATATTAACTTTTTCGTTAAAATTATTAACTTAGTTGTTTCTGCGATCGTAAATTTCGATCCGGAAGAAACAATCTTTAAATTTCGAGAGCCAAGCTCTTGATATAAAATTAACGATAATATTTATCACCACAACGGAAATATACCTTGTTTAAGACCAGTGCCGGCGGCAAAAATTGGAGGAAAAGTTTCATGCAGACAAAAACTAATAACGAAAAAACACTAATCGCAATAAAATATTCTCATTTCTGTTTACTCTAGTCATTCTTCGATGGAACGTTTTCAATTACGATCTTTATAAGCGTAACTCGGTTCTCAAAAAGAGAAAAAATACACCGAATTTGTATTCACAATATAAAGTTCGAATCACGGTTAGCAAAGACAAGACATATTCCATGCATACTGCAAGGCCAAGAGTGCTTCAAAATGATAACTCGCGCGATTTGACAATTCTAGCAACAGAAGCATGTTCCAACTCAAGACTCATTTCCTAATTCAAAATGACGGCTTATGGGTTAAAGAGACCCATTTAGTAAGGAGAGTTTGGTTAGAAGTGTCGCATATATAGGACAGACAGAAAGTTTGTGTGCAAAATGGCCTCAATATTTCCCCAAGGACACCTTAATCCCCGTTTTACGACTTCAAGTTAAAAGTAATAGCTATTTAGATTTCGTGCTATATAAGCTTAATAGACGACGAGAAATGTTTTGTAAATACCGCAGAAAATACCGTATCACCTACTACTAGATGTGAATAAACTTTTGCAAACTTGAGATATTCATACAAGGTTACAAAATGTTACTGACAGCTCGAATATGCGAAAGAAATTGTCAGAAAAGGGTAAGCTTAATTCATATCAAAACTACACAGGAACACTTAACTTACTTCGCGCTTTGTCGGGTTTCTTGGAAGATGGCCGCCATCGAAGACTAGAAAGATCTTCATTCAGGAAAAAGAACCTTTGGTACTGCCGCGAATTCGAGCGAATTTTCATCAACTCGGAGCCATTCTGCATAAAAGTTAGACAGTCCGCGGCTAGTAAAAAGACAAAAAAATTAATCATTTACGACTGTGAATCAACATGATAACTTAAATGCTTGAAGATTCTGCAATCTCTCTCACCATTGATGATTCGTTTGTCCTCTGGTCGAGCAATGAACGAAACTGACTTCTGCAATGCCCGTTTCGAACTCTTACCATCTTTTTTTAGAACGCTCGATTTTCTCGGGATAACACCAACTGGTATATCGTCGCAAGTGCTACCTTTTTCCTCTAGACTCGCTTTGTCTCCATTAGTAACTGAAGATTGCACTTCACTTGACATAGGTGAAGAAGAATCAGCCATATCAACACAAAACACGGCAAAAAATCATGGTTCTTTTATAGCACCGACCGCGATTCTATTTTGATCGCGGTGAAACGCCGCGGGTGAAGTTGTGAGCGAGATCAGCCGCAGTAGACTGGGAACGAACACAAAAATACGAAGAATTATTAACTGGCCGGAAAGCACTGAACTCTTTCAAACTTATTTGCTATGTTCCTTTTTGTAGCAGGTTGATCGAAAGCCGGCGAAGTCCAATCAAACTTTAAAGTAAACAATACGGCAAATGAATGTGAATTAAATTAGGTTACGTTTACATTAGTGAAAGCAACGCTTTTTTATGCCCGTGGAAATAAAAAATGCACAATATGAAATATACCAAAATTATCAAGTTATCATCCGCATTCACAAGGAAATATTTAAAATCGTACAAAAATAATCATTAAAGTGCCATTTCTATTCCGTGAAATAAAAAATTACTGCGGTCAGGCGTAATTCAAGTTTACTAATTATTTCTTTTCCCATCCGATGAGATTTATAAAGAAAATCGTCCGATTGAATGGGGTAATGTTGGCCGCGTTCACTTTATAATTTATAACTCCTCTATCTTTTGAGATCGCATCGTTTACAATATTCATGACACAACTTAAAACATGATGCACGAAAGTAAAAATTCATATTGGTTTAAAATGGATGTGTCTTGTGACTCTCCACTGTCCATCCAGTACTGGTCGATTTTTTGTATCATAGTTGTGTTGTCAGCTGTGTTGTTGTTCAATAACATACATGTAAGTTGATTAAAGTAGATGGAATTTTTACTGATAGTCAAACTCAAAATCACAAATAATTTAATCTTAGACAACATTGAAAAGGAATAAATAAATTGCTTTATCAATATACTTAATTTTGTTACAGTATTCGCAAAAAGACGAAGAAATGAATTTTGTTAACCGAATTCTACAAAAAAAGTCAGTTGTCTCCTTTTCGCGTAAGTTTAATTTAAGCAGAAATAAATCTCAATCTGCGGTCTATTTCGAAGCACGAACGCTTTCAGATCAGGTCCATTACACAAACAAAAGAATTTAATTAAAAAAACGAAAGTGACGAAGATTTTATACGCCAAAAATAAGTCTGACAACAGAGGTATAGGTAAATCAGGCTTCACTTTAGCGAAGTTCATACAATTTATCATTATTATTATTTTTTTATTTCGATAAAGCCAGCTCGGAGGCAAGACAAATTCACAAAAAAGAGTTTAACTACTGTCTATCCTGTACTTTAGTAGTTAGGAAAATGATTATTAATATCACAAGGAACAAAGAATAATCAATGTCTACAACTCAGTACTATTAATGAAATCAATAGATTGATCCAGTGAATTGATGATTGTTATAGTATCTCCGATGTTTTCATGGTCTTTTAGTGATCGATGAACGTTAATCACAGTGTACATGTACTTTCAAATGTGTTGCTCTGCTTTCTGCGTACGGTCAGATTTTTTCATCAACAATGATTGACAACAGGAGTTATTATTATAGGGTTTTAATTTATTCAATTTGTCAACTGTTATGACATATGTGCGCTATATTTTGGCGAGAGTAGGGGGAGATCAGGGCACCCAACGACGAAATGTTTAGGAAAACACTTCGGAATGGTGTTGTACTATTTTTACATATAATTTTAGTGCATTTAAAGGAAACTGTATGAAAGCTAATCGATTTGAGCTTTTCGATTCTTTTAGCTGAATATTTCAGCGGCAGAATATTATACGGAAAGGATTGTTATCCCCCGAATGTAGCTGCTTTCATTTTTCTGAAAATCCTGACATTTTTGTTAGGCTTCCGCGAAAATAAAAAGGCGTCAAATTTCTGAAATTTTTCGATGTTTCGAAAGTTTGAGCCGGCAGAAATTTACTTAAGAAAACGTAGTTTTTAATCTAATTTATTACGAATTTTTAAGATGACTGAAGGCCTTCCGAACAGATTTTCGCCGAAATGATACGTTGACTGGTCCTGAGATATGACGAAACAGAGAGGTTTTTTTTTCAAAAACGATGAAGTACATGTAACAACATCGAATCCACTGTCATGTCTATGCCAGCATCCATACTGCGTAATAATAATGGACACTTTGAAAATATCTGCAAGGACCAACGAACAATACAAAGGCGCCGGATCTTGGTGGATCTATTGTAGTCAGCAAATTTTATATAAATAAATAACTAATCAAGCCAGCCTGACTGTATAGCTGGGATTTTGTATAAGTTTTGCTCAATATTTCGTCACACACGGCCTGACTTCTTTTTGCAATAAAATGACTGCAAGAAAGAACGTTACAATTCAAATTTAAATAAACGAATGTAATATATAATGGGAAGATTAAACATGATCCCAGTTGTAGTAATAAATAAATGCAACCTCAGAAAAGGCCGGGCAAGGACCCCTTTAACGAGGTTGGTAATGATACTAGGCTTCTAAGTACATCCGTGCATTTAAAACTGACTTTGAATGTTAGCAGGTAAAATGAACAAACTTGAACCCCACTTTGTGACCATGGAAAAGTGTCAAGTGATTGACAGCTTATGTCCACACTTTCTTATCAGGTGTGAAATCCAATTTTCTGAAGTATTACTTCAGAATTTCAAGTGCGGTAGAGTCAAGCTCTGGCTTGAGTCATACTTTAATAGCTTGGAGTTTGAAACAACCATTCAAAATGTTCAAAGAAGTAGGCGCATTATGATTGCTTGCCTATAACTGATTAACCAAACGAAGAGCTCGCAGTAGAAGGACCCACTAAGGCCACTATGATCTCTCGTGAATTTGTAGATAAGTGTACGTATTGAAGGAAGTAACGAAGAGATCAACTACTGACTGGTCCAGCGGTTTCAATGACGTCTCGGTCGTTCGGCCTTCCTCGGATTAAACTGACTATATCAGGGGCAGATCTAGGGGAGGGGTGCAGGGGGTGCGCACCCCCCCCCCCCCCCCCCACCCTTGCCTAGTCTGCGTTGTTCACTTTTAAAATTTGTTTACGTCACCCTTCAGTTACGTCATTCCTTAGAGGTGCACCCCCTCCTAAGAAAAATCCAGGATCCGCCCCTGTATATAACTTATATACAACGATAGAATTTTAAAAGTAATCTTGGCAAATGGAAGCCTCTAAAGTATAAAAAAGTAAACAAAAGCTAAGAAATGCGAAACATGAAGCAAAAGTAGGATTACATGATTGAACAATATAAGTAATAGTCAGTAGTATAAGTGAGACGATTGTAAAAGGCTATAATTAATAGCTATCGGCAAATGATGTATTTGCTACAATAATTAGAACGCTCATCTCTCCCTTGTGAATGGCCTTTTGACTGATTTTTGTTTTAAAATTAACCTTGCACTATTTTGTAATCATAACCTTGACATTTCTCCGTAAACAAAATTAGTTTGTAATTTCAATTGGATCTTTTGTATATGATCAACCGAGTTAGAGTGATTTTACTTAACCCGTGAAATAGTTAGTAGAATAGTACGCACTATTAGACTATAATTACATTGTTTTCTTTTGTTTAATTTGGACTGTCACACACTAATTGTTAGATAGTGTTTCACGGATTATCAGGGACCGCAGAGCAAGGTGAAAAGTGGGAGGGCTGACAACTGAAAATAATTTTTTCATATTGAAATAGCGCAAAAGTGGGGGCGGGGCGCAAAAAAGTGGTGGGGCGGCGGCCCTACCAGCCCCTCCCCCTCCGCGGTCCCTGATTATTAGTAAAACCACTCTACTTCAGTTGGTTATTTCTAATTAACACTCTATCTTATTTTGCCGATAGTTATTAATTAATTTTACAATCGTGTTACTTTGGCGACCGAAGAGCATCAACTTATGTTGTGAAAGATCTTCAACAGGAGTCCACATGAACGCCATTTTTCCGCCACTTGACATGGTTTTGATAGAAATATCTCGTTCACGTTTCAAGCAATCCAAAAAGTGATTTTTGGGTATGTTTGGGAGGAAATAGTTTTTCTCAAAGGATTTGTAAAATTAAAAGAAATACGAAATATTGAAGCTTTAGTGAAGCTTTACAATTAGAATTTGTAGTCAATAATAAATAGACGGACACCAAGTTAGTCCACTAGTAATCTGGAGTACTCTTGCGTGGGTATCTCCCGTAAACTGTCTGTTGGTGTTCCAAAAATCATTTTCTTTCTTCTATCCCCTCTTTCTTGACTTATTCTAGATAAATCTGTAAAGGTTTGGAGATCGCTACCATTTTTCAGAGATTTCAGAAATCTCGCAACTTTACCGATTTGATACACTACTTGCTGTCCCTTTTCAATTAGACGAGCACGAGCGGGCGAGCAAATCACGGCGAAAACAAGCTCGGCGAGGCTGATTTCCCATTCGTAAACGGTCGATGCCATTTTTAATGGTCGATGCCATCATTAGCATTCATTAGTAACCAAGCCTTTTGTAATGGTCGATGCTATTTCTCTCTAGTTTATGCCTGGGTTGGGACGAAAGTAGGCTATCATTATTAGATAAAATTGGGCCTAGATTAAAGCGATTATTAGATCTAGCTAGCGATTCGCGGTTAGGTAATATTTACGGATATTGTCACCCTAAGGACCGGTTACTAAACGAAGTTTAGACAAATCTGCCAAACCACAATATTTATACGTTGTTTGCTGTAAACAGTATCAAGAAGGCATGTACGAGCACAAAAAATTCTGTGCTATATACCTGCTTGACATTGTATACAGTAAATAGCGTTTAAATATTAGGGTTGGCCAGATTGAAATTGGGATACATGTAGACCGCGGTTTTGTTAAACATCGTCTAAACTTCGTCTAAATAACCGGCCCTAAGAGTTTGGGAGCCTATTTTGATCAATTTAGTTATTGAATCAGGAAATATTTAAGAACCAATGACGTAAAATGTGATCATGAAAAATGATGAAAAATTACCGGTGTTCAATAAACGCCGGACCTCGAATAAACGCCGCCGTTTAAAACGCCGGTCCGCGAGGCCGAAATAAACACCCCGGCGTTCAATCAAAAATATACGGCACCCCATTTATCCTTGTCAGTTACTACCTATCATGCGCGTGTTTATTTGATCGGTTCACCTTACTATAAGGCATCTACACTAACTATCACGAGTTACAACATAAGGATAAGCCGTTCCAACAAATTTATGCTTATTTATTCAGTTGTTACTTTCTTGGAAGAGGCCTTTGCCATGACAACAAAGCTTTTAAAGAGCAGAAAATCTTTCACATGAATTGACCTTAATTCTTTAATATATCGATTTTCCTTCCGTGAAGTTTCATTTTTGAGTGAGCTTACATGAAGTGTAATCTCACTCTATGTCATATGAAGTGTCCGTAAGTCCGTGGTAGTCCATTCTTCGGGTTGTCTTCGGTATCACGGCGCCTGGTCTCGAACAGATATTGTTTATTTCCGTACGAACGATGAGAGCACGAACACGCGAATATGAGCGAGGTTGAACACGAAGTGCTGCGAACTGATCCCGGATCATCCCGGATAACGAACGACGTATTTTCGATATCAAAAACACGGAACGTGGAAGCAACCACGTTTTTTTCGCCGTTGGAGAAAGAGAGGTAAGAGGCTCGAAATTTACGATGTTTTCGTGTTATATTGCACCAGTAATCAGGCACAGCATTCAAGCAATGTGTCTATTGTTTTCACGTAAAGAGTTTTTCAGATGTTTTGAAGGTGTAGACAAAATCTTCGCCAACAAAAGGTTCCCTAAATCACCGAGATGTAGTTTTAAAGACAGCTGTGATGGCCGCCGAGTGACTTGTGCAGTCCAGCATTGCGAATTGCTCCATGTACAACATCTGGCAATCCATAACCCTGTCTCAGGGTCATATAATTCCCTTCTGGGAACAAAATATTTCCTTCGGGAAACGATGAATTCTCTTCGAAGAACAAATAATGTCTTTAGAGACACAAATCTGGGTTAAGTGCAGTTACACTAAAACGTTGAAAAGTTATTGTTTGAAAACGTTGATGTTACTAAGTTTAAAATGTAAGTTAACTATACTTGTTACAGCTACCTACATTCCAAAAAAACTTGAGAATAAATGTTAATGTTTTACTGTTATTGTTGGCAATGCTGATACTGTATGCAAACAGCTACATGCTATAAGCACCAACCAGGGCTCAATTTCATAAAACTTTTACAGCTGTAATTTACAAGTGTAGTTATTGTTTCAGACCTCTGAAACAATAGCTACAAGCGTAAAAGTTTTATTAAATTGATCTTTAAATTTATATATTTTGATTAAAAGATAACATTGCCTGCCTTGAGTATAATGGTGTCAATCTTTACTGTCAGTATGGGGTTTTACCACTCCTTACATGTGAAACCCGACCACGTTTGTTTGTCAGACACTGTTTCAAATAAACACCTATTTCAAATAGGCACCCATCCTTGTGTAAATCCATGTGCGGTAGATCTAGAATTTTGTTCATGTTCACAGTTACAGTACTTCCTCTATTAAGTGGTCATTTCTCAAAAACCCAAAATATGTATTCACCAGTCCTTTACTGGAAATGGTTCTCAAGGTCCTGAGGGTTTCAGCTTAACAGAGGGACTGCTGTATATGATTTACATTTTTTTTCAGAAATTTGCTAATATGATAACTTTGATGATGACAATGATGATAACTCGGTCCTTGTAGTGACATTACATAGCGTGACAAAAACGATACCAAATTAACGAACGATCTTCCAGTCCAACAAAACAAAAAATCATCCTCGACAAACCAAGATACTTTTCCAATACAGAAGCTCTTGAGACGTTAAGTTGCAAGCCACAATGGTGCTTGGTGGACATGTGTTTTTATCACATCTCTTGGACTTGGAACACTTGCACCAGTTATACAGTCAATGAACCATTTTTTAAGTTGTGCTTCCATACCTGTGACAGTACCACATTATATCGTTAAATAGTTTTTCTGAAAAATCAGAGGCAGACAGCCTATGGTGCATTTCTCATTTAGCTTAATATCTTTGACAGTAACATTTTCGACATCACAAATTCCGTCTCTAGATATTTCCGTGCAAATTTTCATCGTAAGCTCACTCATGTACGCATTGCGGACCTATTTTTTCCTTTGCTATCTTGTGAAATTCTTGGTTTGCACTAATTTCATATTAAATTCAGAAGCATTGAACAATTAATAGATTTCGATTCCAAAATGTTTACGGAATTGCAGAGAGTTGAAAACTACACATCTGGGCCAAATTTTGAAGCGCAAGAGCATTTCGTTCAAAAGTTAGGCAAACGAGTGTCAGACATTTTTAGTAAAAATGTATCTAGCGGCCATCTTGGTTCCCCACTTAATTTGGAGCACCAACATCTCAGAAGTATTTCCAAGAGTGCACCCGGTTTTCCAGTCACAGAGCACTTTAATTCTAATGGACACTCTGCGGCTGACGTGCAGGTTCGCGGC
>JAJLRJ010000002.1:5443782-5708782 GCA_024195265.1 Dendrophyllia cribrosa | reverse complement strand
CTTATGCTGTGTTCACACTTGGGCGAAACATGTTTGGTCTGATCACGAATGAAACATGTTTCACTATGAAAAGTGTTCACATCAGGCGGCGCATTGCGGGAATCATGATTGAAACATGTTTATTCTGAACATGATTGAAACTACTTCACGAAGAAGTTTCGATCTAAGCCAGACGAAACATGGTAGCGCAAATGTCGTCTCCTTGACGTTGAACGCTGCAATGCCCTTCGTTCTCGAAAAGCTTGAGAAGTGAAATTAAACGACAATTCATGCAAAAGCGAGTTTAATCTCCATTTTATTTCTGTTCATGTGTAATTATAAAGATTTTATGCGAGCTTTATTATGCTTGTTTTGTAAAACAGCATAAATTATAGAAGCAGGCGTGAAACGTGTTTTGAAATTAACAACTAAAATGTGAACAATGAAATTGCAAAAAAGTTTACGGGAAACGTGTTTCGTTTAAACATGTTTACTGTAAACATGTTTCGGTGCTGATGTGAACACAGCATAAGAAGAAAAATTCCAACCAAAAGGTGATGTTACACGGGACGATTCGCAACGACCGGCGATTTTTAGCGCAACATGGGTACGCGGACGATTTTCTTCGCAAGTTTTGTGTTGCAAAGTTTTTGAATCAGCTTCAAAAACTTACAACGCAAAAATACGAATTTTACTCAAGTTGTAACATACCTGTCGTTAATTTTGTTGCGCTAAAAATCGTCGTTGAGAGTCGTCCCGTGTAACATTACCTTAAAAGTACAAATTTGGACGCCATTGTTTTGAATTTCTCGAACGCGACGTCCGCACAGACACAGGCGCATGTCACAAGTGATGGTGCAATTTTTGCTAAAAATAGTCCAAATCGTCCTTTCCATGTTACGGTCTCCGTCGCCGATTATGGATCCTGGCAATAGGCAAAGAATTTGAAACCTCACCAATCGCGCAGGGCAATAGACGATTTTCGTGTTCTCGGTATTGAACTGGAACTAGCTTGCAGACGAGGCTCATGCGGGGCATTCTTTTCACATGCAAATATTTTTAATGATATTCCCCCGTATTAGCCTCCATTGCAAGCTAGTTCCAGTTCAATACCGAGAATACGAATATTAGGGAGCTTAAGCAACCACGACGCCGACGGCAGCGAGAACGGCACAAAACAATAGGCTTAATGAGCGAAAACAATGCCTCTGCACGTGCGTTTTACATTTTGGTACATTTCTTTGCCGTTCCCTGCAAAACAACAACGTCAAATGATCAAATTATAGGTTTTTTGGAGAACGTGAACACACGACGGTTAATTTTCCTTTCTCCATTTGAACTGGAAAGCCACCCCTTCAAATTCAGCTCCTGGACAATCCAGACACATTAGACGAACTAAACAAATTGGAGCAACTGCCAATTAGTTTAAAATAGCGCGAATCCTTTTTTCAAGAGACGTTTTCCTTGGCGTTGCCGTCGTCGTTGCTTAAGCTCCCTATTGTCTATTTTGCAAAACCTTAGACGCTACAATCTCGTCCCCAGAGCCTTCTCCGCGTTTAAAATGGTGGGCGAAGAATCCCCTGGAGAAGGCTGCCAAAATACTCCCAAACCTCCAGAGCATTTTGTTGCGCAAAGCATAATGAGATGTCTTCGTTTCGTTTAAACAACGGTTTCAGATAGCCAGAAGTCAAACAGTGCTGCCAATCGCTGAAACAAACCTCCGAAGACACCATTTTATTGTGTCACGTGACAAAATACTTCACGATTCTTGGAGTGTTTTGATAGCCTTGTGTAGGGGTTTCTCCGCCCGACCGCCATTTTGAAAACGGATAAGACCCTGGGGACGAGGTTGAAGACTCTGGACCCAAATCATGTTGACGTAAAGTGACGTCATCCATAGTAATATGATATATAACAAGTAACCAAACACATCTCTCAAAATGCCATGGTAACTGAAAAGATCGCAGCTGATCTAATTTTGACAATCGTTAAATCATATCGTTTCAGTTTGTGTACTCTCTTTGAGCGGACAGGAAGTGTGAAATATGCAAAACTGTTAAGCGTAAAGCAAAGCGATAAAAATTGCTAATATTCTCATATTTTAAGACTGGAACCCGATTAATTTATCTGTATATATACAAAAGCGGTTTTATAGGGTAAGGTATAACCGTCATAACCTGGGTAAGCAAATTTATATTTTAATTAAAAATAATCAACGAAACTTTCTTCAGATCGGAAGACTTTTTAAGAGATCATTTATCTGCCATAATACGTTATGTCATATCTGAATTAATTCTGTCAGTATAATATAAAAAAGTTTCCAAAAATAAAGTTGACAGAAAGGTTTTTGTCACTTGTTAGAAAAAAGATACATTTATATGCAAAATGCTTCCATCTAATTCGCAAAGGTGACTGAGATCTACCTTTCAGTAGATTTGAAAATGTGTGATCTCCACACATTTTCTTGTGCGTTTTTCTTGTGAATATGATTTTTTTTCTCAATATTTTAATGCCAATGTTAAACCTTCGATTATTTTATGTGGTTGTAACTTTTAAGTCTGGATGAGGTGCTTTTGTGACATTCAAATGGATGGAGTGGAAGCTAACGAGTAGTACTTTCTTGTGGCTCTGTTCAAAGTTTAAATTTTCGAAGAAAAGAAGTTTGAACAGATCGTCTTTCAAACTGTAAGATTTAGTAAACTTGGCATTGAAGAGACTAGGGCCAGGTGACATCGATTCCAACAATAACTGAATGCAAATGTATAAAATGAATTAATCTAACTAAAACCTCTTATAAATTGCTTCCTGCCTAAAAGGGCTTTGTAATGTTAGATAAGCTTCCAGTTGTGTGGGTTGAAATAAGCAAACAATCTAAAAATATAAATATTGACTGGAAAAAATTATACTTTGGCATCGAAATTGATATTAAACCGAAAATGGGATAGCGTTTATTGGATTCTGTACTTGTCTTCGTTTTTTTAAAAATTGAATGCATTATCCGTAAAGAATCTTTGTTCAAGGGCTTTCCTGTAATTTCAAATTTATAGCGCATAACATCTATTGTCAAGCACTTATGCCTCCCTCAACCAGGCCATAAATATCAACTAATTGATCTTTGCTTAATATCTTTCTACATCGCCTGTTCAAAGAA
This sequence comes from Dendrophyllia cribrosa, assembly GCA_024195265.1. Lineage (NCBI taxonomy): Eukaryota > Metazoa > Cnidaria > Anthozoa > Scleractinia > Dendrophylliidae > Dendrophyllia > Dendrophyllia cribrosa. The sequence goes on along the minus strand of JAJLRJ010000002.1, from coordinate 5,705,652 downwards.
ATTATAAAGCTCAGTCACGTTTGCTCTATGGGTCGGATAATGCCATGTTTAGCAATAATACTGCAACAAGCAAATGTTTCTTTCTTGAAACCGCTCCTCAGCAATCTTCGAATCCGAATTTGGACTTGTTAAATGTGTTCTGTCTTGTTCTCCATGCCTTGTCCTTTATTCCTGCAGCGTTTGGCAATGCCGTTATTATACTAACGACTTTTAAGAGCCCCTCGCTTCACAAGCCTTCGTTTGTGCTGCTGAGTTGTGCTGCGTTCGCTGATTCACTCACGGGATTTCTTGCTCAACCGATAGCAATGGCGTCTTTCGTGGCCAAACTTCGAAGACAATTCTCCCATGCGTGTTGGCTTGATCTTATAAAAGAGTGTTTAGGGTGGCTCTTCGGGGGCATTTCTGTAAGCATTCTGGCTCTATTGAGCGTTGAACGCTATCTGGTGTTACACTTGGGACTTCGCTATTGTGCAGTTGTCACAGTGAAGCGTGTTTTGCTGGTAGTCGCTTCCTTTTGGCTTTCGTTGTTGATTTTGGGGACACTTCGCTTTTACGCGCTCAGTAACAAGACTTACGTTGCGATTCACCTACCGTTTATGTTTCTAGGTCTGCTTATCCTTACAATCAGTTACTTTAGAATACATCATTGTATAAAGCGACAAAGATTCATAATTGCACCAACCTCATCTGAACAGGTTCACGAAGAAAACTCTTTCGACATAAGAAAGTACAAGAAGATAACACTTGCCGTTTTTTACATAGGGTGTTTTTATTGGCTCTTTTTTGCCCCATTTGTGTGCGTTCTCGTGTCTTATCTGTTATTAGGTTTTACCGAGCGTATAGAAGGCGCCTATTATATCACGACAACTCTCGTTCTTACAAATGCAGCGGTGAATCCGGTTCTGTATTGTTGGAGGTTAAGGGCGCTCAGACAGGCAGTACTGAAAAATGTCAAACAAATGCTTCATTTGAACTCTGAGTAGTAAGCCAAGGTAAACAGAAGGAAACACATCCAAAAAATGAACGCAACCAGCCATTCAGATATCGAAGCAAAAATGTTTAGCCGGTGTCACCAGTGCCAAGCGCGAGAAACGCACATGGGTCGAGTCACGTTTGGTCAGGGCTTTGCTCCTGATTGGTTGAAAACATCTTATTTGCGCTGATTAATTGAAGTGAGCTGTACAAGTTTTCCCGACATCAATTAAATAAGAGGAAACATAAAAACACGTCTTTGGGGTACAAGTTTTTTCTCGAAACATCGCACAAGAACAAGAGGAAAGGCATTAATCAGTTTTTTCTTTGTCAAGGAGCATTATCACTGTTTTGATGTGCAATCCAACTCAAGCATGTTTGTAGCGTTGAGTTAATTTATTTTAACGTTATTTTGGAATTCTGATTCGATCATAAAAATCCACGAAAGTAAGACAGCGTTCACAAGAACAAGGTTTCTTTTATTCGTTTAACTTTTGAGACCGTTACTAAAACCGCGATCCGACGTTTTGAAAGCGGTCTCGAAATTCGAGCGCTTAAAAAGCGACAGTGATTTTCTATCCTATAAATCGCCTCCTTTTGCAAATACGATCATTTAATTTTCTTTACCCTGCGTAGCAAGCGTAAACAGCGAGGGACGAGGGAGGTAATATAAAATTTCCAACGGCCTTTCACGTTTCGTGATAGTACATGCCACGTTCTCACTAGCATTACTTGTCGCGAACAAAAAAAAATGAAAAAAGGGCATGCGCATGGCTAGCGTGTAGCCACGTTTTGTGGAGCTCCCTTCGAAATTCGAGTTGCTTTCACTTTATATGGCCAGCAAACATAAAAGTTCCAAACGAAAGGAGAGAAGACAAAGTAGCGGCGAATTCAGTGAGGAAAGCAGCCCTTCTCCAGACGAAAAAAAGCCAAGAAACGAATCTATCGAAGGAGACGAGGAGGAGGCGTTAGCTACGTTGAATATGGCGGAACAGATAAACGAGCGATTAGACCAAGTTCTCTCCCGACTTGGGGCGCTAGAAAAGAAACTTGAAAAGCTAGATAGGATCGAAGTGAAACTACAAGAAGTAAATGCAACGGTTTCCAAACTGGAGAGCAATGTGAGTACTCTACATGGTGAGATCACACAACTTAAAGCGAAACACGATGAGACCGACAAACTCACTCACAAGCTAGAGAGGAGTGTAGAATTTTTGAACGGCTCCGTTGAACAGGCGGACGAGGATATAAATAATTTAAAAACACAATACAAGCTTGAGACTAGTTTATTAAACCAAAAATTGTTGTATTTAGAAGCCTACAGTAGAAGAGAAAACCTCAAATTTGTGAACATCCCTGTGGAGTTAAATGAGGACGTCGATGGCGAAGGAGCGGAAGACACACGTGAGGTTCTGTGGAAGTTTCTGGAGGAAAAATTACACATTGAGGACGCGAGGGAAATCGAGTTTCAAAGAGTGCACAGAAATGGGAGAAAGATCAGCAATAATCCGCGTCCGATCTTGGCCAGATTTCTTCGATTTACTGATCGTGAACTGGTGCGTAAAAAGGCGAAGGAACTGAAAGGAACAAATTTCGTAATCTACGAGGACCTGCCAAAGGAGCTCATCGACAGACGACGTTTAATGCTACCAAAATTAAAAGCTGCTAAGAAGCAAGGAAGCAGGGCCTACTTTAGCGCATCGGAGCCAGATAAACTGTATGTAAATGGCACCCTAGTTTTGTAATAATAGAGATCAGTTTTATCTTCGACCTTATTTTGCAGCTTTGACCTACTTATATATCGCCATAGAATAGTTTTTTTTCTAGGAAACTTCGTTTTTCAGGGAGCATGGATCAATACTAACTCATCGAATCAGTACCATAGCGCTAAAAATGCTGCGACCACATAGTATATGTACCATGTTTTTGTATTTATGTGTGTGTTTTTTTGTATCCACTGGGGAAAATTCAATTTTTATTCAATCAAACCAAATGAGTACCATTTCTCGCTGCATTTTTCCTAGCTTTAAGCTCTATATTTGCCACTATAGCCTACCAGGGTGATTTAAGTGTCATGTCATTAAATGTCAGAGGGTTAAGAAATCAGGTTAAAAGAAGAAGTATTTTCAGGTTTTTGAAAGATCAGAATTGTTTATTTTACTTTCTGCAAGAAATTTATTCAAAACCAGGTGATGAAACAGTTTGGAGGAGTGAGTGGGGAGGTGACATTTTCTTTTCACACGGCTCAATTCATAGCAGAGGTGTTTTGTATCTTAATTAACCCCTTATATGGTCAGACGGTTAACAACTTCAACAAAGACCAAAATGGGAGAATTGTCTCAGTGGACATAGCTTCTGAAGCAGGCAACTTATCTGTATGTAATATTTATGCTCCAAACAATTTACAACAGCAGAATGAATTTTTGCATTTTTTACATGAATATTTTATGTCCAACACTGACATTGGAAACCTAGTTATAGGAGGTGATTGGAATGTTGTTCTTTATGCCATTGACAAAATAGGTGGCGCGGCGTGGAAGCCACATACTTATCGAAACAATCTTATACATACATACATACATACATAAACTTTATTTTAACTCGAATTTAAGTGTAGCTTGTGAAGCTAATTTCTTCGAGTAAAATAACATATAAGAAAGCAAAAAATAAAATTTACAAAAAAAAAAATAAAATAAATAAATAAATATTTACACTATATACATATTTTTCTATACTAATTAAAACTAATACATTGGTTAGATCACATTTTAAAATTCAAGAAGTATAGAAGACAATCACGTCTAAAAAGATATTACTTTAAGAAGTCTTCTAAAACTAGTTAAAGTAGGCTCAGATCTTACATTATTAGGTAGGGAGTTCCAGGTCTTAGATGCAAAGTAACGAAAGGAGTTGAGACCAAAAGTAGTGGTAACAGGTTTGCATAGTGATAAAATATTAGTACCTCTAAAAAAGTATTCTGACTGACGCAGACTAAACATGTCTCTAAGATATTTAGGAAAACTATCATAGTTCAAACATTTGTAGATAGTTATTAACATATTTTGTATCCTTTGGTTGTACAGAGTTGTTCCTTCTGATTTATGTAGTAGCTGCTGGTAAGACGAAACTTTATCATTAAAAACAATACGTAGGGCGCGCTTATTAAGAGATTCTAATTTATCACAAATTCTAGCACTACAAAAATGCCAGACTGTAGAACAGAATTGAAAATGGGGCAAAATAAACGCATTATACAATTTTAACTTGGTAGCAGTACAAATAAGGTTACGAAATCTTATCATGACATTTAGTTGATATCAATGATGAGAGAACTTGAGCTTGTTGACATCTATAGAAAACAAAATCCGAGCAAACTGAGTTTCACTTATGAGTCCAAGGCACTCAATCTCAGCTCGCGAATCGATTTCTTTCTTATTGCTCAATCCTTAATCAAATGTGTGTCTCACATAGGTACAAAAGTCTCTATTGCTCCTGATCACAAAGCAGTAAAACTTAGTTTGACTGTTACGAAAAAAAGACGCGGACCGGGTCTATGGAAATTCAATAATTCTCTTGTAGAAGATGAAGAATATAAAAAACTTATAAAAGAAAATTATCCTAACATAATAAATAAATACTCGGATGTGGAAGACAAAAGGTTAAAGTGGGAACTTATCAAAATGGAAATAAGAGCGCTTACAATCCCTTATTCCAAAAACAAACAAAAAAAGCTTCGTATAAAGGAACAAGACCTAGGGGACCGATTAGAGGAGCTCGACAATCTCCTCTCTCAAAATGTCGATGTAGATGATACAAGCGAAACTCAGCAACGGGAATATACTCGATTAAAACAGGAACTTCATTTCTTATATGAAAACAAGGGAAAAGGTTCAATTCTTCGTTCTAAAGCTAGATGGACTGAGCAAGGTGAAAAACCAACAAAATATTTCTTTAATCTAGAAAAGCGAAACTATAACCGAAAAGTAATTAAAGAACTGAAACGGCCAGATGGAGATAACATTTCCAAAGAAGAAGACATATTATTGGAAATTGAAAATTTTTATAGAGATTTATATACGTCAAACCATGTAGAGGATAAAAGCAGATTATTTGAAAATTTTGTCAGAAATCTTGAAATACCGAAACTCCAAAATACGGAACAAGACGAACTGGGAGAAATCACTCTTAAGGAATGTAGTGATGTTTTGCGGACGTTCGCAAGTGGAAAATCTCCCGGAGATGACGGATTTACCTGGGAGTTCTATAACTGTTTCTTTGACTTGTTGGGACAAGACTTAGTCGATTGTTTCAACGCAGCATTTAAAGAAGGCGAAATGTCAATCTCTCAAAAGCGAGGTGTAGTTACTCTAGTCCCAAAGGAAGATTCAGACCTAGCTGATCTCGCAAACTGGCGACCGATAACTTTACTTAATATGGACTACAAAATTGCGTCCAAAATTGTAGCCAGGAGAATAGAAAAAGTTTTGACGCTCTTAATTAATCCAGATCAAACAGGTTTCATAAAAGGGAGGTATATAGGTCAAAATGTCAGGCAGATAAATGATATTCTTGAGCAAACAAAACTTCAAAACATTCCGGGGTTACTTCTGCAACTTGATTTTCGTAAAGCGTTTGACACTATTGAATGGGATTTCATCCAGAAGACAATTACGGTATTTAATTTTGGTGATAATATCAAACGATGGATAACCACTCTTTACAAAAATTCAGAAAGTGCAGTTTTAAACAACGGCTTTTGTACCAACTACTTTAAGCTATCAAGAGGAGTGAGGCAAGGCTGCCCTTTGTCCCCCTATTTATTCATTCTTGCAGTTGAGTTACTAGCTTGTAAGATTAGACAAGACAAGGAAATACATGGTATAACTATCTTTCGGAAAGAATTTAAAATAGGCCAATTCGCTGATGATACCACTCTCTTTTGCAAGGACACGAACACCGTGCAAAGAGCTATTGTACGATTGAATGACTTCGGTGACCTATCAGGTTTGCGACTAAATCCATCAAAAACAAAAGCAATGTGGTTGGGACCCTGGAGGTATTGCAAAGAAACACCTTTCGGATTCAAATGGCCAAAAGAGCCGATAAGAGCCTTAGGGATATTTATATCCTATGATGAAAAAAAAAATGACCAATACAATTTTAAAGAAAAAATTCAAAAAATAGATACTATTCATGGCATCTGGCAGTCCCGAAACCTTACACTATTTGGAAGATGTCTTATAACTAAAAGCCTTGGCATTTCGCAGCTGGTTCATTCTACTTCGATTCTTGATATCCCTAAAAAATGCATTCAAGATGTTAATTCTATGATATTTAAATTTATATGGAAAAACAAGAAAGACAAAATCAATCGTAAAGTCATGTTTTAAGACTACGACAATGGAGGTCTACGTGCGCCTAGCATAGAAACTATGTCCAAATCACTCAAATTGGCATGGATCTCGAGATTTTTAATAAACGACCAAATGGGCAGTGAATCCTGGAAGGTTATACCAAACTATTATTTTGATAAATATGGTGGCTTAAAATTCCTGTTGCACTGTAACTATGATGAAAAGTTCCTCGAGCAGGCAAAATTCCCGAACTTCTACAAGCAGATCTTACTATATTTCTCTGAACTTAAAGCATCTTATAATCCAGAATCCGATCAGGAATTGATTCTATATAATAACAAAGAAATTCGAATTAACAGTCAAACTATCTTTTATCGGAGCTGGTTCAGTAGTAATATTATTTTTATCCACGATCTGTTGAAGGCGGATGGAAAAATTCTCCCTTACGCTGAGTTCATCCGAAAATACAAACTCAGTTGTAATTTCCTAACATACATGCAAGTTGTATCTGCAATACCTCAGACCCTCATTATTAAGGCAAGGATAAAATGCCTAGATAAAACTATTCTTCTTTCAGAATATGAGTTTCAGCTGTCTCGGGATACTACCATAAATTTACTTAAATTAAAAAACAGGGATTACTACTGGCTTTTGATAAATAAGGACAAGCAAGTATTGAAGGCAAGCGTAAAGTGGGAGAGAGATTTACAGCCAGACATGGTGCGGATTGACTCTTTTTAGTCGTGTAAAATGTATTTCTAGAGAAAACAAGCTGAGAGAATTTTACTTCAAACTTTTGCACAGAATAGTTGTTACAAAAAGAGAACTGCATTTATTTGGTATTAAAAATGATATGCTTTGCATTTACTGTCGCGAAAATGATTCCATTATTCACACTTTTTCAAATTGTCACTGGTCTAAAGAGTTTTTCTTGGAAGTTATTAAGTGGTTTAACAAAGAAAATGGCACCTCTTTCTCCTTATCCCCAACGGAAATTCTCTTCGGCACGAGCTCCACCTCCAAGACTGACCTGATTACCAATAACTTAAACTGTACTCTCTTCTTTGCTAAATATTACCTCTATACCCAAAAACTAGCACAGAAAAACCTATCTTTAGAGGAATTTGTAGTTAAATTAAACTGTAGATTTCATCTAGAAAAATCCCCTCTGTAAAATAAAACATAAGTATTATATAATTTAAAATATATTGTTAACTACTATATAGAGTTACTAAATGATTAGTGCAGCTTCAGACTATAAACAAAAATTGAAATCGCCAATGCCAACCCAGTCTCGGAATGTCTAGTGTAGTGTATTGTTGTAACATCTTGTCATGTATTCCTTTGTATTGTAACCTTTTAAATCTGCTTGTTACGTAAATGTTTTGTATAAATAAAAAAAAAATAAAAAAAATAAAAATTAAAAAAAAAAATGAACAAAAGGCGGTCAGGCGTTCGTCCCCTTTCTCCTCATGCACCCTCTTTTTATCCCTCCCTTCCCATATTACGCCTGATACGTCTTTCAAATATAGTTCAAGGCCAGCATTACTTTCTTTTGACTAATAAAACAAATGAAAACCGACAGTAGATTGATTTAAAACCGCGTTTGTGTAGGGCTCTGCTAAAACTGATCACACGTTGGTGCCTCACAGAAAATGGGATGTGACAAACATCGGGTAAAACCGACGAATTTATTGGTGTATAAAGTGTATGTTCGTTAATTCAGAGATCAGTGTTTCAAAGGGTAGTTCTTGGTAGATAAATTTATTTACTCGTGCGCATTTTAACAAGATTTTAACTCTAAATCGCGCGTTATGACTGTGTCTAAACTGAAATGATTAATGAATTGATTGATTGTGTGATTGTGTTTATTAGAATAAATACGGTAACTTAAAGAAAGGAAACAATACCCTCACCAAGCAAACAAAAAAACAAGTTGTAGATAAAACGCTGCTGTAGTTTAATTTGGTTTCATTTAATGAAATTTCCACAGGTTTACAATACATTTAAAAGATTAACTAATACAGATAAAAACAACAAACTAAAAAATGAATGAATAAATAAATAAATAAATAAATAAATAACAACGAAAAGTGCATGGAAGGAAATAGAAAGAGAACTTCCTTTCCAGTTGGGACCTAGCGCCCAATCCCTACTTTTGAATCAATTCTTTTATTGTTTATATTTAAATTGAAAACATTTCTTTTTTGAGAGCAGAACTTAAGAACTCAGGAGCTTTGAAATTCTTAGTTACTTCTTCTTTCCCTTCTTGTTCCCCTTCTCCAATGTCAGTCCAGTGGCCATCAGACAGGCAAATACTGTCAGCACCATTTTTGGTTTAACTTCCACCAAGTCATCAGGCAGAGCGTAGGTAGTCGCTCCAATCTTTCGGGCGACACTCAATGCATATTTCGCATTATTGCGTTTGTCCTGACAAACAAGGACAAAAAAAAAAGTTTTAACAGAAACAACAAGTAGCCCTCACCACCCTTCCACCCACATTCTTTCTCTTCCATGGAACGTCAAATTGTGTTGGAAGAGTTATTCTCAGTATATCGTTAGTTAATGGTTGTGCATTTTTCGTGTTTTGTACCGATTTGTTGCTCTTGGTTGTTTGACTGCCCAAGAATAGAAAATGTTCAAAATGAAAATGTTCAAACTCAAAATTCCAACATTCCAAAATTCCAACAAGTCTCTCCCTCCACGTGGAAATTAAGGGGGCACTTTGGTCGAATAGAAATAGCCAAGGGTTCTAAAGAAAGAATAGATGGCGAAAACATATTTTTGAAAGAGTTGACATGGTTGATACCTACGAAAGAGCACCTCAGGTTGATGACAGACTGTTTTAGTGTCCATCTACTAATTATTAACTTCAAAATGTAATTTTAAAAAATTCATTTAATCTTCAATTTTACTTTACTTTTCTAAATTTGACAATTCCCTCTCTTTCTTATTTTCTCTCAAATACTTCTAAACATCACCCAAAAAAAGTTAGAACGTATAATAAGAATTTGACGGTTAATTACAAATGGTATGCTAACCTCATCAGTTTCACCTGCTGATACCAAATCATACTTCACGACACCGGGCTTAATGGCATCCACCAAATCTAAAACTGGGTGACTGGTGGAAATAGATGGATCCTTGAATGAGGAGATGCTGTTGGTTTTTTTCGCTTTCTCTAACTGTAAACCAAACAGTACAGGAAAACTAAATACAAAGTACATTGGAACCTCTTTAATCCGGCTATCACTGGACCACCGAAATCTGTTTGTATTAACGAAGTTTGGTCTCATGTATGTTAATATGACTTGGATAGATGGGCATAGATGAGGACAGATGGGGATAGATGGGGATAGATGGGGACATCTAGAGGCAGATAGGGACAAATGGGGACAGATGATGACAGATGGGGGACAGTTGGGGACAGATGGGGATAGATGGAGACCGATGGAAATAGATGGGGACAGATGGGAATATATGGGGACAGATGGGGACAGATGGGGACAGATGGGGATAGATGGGGATAGATGGGTACAGATGGGTACAGATGGGGGTAGATGGGGATAGATGGGGACATCTAGAGGCAGATAGGGACAAATGGGAACAGATGGGGACAGATGATGACAGATGGGGGACAGTTGGGGACAGATGGGGATAGATGGGAATAGATGGGAATATATGGGGACAGATGGGGATAGATGGGGACAGATCGGGATAGATGGGGATAGATGGGGATAGATGGGGACATCTAGAGGCAGATAGGGACAAATGGGAACAGATGGGGACAGATGATGACAGATGGGGGACAGTTGGGGACAGATGGGGATAGATGGAGACCGATGGAAATAGATGGGGATAGATGGGAACACATGGGGACAGATGGGGACAGATGGGAATATATGGGGACAGATGATGACAGATGGGGGACAGTTGGGGATATATGGGGACAGATGATGACAGATGGGGGACAGTTGGGGACAGATGGGGATAGATGGGAACAGGTAGAGACAGATAAGGATATATGGGGACTGATGGGGACATGATGACAGATGGGGGACAGTTGGGGACAGATGGGGATAGATGGGAACAGGTAGAGACAGATGGGGACAGATGGGGACTGATGGAGACAGATGGAGATAGATGGGAACCGATGGGTACAGATGGCGATAGATGGGAACATATGGAGGCAGATGGGGATAGATGGGGACAGATTGGGATGGGAACAGATGGGGAGAGATGATAACAGATAGGGGACAGTTGGGGACAGATGGGGATAGATGGGGATAGATGGGAACAGGTAGAGACAGATGGGGACAGATAAAGAAAGATGGAGGCAGATGGAAACAGATGGGGAAATATGGGGATAGATCGGGACAGATGGGACAGATGGTTATAGATGGGGACAGATGGAGACAGATGGGGATAGATGAAGACAGATGGAGGCAGATGGGAACAGATGGGTACAGATTGAGACAGATGGGAAAGATGGGAACAGATGGAGACAAATGGGACAGATGGTTATAGATGGGGACAGATGGAGACAGATGGGGACAGATTGGGACAGATGGGGATAGATGTTGAGCAGCCCATAAACTTATTGCCTTCAGGTGAAGTTGAAATTTCAACAAAACTTTTATATTTTCCAATTATAATTTTAAAAAACGCCTGACGCTTTGTATTTCTTTATAGTGAAAATTCTAGGAGAGGGGATAAGGAATGAGGAATACAAATGATCAAAATATACAAGAAATTATTCAGAAAAAAGGAGCAAAAAAATGAATTTAGAGAAAAGGGAAAAATGAAAAGAAGGTACTTTAGATTATCTTTATGTTGCGCTTCAGATTTAGTCTGCAGGAATGGATAAATCCATTTTGTTTCCCAAAGGCTTGCTAAATTGCACTTTCCTTGTGATAAAGTATAACTCTTTTTTACAGTTTATTGTACCTTTTCATTAACCCAAACAACAATATCTTTTTCCTCTATGGCTTTTCCATCTGCAGGGTCAGTTAGCTTTGAAAGTAAGGCGAGTGTGTATGCCCTCATCTGCTGCCACAAAAGAGCTGTGAAAAAATAAATAGATATCAAATAAATAAATAAATAAATAAATAATGCGAAAATTAACTTATATGTCGACGTGTCGATGTAATATCTTACATTGTTATCAATGCGGAAATCAGTAATGAGAATTGGAAGAAAGCTTGAATCGATTACTAAAACGTATTTTCTGCGTGTTGTGAGCTATTTCAATAATTTAGTGCGTATTGGATCGGATGATAAAAAACTGAAGGATTTAGTTCTTAAATAAAGAGCATTTTGTAAATGGATTAAGTAGTCAAATTTATTCCAGCACTTTCGAAGTACTGAAAAGTTCTTGAACAGATAACTTTATCCCGTGAACAGATCAGATTTATCCAGTTCTTGACGTGACTTCAGTTACGTTAGTTTGTTTGTTACGATAGAGGCGTCGGTAAGTGTGACCAACCGGCACAGTCTGTATCGCACAGATCACGTATAAAAAGACATAAAAGACATTTTACTGGCTAATGATCTTTAACTATGTTTCCCATTTTCTAGCTTGTGAAAACACACTGTAAAGATACGCCGATTTTGCCAGTTGCTACCTTGTTGTGTCTGCAACCTTTGGTATCAAAACGGTGGGGAAAACATGATATTCGCCGTATAAAAAGCAGTCTGGCATTCCTACTTAGTAGCCGTATTGTAAATGTGGATGGTGGAGCTTAGTTGTAACTTGTAGCTGAAAGGTCAGTCAGTTCCAGATGAAAGTTCATTACCAGGAAAGGTTATTTGTTGTTGGTGGCTGTTTCCAAGGTGAAAAACAGTTGAGTGCTGGATGTTTAGCGTTGATAACATCATCATATTGCAGTGTCGGGCATTATTGCGAATGCATACATGGGCTGTAGCCAGGCATGGTTGATAATTTATACAAAAAAGTGTTGACGCCGGCTTTAAAAATCATAAAAACGAACGTTTCGGTTGTTGCTACAACCTTCTTCAGCTGAAGAAGGTCGTAGCAACAATCTACTCCCACCTTAACACTGTATTAATTGTTGATTTGTTATAAGTTGTGTATTCTTTTAAAAATTACTGTGAATTGCCCTTTGAACGGGAATAGTAGGTTGGTGATTCAAATAATTTTTTCCGTTTTGACTTATCTTAACCATCGCTCCTAGCTAGTAAAGCATTCTTACCAAGAGTCAAGGTCTTCTTGCATTCATGGATATCGTGACCGGCAATAGAAACCAAAGAATATTTCTGGCATTTTCCAATCTCCACTGCATAGTTGCAGTTTTCTATTTGTTTCATCTTTCCTGCCATTTCCTTGAATGTGTGACGCTTGTTGACTTTGTACCAGTCGACAGTGTCAGGCTCTATAATATCATAAATCTGCAACAGACAAAATCAACATCAATAAGTTTATTTTTTTTTTAAATAAAATATCTGTGGTATTTCAAATTGACCAAATAAGTAGTGGAGACGATTTCATTGGGTGCAACTATGAAATGTCCAGGAAGATAGACTGTCACGATATGCTTTTCCTAAAAAGTCTCTCTCTGATCTTCTCTTAGCCTGGTCCTTTCACCACAGATCTTCAAAGGCCAAGCTTTCGTTAAATACATTTGAAAGCCTCATCCTGTGTGTCTACATTTCTTTGCCAATGCCTTTAGCTTAGATTTACACAAGAACTCCGATGTCACAAGCGCATAGCCATTGTCGCATTGTCACAAACGCAAAGCCATTGTTACTGACGTAACTGCTGTATTGATTCAGTTTTGGAAGATAACAGCCGAACAATTTGCTTCAGATCATTGCACCTCAGCATCATCAATTATCTGCCCTGGATGCTACTGGCCTCAAAGAATTACATTGTAAAACCAAAGCACACCTTTTAGAGAAAAGGATGCATATTGGGCAAACCATTACATCCACTATAATCCTTCAACAATATCGGGGACTTTTCTATCAGACAAGAAACATGTTATTCCTGTTGTATTCTTGAAAGAAATTTACAGCATCACCTGGACGAAATTGGCGATGTTCTCTCTTCACCCCATTTTGGATCAACCATCCATTAACAACATCCAGAACATCTCATTCCGTTTATATCTGTGTCTGTCCTTCCTTCCCTATTTCGAATCCTTCCATAATCTTTTTGTCCATCAATCAATCAATCAATCAATTACACTACAGTGACACCTCCATTAAGGGGATACCATCGGGATCAGGAGAAATGTCCCTTTAATGGAGGTGTCCCTCCGGCCGGGATCAGGAGAAGGGTCCCCTAAAGTAGAGTTTCCACTGTATTTACCGACACTTTTATTGTACAAAGAGAGTTACATTTTACCTGTAGCAAGATCAATCCAGTGCAAAGGTCCTTGTAAAGGTGGTTTACATATGGGGCCACACCAATACTGTTCATCCAGTTACGGAAAGCTGCAATTGAAATTAAAATGCAAGAAAATTCTTGCAACTTTGTTTTATCTGCAGGCCTTGTAAAAAATGAATTTTCATAAAAACGCGATGATGATGATGATGATGATAATGACGATGATGATGATGACGATGATGATGATGATGATAATGATGATGATGATGATGGTGATGATGATAAGGAGTAGGAAAAGCAGCGAACAAACAAATAGCTTTTTTACCTTTCCTGTTCTTAGCATAGTGGCCAGCTTTTAGAAGTTGTAAACTTTTTGAAATTTGTATTAAGTAAGTGGTTGTGAGCATATCGTAACGTCCAAATAGTCTTGACCCTGGTCTAGATGAAAAACGAGGACAGAAAGACACACACTGTACAATGTTCGTGTTACCCTTTCTATATTGGTGCAACCTACCAGCGCTGTAAGGAAATTTTGTGGGTAGGAATTCGTGGTTTTCAGTTATGTTGAAACCTATAATGAATTAACTTACTTTTTTCCTCTCTGGTCTCTCTCTCTAGCTGTACATCTTCTTGGCCGCCATTTTGGTTTCCTTTAGCATCACCCGGGGGAGGCAAGGCTGGGTAAGTGTTGAACAAGTTTGCTACAAAGGCCATATTTAGCTTGGAATTACCAGACACCACATCCTAAAGGAATATAACGAAGGCATATTGAGAGCCTATAGCTATTGTAAACTGCCTGTTTTGACAATCTGAAAACTGCATTTACGACTACAAACGGCCTGCAATACCCCTGCAATATTTGAGTGCCGTATAGAAAGTCGTTTAAAGGGCGTTCTTGGGAGGTTTGCTTCGCATATATGGTTCCAGCAAATACGTGACGTATTAAGCCTCAAGAAGTGCATCCTCCTCCGGATATCGATTTGTTCTCTTCCTTGGACATGTCTTCAGCAAAAATAACTGTCTTTCGACTAAAAGTAATTGAAATGAAATAAAATGAATGACTTATGTAGCGCGCATGTCGCATGCATCGCGTGGTGCTTTACATGCACATTTCTTTCTTTGCCTTTACCTCTTACTGCAGGCGTTTCGTTTGTGTCTTTGCGACATCCAATCTCTGGTCCGATGGACCAGAGGGTGCGAAGATATTTTTGGTAAGTTAAATTTTCTGATAACAGCAGTTCCGTTTGGCCACTCCTGCAGTTATTGGCTTGCTTATCTTCGGAACACAATGGCCAAGAGTAAAAGTAAGAGGAACTACTGCGTGACCCGCAAGTAGCTCTTAATTAACAGTGTTGATATAGGCATATTTTTTAGTCGTGCAGACAAGCCTAGCCGCAGCATTTTGTAAGTTTGAAGGGTTGTGCGCTTTTGGACACCAAACAAACGAGAATTGCAGTGTTCAATACGAGATGCGAAAAAAGTATGCACCAGAATTTTGACAGTCTTCTGGGTCATGTATGCTCATGCTCATGTTTGGAAGGTGATAGAAAGCTGATATGCAGTAAAACAAAACAAACTGGAACTAATCCTTACGCAGAAAAACAGAAGCAGAAGTAAATAAAATTAAATTAAAGTGCAATATAATAGTGCCCAATATTTCACTTTGCAAAACAAAGCTTCTTTGGAGGCTAACACTATAAACGATTACAACTGTAAAAACGTTATAGTGTAAAGCTATTGAAATACAAAAGCAATGAATATGATTGGTGAAGGGTTTGACTAAACTCAGGTGACGAGAAAGTTAATGAAGTTCGTTGCGACGGCGTCTGTTGATTCCAAGTCGTTCTAACGTCTTTGGCTTGTCTATGAGGTATATTTTCGTACAGAATCTCTGTTCTTAGGTATTAATTCCAGAGGTATAAGTTGCACATCCTTAGTAGAGTGTTCCGGTAGATTAAAGTGTTCTGATATAGGAATAGAGCAGCTGAGATGATGCAGACTCAATGCAGTATGCCATAATATGTTTCTCCTGCCGTTAGTTTAGATTTGAAATCAATACACAGGGGGTCATTATTCATACAATGAGAAGACATTTTATGGTACCCTCTACCTCTAATTTACTTAAATATGTCCCCAAAATAGGCTAGGTGGGTATCTGAAAAATAATCTCCAAACAATACAGGAAAGAGTGGAGAAAAGCTTATCTGCCAGTGTTTATAAAACTTACAATTCTTGGCTAACTGTCTCAGTGCCAAAATGACATTCCCTTGTCCTGTAGAAAATCACTGTTAAAAGGTCCTAATATATTTCATTTTGCGCGGTAGCTAATTATCCTTTGTGGACTGTTTGTTATCGATCTGTTCTGCTATAGCCGTCCTTTTCGGCGTGAATCCAAAGAAATAGAAGACGTCTGCCACAGTATTTTAAAATACAATTTAAGTTTACAGATTGATGTTTTCTTCTTTCTATTAAAATCGTCCGCGTTAATGAATGATGACGGATTTTCTTGTCAGTACTGGGCAGATGAGTGGGAGGTCAAGTCGCACACGAGCCACAGGAAACCCACACCGCCGGCGCTTGTTTCTGTGGCATGACGCAACTAGGAATATTGCTACTCCCCCCTGGATAGGATGCTAGTCCATCGCAGGGTTATCTACAGCATTTTGACGCCGTACACATTTATACGTCTGGCGAAGAGGGACGGTGCGAGTAAATTTTTTTGTCTAAGGAAAGAACACCACGATCGAGAACCACCGACCTTCGGATCCGAAGTCGAACGTGCTATTCACTACACCGCCGCACAGGCTATCCACTACACCACCGTGTAGAGGTCATCTGCCTCCACACGGCAGATGAGTAGGTAGTCGAAATTATTAAGTGGATGTGTGACCTCATCTGCGAGACGTATCTCGGAGGTACACATTCTTCTGCAGATGGAACATTGAAAGGAGGTTTGGGAAGAGAGGCCCTGCTTTTTCCTATCCTATCTTATTGAAAGAGGTCAGACACTAGAACCTTTAGGTTTAAATAGAAGAGATGAAACATAACAGCCCCATTTACACGACATTCATTTTGGGTCCGGCACTCCTAAATTTTGGCACGCGGGCCGATAATTTTGGGCACGGCCCGCTTCATTTACACGTCAAAATATGTTCGATTTTTTTCAATGTTCATTTCTGAACGGCACCCCGAAAATGAGAACGGCACTCTTAAATTTGCGAGCCTGACCGGTCTCGTTAACAACGGCTCACATAGTTCTTCGCTTGTCCCCGGGGCCATTTGGGTTGAAACTTATATTAAAACGACCACAAACCAAATCTTGCTATTTTTAAGTACTTAGAATAAAAACTATAAGGAGGAAAAACAGCGAAGAAAAAATATACAACTAGAGAATGAGGTTTCTGGATATTTCGGACAGTCAAGCTGTCCTTCTTATATCCCCTGAAGAAGGACAGCTTGGCTGTCCGAAATATCGGGAAACCTCAAGTTCTCTAGTTGTATATTTTTTCTTCGCTGTTTTTCCTCATTTTAGTTTCCATTCGGGTTCGCGGACGCGGGTTGTTCAAAATGGCGTATACTCGAGTGCGAAAAGCAATTTTATCGCTTTATGCCTTTAAAAAGCGAAAACGACCAACAGAACTGAGGAACGAAGCAAGGTCATCGCTTGTACCACTCTTCAATAAGGCATTGAAGCGGCGACAGTACGGCCTGATGCAAGCTATTTTGAGCTGCCTGTTTAAACCCTCCGCGGTTGAGAGATGTGTGAATGCACCCGCATTCTTTCGCCTGGTTCGACATGGTCGAATCACGTTTTCCGGATGAACTGTGGTACTCAAACTTCAGAGTAACCCGTGGGACATTTGAATATATTCTCCATGAGATTTGTGATGACATCTCTCGTCAGGACACACCAATGCGAAAGGCTGTTACTCCAAATCGTCCATTGGCAATAGCCTTGTATTACCTAGCCTCGACAACAGAATATAGAACAATTGCTAACTTATTTGGAGTATCAGTTACCTTTGTGTGTACTTTTCCCTCTCGAGGCCATCTTTCTTACCGTTCTTACGTTTGCGCCTGTGTTATTGAAATTTTGGCGCCAAAAGTTATTTTCGCCGGGAACGAGAATGCATTCGTTTTGGCACGCGGGCCTCTTTTTAGGCGGGCCGAGACTACCTCCTGAGGTGGTCTCGGCCCGCCTAAATTTTTGGACACGCGTGCCAAACATTTTGCATTTACACAGCAAAAATCAAGCGGGCCGTGCCCTAAATTATCGGCCCGCGGGCCAAAATTTGGGAGTGCCGGACCCAAAATGAATGTCATGTAAATGGGGCTAACATCTCTTCTAAGTTTCCATTACTTATATTTACTGTGGTGTCATGTTGCATGTTTTTCTTATTTCTATTGCTTTGTTATTTTATACGGTTATTTACATTTACTTTGTCACTATAGTTTTTGTTGTTATACATGTAGTATCATATTTTATCAAAAACAATGAACTGCAAGGCTGATCTGACCACGTAAAAAGAAAAAAAGTAAAATTTGCGGGACATCATCACGATAGAAACCGATAAAGTAGAATCGTAACCGTGGACAATTGTTTCGTTGTTATTGCAACTCATCAGCACGGTGTAACGATCTAAATGTCGCCAGCAAGAAAGCCAGCGCAAATAGACTGCACAATGACCCGTTCACAATATCAGGTTCCGTACTATGTACTCACTTGTCACCCGATCCACGCGTGCCACATCACGTGTTTCGGAAACAAGGAGCCCACAGTGTATCGCAAAGATGTCTCGCAAATTGAAATGTAGATGGACAAAGCCGATCTGAACATTTAAACCTTACGAGTCATTATCTGTAAGACCCCGAAGAAGAAAGGCTGTGCCTTTCGAAATATTGGATATTTTACAAATAAAGTCGTTTCCGTACCGTTTATCAGCTTTGCTTTTTTATCAAATCGTTTCATTTTTCCTATCCCTATTTTCCCAGGATGACAGCAGGTCAGTTGTTTTCATATCAAGCGTTTAGCGTTAGCTATGTCTACAACATTCAAACATCATACCGTGGAGCGAACGAATTTCTTGCATCCGATTTTGTCTGCCATTTGTAGCATTATCTCAGCCCTCTTGTTGGGATCGCTTTCCTAAAGCAGGGAGAACGCAACCTATAATCAACTTGATAAATAATTGCATGATTATAAAAATAAGTATTCTATGAGGATGCCATGTGTTGTTCATGAAAATATCACTTGCATCCATGCAACCTATCAACAACTGATCTTGCGTTACGACAAGGGAGGGCAATACTTCTCACTTTTATATATATATATATATATATATATATATATTTTTTTTTTTTTTTTAAGCAAATCAAATGCCATTGAATTCTAGATGACTAAACTGTTTTGAATTACAGGGAGATCATGAGCAGTAGCCAAAACGTTTTTCACCCAAGGAGGGCAAACAGCGTAAATCCTAGAATTGCCAGTATGATAATTAATGTCCTGGAAAACTCTTAAACAATGATTGGTAAACAAGTACTTCGACTACACAATAAGCTAGTCAAATGGCTTGCTAACTATAACAAGTTTTTTCTTAATTGATAATTCTAGGTCGTCCCAACAACATTTTACTTACTTGCATAGGCTTCATGTCAAAAAACATTTCTTGTGGATCACCTGGACAAATTTGTTGCAAGAGGACAGTGTAGCATTCAGAGTCCTAGATAAAAGACAACATAATTTTTCAGTGAGCTGACTGAAGTTAGTCAAGTTAGCATGCCGTATTTACTCGAAAAAAGCCCTTCTTACTTACACTCTGAGCTCCGTTTAACACGTTATAGAACTGGATGGTCATAGGTGAAAAATATGGTTTTGAGAAGGAATTTTAGTTCTCATAGTTTGGTGTGTTTTTGTGTATTATTGTCCAAAAAAGTCATAATTATCATAATTATATCATTTTCTCTTGTTATAGGCAGATGACTCATAAACAATCAATCACAAAACAGTTTAGGAATGATACCCAAAATAAATCCTTTAGAATGAAATTGGATAATATACGGGTTGACTTCTTGAGCAAACTTATACCCCATTCACACCAACGCTTAAGTAAGTAAAGTAAAGTCGCGCACACGAGCCAGAAGGCTCACAACGGCCGGAGCTTAAACCCGGTTTCTGTAGCATGAAGCGACTAGGAATATTGCTACTCCCCCCTGGATGGGATGCTAGTCCATCGCAGGGTTACCCCCAGCATTTTTTTGTCGCCGGTACCCATTTATACACCTGGGTGGAGAGAGACAGTGTGGAGTAAAGTTTCTTGTCTAAGGAAACAACACGACGGCAGAGACCAGGCTTCGAACCATCGACCTTCAGGTTGAAAGCCCGACGCACTAACCACTAGACCACCGTGGCTCCACACACCAACGCTTAAACATGTTTAAATGTTGTTTAGTTTAAAACAGGTTTCGAAAAATACCTCCTAACCTCGCGTAATATTTGGAGTGAAATCTTAACTAAAAGAAACTTTATTGACTTTATTACCATTCCAGGTAGTTTGAGTCATATACATTTCAAAACGTCCAAGATAGAGGCTAAAAACGTAGTTAAACTAAACAACATTTAAACATGTTTAACCGTTGGTGTGAATGGGGCATAAGACTAAACGGGTAATTCTAAAGTGGGTGGTAAAAGAGAGAATATGAAAGTGGAGTCCACAAGTGACTGGATGTGTGCTTCCTTCTCAGAAAAGTCTTTATTGTTCATAACAGATAATGTCCGCGCACACAATATCTGTCCATATCCTATGTCAAATGGCGGCCATTGTTTAAAAAATATTACCCCGATTTCGTCATCACTGAAATTGTTAACCCGACGACTGCAACCGGCTTTTTCTAAATGGTAGTTGAACCATCGCAGTAGAAGGTCCTCTGGGGAAAGAGAAGTAATATCTTCCATGGTTTCATCGTCCCCCACGAGACTGTCGATACCATGCACAACCTGTTCATCAGCTGTCATTTGGGAAGTGATGTTGGCAAACAAGCCAATCTACAAAAATAAATAAAATAAACAACAGTTACATTTATTTACTTATGGTAGAAAAGATCAGTGGAGGGGGACAGGGGGGCGGGAGCCCGTTAGAATAGGGGAGGGAAGCGGGAGGTTCTGACCCCCCTGTCCCCCTCACAGATCAGTTGTGGTGTAGCTGTGGTCCAGGTGATTTGTTCTGCTTGTGTTTCACCCACCGAGAAACAGAAAAACCGAAAAAAATTAACGTTTCCCCTCGGAGGCTTAGATAATAGTCCAGATCTGATGTACAGGGAATAAACCTTGTATCGTGTTGCGTTTAAGGTTTTAAAACAAATTACCGAAACCTGCTTTCCTGTTAGCTGGCGTTGTTCAGCTGCAGACAAAATCTTTATGTGTGCATTCCACTGAAAGCTATCGAGCGATTATTTTTCAAAGTTGTTCTATCTTCTAAGTCTGCAGACATTATCCTTAAGTGTATCCTATTTAAATGTAAGTTACTTTCCATTGTTTCCTTGTGGTAGTATTAATTTTGTTAACATCTAAATGAAGGAATAAAGTATCAAAATGTGACCATTTAAATGAAGTTATATTGCAGTCATTGTACGGTACTTTCTTGTAGTATTGTTTTAATTACCCCACCTATGAGTGGCGTTTAAAGTTGTTCAAAAGGTGGATAGCGCTATCCACCGGATAAATCACTGACCAGTGGATAAGCATTAACAAAATCCTTTGTGTTATCCACTGGATAGTGATTTATCTGGTGGATAGCGCTATCCACCTTTTGAACAACCGGGGCCTGGCCTGTTTTTTTCAAAGGTGGATAGTGTTATCCAACAGATACTGACATTGTGTTCTCCAATGGATACCAGAGATTAATCCAATGGAGATAAGCGGATTGTGTTTTCCACCTTTTGAACAACAGGGTCCAACACTTTCCCAGGTCGTAAAGAGCTTACAACAATGTGACAAACAGGCCTGTTGCTTTTTTATCCTGGGCGCCAAACGGTTTCCTTGCATGTGCACACCCTTACTCTTAGGAAGGTGTAGCCAAACTTACTCTTATAATCTTCCATAGTACTCCAAGCACCCAAAATTTCATTGAGTTGCAGTCCAGCTTGACATGGCAATGTACTATATCAGTCTAGCTCATGAAGTCTTAGCAACACCCTTGGTAGAAGGTGATTCAATGTTAAATGAAATTTAGAACAATGTGCCAAACAATATTTTTAGACAGAAAGTCATGTGGAAGTTCTGCGAAGAACCAGTATTTAAAAAACATTAAAAATACAATGCAGCAGCTTTCAACATTTTTAAATAAGGGATGTTTGCGCCCAAACTTACTCTGATGATCTGCCACAGGACACCCAGCACCAGGTGAGGCGTGCCCTTCTCTAGGTCATCTGCTCCAATGTTAACAATGTTACAACCAATAGCACTCGCAGAATTAAGTGCCAGATTCATGTTTTCATGGCTTTTATAGATGCTCAAAGCCTTTCCGCCCTGCGGCATGTTAATGGCACGTTCGTCTATAGTGTCAGGCACCGACAGGTTGATCATTTTGCTAAAAAACCAAGAGATAAAAAGTCAAAGTTTCTCAGAATAAAAACTGACAAATACCCGTGCATATCATTTACTTCTGTAGCATAAAGTAACTATGCCAGCAACAATACCCATTCCCTCCAGATGGAATGCTCAATCATTGTGCCTCGCATGATACAAGCAATGACGGTTCATTTCTTATATAAGAGAGCAAGAGTGGAGAGCATGTCTACTGATGTAATTTTAAAGGCCCACCTTCACCCAAAATGCTGTGCGCGCCGTGATCACTTTCTGTGCTGAATTTCGTGTAACACGAAATTCACGCTTAAATGCGTGCAACCAATCAGATCACGCGTATGAACAATGGGGCATTTTAAAACAAAAACAAACGACCGCAAAGTCTTTTGGGTGACGGTGGGCCTTTAAGGTTGGTACAGTGCGACGCGCCTTACGGTGAAACGTAGCACGTAGCTTTGGCTATAGCGGTGCCTTACTGTGGAATTATCTTCCTGAAAATATTAGGGCGATTAGATCAATTGGGCAGTTTAAGAAGGAAATTAACCGCGCACTTGAAACATTCGATTCCCACTCGGCAATCTTGTAAATCAGTTTTTATAGTTATTTTAATTTTTATAAATGATTGTAATTAAAATACTATTAGTATAACTGAAGATTTTTTAACCGAGTTTAAATAAAGATCTACTACTACTACTACTACTACTACTACTACTACTACTACTACTACTACTACCCGACAAACCTGTTTTACAATTTTCCACGATATCACCAGCTCATTATAATTATTTTCGTAACCGTGGGAAGCAATTAAGTGAATAAAATCTTCGTATTTTGTAACTATTTTTACTCTCCTGTGATAAACACAAAGCGACAAGATTACATTCCTTCGTGCTCAACTTTGCGAGGAGGCGGGCACGTCAAATGAATTCGCCCTCTCTCATTGGCTAACTTAATTCTTTTAAGAGTGGGGTTTGTCAGCTGACGCATTAAGAACTTTAAGAACTTGAACGCGACCAGAGCACATAAGCCTCGAAGAGAGGGTCTGCTCTCATTTTGGTAAATGTAAATGTAAAAAATGTGAAAAAGTTTGTTGGGTTCTCGCGGTAAGGCGCGTCGCATTGTAAAGGTGATGTTACACGGGACGATTCGCAATGACGATTTTTAGCACAACAAAATTAACGACAGGTATGTTACACGAAACAACTTGAGCAAAATTCGTGTTTTTGCGTTGCAAGTTTCGTAAAGCTGAATCAAAAACTCGAAACAAAAAAATTGCGAAGAAAATCGTTTGGCACCCATGTTGTGCTAAACATTGTCGTTGCGAATCGTCCCGTGTAACATCACCTAAAAGGTTCTCGGAAATGTTTCTCAAATCTTAACCACTTTTTTGTTCTTATTAGTAAAATTATAAAGCAGCCAAACTGGCAATGAGTTGACTTTAAATTAACAAGTTAGTTTCTTTTTGTTAATCTTCAAGACATGGTATTAGTAAGTTACAAAGTTCCAGCCATTGCATGGAAAACAGTTGAATGTCATCTGTCACAAACGTAAACTCGACAAAAGTTACTCATAGCACTTTGTTGCAATTCTCTAAAAGCCAGTTTGTTCAATAAAAGAAGAGGAGCACGCCCATAACAAAAATCTCACCATAAAATGATACCATTCTTGAACTTTGCAAATACACCTGAAGTTTCTGGGTTCAGAGGTAAGTATGCCTTTACGTCCTCGTCATCTTGTAGTGCCGTATTGATCCAGTCTACAAAAGCAACCTTCTCTGCCTCGATGAAAGAATGCTTTGTGCCTTCCGTCGAACTTTCAGACGTCCCCCCTAAACTTTCAAGTTGTTCTTTCTTCTTTATAAGCTTTTTAAATTCTGATCCCACTGAGAACTTTTTGCTGTTTTTCTTATAAATCTGGAAGAAAAAATGTAAATCCGAAAGTATTATTTGGAACAACAAGAATATTGAAATAGATTGCGAAGCCATGTATTATCCACATTATGTTAAAATTGGAATTTTGATTTCTACACATATGTATTTATTATGAATAACATAGAATGTTATATAATAAAGTGAAAAGAGAAGGTTTGAGACACACAATATGTTTTAGTTTGGAGCGGAATTCGTCAGGCTATTCCACCTAATTTAAAAGTTCTAGAGGGGAGAACCTTAACTACAGGGTGGTTGCTATAGAAGAGTTCCAAACGTCATCTTAAGGCGGGACTTAACCTAAACGCCATTTTTCCTCCACTTGACATGGCTTTAATGGAAATATCTCGTTCACGTTTCAAGCAATCCAAAAACCCTATGCTCATCCCATGAGTCTATGTTATGGGGTGTTTTGTAAATTGTTGGATGTTTTTGGGTATGTTTGGCAGGAAATAGTTTTTCTCAAAGGATTGGTA
Source organism: Dendrophyllia cribrosa (assembly GCA_024195265.1). NCBI lineage: Eukaryota > Metazoa > Cnidaria > Anthozoa > Scleractinia > Dendrophylliidae > Dendrophyllia > Dendrophyllia cribrosa. The sequence goes on along the minus strand of JAJLRJ010000002.1, from coordinate 5,680,990 downwards.
AAATTAAGAGAAATAAGAAATATTGAAGATTTAGTGGAGTTTTAAAATTAGAAATTGTAGTTTATAATTAATAGACGGACACCAAGTTAGTCCACTAGCAACCTGGGGTGCTCTTGCGTGGGTATCAACTGTCTGTTGGTGTTCCAAAAATCATTCTCTTTCTCGTATCCCTTCTTTAAACCTCTTAAAATTTCATTCAAATTTAGGTTGAGTCCCGCCTTAATGGCTTTTCTAACTTCCTCGATTATGATGTTTGGTTACGTTCGTTCTGTCAATGGTTCCATCAAAGTTTATGAGCCATAATCACGTGATCAGGACATAAAAAAACCCCTTAAAACTCAAACATCTTACATTTCTCCCCAATAAAACCAATGTTAACGGCTTAAGGACATCCTAATAAAAATCTGTAGCATGGATTTATTAACATCCACGTTGTTGAAAAAGCTATGACGTCATAAAGGTGTATTTCATACATTTTATTTCATAGCTTTCCTTTTTTTCGTCCAAACAGTAATTCCATGCTACAGTTGTTTCAAAAAGTTGAATTGCTTATGATTCGCAAAAAAAATTAGATTTTTTTATCTCTTTTCCTTTGATTTTTTTTGCGCTTTTTCAATCTTACGCGCGGTTGGGGACTGGCACTATTTGCGCATGTGCAATGTCGATTTAGTGATGTCTTGTGTTGAGTTTCATAGTTCCCACCATGTTAGCAGTTTATGACACCCGAGAAATGCTAACCATGAAATACATTAATGTCCCTAACTACGAAATGAGGTCATAAGAATTTCAGTCTGGGAAAAGAGTATTTGTTATGTTCAAGACTTTAAATACGGCAAGACTACAGCGACAAAACGTTAATAGGAGCCGGAAAAAGTGACTTTTCAATGCATAGACCAAATTTATACAAATACAAATCAAGACACAGAAAAATTACTTGTCACTAAAGAAGCGTACTGGAGTGCGCAGCTATTTTGCCTTTCGCCTTTTGGGCTAAATAAAAGACAGGAATTTCATTCTAAAAATCGTATTCATTACAATTAAATTCAGGGAGGTTTTATCACTAGGTTGCGATTTTCTTATAGTTGACTTTTAGCATTAATTTTTATATTTTTTATCGCCTTTTGTAATTGTCTTAGCGTTCAAGGGCCTCGTTCGGGGAATTTGTTATTTTTGTGCTGACCTCGTCACTCAAAGGCTCTGAGTGCGGAATTTATTACTCATTGTTTAAGGACCCTGCTTAGGGATTTTGTTGTGGCATTGGCCTGTATGATTATTCAGAGCCCTGAATGGGGAACTTATTACGTTGGAGCAATTGCATAACTTTTACCTTCTATTTTTGATTGTTTTTCTCAGTTATTATACCTTCTATTGTTAGGTTACCGTAGTTCATTAGTATATTTGTGGTACTTGTGGTGTTTTGTTATCAATTCTATTATTGTATTATTGTCGTAATTTTGCTTTTATTTTTGTTACGTAATTTATCAGTAGTTTAGTGTTAAGTCATTGTTGTAACCGTATTTAAAGTGCCCCTGTGATCAAATTTTTGATTTTCATTTTTTTACATTTTCGTGTAATATTAGACTTTCTTACTCATCTTGCCAAATTTCAATCCATTACGAACATCAGAAGTCATTTTATTTTAACATTTATTTCCGAGAATTTACGGCCGCCATTAATCAACCTTGTTCCAAAGCTTGGTTGCGAATGGGAGAAAGTGACGTCAAAGACTCAAACATACCTCACGGGTTGAAATTATAATAACAACTAGTAGTAATCATAGATTATAGTGCGTCTCCTTATCCCGTGGCACCTCGTCTTAGCCTAGTACCTCAGTTTCATGAATTAATTCAGCCACTGTTGAAAAGGCTATGTCGCGAGATATGTCACGCAGACAAAAACGTCGGGCCGTCATCAAACAAATTCACGCTATCGCCGTGGAATCGGGCAAAATCCTGCCGTGCTGTGTACTCCGAAAGGTCTCAGATTTTTCCGACAAATAAATAGTATATTTGTCTTGATTTCATTTCGGTTATTTCTCCGATTCTGAAATCATACTCCTCAGTAATGTACCAATACCGGAACCGGAAATGAGAAATTTCGACGTTTAAGTCACGCAACATTCAACGTGAAATTTCGCAAGATTTTTCGGATAAAATTACAACTACCAATTGCAAGTAAGACACAAGACTGTTGAATATAATTCCTTTATTAGCTAGACAAATTTTAGTCACAAAACTGCGAAATCTTTAGTCGCAAATGCGCCCGATACAGGCGCAATTTCGAGCACTGTAAAGTTAAATTATCTGCGTTCGCCTGGCGCGGCCGGTCAGTGAATTATTGCTACAAGACATAAGCGAATTGCACCGTACCGTAGAACATCGCGAAGAACAACGTCGGTATTTAGGTGAAAGCTTCCCAAATCAGGCAGAGAACCACAGCAAAATCAAGATAGAACATTCAAAACATACCAGAACGGTAGCGAGGAAAATCTGTAACTTCTTGCTTGATTCCAAAGAGACCCAACAACTTGCTTGGTCCGGAAATGAACCTTCGTCCAATTTTTTCACTGCGTACTTTTAGTACGCATTGAAATATTGAGCCGTACGATTCCAAAATCGGGAAAATATCCGAAACTAAATCAAGACAAATAGATTATTCACATGTGACATTTCGTAACCCCAGCTCCCCAGGATGATGCCAGGATGATGCTGGATACTATTGTGACGTTTCAAAATGGCGCAGATTTGGTACCGACACTTTTCTCGATTCGTTCCGCTTAGCCTAGACGACGCGCTAAGAATGCTGGATACTATTGTGACGTTTCAAAATGGCGCAGATTTGGTACCGACACATTTCTCGATTCGTTCCGCTTAGCCGACAAGATTAGGAAGCGTCTCCTTCGTCGACGCAATAAGTATTGAAAATCACGCGAAAAGCAACAAAAACTTTGGACTTGTTCTTCGTGCAATTTTCTATGCTGATTGTTATTATAATTTCAACCCTCAGTGTAGGTGGGTAGTAGTGGATATTTACCTCGCCGCTTCGCGGCTCGGTAAATATCCACCACTACCCACCTCCACTTCGGTGAATAGTTGTTAAATATATAAATTTAACACAAATGAAGACAAACCATTACTATTTTTGTCTGACACCTATATTTCGAGCACATTCAGTGCTCTTCTTCAGGGTGACTAAAAACCGTGACAAGCATCATATTACAATTTTCAAACTGTTGAATTTAAAATACGTTATAACACACACGCAACTAATATTGTTTTGAACGTAAAAACGGTTTTTACGTTCAAAACAAAAAGTCGCGCGCGGGAACACGCGCGCGATAACAATATTTTCTTATTGTTTTCTGTATATTTTTCGTTATCACTGTTATAGTTCTGTCTATTATTGTTATTTTTCTATAGGTGGAGCCCTGCGTATTTCCGTTGTTACGAAACCATGTTACTTATAAAACAAACCAATTTAAATTTTACCGCATTGTACCTGAAGAAGGCTAGAAGGCTGGTTTGGCAAGCCGAAATATAGTACATCTTTAAAATTCTACCTACGTTGTATCGGTGTTTGCTTCTATGCTATATTTTCACTTGTTAAACCGATGAGATCACTAGTTTGATTCAACGTAGACCAGCAGGATTGTCGTCCAGGGTACTTGCTTGAGCTTCTCAAAAAAAAACCAAGCCTATCCCACGAAAGTTATACGTGCGGCTGTACGCGTTTCATTCCATTTCAATCGTCAATTATTTTATCATGTTTTATGATCCCTGAAAAACCCTTTCTAACCAAACGCCAATTAATAATGCATGATAGTTTTATTCTCACCTGTAATCTTTGAAGTGTAGGTGTGTATGTAATTCTGTATTCAGTTTTAAGATTGAATTGTTAATTCTAGAAAGCTAATCTTTTCGAAAATATTCGAGTGTTCGTCAACACTTCGTGACACTTTTGCCATGCAATACGATAGAAGTAAACTTTTTCACGTTTGATCAAAATCTGCCAGAAAAATTTTTAAGTTTATAAATTTACAACTCACCTCCAAAAATTCCGTGAACTCAACAGTTCCAGATTTATTTGCGTCGACCTCTTCTATAATTTCACGTAATTTATAGCCAGTCATTTCCTCTCCTAACTCTTTCATCACCGTCCCAATTTCTTTACAGGTAATGTGACCGTTTCCATCCATGTCAAACTAGAGTGAAATAAAAGAAAAACAAAGTTAATTGAAGCTATTTGCAACTTTACAGTCATTTACACTTGCACAAAAATTTCTCGATTAATTTTCAGAAAAAAATCGTCATTAGCGAACGCTTAAAAGATTAAATAAAGTTCTTGTAATTCGATCGTTTGTACAACGCTCTGTCTGGTATAAAGTGGTAACTGTTTGCGGTGAAGTACTTAATTTAACTATTCGCAAAGCACAAAAAGAGAGAGCGAAAAGCAACTCGTCTAAACTCAAAAGTAACCAGATTTTACCTCTTGAAAGATCTGATAAATTTCGGCTATTTCGTCTTCTGCAAGGTCTGCCATGTTTGAAAGAAGAGCTTTAAGATCGCGTTTCTTTCAAAAACTAAGAAGAGAAACAATCCAGCATATGGAAGATGACAAGTGATTTTTCCACAACAGTAGGCCGTGTGGAGTTTTAGAACAGTCCCACTTCTCTTTCATTAACAACGCGCTCCTACAAGGTCTTTGACCAAATTTGGTCAGTGACATGAATACCCCAGAGTTGCACTATTGTTTCAAATCCCCGTTATGGATCAGCGCAGCAATATTGTACTTTGAAAAGATGACATTAAATATTAATTGCTTCAAAATTTGACTAAATTTGGACATGGATGAATGTATTTTACTTTGGCTCCCTCTGTGCTGATATTATAGCATTATTTCTGAATATATTTGAATTTGAAAAGTAATTCAGACTTCTCTTTATACGTTATTCCGCCGTATGCACAACGTATAAGATGATAGATATAAATTGAATTTCTATTTTACTTTCCAGTTTGATAAAATATTTTTCGTTTCCGATGTAGACTCACGATAATGTACAATTAAAGTTTAATGAACTAATGTCAACTGGAGTTTTGTTTTCAAGGTGCACAGTTTCACTTCATAGCTTGTCGTGTATGAGTTTTGAAGCAGCCGTCAATTATTATCACTACCACTATCGAAAATCCGCTAAGGGCTGATTTTTATGAAACAAAGTGCTGGTCTGGCCAGCTAAAATATTGTTCTAAACAAAATATATGCTGTAATAGTTTCCAGCTTTACTTTGAAGTTATACTTTAATCTTCATTTTAATTTTTTAGCTGAAGCAGATCCTCAAGGATCCAGCCGTAGAAGCAGTAGCGTCGTATCTGGTTTATGTAATTTATCCTTTTCTTTAAACTATAAACCGCGATTAAGACAATAAAAAGTCCGCTGAATCGTCTAATCATTTGTCTGCGCTATATGCTTTCGTAAACGACGGTTAGCGAGATTGAAATCAGTTTACTGAGAACGCGGTATTGTTAAGACCCGTCTAAACTGCTTTTAAAAATGGCCCTAAATTTCCATAACTATCGTCAAGTTTCTCTTGCTATTGTTTATGTAGGAGTATTTTGTATTTGCTATTGTGTGAAGAAGAAATTAATGCTTCTGTGCTGGAGTGAGTGACAAACAAAGAAAATTAAACGTTGACCTTCTGGAATTCAATTTATAATTTAGGGAAGAATTATCCAGGGTTGTATTTCGCGGGTGGAAATCCTGAATGATTTTTTTTTTCAAGATAAATATTACTATGCTTATTATTTGCTAAACTGTAGTATAAGATATTATTTTTGCCACTAAATAACTCAGCCCATTGCCGTAGAGCCAGCCTTGCATTCAGGTGGTTTTTTTACCCTTCAAGTGACGCCTGGCTCGAGTATCTCTACACTAGAGATCCGGCAAAACAGAACAAGTACATTTCACTTAGGCGTTGTATAGACCTCTGCATTCAAATGTTTCTATAAAATTTTAGCTGCCAGTTGAGGGTTACCAAAGGACTGTACGTTCCTAGTGGGTTTAGTGGAATTTTTTAAAATTGTGAAATACAACAGTTCTCCCTATTTATTTCTTTTTTTTTCGACTTCATACACAGGTGAAAACAATTATAATTAGAAAACTTCATATCCCGTTGATAAGTTGCCATCGAGTTTCCATCCATCTAAGACTAGAACGATAATACTAGTCATAACATATTGCAGTAATATCTTGTCATTCCGTTGTCTTGCAAAAGAGATGGATTTCCTTACGAACATGTATTTTCCTAGAATTAACGCGATAAATAATAAAGATTGCAACTACCGTAGTCTTTGGCAAAGCCGAAGTTTGATAAAGTGTAAGTTTGTGGAAAAATAATGATGCCTAACGGGGCAGGTATCCCCACACCAGAAACGCTATTTTTGACACTTTGGCAGAGTAACATTTTATAGCAATAATCGCAATGCGATCGATTTTCCTTCTGCATCATTTTTTTTTCCATCAGCTTCCTTTTTGCAGCTGATATTTTTTTCGCATGGGACGATTTGCGACCCAGTAAATTCTGAAGCAATAGTTATAATCCTGTGGTTATTGTTTTTTACACATGGGTAGCCTGTGTCAAGTCACGTGTCCAGGGCACATGGTTTGCTCAGTGGATCGAGAAATGCTTGTGTGAGCAAATTGAGCTCGGAAATCTCCGTTTATTCACAGGCAGACCACCCTCTGTTTGTGTTGTGTAATTGCTGTTTGGAACTTGAGACTTTATATTCACGCGACACGATCGGTTGAAATTTTAGTGGAGATATTAAAGTCGCCTTTTACCTTAATGTTGAAATAAAGTTTTAAGAAAATGTTGATTGAGTCACGGGCGGTGTTTTTTTTTGCCACTCCGAGCCGTAGAAACCCTTCTCTGGCGAAGCTTGATCGTGTCGCGTGAATATAAAGTCTCAAGTTCCAAACAGCAATAGCGGATGGTCTGCCTGTGGTTTACGGAACGGATCGTATTCGCACAGAATTGTAAGTGGTATTTATTTGTAAGTGTTGATGGTTGCATTGAACTGGACTATTTCTTACATTGTAAGTGTTGACATTTTTCTGACTCTTTTTCTCTGTTTTGGTTGTATGAGCATCAGCGAACATACTGAATCGGATGTGAATGTCAGGATTCAACAAATTTTAAAACTGAATAACTATAGTAGCTCAAGCAAAAATATTTTATATTTTATGATTATCCGAACTAGGGTCACCTGACCTAGTACTAGTAATAATAATAATAATAATAATAATAACTTTATTCAAGTGTCAATAAAAATATAGCAGTTAAAACCACTAACTGGGGACACTATCTAAAATTCTAAAATATTAATTACAATTTACTTAAAATATTCTACACTATAACAATAACATAAATTCCAAGATATCTAAAATGTTAATTACAATTTACTTAAAATATTCTTTACAATAAAATTCAATTAAGTTCAAGAACTACATAGCGTGCAGTTTTTGCATGCATTGTGTAAAAAATTCATGCAAATCCACTTTCCTGATGGCTTTCTTAAAAAACATCCAACGATGGTAATTTCCTTATTTTTTGGTGAAATTTTGCCCCAAAGAGTAGGGCCTAGGTATTTTAACGAATGTTTCCCGAAGGTCACTGTCTTAAAACTGGGTATATAAAATTCCTTCGAATATCTGGTATCTCAGGGAAAGTGTGGTGGAGATTTGCTGAGAAAACAATAGAACTAGTAGTAATCATAGATTATAGTGCGTCTCCTTATCCCGTGGCACCTCGTCTTGACCTAGTACCTCAGTTTCATGAATTAATTCAGCAACTGTTTAAAAGGGCTATGTCGCGAGATATGTCACGCAGACAAAAACGTCGGGCCGTCATCAAACAAATTCACGCTATCGCCGTGGAATCGGGCAAAATCCTACCGTGCTGTGTACTCCGAAAGGTCTCAGATTTTTCCGACATATAAATAGTATATTTGTCTTGATTTCATTTCGGTTATTTCTCCGATTCTGAAATCATACTCCTCAGAACATGTACTAATACCGGAACCGGAAATGAGAAATTTCTGAGAAAGCCTGTTCTTGGACACCGCGTTAATGGAGCATGAAATTGACGTTTAAGTTACGCAACATTCAACGTGAATTTCGCAGGATTTTTCGGATAAAATTACAACTACCAGTTGCAAGTAAGACACAAGACTGTTGAATATAATTCCTTTATTAGCTAGACAAATTTTAGTCACAAAACTGCGAAATCTTTAGTCGCAAATGCGCCCGATACAGGCGCAATTTCGAGCACTGTAAAGTTAATCTGCGTTCGCCTGGCGCGGCCGGTCCAGTGAATTGTTGCTACAAGACATAAGCGAATTGCACCGTACCGTAGAACATCGCGAAGAACGACGTCGGTATTTAGGTGAAAGCTTCCCAAATCAGGCAGAGAACCACAGCAAAATCAAGACAGAACATTCAAAACATACCAGAACGGTAGCGAGGAAAATCTGTAACTTCTTGCTTGATTCCAAAGAGGCCCAACAACTTACTTGGTCCGGAGAAGAACCTTCGTCCAATTTTTCCACTGCGTACTATTACTAGGCATTGAAATATTGAGCCGTACGATTCCAAAATCGGGAAAATATCCGAAACTAAATCAAGACAAATAGATTATTCACATGTGACATTTCGGAACCCCAGCTCCCCAGGATGATGCCCGATTTCCACGCGCTGGGAATGCTGGATACTATTGTGACGTTTCAAGATGGCGCAGATTTGGTACCGACACTTTTCTCGATTCGTTCCGCCTAGCCGACAAGATTAGGAAGCGTCTCCTTCGTCGACGCAACAAACAACACAACAATGTACCCTAGCCCTGAAAAAATAAAGCTGATTGATACCCAGGACCAATGAAATTAGAGGTTGTTAAGAGCTGCGTGGTATCTGTAGTAGTATGATAAATTTGCACAAAATGTACCAAAACTGTCGATGAGTGTCTCTAGTCATGGACACACTGGGTCTGAATGAACTGTGTAATGGGACATTTCGTGCTGGATATATAGCGTAGGATTAGGTTGAAAAAGCACGTGGTTTCTACAACGGGTCGCTTTCGTTGCTCAGAACCTTGTATGCTCTCGGCTACGCGATTAAAACTGTTTAAACGACTTCATAAAAAGTCTGGACCACTTTTTGTGTGACGTTTATTACAACTGCAACTTGAAAAAAGTGAGCCTAACCGTTTTCAATTTCCCCCATTTTTGTCTCCAAAATGGGATAAAAGAGACCGGGATAAAAGCAAAGACCGATACAACGTAGGTAGAATTTGAAAGGTGTACTATATTTCGGCTGGGCAAACCAGCCTTCTTCAGGTACAATAAGATAAAATTTACCGTTGGCTTTTTATAAATAGTTGACATGTTAACGTAATAACGAAAATACGTAGGGCTACGCCTAGAAAAATAACAATGATAGACAGAAATAAAACTAGCTGATAACGAAAAATATACAGAAAACAATGATAGGAAACTAATACAAAAGTGAATATTTAGTATGTTTTTTTTCTCGAATGTTGAAGCCACGAGGACAAGCATTCTGCCTTTTGAAATTAAAAAAGCTTCTTTGGCCTTACGTATTGAGTCTCGGTTAGAGAAAATTTTTTCAATAGGAACATAGTTAATAGAAGATAGGAATTAGTTGCATGTCATTAGCAGTGAGATTTAATAGAAGAGGAGAGAAAATGTTCGGCGGCTGTAGTAGGTTTAGACCTGGTGTTAGGATTATCTATGGTACGGCGGTGTTCATTAAATCCGTCTTTCAAGCGTCGTTTAGTCTCTCCAATATATTGTAAATTACAGCCGTTACATTAAATCATGTAGATTAAATTTTTGGTGTCACCGGTCAGGTTAGATTTAATAGTGCGTGTTTCACCGGTAGAAAAAAAAAAGTATAGTTAGTAAGTTCGTTTGATATGTAGGGACAAGTAGCACAGTTCTTTCCGCAACGGAAAGAACCGCATGGGAGTTGGGGATAGGGGTCAGTAGAGTTAGAAGGGAGTTTAGCTGAAACTAGTATGTCACGGAGGTTAGCGCAGCGTCTGAAGGCTACATGAGGCAAATGTTTAAAAGCTTTTTTACAAAATTTAACGTTCAGAAGAGAGTAGTAAATTATACACCTTATTCCCAAATGGCGGCCATTTCATTATTCTTTTATATCGATGTAAATTAGCCCTCTTGGCCTCGTCAGCATGTGCAAAATACAAAAGAATTTTCAAGCGAAAATGAGGTCAAGAGGGCTAATTAACATGCATATAAAAGAATAATATATTGGCCGCCATTTTGGAATAAGGTGTATAATATTTTTTTAATTATGTTAGAGATGCGAGGAAGTGAAGAATTGAAAGTCACAATGAAAGGTATACGTTTGGGTTTGTTAGTGTCTTTGGCTTGTAAAGTAAGTCTGCAGGGAATGTCAGCAGCGCGTTGTATTTGTCTGGTAAGGAAGTTGCGGTTGTAGCCTCGTTTAAGCAGGTATGTAGTTAACTCAGTAGAACGAGCTTTGAATGTTTTGTCGGTAGAACAGATATGTCGTAAACGGAGGGCTAGACTGAAAGGAATGGCTTTTTAGTATGTAAGGGATGACAAGATGAAAAAAGGAGATGTTGGTGTTTGTCTGTAGGTTTAATGTAAAGGTCACTACAAATGTTACCGTTGCCGTTGTGTAAGGAGACATTAACGTCAAGGAAAGCAACGTTAGTATAGGAGTGTGAGCTGGTGAATTTAATGGTGGGGTGAATGTTGTTAAGATAATCGATGAAAATTTTTAGGTTATCTAAACCTTCAGTCCAGATCATAAAAATGTCATTGATATATCGTAGCCAAGTGTGAGGATGAAATGGGGCTTTTTCGAGAGCGTTGGCTTCGAAATAACCGAGAAATAGATTAGCAAAAGAGGGGACCATCCTGGTACCCATGGCTGTGCCGTGAATCTGGAGGTAGTTAAAAGTAAAACTATTCAGTCATGGTTAGAATCATGCGAATAAGGTCACAGAGTGTGCTAGTAGGAATGGTAGTATGAGAGCGACTGCGTAAAAAGTGATCACAAGCCATAATACCTTCCGATTATGTCGGGAATGTCAGTGTATAACGTCAAGTGTAACTAACAATGAATTAGCGGGTAATTTACCGATGGTTTGGAGTCGTTAGTGTCCTTGACAAAAGAAGGTAGTTTATGAACTAAAGGTTGAATATAATGGCCAACAAAATGTGATATGCATTCAGTAGGATGGCTATTAGATGAAGGTATTGTTTGGTTTTATCATTGATATAGTTGTCAGTATGCATTCTGTTAACATAAAAAGTAACACGTGTTTGTATGTCAGCAGTCATGTCTTCGTTTAAGTGTTGGTAGAATTTAGCGCCATTGAGTTGTCTGTTGCATTCAGGTATGTACCAAGTCCATAACAACAGTACCGGAACCTTTGTCGGCGGGTTTTACAATAATGCCGCGTGTCGCTGATTAAGTTGGCTTATGGCCTGTCGTTCTGTAGAAGTAAGGTTGTCACAAATTTTGTTAGGTTAACAGGTAGTTATGTCAAGTTTAACAGCGTCTAAAAAGGTATTTAGAGCTCGTTCTCTGTCTGTGGGAGGGTTCCAAGTACTGTTGTTACGGAAAGGAGCGTCCTGTTCTGTAACGTTGTTACTTGCTAGAACTTCTCATTTGATAAAAGAGACCAGGGGCCGTATTCACGAAAGCATCCTAAGTCCAAAGAGCCTCCTAAGATATAACTTAGGAGATAACTGGTATTCACGAAGACCTCCTATTTTAAGACATGTCTTATTTTTTCTTCTAAACTTAGGACCTCCTAAATTTTTAAGGCATGCTTTAACTGGTATTCACGAAGACCTCCTAACTTAAGATATGTCTTAATTTTTCTCCTAAACTTAGGAGGTCAAAATTGACCTCCTAACTTATTAAAACATGTCTTGACAGGGCTAAATTCGATTGTTGACGAGTTTTACGTCGATTTTCAGCGTGATTATTGTGTATCACAATAGTTACCGATTAGATAAACATTTTAAAGCATTATATTGCTAAGAAAAATTAAATATTTTCTAGTAATGTCAAACAACACGGTTAGTTTTATATAGGCCTTCGTATCATTAACGGGTTCCACATTTCTTTCTCTTTGCAGAGTTATATTTCCGTTTTTCGTGAAAATAAGCCCTTGTACAAGAAATATCGAAGTAGACCCTATTAAAATGATGATGGATTTGTTTGTTGCTTTCGCTACTGACCATGAACGAAGATATAATCACGGTTTTGCTATCTTAAATTCGAGATGAAATAAACATTATTGTATCGTCATTGTGATTACAACAACAATTTACACAATACAAAATATTCATTCATGTAATTTTCATAACTTATCAGTATTCATAAGATCGCGCCATATAAACTGTCTCTGATTGGTTTACTTTTACTAATCGATAACTGCCCGCGACCATTAAACTTAGGAGACTGCTAAGTTACGCTTACCTTAGGATGGTCATAAGATATCGTTCGTGAATAGCACTTAGGACATATCTTAGGAAGCTCATAAATTTTCTCTGAAGTTATATCTTAAGATATATCTTAGGTAGGATTTCATGAATACGGCCCCAGGATTTGTTCCTCTTTCAAGATTTAGCTGATTTCGTTCTCTTGGAGTTTTAGTTTTTTTTTGCCGGTTACTGAATAAGTTAAGGTATTGTAGCATGGTTTTGACCAATAAAGTTAGTGGGACGGAATGAATAAGGAGGGAAATGTTTCAGACGGAACGAATTTTTTACCCTTATTTTTTTCTCGTATAATAGGCTTGCCGGACCTCTCCCCTAGATGCGCCCTCAACCTTAACCGCGGTCAAACGAGAGAAATTTGCAAAAGTTAAGCAAAGTACTTAAAAGTTAAGATTGTCATTTTTTTAATATATTGCCAATACACTGTCAATTTACCAAACGTTTTGAAAGTTTACCAAAAAAGTTCTAAGCGTTAAAAAACTGTGAACTGCAGAATTGTCGGCGCCATTTGCCAACATAATTTTGATCAGGCGCAAAGAGTTTTGGTCAGTTTTCAATGGAAAAAAGCTCATCATTTTGAGAAAAATTGAAGATAGTAACGTCAAGTAATTTTTATATATACACCCTTGCCCATATTTCCATTTAATATTAAATAAAATCCCACTAAATAACACGAAAATCGCCTTGGACGTTTGACCGCGGTGGAGATGCGCCCTAGATCCGCCACAGCCTCGTTCTCAGGCCTCAACAACGCCCTTACCGAGCAACGAGAGCTCAAAGAGGCTTGGGGCCGACCACAATACTCAGCTCTTTATGGGTGACGTCGAATATAACTGGGAACGAGGCTGAATTAAGGGCTCGTTCGATTGACCGTATTCCGGAATAAAAATAAACGGAATAGTCTCTGAAAATTGATTTGTTCAGACACATTAATTTTTTTGCGGTATAAAGGTCTATAAATCTGCCAAAACATGCAAATTTAGTTTTCATTGTCTTGCCAAAATCTCTATGAGAGGCTTTTTGTGACCATTCTGTGTGGTGTGTGGTGCTGCGTAACAAGAAAATTTCAAAAGCTGACATTAGTTTCGAGGGCCCTGATGAGGGGCCGCTAGTGCTTGAACGTTACTCTTGGCTTTCAAATGACGTCATAAAAATTCAAAAATCTAAACTATACATCCTACAAAGCTGTTTCTAACATGGTATGTAGATACCTGTGTTAAACGAATCGTTCACAAAAAGTTTCAGGTTTTAACGATGTTTTGCTTCCGATTTGTGAAGGTTTTAAACGTGTCACGAAATTCGTCACGCTATTTCAGATATTAAGCCGTGAAAATAAACAATGATTAAACCAGTTGAAAGTTATTTTTGTATTATAGATGCTTATAAGCTGATTTTATGGGACTTTCATTGACTCCAATCTGTTGTGATAAGATTCTTAGTGTAATTAAGAGTTTGAAGTTTTGGCCGCCATGTTTGTGTCCCTAAGTGGGACACAAAGATGGCCGCTCCATATATTTTTACTAAAAATGACCAATACTCGTTTGCCTATAACTCTTGAACGAAATGCTCTTGCGCTTAAAAATTTGGCCCTGATGTGTAGTTTTAAACTCTCTACAATTCCATAAACATATTGGAATTGAAATCTGTTTTTTAATGCTCTTGAATTTTGATATGACATAAGTGAAAACAAGCAATTGCTTTACGCTGACGAATTTACCTGATCAACACCGGCAAAATAGATCAATGGCATTTATTTAATGCATGCATACAATACATCTACGTTTAATTTGACTTGAAACCATTTCAAGATGCGGAGGCTCGGTAAACTACCAAATCTTTACAGTTTATTGTCTCTGTTACTAGACTCAAACATACGAACACACAAAACACGGTGAACCAGACAAGGATAAAAATATTTTTATTACTTCTTAAAAAGAGAGTTTACCACACCTTTTTTACTACAAGAACTTACTCATTACAGTTATAACCTATAATCAAGCTAGATTTGTGGAATTACATTGTTTATTGTGTTGATTTATACCTATACTACTTTTAAAAATATTTTTTCCTAATTTTATGGTCTATTTAGTCTATTCATAGTTGCAATAGAACTGAAAATTTCTTTGAACGACATTAATGAAAAATGTTTATTATTAATTTTAAAACGTCACAAAGATTTCAGTTTACCGTCAGAACAAAATCCTCCTGGCGTAAGTTTAAATAAATTGACTTATTAACGACTGCAACGCAAATACAACGAACTAAAATAAAAGTACCAGATCATTATAACGACTGGTCTTTTTTAAGCCAACTGTCCTCCGTATCTACCGTGGATACCAAAGACTTTCTTTCCGTGGTGCTGTAGATGGGAGGGCAAAACACTAAGCAAGTAATTATATGAGCTGGGTAAGTAAATTGGCGATTGTAAATAGATACAAAAGCCCATGTTACGGTGTCTCAAGCTTCAACCGGCCCCGAAGGAAGATCCATGAAAGTACACTGCGAGAAAAGCCTTTGGTAACCAGAAAATACATCAACATGAGTAAATCACAAAATGGATTGTAAATTCACACACACACAAAAAAACTAGCAAAACAGGCGCCGGTTTAGAATAGGGCGCCATATTGTAAACCGGCACCTGCTAAGCAGGTTAAAATTAAACGAACAATGGAGTACAAGCTTTCCATCTTCCTCCAAACCCGAACAAGAAACTTTGCTCCTGTGTTGAACCCATCTTACAATACACAATGCGAAAGCCAGACTTCTTTTAAGAGTTTGCATACTTCTGTGGAGATCGATTATCTAGTCGTAATAAGATAACTTCAAGGGATCCAAACCTTTAGTTGCTTTTCCGTAAGCTAGCTACGACTGTTGATTAGACAATCTATACCCACCCTGATGCTTCCCAGGAAAGAGTTATGAAATTGGTGAGCTGCCACGACGTTGCCAAGCTATTTGAACTTCATGGAAAAAAATTCTTGGGATATGAAAAACATTGAAACGCATGACTTTCTTGTCATATTGTAAGATCGCTCAATCAGGGCTGCTTTAATGTTTGAACGTTGATTAAACCTACCTAATCCCCCCTCGCAGAAAGTAAGCAAACAATGGCGCTCGCCGAAAGAACAAACAAGTTGTAGTTACAAAGCTTCAGTACTTACTAATCCCTACGTTTGAAAATCTCAGTTTAAGTCGAAATCTTATTTTTTTTTTAGAAAGTTGAACTGAAAGGACTCAGCCTCAGGTTCTTTTCAATTCGTAGTTACTTCTTTGCCGGTTCCAATGCTAGTCCAGTAGCCATCAGACAGGCAAATACTGTCAGCACCATCTTTGGTTTAACTTCTACCAAGTCATCAGGCAGGGCGTAGGTAGTCGCTCCAATCTTTCGGGCGACACTCAATGCGTATTTCGCATTTTCGTGTTTCTCCTACCAAACAACGAGAAAATATTACATAAGGATCTGACCACGAAAACAAGACAAGACAAGACAGGCAGTCTCCCCATTCTCTTCCTTAGATTATCAACCGATAAGGGAAATATGTGGGGAAAATGTTTTGTTGCTTGACTTGCAAAGAAAAGAAACTGTTCACACTGAAAATTCCAACAATAAGCTCCCCCCACCCCCCACCCCCCACCCCCCCCCACCACCCCAGGCACCCCCACAAAATGAGTGTTGTTCGAGAAAATATCCACACACCCACCCCTGTGAAAATTACAGATCAACTAACTTGGCTTTTCAAACTGTGGCTTTTGAGACTGCCATCTCGGAAATTTCAATGAACATGCGTGATTGCTATCATGTGACCTATTTTGGAGACAATATGCTTAGGTTGCAACCTGTCTTGTAAATTATCTTCTGGGTATGTTTTGGATATTATATATATATATTTTATTATTTTATTTATTTATTTTATTTTATTTTTTTTTTTGGGGGGGGGGGGGGGGTTGACCCCCCCTTGGAGCCTGAGTATCCCCCTGGGAGTACAAATTCCCCCCCTCCCCCCACCCCTGGAAGCACGAGTACCCAATTGGGAATGCCATCAATGCACCAAAAGTCATTTGAAGAACATTATTATTACAGTCAACTCTCTTACAGTTGACATGCCTGTAAGGCAAGCACCTCTCTAAGGTGAATACCCCTGTAAGGCAAGCACCTCTCTAAGGTGAATACCCCTGTAAGGCGGACACCTCTCTAAGGCGGACACGCCTGCAAGGCAGGCACCTCTCTAAGGCGAATACCCCTGTAAGGCGGACACCTCTCTAAGGCGGACACGCCTGTAAGGCAGGCACCTCTCCAAGGCGAATACCCCTGTAAGGCGGACACCCCTGTAAGGTGGACACCTATCTAAGGTGGACACGCCTGTAAGGCAGGCACCTCTATAAGGCGAATACCCCTGTAAGGCGAATACCCCTGTAAGGCGGACACCTTACAGCTGAGTTTCACAGGTTTGTCTGTAACTAAACTCCCTATAAGACAGACAACTCTCTAAGGTGGAAAAACAGATCTGGTCCCATTGGCATTTGGCTTAGACCGAGTTCACTGTACAGTGTATTAGACTGATGGTGAAATTACCTCATCAGTGTCGCCATCTGAAACCAAGGCATATTCCACAATACCAGGCTTGATGGCATCAACCAAATCCAAAACTGGGTGACTTTTGGAAATAGCTGGATCCTTGAATGAAGAGATGCTGCTGTTTTTTTTTGCTTTCTTTAACTGTAAATCAGACAATACAGGAATTCAATGATTATCAGGGTATTACATGTACATGTACAAACTCTGATGACTTTCAGACCACTGTTAGTAATACTAATTGGACTGAGTAGAGTACAATACCAGGAGTAATTGGGCGAGTAATTTCAAATTGGCTGAGCGTGTATCACGTATCACTGTGCAACAGATTCAACCTGCAGAAATGATTAATTCCAGAAGATTCTTCAGAACAGTCTGAAAAGTTTGAGAAATTTAACCCTACTTCATGTTATAAAGTACCTTTGCATTAACCCATTCAACAATATCCTTGTCTTCCATGGCTTTTCCATCTGGGTTTAGCTTTGAAAGTAAAGTGAGTGTGTATGCCCTCATTTGTTGCCACACAACAGCTGCAAAAAAATATTGAAAATCAGTCGCTAAAGGAAAGGATGAAATATACTGAATGGCAAATTCTAACTAATTCTTCACCATGCTTCTAAGTAGCATCCGATACAGCAGTTATTTTGGGTCATCACACAACTCTTTTTCCCAAGAATAGACAAAAGTCAATGGCTGCATACATTACCTCTGATGCAATATATGTTCTGCTTTTACAAAGCATTTATAATAACAACAATATTGTAGCTGACATAGTCTAATTGTCCATCAACAACAACATCAACTTAACAATTTAAACCTTGAGAAAGAACAAAATCCCAATACTTGATCACAGGTAGCTATAGACCTCTTTCATAATGGCAGCTAATTTATTTATTCTTTTATAATTGAAGGGCTCGGGACATATCCAGCCTATGTTGCTTTTGAGGTCGTTTTTTATTTTTCTCGCTCAGATTTGTCCATTTTTGGCATGTGAACTACAAATTCGTTGTAAAACATTGTTTAGATTTTTTTCTTTTTTTTTTTTTTTCCGTCGTTTTCGAGAATTAACATATGCAAAAAAAATAAAATCTGCATGTCTCCCGCTGAATCCCGCTCGAATAAAATGAATCCCAAGGTTTACCCGAATTTCTCGATTTTACGCTGATTTTTCACTTCAGATGGCCAAGTATGGGCCCGTACCGCTGAATCCCGTCAAGAAAAATAAATCCCGAAGTTCATTCCCTCAAAATCGCTTCATTTTTATCACCGATAGTCAGCCACTTAGATTCGCGCCATCTCCCTTATCGTTACGGACCTCCTTTAGGAAGCACTCCCGGTCCTCCGCTGCCGGCTCATAGTCTTTGCCCGCCTTGCTGAATTTCACCCGGCCGCAAGAACTCACTTTGAGCTGCCCAACACTGTATTTCAATCTCCCGCGCGACCACGCAAAGCCGACCTATCTGCCACTGTCGCAAAGCATGTCGGGATATCAATGGCGAAAACGAAAACGGAATGTCCGCCAAACGAAATACGGAAAATATTATAAGTCGCGAAGCACTTCGGATATCGGGCATTTTGACTACGGCACGGGATGGGAAATGGCCCACAACTCACAACGCTGCCCCTTTTCTGATCCGAAGTGATTCCTGACTTTCCCGCCGGCTCGCCTTGTCCACCAACGTCTATTTTCACCTTCAAGCGTGAAATAGAGATTTAGGCAAGAAACATGACTCGTTTCTTTGAGAGGTGCTAGAGACTTACGGATTTCCGGACTTAATGATGTCCTTCAATCACCGGACGGGCCTGAAACATATTGGCTCATACGCACGCTACAGACGATGTGTTTGCCGTAGCGAGCTCGCGATCGATAACGAACCAGGCACGCGTAAATAACGGTATTTTCGTTCATGTCGTTGGCGCGGGTCAGGAGTATTGCGGTCGCATATTCTCGCGGCCAATCTGCTGTAATGGCGTCGAAATTACGCTCTGAATGTAAACAGCCACTAGAAGACCAGAACTCTGCTTTTTTTCAGGTGAAATTAGTCCAGTTTCTTAGGATTAGTGCAAATTCGACATGGGTTTGTGATATTATTCGTTGTACGATAAAATTAGGCAAATCTGAGCGAGAAAAAATAGTAAAACGCTCAAAAAGCAACATAGGCTGGATATGCCCCGACCCCTTCAATTATTATGTATGTTAATCAGCCTTAGTGGCTTTGTTAGTGTGTGCAAAATTCAAAATAATTTTTATTCTAAAATGAGGCCAGTGAGGCTTTAGCTAATTAGCATACATATAAAAGAAAAAATAAATTTATTGGCTGCCATTATGAAAGAGGTCTATATTGTAAAACCTTTAGCTCCCAAAAATCAAAATTTGGTAATATATTGAAAAATAAATGGTACCATGCAAAAATACTGCCGAAGAGGTTTCATTTGAATGGTCACAACATTGGATTTTCATCAAAAGACTCATAAGTTACAACTACACTAATTGACTCTTGGAATGAAAGGGTTAATATCAGGTAACCCACTGACTCTAGTCGATAGCAGTGACCAGTGTGGTGTCCTAAAATGTTTAGCGGCATATGTACTGTAGCTTTCTGTGGCCTGTGTGTAACTATAACTTCACCACCTAGTACAGATTAATTGCTTACCAAGGGTCAAATTCTCGATGCAATCATGAATATCCTGACCTCCAACACCAACCAATGAAAACTTCAATGATCTCCCAATCTCCACTGCATAGTTGCAGTTCTCTATTTTCTTCATCTTTCCACCCATTTGCTTGAAAGGAGGCCTGTTGACTTTATCCCAATTGACCACTCCTGGCTGTACAATATCATACAGCTGCAAAAAAAAATATATCAAGTTGCAAACTGCTATCAGTGTCAGTCAAACAACTGAAAATTGTTGTAGCCGGAGCCATGTGTTCAGAAAGTGGGAAGCAATGGATAGACCACATGGAGGTGAAAATATTGCAAGTGCTGATGAAGGAATATAAAGGCGCAAAAGAGCAGGGCAAGGGAATACCTGCAAGCATTTTTATGACAGAGCCATTATTCCCACTTTAGACCAATAAGATAAAGTCCATTTGAGCTGTTTATTGTTTCAAGTTGTTTATCAAAACCCCTGTAGATTTCCTTGGAGAAATTTGAAATTTGCATACATTATTTCTAGTAGTAATCAACTATTAGGAAATGCTTTTGCACAAAAGAAGGTATGTGAAAACCAAAGTAGATACCAGTTGCTGCCTGGTTTGCCCCTGAAAAGTGGCATTGAAACAGAGAAACAGAGGATAGCTGAATTCCATCTGGCTACTACACAGGACACCCAACACAGGACACCCAATACAGGACACCCAACACAAGATTAGGAACACAACAACAGAGGTTTGGTTTCAGGCAGGATCAAAACCTTGCAATTTATTAAATTAAATGATCAATTTCTTAGCTTAGCTACATGTATTTAAAGCCAACAACTGGATTTCACAAAGTACAAAACTGTAGGAGGGTAAATTAGTCTTTCTTTTACACAGCAGTTTGCTTGGAAGTTTTATTGTTGCTGAAATTGTTCTTGCCTGGAATTGGTGAATGGATATAATCGCATGTATGTAGTTTATATTTCTACAGTGCAGAAAATTTGGGTAATAATATATATATATATATATACATATATATAGATTAATATATTATTATATATTAATTTTGATCATTGTAGCCTTCTGTTAGAGACTCTTGTCCTTTAAGCAGTCCCCGCCCATCTTGACATTACTGGTCTTTCTTTACCTATCGATCGATTAATCACACTAAAGACCCTTTCTTACACTTTTTACCAACAAATTTATTACTTATAAGATTAAACACATACATGTCCAATGAGATGCTTTACCTGTAGCAAGACCAGTCCACTGCAGAGGTCCCTGTAAAGGTGGTTTACATGAGGGTTAACACCAATACTGTTCATCCAGTTACGGAAAGCTGCAAACAAACATGACAAAATTTTTTTTAAAGGACATTTGCTTTAATTAATTGTTTATGTGCATCTTTACTGCACAAGCAATTCATGTTGTAACAACATGCTACATCATACAAGAGCGCACATGGATAAGGACAGAAATATAAACAGATAAAGGGAAGGTAGCCATTGCGTTAACTTTGATAAGATTTAACTCGCTTGGATGATCAGTGACCCCTACTTTTGTTTGGCTCAATAATTTTCTTTTCTAATTCTCAACAAATAATCAATGTAGTTTTTTTTTTTGCATTTCTAACGTAAGTAACTTAATTTTAACCAGCTTTAGCAAAAGTTTTATAAGCTGCAACGAGGGTTGTAAACCCGATCTCGATTAGTATAGATTTTGGCAGTTTTATTTATTTGTTTTCTCTGTATTTAATGGCGTGATCAGTTTAGAAAGCTATATCAAACACTCAAAAGTGTTTCATCAGCTATCCAAACATCTGGAAGTTGGTTAAAAGAACTTGGCTCCACCCACTTCTTACTGTTTGCAAATCCTGATGAAACCCGACTTTCTTTTGTTTGATACATTACATGAAAATTTTGTCAACTGCAAACACAGTAAACAATGAAATGACTATAAAGGTGAAGGCCATATGACAATGATGAGTGCAAAAAAATATATTAGCTTCATTAACTTTTACTTTGCACTGATCAGCTTTTAAAAGAAAACCTCAACTGTTACAACAAATTGATGATTAATTGTTGGAAATAAAGTTTAAATTTCAATTATTTAAAAACACATGGAAAAATAATTTTAGTGTACACAAATATTGGATATGAATATCACCTTTTTCGCTGTAGCTGGTAGCCTTATCATTGAAGAAAAGAACGTCCATTCCTAACTAAAGCGGCAACCATATCTACATGTATATATGTATATATATACATGTAGCTGTACATGTAGCATCATAAAAATTTAAAATGGTGGCATGCAGGAAGTTTAAAAGCAATAATAGGCAATATTCATACATTTTTAACAATTTTTTTTCTAAACTAAGTTTCTCTCCATTTGCTATTATTTTAAAAGAATCAAAATTTAGTCTCTTTTTTCCCAACAATTTAACATCAATTTGTTAAAACAATGGTGGTTCCCTTTAAAGTTGTGAAGTTAATTTGGCAATGAGAAACATGACTGGCAATGTTTTTATATTACTGATATGGCTTTGGTGACACTTTCTCAACAGTTTTATACCCGAGAAGGGGCCCTTGGCAGAAGCTAGTAACTGTTTATATTAAACAAAAAGTGACAGCTAGTTCACTAACTTTTTTCCTCTCTGGTCTCCTCTCGTGCTTCTTCAAGATCAACCTCTTCTGCATCCATGGGAGGCAAGCCTGGGTAACTGTTAAACAAGTTTGCTACAAAGGCCATGTTCAGTTTGGAATTTCCAGACACCACATCCTAAAGCAATACAATGTATTATTTATGAATTCTGATTTCCACAACTGACAGATTAGCCACACTCTGATGTAGATATGCAGCATCTAGATTGACATGCAATATTCTGAGGCAACATAAGTAACCATTAATTTTATGTTTTCAGAACACAAAGTGCTCTTTATGAAAAATTTGATGTCCAACCTTTTCCAAATGTTTCTGCCAATAAGGATCGAGACAACCTTAATCTGGAATGACTATTTGCGGGAAAAACATGAAGCCTACCAGTTGGTAAAATGTGGTCAAAATAGACTACTGTCTTTAATATAATTCATGGTAAGTTTGAATAACTACAAAACTTAATTTTGTCAAGAAGCAAACAAGCAAAATAGTCAGCAAAACATATTCAACCTTGTGTAAAATTTGCATGTGCATGAAAAAGGGTACTTATAGGGGGTTCCAAAAATATTATTTTGCAGAATATTATTTTCTTTTTTTCTTTTCAAGTCCTGCAGAAAACCTCTCCCTGAATTGCTGACTATTATTTTGGGGTTTTTGATTGACATTATAGTGGGACTGAAGACAGTTGTCTACTATTGTATAGCTGGCATTTAACATCTTTGCTTCTGCATTTACTTCCATACCTTGGGGCGTACAAACTTTCGGCAGTTGATTCTATCTGCCATTTGTAACATTCTCTCAGCTCGCTTGTTGAGATCTTTTTCCTAAAGCAAGAACAAGGTTACTTTTTTGTCAGTAAAGCAGAACGTAACGTTTTGATAAGATAAAAAACTTTGCCTGTTGACAGACAACACCATGAAAAATTACTAATTAAAAACAAAGACTGAAAAACTTGTGAAATAATGAACATTACATATTTTATCATTTAATTACTGAGCTTAACATTAACCATCCTTTATTTATCACCTCACATGATGCTTTCGACATTGCTGATCCTACACACTGTAGCAGTACGGTATGTAGGAAGAATGTCATACATGAATCCAGTACATGTATATCACCAAGCTCTGCACTAATCTCTTGTAGGTTAGTGGTGAGAGCATCCGACCGGTGTACAGAAGGTCATAGGTTTCGATGTCTGCTATTCCTGATAAATATATTGTTCAAAGACTGGTATGATTCCTCAGAACTCTCCCCTATTCTTTGCATATTATCATTTAAATATACCACATTTAACAGAGAGACTTATATAGTGCACATATGTATTACACATGTCTCATGGCGCTTTACATACACTTATGAGAATGAGATCGGACGTCAGCTTATGAAGGCAGCTGCTATCAGTCCATTGTTGATCTCATCTCTGCCACCCCACCCATGAACAATGTATAGCACTGAGGGTGGTCACAGCCAGAGTTTTGTTACATCCTCAGTGGTTCTTTTACGTCCCCATCAAAGATGGGACCGCCATTTTTACGTAGTCAACCGAGCCACGTGAAGGTCTAACCATTTGCAGATGTCATAGCAAAGGCAGCACCTTTGTCCTCAGTTATTTTAAGACCCTGAGTGTTGGTCCGGCCAGGATTCGAACCCACGACCTCCCACTCTATCAACTGAGCTAACCAAGAAGTGGTTACTTACTTGCATAGGACGGCTATCCACAAACATTTCAGGTGGGGTAATACGATTAAGGAGGACTGAGTAGCATTCTGAATCCTGAAAAAAAAAACACAAATAATTTAAGTTAAAATCTAGTCAGCATAAACTTATTTAATACATATGGAACAATAATATTAATACTCTTTAAAAAGAGAGTAGAATTTTTGTTATAATGTCAAACATACTTGATTAATTTTTATAGTATTTTATGACATCCAGGTAGCATTATTTGTATATATAGAGTAATTTTCAGATTTTTATCCAGTATCGCTTTACATCTAGGTAGCATTAGCCTGCGAGCAAGCTCTTGGGCTCAGGGTTTCGGGTTTGGGGGAGCAGAAAGCGAAAGCTTGCAACGATGTCTCAGAAATTTGAATACTGCCCCAAATACTTCCCGTGGTTCCCCATTGTCCGAGCTGTCAGAATTTGGCCAATCAGCGCAAACCGGAACCGAGCGTTAATGTAAACAGACATGAAAATAAAAATAGTGTTGGTAACGCAACATACTTTACGACAGCCAGACTGTTTGCTTCTCTGTTTTCTTTGTAGTGTATCGCTGGACAAAATTAAGATAAGTTTTTCCAAACTCTCTGCTTCACCAGTCTGAAGGTGTTTCTCTTTTGAATGCTTGTTTATAATTCTGTGAATAGCAAGATGTTTATATTGAAAAGGTTTCAAGTTACTTTCGGACTTATGCAAATTGCATGGTGAGCGAATGAAAGCAAAAATAAATCACTGGCCAAAACACTAGAGCTCTTTCGATAGCCGTCCAAATGGCTGAAAATCTTTTACCTAAACAGTCTCTAAGGGAACGACTCGAACGGAAAGCCCTTAGTATCGTTTTCGCGTTAGAGGTCACAAATGCTGGTCGATAATTTTCTCAGCTGACCCAAAAAAAAAGCTGAAACTTCGCCGATCTTAATTCTTCATCGGCAACAAGAGCCGCAGACATTCCAATACTTCTGGCTTCTGCTACCTGGTCGTCGATCGTCGATCAGATGCTTTGTAACGGACAGACAACCAACACTGTTTGATGCTGTCTCCTTTTAATATTTGCAGTCACGGCAGCAAACAGTTGAAATATAAAGCTTTTGCCATAGTCCGTCCGCAAAACAGCGAGGACATTGCTACCTTTAACTTAAGTAGTGCTTCAACTGCTTGACATTGCTCGGGTTTCAATTCCACAGGAAACTTCAGATATTTAGAAAAATTCTCGCACGCTTTATGAATGCAATCTCCTCCGCCCTCCTTTTGTTTGTCTTGATCACGACGCACGAAGAATGACACCATGACAACGTCATCATCAAATTAAATTTCAACCAATCATCATTTTCCATCCACTTTTTGGACGGAGACATTCAAATTTCTGAGACATCGTTGCAAGCTCTGGATCCTTTCCCTCCCCCCTCTCCCAAACCCGCCCCTGAGAACTTGCTCGCAGGCTAAGGTAGCATTATTTGCATAGGCATGTTA
Source organism: Dendrophyllia cribrosa (assembly GCA_024195265.1). Lineage (NCBI taxonomy): Eukaryota > Metazoa > Cnidaria > Anthozoa > Scleractinia > Dendrophylliidae > Dendrophyllia > Dendrophyllia cribrosa. The sequence goes on along the minus strand of JAJLRJ010000002.1, from coordinate 5,655,363 downwards.
AAATTATTTTAACTTTTCATCACGTATTGTTTTATTGTTTGTATGTATTTCTTTAATTTTAACAGGGCCGTTCTGAAAACCTGTTACATTCTGTGAGAAAGCACCCTGTATAAATATAATCATCATCATCATTATTATTATTATTATAGCTTGCAGGAAGGCGGGGGAGGGGGGGGGACTCAAACCTTGACACAACTCTCTGATTTTACCACCCTGTTTTAAGACAAAACTCAGATTTTTGAGACCCTGTCCAAGACATTTACAATGCGTTTGTTGTAGTATAATCAAACAGAAGTCAGCAACACCAAAATACTGTACTTACTTATAACTAAATTTAGTAAGCTTCTATACTAAAACAGTGGAAAGCATTGTTGGTGCACTCTGATTGGCTACTGAAACTGGGGATAGCAAGAGCTATTCACCTCCAAGCAATTTGCGCATGAAAATTGTAATCATAAACAGGAATAAATGAGTTAAAATCATTGTTTTTGTGCTATATTATCTCACTTAGTATGTACTAAAAGTGGTGGATATTTCCCCTGGTGGATTTAATCACCAGTGGTGAATGTTTAACAAGCCGCAAAGCAGAAAGGTGAAATATCCACCACTAACCATTTCCACTTTGGTGTTTAAAAAGTTAAATATATGCTTATCCTGTTTAAGATATCAAGCCATGTAATTAAAAATCCTGTTTAAGACAAAAAGCAATGGAATTGATACATCATTCAAGGCAAAACCCCCTAAAACCATGCCGGGCCGCATGTCACTGTTAAAGCCAGAAAAGATGGTACCTCAGGTGGGAACAAATAAAGTTCAAAGACACAATATCCATGCATATTTTCATGCCAAATTGAGGGTATACTGTTTATATATTACCATGATGTCTGCATTGAAATTATGCACCCGACGATGGTGCCCTGCTTGTTCCAAATGGTAGTTGAACCATCGCAGTAGTATTTCCTCTGGCGAAAGAGCCATAAGGTCATTAATAGTCTCTCCCTCCCTCAAGAGGCGTGCCAATCCTGGTACACTTGTCAATGAGATTTTGGCAAACAAGCCAATCTAGAAGAAAAAATTATGAACTGTTAAATGACCAGCAATTGCCTAAGTTATGTGGAATTCAGAACAATGTTCCAAAAAAGCTTTTAATCAGAAGGCCATGTGGATCTTCTGTGCACAGCTAGTATTTCAACAATTCATTAAGAATACAGTGCAGCAGCTTTTAACATTTCAAATAAGGGAAGTTTCTCCTAGATGCATGGTCCAAAACGTACTCTAATGATCTGCCACAGGACACCCAGCACCAGGTGAGGCTTGCCCTTCTCAATATCTTCTGCTCCAATGTTGACAATGTTACAACCAATAGAACGAGCAGAATTCAGTGCCAAAGTCATGTTTTCATGGATTTTATAGATGCTCAAGGTCTTTCCAGCCTGTGGCTTGTTGATTGCACGTTCATCTACAGTATCAGGCACAGACAAATTGATCATTTTGCTAGAAAATAAAAACACAACAAAGGTCAGTTTCAAGAGCTCACAGTCTCACAAATACTGTTGCTGACCATTTCACTGTGAATGAGATACAAGTCAAAATACTGGATGCTTCCAAAAATAAATGAACTGCTCGTCCACAGGAGTCTAAATGACAGTTCAGCTTTAATGAAGGAGGAACCTAAACCCTACGAAATGCCATTTTTGGGGTTTCTACCAAAAAATGGTTGGAAAATCAGTTAGATGTACCAGATGACCGCTATTGTCATAATTTGGCAAGTGAAATGAATATTGACAGAGGTTTCACAAGAAGATTGACCAATTTTTTTCACTGTTTGGTTTTAACAATAATAATAATAAATAATAATAATAATAATAATAACATAATATTTATACAGGATAACCCCATCAGTGTAAAAACACTGGTATCAAAGGGGGTCCTGTTAATTACTAAAATACGATAATGCTAGAATAAAAAGTCTCTAAAAGGTATAAAAATATTTAAAACTACTAGAATAAAAAGTCCCTAAAAGTCCTTAAAAGTATAAAAATATTAAAAGACTATTTACATCGTGACATAATTACAGATAATGTTAACATTCAGTATTAAGAAAAATGTGTTTGGAACCTTCTAAGAACTCAATAAAAAATTTGTTAGACTTCATATGAAAAGGTAGATCTCACTGTTATGCTGTTGTCAGCTTACATATATGTTTAATCACTGTTATTGTCCCACACCACCGTAACTTAAAATTTCATGCATCTACTTACTATTTTAGACAGATTTATTGAAGCCCTAGGGCGTATTACTGCTGTGCAACAGGTACATTATGTCGAATGCACTTATCAATCAATAATATTCTACTTATATCAAATGCCTTATTTGCTTATCCTCAAGAGGAGTCAATATGTATCAAAATACCCAGCCATTACACAAGAAACAAGTGGACACCACATGCATTCATCTGTTCCACATGTTAACTCTCAATAAGTAACCTCTAGCATTTTGTTGCAATGCTTTCATCCAAGACAGATTTCACCCACCCACATTAAAAAACTCACCATAAAATTATACCATCCTTCATCTTTTCAAATACATCTGCCGTTGCTGGGTTAAGAGGTAAGTATGCCTTTGCTTCTTGGTCATCCGTTAATGCAGTATTGATCCAATCTACAAAGGCAACCCTCTCTGCTTCAGAGTAAGTATGCTTTGTGCCTTCTGCCGAACTTTCTGATGTCCCACCCGACATTTCAAGTTGGTCTCTCTTCTTTATCAGCTTTTTAAATTCAGATCCTGCAGAGAACTTTTTGCTGTTTTTCTTATAAATCTGGAAGAAAAAAATGTATTTTGTAATTTAGGGGGTGTTTACATGACACCGGGGCGACTTTCGCGCCGGGGCGAGTTCACTCCGGTTCCCTCTTATGGCTCTACATTTGTTTACATGATATCACCACTTGCCTTAGTAATTTTGAAAACTAACGCAACCAGTAATGAGAATTAAAATTACAATCTCACAGCTGAACTTTGTACACAACATACACACCTGCAACTCTATTATAACAAAAAAAATGGAAACTGAAACTTCCATGGACAATTTTTGTTGTTGTTTCCGATATGTTATTTCTGATCATTAAATTGAATCTTTCGAAAAAACAATGAAGAATAATTTCTCAGCTTGGCGTAAACCTAATTAGTTTCTCGCTGAAATATTTCAGCTGGGGGTAAACGATTCGAAACTGCTGAAGGGGCTGATTAAAAGGGAATAAATATCCTCTACCATGTGTCATGCTGAAACAAAGCTTGGACGTAGAAAAGGCTTGATTTTTCTATATTTTCTTTTTATTCCACGGAATGCAATTTACTAAGCTATATAATCATGCCTAAATGAGCTTATAATTATCTTTTAAATCCAACACATAAAATACAAATAACGCTAGAATGCTAATGATGTCGAAAACATTGGTTAGGAGATGTTCGTCAATAATTTGTTGCAATATCTAAGCCCTGGTTATAGAAGAGGGGTAAACTTCGTTTCCCACTTCGCAATGTATTAAAATGGGAAATTTTAAGCTTTTATATGCATGACTTACCTCCAAAAACTCACTGAACTCGACCGTGCCATTTTGATTAACGTCGACTTCTTTAATAATTTCACGTAATTTAAAGCCAGGTATATCTTCTCCTAAAGCTTTCATTGCCGTCCCAATTTCATTACAAGTTATGTGACCATTCCCATCCAAATCGAACTGGAGTTAATACAAAGAAAAACAAAGTTAATTGCAGCTATTTGCAGCTATTTGCACCTTTAACAGCACAGCACAGTGTTACACTTCCAAAGAAACATCTCGGGAAATTTTCAGATTAAACCATCGATTTCGAAATCCTAAAGAATAAGATTGCTTTACGCGAAGCTGGGACTGACATAAAGTGACAATTGTTTTCAGGGAAGTACTTCAATTTAAAAACCTTTAACTTCAGCAAAGCATAAAATGAACAAGCGAAAAGCGAGTCGACTAAACACGAAACTAAAACCAAAGTTTACCTGAGAAAAAGACTCCCGAATTTCGGCTATTTCTTCTTCTGAAAGGTGAGAGTCTGCCATGCTGCACAGAGGACGTTTAAGATCGCGTTTCTCGCCAAAAAGAAAGAAAAGAAACAACCAGATTATAAAAGCTGGAGAGTGTTTTCCACAGTGGGCCGTGCCGAGTAAAACAACAAAACCACTTCCCTTCCATAAATAACGCGCTCCTATTGGCTGATAGCACTGCCGTTGCCCATATTTGGTCAGTGACATGAATATCCAAGCCGGAACCGGGGAGATGGCAGCTCCTGGCGTAGCATACAATATTGAACGAGCGGAGAGGCATTAAATATTAAATGCTTCGAGCTTTGCCTAAATTTGGACATGGATGAGTTTATTTTAATCTACTTCTTAACTTTGTGATGATGGCCGTTTTCAATAGGTCTGAATTAAATTTCTCTTTGAATGTGAAATAAGCCGCACATTCCTCTGTATCCACAATGCATGGACGGATGAATAGATATATATATTTTTTTTCAGTTTCCGGTTTTAAAAAAGATTTTCGCTTTCGGCGCAGAAGTAAAACAAGGAGAAATAGTCTAATAAACAGTTATCACCTCGAGGCGTGTTTCAAGTTACGCAGTTTTGCTTTCTTGAGTTGCTTCAGAGGTCAACTGATTGTTTACTCTGGGCAACTGTCAACCCTTAAATTCCTGAGATATAAACCTCTTTCAAAAGACAGTAAATTTCCATAACCATTGTTTATGAAAGAGTATTTTGTATTTGCTATTGTGTGAAGAAAAAATGCATGCTATTGTGCAGGAGAGAGTGAAATAAAAAGAAGATTAAACATTGACTTTCACAGGACTCATATCACTTTAATAGTTATTCATTTGCAATTCAATGCATGCATACATCATACATAAGTACTTCATACGGCACAATGCATGCATACATCATACATACGTACTTCACACCGCACCTTTCCCCGAGGGGCTTTTCAAAGATAATTACCATCCTGGTTAATATAGTTATTGGATAATTACAATGCGGTCAATGCGGTCAATGCGGTCAATGCGGTCAATGCGGTCAATGAAGTCCTGGATTCTGAGAGTAACGTCAAGGAAAATTTATAAAACAAGTCAGACCACAGTTTCCAAAATAAAACAAAACAAAACAATACAAACTCTTTCGACGGACACACACCTAAGGCGTATAAGGCGTAGGTAAGGCGGATACCACTACAAGACGGACATCAATTATTGGCCAGTTCTGGCCGAACATTTTTCGCTTGTTTGTCTGTAACTTAACACTCTATAGATCGTTTTCACGTGACGTCACATTATTTCCGGTCGCCATATTGGTGTACCACTTTTCCCGCGAAAATCAAAATGGCGACCGATAATATAATGTATTCTCAACAAAATGAAGGGAATTCAAGCGAGAATATCGAACAAAAGCCTCCCATTCCTCTGTCCGATTATGCTAAACAGCTGGAGCAAAAGATCAACCAACGTTACAGAGAGAAAATAGCAGCGATAGGAATTGATCCAGTGTTAATCGAAGGAAAGTTCTTTGAACCAGACTGTTTACCTCCCGTAGAATCGACAGATTTGCTTTTTTATCTGGTTTTGGAAACAAGCTACTACACAAAGCAGCAGTTTAAATCATTCAGAAGCTTGCAAGCTTATAATCAAATGGTTTCTGGGTTCATCGCGAGTGTACAAAGACACATAATCAACGAGAAGTTCGTAGTCTTAGCAAACGTCAGACATTCTCAAAGAATGAACGATTCTTTGATAACCATTTGGATCATCACCGAAAAGCAGGGTACGATTTTGTCAGCTCATTGCTGTGGTTGTAAGGCTGGTCTTGCAGAGTCATGTTCGCATGTAGCCAGCGTGCTTTTTTATCTCGAAGCATGGACAAAAATTAATGGAAAACTGTCGTGTACACAAGTCAAATGCTCGTGGATTTTACCTTCGTATGTAAAGGAAGTAGATTATGCGAGAGTTCGCGACATCAATTTTGCTTCTGCAAGAAAAATGAAAAGGGACATGGATGCTACTATAGATCGACTAGATCGTCTCCCCGATATTTTTGAAGCAGATGAGCTAATCATAACAGGAGAGAAAACGCCCGAGAAAGAGAATGAAGTTCCAGTTCCAACTAAAGCGGACATGGATTCTTTCTATGCCGATCTAAACAAATGTAAAACAAAGCCGATTGCCCTTAGTTTGGTTTCACCCTATGCTGACAGCTTCGTTCTAAAGAGCCTCACAATTCCGACCGTTCATGATCTCGCAGATCCCAAATATCAGGATCTAGATTACTCCGAACTGTTGTGTGTTTGCCTTGAGACAGAAATAAATTTATCTAAAGATCAAATCTCACAAATTGAAAGAGACACGATAACTCAATCTCAAGGTTCTAACTTCTTCAAACACAGAGCTGGGAGGATTGGAGCCTCTCAAAGTAAGCAGGCATCTCACACAAACCCCGCTTTACCATCCCAGTCTCTAATTCAATCAATCTGTTACCCTGAACTTAACAAACTCTCCAATAAAGCAGTAATTCATGGATGTGAACATGAGGAACATGCAATCAAGGCATATGAACAGATAATGAAGGATAAGCACGTTAATTTCAGTGTAGTAAAATGTGGAGTTTTTATCAATGAAGATTATCCTTGGCTACATGCTACCCCAGACTTCCTCTGTTCTTGTGACTGTTGTGGTGAAGGGTGTGGCGAAGTGAAATGCCCACTGTGTATTGAAAATTGTGACTTTGAAAATTACATTTCAAAAAGCTCGTCATGTTTGATGAAAGACAACACTGGTAATTTTTTGCTGAAGTCAGACCATGCATATTACTACCAATCACAGCAGCAGCTTTTTACTGTCAAGAGAAAGTACTGTGACTTTGTCGTGTGTGCTTTTGGTGCTAGTGGTGAAACCACATTTTTTAATCAGAGAATTTTGCCTGATGTGAATCACTGGCAATCTGTTTTGCCAAAGCTAACGAAGTTTTGGAGAACTTGTATTTTACCTGAAGTGCTAGGGAAATGGTACACAAGAAAGCACTTTCTAAGTCATGATGAAGGTAACAAACCATCTGACAGAGATGGTATTTGCTACTGCAGAAGGAGTGTTACTGAAGAAAGTGTCCTTTGTTGCAACCCCAAATGTCCCATCAGGTCATTTCACTTGTCTTGCCTAAAGATTGACAATATTCCGAAAACTTGGTATTGTCCCAACTGCAGAGTCCTACCAGAATTTCGGAGATTGAAAAAGGCAGCTAAACAACAACCCAAGACAGGGGTAACTACAAGGGTCCCTTCCCCAGCTATGAGTCTTGATAGCATCTGCATTTGTAAAGCTAAGCCCAAGGAAGGTGACAAACTCCTTCAATGCCACAATGTATGCTGCCAAAATGGCAAGTTTTTTCATCTACACTGCCTTAACTACAAGAGATTGCCAAATAACAGTCAGACCACTTGGGTTTGTTCATCATGCCGCAAAACACCCAAAGTGATCAGCTCTTATGCTCCAAATGCATCAAAGCGCCAACAAACAACATCAAATGATGCAAATGACGATGTGACTTTTATTAAGACTATGCATTCTCAATCTGAGAAAAAAAAGTCTTTAGGAAAGCTCGGGCAGACAGAATTTGACCTAATATCATCACCCAGTGGGTGGCTAGATTGTTTAATTGTGCACGAGGCTCAAATACTGCTAGCAGATGTAAACAAATCAATCAAGGGATTTCAAAGACCAACTCTTGGCCCAGTTAGACAGTTTGACATTATGTCCACTGACTTTATACAGATTTTACACATAAACAACAATCACTGGGTGTGTGTCAGTTCCATTAACTGCGACACTGGATATGTCAATTTACTGGACAGTCTGGCACAAAATGCAATCTCACAAGAAATCTTGGAATTAGTGATGGACTTACTTGGTCCCAACTATAAGGGAATCAACAAGCTACACGTACAACAACAGCTCAATTCAAGTGACTGCGGGGTTTTTGCCATAGCATTCGCTACCTCTCTGGTGTTTGGACAAAACCAACAACGTGTGCAGTTTGATGTCCCAAAGATGCGACCTCATTTGCTTAAGTGCTTGAAAGACCATGTTATGGACCTATTTCCTGTTACATGAAACATTCTTATTACCTGGGGACTCCCATATATAAATGACAGGAGTGATCTTAGTGATGTTTGAAACAACCGCTACAAGCTACCAGAATCTCGTTTTGTGGGTGTGGCTCAAATTTATTTGCACCCTTTAGAGGTACCAATTAATGTCATTTCTATATAGGAGCCCCCCCTGGAGTGGTTTTATTACTCCGTTCCCCCTACTAATAATTCTGTAAACTTTTCTCATTCTTGGACGTGCTTTAGAAATTGCACTTGTCAGAATAATAGTTCTAAAACCGTACACAAACTTTATACATCATGAATCAAATCTATGGTAAACTTTGACATTTTTCAGAAGAGACCTGGTTAATTTTTCTATCAAAATTTATAATCAAATGTTAGGGGTGTTTCCTGGGATGGAGATATCAAAGTTTTGGATTGAGTGTCAAACATCAACACATACAGTGTACTGTAGTGTGGTTTGTTTTGGATCAAAGTTCAATCAAAGGGAACAATTCCAGGACAAAGGTTAACTAAAGCAGAGCACACATTTATCATTCTGTCAATCATTGGTGTCGACGCTTCTCGAGTTCCCTTGGGGTTGCAAATCAAAAAATCAATGGGCAGAATTCCACTTAAAATAGTGTACTTCCTTCGCAGCAGACCAATGACCCTTTCTACGTGAATTCTAACATTCACAATGCCCCTTGTTTTTTCCACATCTACTGGATCTAGTTGGTCTTTACCACGTGTAAATGCAGGAATTGCCAACTGTGCTTGTTTAAACATTAGTGATTCTTGAATGGTGAAGCCACGATCTGCCATGACAAGGTCGCCAGGTAGTAGCTTATCCATGATACCACAGTTCTCTGTCAAACATTTGTCAGAAGTTCTCCCTCCCCAAGCTTGTGATACAAATGAAATTGTACCCTGTGGTGTTATGCCAATCAAAATCTTAACAGTGTTGTGGTATTTGTATGAAGAGAATGTTTGTGCTCGTGCGAGAAGGTTCGAGGGTCTGTCAATAAAAACCTCAAAGCAATCAATGATTACTGTGGTCTTTTTTCCGAATGAGAACTGAAAACATTGAGGCATAGTTCTCCACAAGTCTTCCCGGTCTGGCCAGAAAATCAATGGAGAGAGTCTTATATCCATGACTACCATCCATGCGAGAAATATTCGTGACACAGTTGAAATAGAAATATTAAACCTGTAGGAGAGATCTCCTAAAGGCATGTTCAGTTTTAGCTTCATTAAAGTCAAAGCAAATTCCTGAAATGGAGTTAAAATTAAAAGTTGAGACTCGGTGCGTTTGACGAAGGGTGAGTTTAAAATATCGAACGAAGGTAATCCAGTGTAGAAATTCACCTTGTTGTCGTCGCCGTCAAAATCATCTTTGTCGAATGGTCTTTGTGGCGGTGCAGTACGTACTAAATAATCAAACTCTTCTGTTTGTGTACTTGCATCAGCGTGTGTTGGTAGTTCATCGAAGCTGATATCAGCAATGGGTTCTCCCGGATCATTTAACCTTTGTTTCTTAGCCGCTATTTCCTCCAACAACATCTGCTCTCTCTCGCGTTGAGCCTTTCGTTTCTGCTCCCTCTCGTTCGCTCTCTGTCCTCTTTCTGCCGCTTTCTCGAGATTGTTTCCAGTTGATTTCTTGGCATGGCCGAGGTTTAATGTTGGAACCCAATCAACATTATATTTATCCCAGCTTTTCGCTGCTTTGCCAGAGACAAAATGTTTGCCGCATACCCGATCGTTGTTCAGAATCTCATCGGTCAATTCGTCCCGACTTATAGCACAAATCCAACGCAATCGCCTCTCTCGGGACAATTCCTCAGCTTGTTCACCTTGATTACTAACTACTGGAGGAACTCGAGCAAAATATGTACCTTTATCTCGACCGCTTTTGCTTCCACAACCGACTATTAGGCACAACACCATCGTGAATCTCAGTGACGCGCACTTCGTTTGTTTACATTTAGGTACACCAATATGGCGTCGTAGCAACGGTTGTTAGGTTGTTGGTGACGTAGGTGAAAACGATCTATTAGGTGAACAACTCTCTGAAGCTACTTCCCGAGGATGTCCGGCTTATTCAGAGTTCTGAGAGTTCACTGTATCTCCAGCTCCGAGGGTAAAAGTTTTTAAAATTCTATGATTTTCCTATGAAATGTTAGCCGCTAACAGCAACTGTTTCGTTCTTTCATAGTTTGTCTTTTTATTCAATGTAAAATTTGAAACCAACCAAGAAAGTACATTTTTCCATCAGTTCTTATAAGAGTTTGGGCTGGGTGTGAAATTCGAATAAGGCGCACTTTTGCCAAAGTTTTCTTGCCAATATTTCTTCCCCGCAAAATAACTTGTCCGCTCATTTCAAAATGATTGATTGAAACTCATCGGCCGTCTGATTTTAAGGGCCTGTTTACATGGAGGGAGGGTGACCAGGACAGCCGGGTCACCTGCCTACCTGGGCCCCTAAGACATAGCCCGCTTTTTTATACAAGAGGTTACTTGTAATCACGGTTGGTGAGCGCGTACGATTTTTATTCACGAGTTGAGAAGAATCACAAACGAACGACCGAGGCTTTGCGAGCGAGACTATAAATAATGAGACACTTTACGACAAAAACAAAGCAAGTTTGCGTACCTGTGTTTTGAAGTTTTTGCCGCTTTGATAACAACAAAAAATGGCGAGAGTTCAAACTTGCTTGCACGTTTGGCGATTTAAGCTTAATTGCTTTCTTTCACTTCTTTTAGCCTTGTTTTCTCCTGTTAAACGTAGATTTCCCCTTTCAGCAAAATCTATTAAAGTTCTTTTCTTTAGGTCCGCAGAAATCCGCATTTTTTTATTGAAGTGATGGAACTTTAAACTCTTTTGTCGCCATGAATGAATTTCTTCGAGGCCTTCAAGGAGGGCGAAGGCACACTGAATGGCGGGAATTCCCGTGTACGATTTTTGTCACTAGTGAAAGATGTCGTATCTGTCGTATCGCGATTCTGATTGGTCATACGATATTCTTCACTAGTGTAGTGAGGAAAATCGTATGACCAATAGGATGGCTTGTCATACGTGAAGGGACGATTTTTATCTCATAGTATCTCAGTGTGTATGTAAAAAACAAATTTATTAACACTTTTACTCAAGTTATGAAGCGCGGCGTGGGAATACCACAGGCTCTAAGAGAATGCTCCAAAAATCGACCAGTCTCGTCGACGGCGTCCTCAAATCCGGATCATTTTTTAATGTCTTTGCCGGACACATGTTTTATAAGACGTTTCAACAGCGTTCGGCCGCCAAACTGAATTATTAAATTGAAATAAGTCTTAAACTAAGCTAACTGCTTTTACTCGAAAAAAAAAACGTTGACCCTGTCATGTGAACCACTTATTTTAAATTCGTTCTATTTATCAATAGACTTTGTTGTTATCAGGTTTAGCTCTTTCATCTAATATTTTTTCAACCAATAGCGTTGCCACTTCAGTGAGATGCTGCTTGACCCCATCAAATGCAAGCGGCAAAAAAAGGAGCTAGGTCATCCGGGGAGGGGTGGGTCAAACATTCATATCTTCTGTTTTAGCCGTTTTACCCACGTTTCAGATCTGAATTTCTGTTATCGAATTTTTCTGCACTGCCTCCTAACTACATTTTTTTTTATAATAATGCATATTTGTCATGCCCAGGCTGGATATTCTTATTTTTTGCTGACTTAAGGCTGAAAATATTCTTGCGTACATTCTTAGATTACAGAGTATAGTATTTCAGTTAATAAAACGGATGTGACGTCCAGGAATTGACGGAACTTTTATTAAAGTCATGAGCACTACCTGGTGTCTGTATCGTGTTACATCATGCGCATATAATGTACCTATATCCGAATTGCCGATATGATATGTCTAGTACTAGATTTTATCGTTTTGTTAGCTAGTTTTGTTAGAAAAAGAAAAGAATTTACCATACTTTTCAATGGTTTTATAAAGTTCATTAAAATATTATATGATTTTATTGTATTTTATTTTCCACCAACACCGGCAAAAAATGTTTTTAACAAAATATCAGCTTTGGGTATATTCTTAACATATTCTAAAAATTTCGCCAAGTTCAGCCTCAATATTCTTATAAAAAAAAAATTGCACTTCTGTTTGTGATTCTATCTTTGGAACACTGAAACTGGCCGAAACAACAGGCATTGATCATTGGACTGTAGTTACGTGATGCGCCTCATGAAAACAGGCCAGATACAGCCTGATTACCGGCCAACCATGCACTTGTCCATTTCAGTATAAAACTCATCTGCTTTTAATATTCGTTCTAAAGTTCCTTCCTTCCCGTCTGCCTCCTAGAACACTAAACACTGTATGCCAACTAACACCATTTCAAAATTGCGAAATAACCGCGAAATGAAATAAAAGATATCAACAAATGAACTTTTCAGTTGTTATATCTGAATAAACTCAGCATTCGATAATTTTCCATTTTGATACTCGTGGAACACCGCCGCGTTAGGCCAGCTGGGTAATTTATTAAAAGTTAATAACAAAATACAAACAAACAACAAACGGGCACCGGGCCGAAGTGATCTCGAAGTTCAAAACCTTTTGATCATATTTTTCGCGTTCTTACACTAGAAGCTTCTTCGATGTACATTCGGCATTCTTTCGTAGGATTCTGCATGTGCTCCTTCGTTTAAGTTTGCCGGAATTCTACCACATCGTGCCGTTCGATATCATTCAATAAAAGCAACAAAAGGGAATACATACGAATCAGCGAGCTGTTACGTCTTAACAGCTAGTGGGGGTAACCCAGGCGGCGGTTTTAGGCTTAAAACGCCATTTCATATCAAATAATTAAAATTTAAATAATTAAAGCCAGCATCAGGGTCGAATAAACGAAAGAAACTCAAAGAATATAAGGCATATGATAGTTTTTTTTGCATAACAGATAACATTAAGTGTTTTGTTATACCTCCCAACTCAAGAATAAAACACAAAAATTTGCCGCGGTTTCAAGGCGCAAGACTTCAGGGATCACTTGCAAGTCAGTGTTGTTTCCCTAGGAAGTTAATGAGTTTTGTTGACCTTAGGGAGATAGACTGTTTTGACCCATGGCACGTGACACGTTCTTGTCCAATCAAAAAAGGTGGTTGAGTTGGGAGGTATAACAATACAATTTTAGGCCATGAAATAGTATTGCTTTTCTTTTTCAGTAGACTACTCTTCCCAAGAACTAGTTTCCCGTAAATTCTAAAACTTTCGCCAGGAAACGGGAAGACATGGTCACTTCGTTGAAGCTAGTGCACAACCATGTTTTACCGACGCTTCTCAGTCCTGCACAAAAGCCTATGCCAATTGTTTGCGTTCTTTAGGGACACGCTTTTTGGGGGGATGCTTTAGAAGTCCTTTAATTAACTCATCAACCGCCCCCTCCCGGCTGTACACAGGTTACTCAATTTCGGCTTTGATTTTTAATTTGATAAAACACTACTACTCATTTATAAATCATTCCAAAACGTGAAAACCCTCTCGTTTATACAAGAGTCCTCGTTTCGCTTGGAGACGAGAATGCGTGAAAATTGGTTCATAAGTTCAAGTGCAACTGAAAAAAGGAACAAAACGTTTCCTTTTTCTCAAGCCTGTGCTAATGTTTGCAGCATGTGGGTTTTTCCGCCACACTTGACGCGAATCATAATCTTATGCTTGTGCTTCTGATTCCGCTAGTCAAAACCGCGCTTAATGGTCTTAAGAAAATCAGAAAATTTCCAGGTCAGGAAGTTGGAACATTTCTCGGGGGATCTGAATGGTCCTGTCCAGGTAAAGTTTACGTAAACCAGTGAGCTCGCTCATGCATTCTGGTAAATCAATCAGAGGATTTCCTTCCAGGTGAAGAATTTCTAAATTTCGTAGATTTTTTAAACTATGTGGCAAACTTATGAGCTGGTTGTAAGACAGGTCGAGTTGGTCCAAGCTGATCATTTCACCAATACTGCTTCGAAGTAAATCTGGAAGTTCTGTGATCTTGTTTTTGCTGAAGTCTAATGCGTGAAGGCTTGGCAATTTACAAAGAACTTCAGGAAATACGGACATTCCGTTGCAGTTTAAAAACAAAACTCTGAGATTGACAAGGCGGTGGAACCAAAAAGGTAATCCTTGGATGCTGTTCTTTCCCAGATCGAGTTCTTCCAAGTTTTGGAGATTGGTAATGTTATCCGGCACGGAAGTCAAAGAATTGCTGTTCAGATTTAATGTTTGTAATTCCATCACGCTTAAGACAGCGAATGGTATCTCTTCAAGGCCATTGTTGTCAAGATACAATACACGCAATGAATCCATCTCGGTGATGGAAAGAGGAATGGTACGAATAGTGTTTCGGCTTAAGAACAATTCTCTCAAGTGTTTCAGTTGTTTGACCTTTTCAGGCAACTCTCTAATTTTGTTTCCTGCAAGAAGAAGATATTCCAGTTTTATCAGGGAGCAGATTCCCTTTGGAAAGAACGGCATACCGTTGTTTTCTAAAGAGAGATGTGTTAACTGCTGGAAGCTTTCAAACCAATCTGGAACAGTCCTTATACAATTTCCATTTACGTATAAGCGCCTGAGATAGTTTAGATATCGTAAATTCTCCGGTAGGCAAGTCATTTTGTTATAGTTAAGACTTAAAATGCGAAGCCTGGAAAGTTTGTCCAAGCCAAAGGGCAAATCATTGACTTGGTTGTAGTCAAGAATGAGCCTGTTCAGATTTACTAGTTCACAGATAGTTCCTGAGACATAAGTGAGCTCCTGCCAGCTGAGGTCAAGTGTCAGTCTTCCTCGTTCCATTTTGACCGCGGGGAACAGGTCACTAATACTCTTGAGATGTCCAAACTCATCCAACTCGTCATCAAACTCAGACTTCACTGAAGATGTTCCCGTCTGCGATGCAGATTTATGGTCGGCATCCACCCTCCAGCCTCTCCATGTATAGCGTGATCCTTGACTCACAACCTTCACCGGTCTTTCTCGTTCTCTTTTAAGTTTCGGGAGCTGAATATTAGTAGATGGCAGAAACCCTGCTTTCTTGAGCTCACGGAATAGTATTCCCCACTTTGGAGATGGACGCATAGCCTCACCAACTCTTGCTTTAGTGTCCAGGGCATTCCGCTTTATACGTTCAGCAACGTTAGGTTTCGCATCTTCCGATTTCAAATTGACGAAACCACCTGGTTCTCCTTCAAAGATATCTCTTACTTCCTCGGGGTGGTTAAGATTTATTTCTGAAAAAACCATTGAACTATCCTGAGCAGTTACACTGACAATGGTAGAATTCTCTGGGACGCTAAAGCTAGTCAATCGCTCTGTGGTCACCTTCTTTGGATTTTGTTGAGTCTTCTTTTTGGGCTTTTCGCTCTTACTCAGAGTTAAAAGCTTTGCGTTGTTACTTACGTTTAGGCTGTCAAGCTCTGAGAGAAATTGAAGCAAAGTCCCTGGAAGCTCGGACAGTTTGTTGTCATCCAGGTACAGCTCTTTTAACCGGACAAGGTTATCTAAGTTGCGAGGAAGGAACGCGATTTCGTTGTCGCTCAAAACCAGAACTTCAAGACTTGTTAGTGAAAAGACAACTTCAGGAATGCTTTGAAGGTAATTTCCCTCCATGTTTAAATATTTTAAGTCTGTTAGGTAGCGAAGACTCGGTGGAAGAGACTTAATATTATTGAAAGCGAGGTTGAGCTTTCGAAGATGGCATAGATGACTAACACAGTATGGCAAAGTCTCAATCAGATTTCGATTCAATTCCAAGACTTCCAATTTGATCAACGTACACACCTGAGCAGGAAGAAACTCCAAATAATTATTTCGAAGATAAAGCTCCTTAAGATCGCGAAGTGCGATGAAATTATAAGGGAAATTCGAGATCTTATTGCAGTTCAGATTGAGCACTTCGATGTTACTTCTTTGACAGACTCTCTCTGGTAAGGATTTCAGCTTGAGGAAACTTATATCAAGCGTCAATTTACCATTTTGGACGACGACATCTGGGATGTTGGAAAGCGCCAAGTCCTCGAAGTCATCTGGCCATGATAAATCTATTCGTGAGGTTGTCATGTCGGGTTCTGAGTTTTGTGTATCACCATCTTTGAACAAACAGTTGCCCATTGATGTTAAGTTACCGTTTTCATGTAAAACTTCTCTAAAAATCTGGGTTTCCTTCTCATCAGTTGGACACTAGAATAGTAGTCAACTCATAACGGTACACTCTTCTGAAACCAGCTTCAATGAAATACCGTCGTACAAGCTCCATTTACCAGCTACAAAACAATTGTACAAGAGCTCCGCTTACTTATTTTAACAATGCACAAATCATATTAAACCAGCATACCGCAAATGCAAATTAGTTGACTGCAGGTGGGATGGGATATTGCCAATTGTCAACTGGTGACCACAGACTGAACAGCAAACTTTACAAACAGGTGATCGTGTTATAAACGTGCGCGAATGCTTTCAATGATAATTCCGCAATCTGCTAGTTCTGCTTGTTTTTCTGGCTTCGATGCCCCATTCTCGGGTTGTAAAATGTGTTTACTAATTGAGCGCTTTTTATTACAAAGATATGGTTAGGATCAGGTTCCAAGCTCGGAAAGAAGCAGTTAGCGTTGTTGCTCAATAAACTGTAAACGTCAAAGATGTTATCATTCGTCTTACGACATTTCGACCGCTTGGTAGCTCATCACCATATATAACTCGATGGTCGGTTGTTATTGGTGGATTTTCGATCCCTATTAGCTCTGTGAAGTGACTGACCAATCAGAGATCACAAGGAGCGATGAACTCTTCCACCGCGACCATCACCAATACGGAAACTGTTTATTTTTTGGTTCGCGCAGTTTACTGTGGTTGTCAGGGTAATGTCTTTTTTGAGCTATTTTGAAAAAAATAGCTCATTAGCAGGCGCAAAGGTTGGTTTGTGATGTTAGTATGTTTGTTAGTTTGTTTGTTTGTTTGTTTGTTTGTATGTATGTCTTGGGTTATGTCACACCAATCAGATTGCCTCTTGTATGTACACCGTGTACTATGTCAGCCAATCAAATTTTCGCTTCTAAAATGGTATTACTGAAGGTCAAAGAAGGGCACTTGACATGAATTGAAAATCAGCCATCTTGAATCTCCGCGATTGTTGCCGCAAACACTAAAAGTGTAAAGTTTTGAAAATTTGTTGCTTGGGAACTGTTCTCTAATCCCGACTGGCTTGCTAACCTGGCAATATCAAGGACATTTATTCGGAAATACCGCCTATAATGTGCCCTATGCATGAATGGTAGAATGGTCTGCGGGGGATGAGACGTCCAAAAAATGTGGACTGCGGTTACGTTCATAGGTGAGCTTATACTGAAGTATGAGTATAGTTTTATTGCAAAAACGGCAAGCCGATTTCAAATAATATGATGCGGAACATGAATTGTATGTTTCAAGCCTGGGTTTCAAGAGATTACTATTTAAAATTGGATTTTTTTTGTCAGACACGCTGTCTGCACGTGAAAATGTTGAACTTTGTCCTAAAAGAAACTTGTCCGTGATGCATGGAGTTCAACAGAGAAAATGTAATGCAATTAATCTACAATTTACAGTATGTAAAACGTTTATCTTTCTTTGAATTAATGTGAGCTGATGTGTAGGTTATTAATTGTATGCCTCAAGCGATTACTATAAGCGAGAAGCGACTGTATTTTGTATGAGCAGTCACGTTGTGTGCACGTGCAAATATTGAACTTTGTCCTTATAGAAACTGGTACGTGATGAAATTCAACATGTTTTCGAGAAAACGTAATGTAATTAATTTATATGGTGCGTTAAAAAACGCCTGTTTAAAAAATATTAGTTGCAATTTACTAGGAAACAAGCAAAATTCATTTTGGATGCGCTAAGTTTCTGCTGGTCGACATTACAGGAAAAGGTGTTTGGTTCCAAATGTTAACCTCAACAATGTTCGTGTAAGTAATTCAATTAGCTTGTGGTTTTGAGTCGAAAACAATTTAATCTAATTAGTTCTGTTTCTATTTGCACGACTTTTTTGTGGAGAATAAAAACAGTTGTTTAAATAATATTAGTTCCAATTTACTAGGAGACTACTTATATTCATTTTTCATGCGTTTAGTTTTTGTGAAAGACTTTTCTGGTTGACATTACAGAAACAGGTGGTTCAAAGAATTTTCGTGTCACTAATTTAATTAGCTTGTGGTTTGGAGTTGAAAACAATTTAATTTAATTAGTTTGCGTCTTCCAGGCCAAAGGAACCTTTTCCACGTGTCTTTTGTGAATAATAAAAGAAACCTTTAAAAAAAGGCTAGATACAAATTTCCAGGAAATAATAAGCCTTCAATTTGGATGCATCAAATTTATGTGCAGGACTTTTCTGGTTGACATTTAATTTAATACACTCATTACTGAAACAAGTTGCTCATTTCACTGGGGCCGTAGTTTCGTCAAAAAATAACTCCGGAAATCCCGTGAAAAAAAGCTAGCCGAGAAACGGGACCCAGTTGGTTATCTCGGTATTTTTTTGGTAGTGGGCGGGCCGGAGGATTTGAAAAACGTATATCTGCAAGCGGTTATTTGTGCGAGTTAACTTCCGCTGTTTTGTTACTTTCACCATTTCATATCATTTAGGTAATTTTCAAAATAGCTCATGCACGCAATGCGTGCCTATGTTTTTAATAGCCTGCATTGACATCATGTGTGAATAATCGCGTCTTTTCTTTCAAAATACAGGCGAACCCCTATTAAGCGGCCACCCTCGGGCCCTCGGCAACTGGCCGCTTAATAGAGGTTTCGTCTGAAATTAGTATAATGCGTGGTATAGACTTCACTTTATTTCAATACCAGACAGTTGGAGGCTTGTGACAACTGTTGAACATAATACAGCTTCGTGCGAAGGCGGAAAACGGCTCGTAATTATTGGAATTACGGATAAAAAAGTGCCCGATGGCCTGTTACGTACTGTATTTACAAATTCAAAGTTTCACTGATAATTATCACTGAAATACTGTATCCTTTAAAAATTGCAAGAAAATCTTGTGATAAGATCTCTACTCGACAAGAACCATATAAAGTAAGTCGATGTGTACATCAGGTTGTTCAAAACAACGTGTACTAAATTTTTGGTAGCCGCTTAAAAGTGGTAAAAGAGAGAGAGACTTTTATTTATATTAGTCAAGTTGTAAAACTGTTATCAATGGGACACCTGACTATCAATAGGAAAACCCTCATCGGGTTCGCCAAAAGGTGGCCGCGGTCGCTTAAGGTGACCGTGTACCTTCGGGGGTGTCTCCAGTATAACAGCTCTAATATACCTAAACCCAGATATGTTTTCGATATAACGAACCCTCGATTTAACGAACAAATTTGGCCGGTCCCTAGCGACTTCGTTAAATCGAGCTTATAGAGCTGGCTATCTAAATATGGAAACCATTTGGTAATAAAATGAATTGTCGAATTTTTTACGACGTGTAAATTCGAACGTCCGAATCAGCTTTAACTCAAAGCGATTATTGTATTTTGCTAATTTGATTTGTTCTCGGGTTTTCGGACACGAAGCGCTAAAAAAACTTGTCGGCGATTTTCCATATTCAATTGCAGTGAAAGTTACAGAATATTTTCGAAAAAGGGAAAACAAATTGGAGTGATCGCACGGAAATGGCTCTTGACGAAAAAGTTTTCGGAAATACGAAATTCGCCGACACCTTTTTGTTGATTATATGTTAGCCTAGCTTCTGTCCAAATTTGAGGAAAATCGAACAAATTCCCTTTGAGTTGTAGCTCTTTAGTCTCCCCTTCAAGCGAAAAATTAACTTTGAGAAAACAGCACCGCTAAATCAATCAAGAGAAACTTTTACTTCCGTTCAAAACGTTATACCGTCATTTCTCCGTCAATTTTCACTATTTTTCGATAATTTTTTTTGGATGAAAGTTCATTCTGTAAACTTTATTTTGACGCCCAAAAAAAAATATCAATAAAATGGTCGATCTGAAGGTACACGGTAACCTTATTGGGGTTTTATTTACAGTATTATACTGACAATAAATTTGGGACTTTGATGACTGGCCGCTTTAAAGCGGGTAGAAGCTTAATACGGGTTCGACTCAGTGTAGGTTACCGTAGAGTGACAGCCAATTAGAGTGAGAACACGAGAAGTCTAATTTGGTCTTGATTGGAGGACATCAGTAAAAAAAGAAAAACAACAGTGAAGTTAACCCTTTTCCGCCGAATGGGGTTGTGCACGACCATAACGGGAGTATGTGGATTAATGCATTTC
The DNA here is from genome assembly GCA_024195265.1 of Dendrophyllia cribrosa. Lineage (NCBI taxonomy): Eukaryota > Metazoa > Cnidaria > Anthozoa > Scleractinia > Dendrophylliidae > Dendrophyllia > Dendrophyllia cribrosa. The sequence continues at coordinate 5,634,917 of JAJLRJ010000002.1, read as the reverse complement.
TGAAGCCATCAGATTTTAGGTTAACGGAAAAAAATTGGTAAGTGACGGATTCAGAAGGGATAGATCTTTGCATTGGTGTCTCATTTTAGAAATTCTGACCAATCCTGTCAGAATACACACAAACAAGCAACCTTTTGGTGAAAAATCGATTGCAAATTTGGCCATTCACCTAGTACGCTTTCCAGGTTAAATTGTCCTCTTTCCGGAAAGGTTAGCGAGCCACAATTCCCCAGAAAAGAAAAACGATAAAATGGGCAACAAAAAGACAGGAAAAGAAAAGAAAAAAAGCGAAGAAATAAAGATCGAAACAGATCCCCATGCGCCAAAAATAAAATGAAGCCCTTATTATCTCGAATTAGGTGATCAACGTGCATTTGATGTCGCAAATCTCATTTTTAGCCATTTCGTTGCAAATTGACAGCAAACCCGCCCAAAAAGGCTAATTTGTGCTAAAAATGTGTGTAAAAAAAAGGTCGGGTTGAAAAGAGTTTTAATAAAGACAAGCTAATCCCAAGTAATTCGCTGTTTATTAATCATAATCCCAAGCTTAGTATGTGATGTTTACGCAACGAACGATTTGTAGACTTTGTATGGGAAATCCATTTTAGTCTTATATATGCTAAAATAAAGCTTTAATGTGGAAATAAACTTCAAAATAACAACCACGCGCAATAAGTAGACTGTCAAGGGAGGCAAAAGACAAATTTTGTCGCTAGTCAATACACACACTGGCCCCCCTCCCTTGACAGTCTACTTATTTCGCGTGATTGTTATTTTGAATTGGCCAATGAGAGTGCAGAATGTCGTATGATCGTGGTCACGCTCCAGCGGCCGTAGTCACACTACTAGCTGAGCGGCCGGGAAGATTGCAGAAAACCGAATATTATTTGAAATTTCTCTCCCTAAAATCGCAGTGCGATCGCCGAGACGAGTCGATGTGATAGGAAATTTATGTGGCCTTATGGCTGTGGTGTTTTTATGGCGATTCGGTCCGTCGCTTCGTGGTGAAAGAGCGATTTGTGGGACGAGGTCGCCGGGAGTCACCGGCCTTGCTTCGCTTTATGAATGGAAACGACAACCAACGACATCGCAAAAACTCGTAAGCCACAAAACCGTCTAAAATGGACATCATTTGCGCCCAAATTGCATACAAGACACAACGAAAACACAATGTTGAGGTAAGTGAAGTTTATTTCCACATTAAAGCTTTATTTTAGCATATATAAGACTAAAATGGATTTCCCATATCTACAAATCGTTCGTTGCGTAAACATCACATACTAAGCTTGGGCTGCCTGTGCATAATCATATCCTACTCAGCAGTTGAGTAGTTTGTAGTGATAGAAGCACGTTTTGCATGGTTGAAAAATAGCAGGACCAAGATCATCCACGGAATCCCAAGGAAAGATGATAATAGCAGGGAGTGAAAAATAGGCGAAATGAGGGAGCTGAAGCAACCACGACGGCAATGAGAACGGCAATGGCTCTGCACGTGCGTTTTACATTTTGGTACATTTCTATGCCGTTCCCTGCGAAATAATGTCAAATGACTAAATTATAGGTTTTGTGGAGAACGTTAACACGCGACGATTAATTTTCCTTTCATATTTTTTTTCTCTACTTAAAAGACGTCCCTACGAATTCAGCTCCTAAACAATCCAGTCGCTAAACAAATTGGAACAACTGCAAAGTAGTTTAAAAGAGCGCTAACTCTTTTTTCAAGTTTTCCTTGGCGTTGTCGACGTGGTTGTTTAAGCTCCCTAATTATTGGTGCCTGCGAAACATCCTCTCGTTTGAACTTCCTCGTGCCTGAATTATCTGTCCCTAGGTTTCCGAAGACGGTTCCAACTGGGAATTTCCCAACTGTTTAAACTACCACTTTACAAACATGTTCATATTCCAAGTCATACACCCTATACTAGTATACAACTGAACCTATTCTCTACGTTTTCATCATTATATACTTTATATAAATGGAAACGTTATCTTGCAGGTCAATTTCAAACATCAACACTCTTTCCGTTTCTCCCACAAGGACATCTGATAACATAAGCTGACTGTTAGAACGCCGATCCAAAACTGCATAAAAGAAAATTAGCCTGATACAGAAGTTTTCATTTCCTAACTGTGCGTTTCAAAGGAAGATGATGCGAGACAATAGTCCAGTTTCGAATTCGCTATGGTCGCTGAATGAAAGCATTGAAGACGCATTTTTACAGGGTTAGCCTCAATCTGAAGTGATAAATTCACAAATTCAGGCGAGATGACCTGTTTAGAGCTCTGTCTATTGTTTAATTTTCAAATTTCACGCACCTTCTGCCGGTATTTGTGAATATTTTACATCAGGTCGAGTCTAACCCTGTATCAATGTGTCATTGGTGTTTGAATTCAGCGGTAATTTTAAATACGAAATGGCTTATTGCAAGATGGATACATGTCCTTTGATGTAACAACCCACCAACAGTTTCTTATACAGTAAACTCTCTTAAAACGAACACCCTGTCGATTTTTGTCAAGAGAGAAACAAACAAAGAATGAATGCATGCATGCATATTAAGGGAGGGGGCGGGAGAGAGGGGAAAGGGGAGGGGAGAGGGGAAAGGGGAGGGGGGAGGGGGCGGGAGAGAGGGGAGAGGGGTGGAGGGAGTTCTTGAAGTTTAAAATTGATCTGCTAAAGATGTAGCTAATACTTATTAGTATCACCCAACTAGTGGACTAATGCAAATCCTGCATTTTGATTGGCTACGCTACTAGGGGTCTAATAGTAATAGTCATCGAGTAGCGAAATTCGTCGGTTTTATTTTTCGTTTTATTCCCAAATAAATATTTCTTCAACTTGCAATTACTTTTTTTTATTATTGCCTTTTTCTGTCCGACTAGTTGGGAGATACTAAAACAATTAGACCCTTCGCCCTCAAGGGCTACGGGTCAATAGCCCATTCGGCTTCGCCTCATGGGCTATTGACCCGTAGCCCTTTCGGGCTACGGGTCTAATTGTTAAATTTCAATAAATTGTCGGCTGAGTTATTCAACTTACTATACAAAAAGCTAAATATAAAAAAACTACATATACCCAATGAAATGGAATGAATCGAATCATACAAAAATATACAGCTAACTTTTTATAACCTAACCTAGCCTTCTCTGATATGCAAGCTTGACAAAGCGCGGATCCCCCTGTCAAATTCATGGCTCGCAAACACTTAATAAGACATTGAGCGTAAATCAGCTCCAATTGCACGCCAAACTGTATCTACAATATCGCTCCTCGACGTACAAACCTCGACTCCTCTTTAACAAAAGTTGTTATCGCCAATGTCGTGTTCTTTCAACACTTGTCACAAACGTTTTGTTAAGCAAATGAATTAGATGAATGAATGGAAAGGACGACTGTCGCTTAGATGAAATGAACAAAATAAAGTAAACCGAAAAAATATACCAAACTACAATGAGTAACAAACTCATCTGAGTCCGAGGCACAAATACAGATCAAATAACGTTTTCGTCCAACGCTGTGTAAATAAGTAATTCTTTGATAAATTTGCGTTACTATTTGTTTGGAAAACACGAATCCAAAATTGGGACATTTCTATTACATGTTTGATTATTTCGATAAGCGGAACTTCTTCACGGCGCGCTGAAAATATATTCTCTTGCAAATTCACAAGCGAATCTCACAGACCGCATTTTGAATTTGATTGGCAAATTTAAATAGGTATTTATTTTGTCTTATAGAAATACAAGAAATTTTGCTACAAATCCCAAGCGCGAGCTACATCCTCATTTCAAATCCCTTATGACATTTATAGCTTCTACAGTTCTACACTGGAGGATGTGTAGTAGAGATTGTGGGGACACCATAGGTGGGCATCAAATGCGCCATTCCTGGTGTAGCCATTGTAGTAGTATAGGGCGTGAACATGGGTTGAACACCCCCCATAGGAAGATAGGTGGGAGCCGCGGCTGGCATACCCCCCATGGGCATTACTGGGACCTGGGGCATCATTTGGGTGACCTGGGGCATCATTGGGGTCATCTGAGGAACCACTTGGGGGACCTGAGGCACCACTTGGGGGACCTGAGGCACCACTTGGGGGACCGCAGCATAGGTGATCTGGGGAGACACGTTTTCGTAGCCGGTAAGAAGACGCTGCTGTTGGGCTAGTTTGTTCTGGTTCTCTTTGAGCTGATCTTGCTGGTCTTGAATTTGACGCTGAAGCTCCTTCTGTTGGTCCTAAGAGGGAAATTGATTTCACGTCAATATATAACCTATTACAAACTATTCAAGCAGTTTTCAATTTTGTCGAAAGTAATTTTTCGATTGCTTTAGTTTTGCATTGCTACGATTTTTGATTGGCTAACCATTACTAAGCCACCTTTTCTACCAATCAGAAGTAAAAACAGACCCACACATTTATTTGCCTCGAGTTCTGATTGGTTCATTGAATTGTCTGCGTCTGCTGTGATTGGCCCGAGTGATTACTTTGGTTTTGGTAAACGACACTAGTGAAAACCGCTCTTTTGTTCTGTTTTCTGGTACGCGAGTAAGGATCAGGATATCCAAACTGCTATTTTCAATAAAAATACGAGTTTTTGGAGATCAGAAAACATGTTTCGACAGAAGCTTCTCTCATCTTTAGTTTAGTTGCAATAACCTTTTTATTGGGTGTTTCTTGGTGTTGCGGAAGCCATTGTTAGTTAGCTTTTGTGTTGTGGTGTAGGTATTGTTCAGTGTCTTTTGAATCTTTTGTTTTACGTCATTTGGTGATCACACCATCCGCAACACCAAAAAACTACCTTTTTATTTTAATCGAGACAACAGATATTGCTAATTATAATAGTATATAAACTGCAAGAAACACTTTTTCGAGTGTTTAATATAGCTTTCTAAACCGTTAATAATTCTTTGAGAAATTCAAAGCAAAACTTGGTAGTTAGGATCACATAACCAAACTTTTCTCTTCATTAATTATTAACACGTTTGACAGGTTTTTCACCGGCTACCGTTTTTTGTCAACCTCGTTTCCAGGGTATCTCAGAGAGGCCCTGGAAAAGAAGTCGAGCTCTTATTACTCATCATGCAATTCTCTATTTTCGAACTGCCCATAATACAATTTGTTTGCCCTCACATTTTGCATAAACTATTGTTCGTAAATGCTCTTGGGACTGCATATTCCCAAGAGCATTTCAAAACAATAGTTTATGCAAAATTTGGGGGACAAACAAAGTGTATTATGGGCAATAGACAATATTCGTATTCTCGGTATTGAACTGGAACTAGCTTACAGTCGAGGCTAATGCGGGGGAATATCATTAAAAATATTTGCATGTGAAAAGATCCCCCCGCATGAGCCTCGACTGCACGCTAGTTCCACTTCAATACCGTGAATACGAATATTGTCTATTCGAAAATAGAGAATGCGTGATTTTTTTTAAATCAATAAAGAAATGGAAATAAAGAATAGGTTAAAACGTTTGGAGGCGAAATTAACAATTTGCACTCCCCAAAATGTGTATGATAAGTAATTTATGATAAGTACAAAGACTATAACCCTGGGCTCAGTTGCATAAAACTTAACGTCGGACGTAACAGGTCAAGTCGTACGTTCAGCCCAGTCAAACTTGATATTTTAAAGGGGCTATGTCGCGAGGATGGCGGGTGAGTACTGGGTACTAACAACTTGAAAAACGTCCGGTGGCTTTTTATCAAGTTGGCGGCCATTACTGTCGAATTCGCTACAATCCGTTCCATCCCGTCGTATTGCGTGGAAGGATAGATCTCAAGTTTACAAATTAGTTAGAGTATTTACTTGGCTAGATTTTTGGTAAATTATTTCTGCGATTTGTTAGTCGTACCTTCGAAAAATTCGATGTCTTCCAGTAGTGGTGGAAGTTGGGGAGGAATTTAAAAGCAAAATCGATCGTGTGTTTGTTTAGCTCGCGTGGTTCGACACGAGTGCAAGCGCGATAAAACTTGCCGCGATCTGGGAGGGTACAATAGAAATTTGACATGTGTGACGTCAGGTGACGTCACATGACAGAAACTTATTGCGCAGACTCACCTTGCGACATAACCCCTTTAATGTCAGACGTAAGCAGTTACGTCCGACGTTAAGTTTTATGCAACTGGCCCCAGGACTCGCTTTGTTTCTATTTTGCGCCACATGTATACCTTATTGCAGAAATAGCGTTGTCATATACAACACCAAATACAAAATAGGAATTAATTATACCAAATAGGAATTAATTACCTTAATGTATTCGCAGAGGTATTCTTTCGCATAACTTCACCTTTAAAAGATATTTCTTTCAAACAACTTTCTATCAGATAAATGAAATAATAGTTCTCTTTTTTATTTCTTAACAATTTCTCTCCTTGCATCATCTGTAAATGTCATTAACGTAATTAATTCTTATTTGATATTTTGTATTTTCTATGACAACGTTTCTGCAATTAGATGTAAACAACAAAATGGTGTTCAGTTCTGCGTGACATCGTCATGTCACGCAACCCACCTGTAACTTGGTCTGTTGATGCTTTTTCTGTTGTTCTTCAAACTCGCGTTTCTGCAGCTCCAGTTCCATCTTTTGTCTTTGAAGCTGTTCAAGCAGGAAGAGCTGCTTATCGTGTTCCTGTTCGATAATCGTGACCAAAACTACGTTAGTAACAGGGTGGAAAATATATCATTTATACTGCAAGTTTTGTAGTAGTTAGCAAAAGGTCACCCAAGTCTTTACCCTTAAAGCGAGCCCGCTTGGCGTGTCCTGCAAGTGAAAAGCAACTCACCAACAGTAGGTCCTGTTGTTTCTTCTGTTCACGGACGATTTTGTCAACCTCCCCTGTAGAAATCTTCCTTACCTAAAGGAGCAGTAAAAATTGAAGAGGTGATTGACTGGTTCGTATACTTAAGGTTACAGTGTACCTTCAGATCGAAAATTTATTGAAATTTTTTTTTTTGGCGTCAAAATAAAGTTTACAGAATGAACTTTCGTCCAAAAAATTGAAAATTGACGGAGAAATGACGGTATAACTTTTGTGGGCGGAGTTTGTTTATGAAGCGATATGTTTTTCTAACCGCTGTTTTCTCAAAGTTAATTTTTCGCTTGTAGGGGACACTTTAAAGAAAGAGCTACAACTCAAAGGGAATTTGTTCGATTTTCCTCAAATTTGGACACAAGCTAGGCTAACATATAATCAACGAAAACGTGTCGGCGAATTTCTTATTTCCGAAAACTTTTTCGTCAAGAGCCATTTCCGTGCGATCACTCCAACTTTTTTTCTCCCTTTTTCGAAAATATTCTGTAACTTTTCACTGCCATTGAATATGGGAAATCGTCGACACGTGTTTTTAGCGCTTCGTGTCCGGAAACCCGAGAACAAATCAAATTAGCAAAATACAATAATCGCTTTGAGTTATAGCATTTTAAAGCTGATTCGGACGTTCGAATTTAGACGTCGTAAAAAATTCGACAATTCATTTTATTACCAAATGGTTTCCATATTTAGATAGCCAGCTCTATAAGCTTTAATTTGATATCTGGGTTTAGGTATATTAAGTGTAATCTTAAGACGCTAGAGCTATTATACTGGAGACACCCCCGAAGGTACACTGTAACCTTAAGGGGTTTCTCTCGGCTCCTTTCGTCAAAGGCAAGTAGGAAATCTTGAAATAAAGTTACCTTTGTAGTGTTTGATATGTCCTAAATGTTTTACGGGCTATCTCATATTAGTGTTGTGTTTAAGAATTGATACGATATTCCTTACGATATTGCCTTACGATATTGCAGTGTCTACATTATATCACGTGACCACCTTGGTCTTCCTGTGGCTCCAACAGGGAACCTGTTTACAGGCTTTTTATAGCACTTTTGCTTTGAAGGCTACAATCACTGTTTATTCTCTTTATAGCTTGTTTCTCGATCATTGGTGTGCATTGTTACGATAATCACAGAGTCGTACGTGTTCATGAAAGCGGAAGCGGATCAGGGGTAGCATAAAGAAAGATTGTTGGATAGCAATGAAACCAGTGAATAACCAGAGCAATACGATTAGTACGGTTAGAGTGACAAGGCAACAGATGACATGTGACAGATAACTAAGGCAGTAAATACACCAACCTTGTTACCAGGTTGCAGGGGGTGGGAAGGAGAGAGCCTGGAAACGAGGTTGTGTTCATAACTATTTCCAAAAGCATAGTCAGGTAAAAAAAAAACCATAACGATACAACACAATGTAATTCACAAACGACGGTACTGGTAAGCTTGTTGATGTTGTTTATTGATTTCAAAGATAGTTTCTTTCCCAAAACATATTTTACGCGTCCTGTGTTGTACAAATTCCACTCGACAAAACGAAGGTTACCCCATTGAGCCCATTTCGAAAAATACCATAATAATCTTTTATGTGCAGGCTTAGCCTCAAGACGTAGCATTGTGTGTTCGTACACAAATGTGCACCGTATGCAAATTGCCAAGACATTGAAGCACAGCACGTCCAGTTCGTGCTCAAAACAAAAGAAATTGGAAAAATCAGGCTTACATCAAGCACCACCCAAACCTTCACTTTAAAGGGTATTATGGTATTTTTCGAAGTGGCCTATTTTACTGCATCGTTCGTGGTTCATAGTTTATATCTGACAACGTTCTTTAATTAGGTGTATATGAACAAGAGCTTCTAGAGAAGAATGGTTTGAATGCTTCCTGTACGAAACCCAACGCACAGGACATCAATTCAAGTCATCTTTAATTAAGCAGGGTAGCCCTTTCAGCACTAGGCTGGTATCAAGAGGGGGCCCTGCATAATTTGACTACTACAAGATTAAAAAGCTTATCATAAATATGTACTCCATAATCCACATCACTTACCATCGGACTGCCTTCGCCATGTGTCGCTTGATTCTCGGAATCCAGTATGGGTGGAGGCGGGATAAACTCTTTTTCAAACGATACCCCGTGTGACAAATTCCGGTCTGTCCTACTATTAGAGCGAGGCTTGGTCTCAGGACCCGCAAAACTCTTAGGGCGCGGTTTAGTGGCTGGTGCACTAAACCGTTTTTCTCTGTACCCCGTGTCGTGTTTGATCTCCGTCTCCTCTCTCGCGGCCGCTGCTTTAGCGTTAGCAACTATGACTCTAAGCTCGCCGGAGATTTCTGGCTCCTTTTCGCCTTTCTCCGATGTGCGCTCCTTGCGTTTTTTCATTATGAACTGGAAAAGAAATGATTCACTGTTGGGTGGTTGAGCTAATAATGGTAATTCAAGGACTTGCATGGGTTCAGCTGTGATGGTTGTCAATATTGATTGCCTTTATGACAGCATTTTGATCCGTTTCAAATTCTCCTTATTGATTTTTGCTCTAAAAGTATTAATAAATATTACAAATTATGGACTGAACTATTATGTGCAAACTTGAAAACATTGGAAGTCTTTTTCAAATAAGTTCATTTAACTCTTAAAGTCCCAAGAGTAGCAAAAATAGAATTGCAAGAAAAATCTTAAATTTTATTTTGGAAAATATTGAAAAGCAAATACTACCATGCAAAAGTACTGCCGAAGAGGTTTCATTTCAATGGTCACACCATAGGGTTTCGTCCACAGACTAAAATGTTAAAACCACATCACATAATTCATAATTGACTCTGGAATTGAAAGGGTTTAACAAATACGCGCTTACATTCTAGGGACTCGCATGCTGGACGCTTTAACGATCGCGTAAAAGTTGTCCACGATGTCTCAAATTCTAAGTCTCAAATACATGCTTCAAAATCATAAACATAGGCGAACCAATTCCTTCAAAATCACAAGCAGAGGTGAACCAATTTCGTAGAGCATGTTTCGTGTTGCGATAAGTGTGAATTAACATTTAAAATTCCACTCACTTCTAATTCAGATCCTTTGCGTGTCACCTAAGGGAAATAAAAATATATATAAATAAGATCGTTGAAGTAATGCTGCTGCCAATAATGTCACTGCTGGTTAGCTATTGTTTTGTGGTGTGGATATTTTTTAGCGTCTTTTGAACTTTTGTTAAAGGCCATTTGCTGATCGAATACCCGACCTAGTCACCAGGACCTTCTCCACTTTACAAATGGCGGGGCGAGCGGCCAAACGACTCCAACATTGTCCCGTGACACACAAAGAAATGGCGTTTTCGGAGGCTATTTCCAGGAACTGTAGTAGCCGTGTTTGTTTCCTGGAAATCTGAAACCGTTTAAACGAAACGAAGACATTTTCTTCATGTTTTACGTGAAAAAATACGCCATCCCTTCATTTTCAAAGCGCGGAAGAGCCTGGGGACGAGGTTAATCGAATACCCCACCCTGCACCGCGGTCAAACGTCCGAGGCGTTTTTCGTTTTATTTAGTGGGATTTCATTTAATATTAAATGGAAATATGGGCAAGGATGTATAAAGAAAATAGTTGACGTTACTATCTTTTAATTTTTCTCAAAATGATGAGCTTTTTTCCGTTGAAAACTGACCAAAATTCTTCGCGCCTGATCAAAATTATGTTGGCAAATGGCGCCGACAATTCTGAAGTTCACAGTTTTTAAACGCTTAGAACTTTTTTAGTAAACTTTCAAAACGTTTGATAAATTGACAGTGTGTTGGCAATATATTAAACTTTTAACGGTGAAAATGACAACCGTAACTTTTAATATTTTTACTTAACTTTTGCAAATTTCTCTCGTTTGACCGCGGTTGAACCCTATCCACATTTGAAATCAGCTAATCACAAGCTCTAAACTCTACGATTCCATGCAGATGACCTGATATCCTTCACAATATCGCGAACAGTAAAAAGTAAAACATCATATGGCTTCGCATTTGGTTGGCGCCCAATTTTTTCTTATACTGGAAATAGGCTTTTCTCCTATCTAGCTTGCAAGGGGAACTCGCCTAGGGTAAAACGGTTCACCCACGTGTTTCTGACGCGTTTCTCGCACGCTTGGCACCGGCGACATGTATGTGCTTTGAGTTTTGATTGACTTATTAGATAATCTGCGTTTCACGTGATTGTCTAGAGTGATTTGGTTTAGACTATACGATGGAAACCGCTCTAAGATACAAACCACGGCTCGTTCATAGTATGTTGCAAAGTGTACATAAAAATGCAAGATCTATTCTAGACAAATGTTTACAAACTGACAGGTTCCAATACCTTCCAGGTACCCTTCAGCACTGTAAATTGACTATAGACTCTTGATCCTTCAGAATCGCCACAAACTAGCTTCAGCTGATCCTTAGTCATGAGCTCCAAGTCTTTGGCGGTCTTTCCAGATAAAGCTGTCACACAACTGCAACAAACAAACCACAGCAAAGTGAATCCATGATGCTGGTACAGACTCAAAAGAAAGAGCCACCTTGGACAGTGTAATAAACAGCACCACAGGAAAGTACTGCTCAGTAGCTTTCATTTTAATGGTCACACTTTAGGATTTCATCCACAGACTCAAAAGTTAGAACCACCTTGTACAGCATAATAAACAGCACCACAGGAAAGTACTGCTCAGTAGCTTTCATTTGAATGGTCACACTTTAGGATTTCATCCACAGACTCAAAAGTTAGAACCACCTTGTACAGCACAATAAACAGCACCACAGGAAAGTACTGCTCAGTAGCTTTCAATTGAATGGTCACATTCGATCATTTCATGCACAGACTCAGAAGTTCACACTTAGCCATTTAGATCGATCTAAATGACATCGACCTCGGATCGATCCGAGACCACCTCCCGAGGCGGTTTAATTTAGATCGATCTCGGCCCTGTTCGCAGAGTTCATACTCGGGTCATAAAATACTCGGATCGATCCGAGATCGATCAAACCGGTTAGTGTTAACCGGTTTTCAATATTTTGGTAGAAGATATATAAAAAATATTATTTTTTAGTCATTTGAATATGGACACCTAAGAGAGCAAAAGGAATAAGGAGGAAGAATCGTAACTGAGCTAAGATAATGGTTAAAGAAATGAAACAAATTGAGCAACAAACCTTTCAGTAAAGCCTTTACTCTTTAGCCATAATTTAACTTCAGCAGCACTTGATTCAGCATAAAGGTCAACGGCTGGTTGATTATCTGTCGAATTAGACGACAAAACTATAAAGGCTACGTCTACACTATACCGGATAGCTTATCATGTCGACATGAAAAATACTACGGCCTGGCGTGAACAGAAACGACCCAGAACTGGATATTTACTTCTTTTTCAGTGGGTTTCAATCCTCGCTCCTAGTTGTTGACTTCCGCTACGGTTCGGTTCGATTGCCTGTTCACACTGCCCCAGAGAGTGGCACGAGAATCTATCCGATATGTGACGATTCACTTTCACGAGCACCGCGTCGCAGCGGCGCTCCGGAACAAAAATCGTCCCGAAACTAGCGTTTCATGTGTGAACGAAAGGCCTATCCGGTATGGTTTTCGTGCCGGCGCAAGAGCTATCCGGTATAGTGTAGACATAGCCTAAATTATCTTTTCGTTCTCTCCTTACAAGATTTCCAATTATTTCCGATAAGCATTGGAATAAAACAACATTGAGGGGGAGTTAAACCCGAATTTTAATGAAATTGTAAGAGATTTTTAAAAACAAGGGACTGAGAAAGAAAATTATTGTCGAAACACCAACAAACAGTTGATATCCATACAGGAGCACCGCAGGTTAGTGGCGAACTGTTTTGGTGTCCATCTGCTAATTACATCATATTCTAAATCAAAGCTTCATTAAATGGATAAAATCTTAAAGTATGATCATTCTAATGAAAGCTCTTTAGCAGTACTTTCCTGTGGAACTGTACCTTTCGAGTCTGTGGACGAAATTCTAAAGTGTGACCATTCAAATGAAAGCTACTGAGCAGTACTTTCCTGTGATACTGTTTATTATGCTGTTCAAGGTAGTTCTAACTTTTGAGTTTGTGGATGAAATCGTAAAGTGTGACCATTCAAATCATAGTCCCCTCTATAAACTATGTTCAAATGAAAGCTACTGAGCAGTACTTTCCTATGGTTCTGTTCGTCATTCAGTATTATACAAAGATAAATTTGTCATTTTTCTTGAATTTTGATCTTGTGCACTCGTGTGTTCCACTTACCTTTTCGTTGTGTCCTAGGTGTTAGCGCACCCTGACTTGAAGTCATCCTCCGTTTTAGCTCGTCATTTAACATATCTGTTGAGCTCACTGTCGAGAGCAACGAGTGAAAAATGAAATAAAACTCTTGACTGTAACTCTTACAATGGACAAAAAAACAGAACTGACAAATGTAGGAATAATTATACCCCATCGGCATGGCGACAAAGACTAATTCTTGAAGCTTGGCATTCCGTGCGTAACACGAACGCTATAAACGAACACATAGCGCTTCCAAATGTTTATAATAACATTAAGAATTTGTAGAAATAATTAAGAATGCTCTAGAGACTTTTGTTTCACCTCAAAATATTCTTTCGAGGTGCGATTTAATATTTGCATGTATCTTATACCATCAGGACGCCGTTAGACATTTGCATTTTTATCTCTTGCTGAAGAAGGCAACAGTAGTTGCCGAAACGTCCAAAAACAACATTTTTAGCCAGTGTCAACTTTTTAATATCTTTTTATTTTTAACATGCCTGGCTACACACCAAACATTTTTAATTATACCCCTCTTATATACAAGCACACCAGAGCTCCATAACAGCAATTCTAAAATAACACAAACGATGCTTCTGTATCGCAATATTTTTTGCTTGCCAGCCAAAAAACCCTTACGAAATTGTCCAATCTTATTGCTAGTTTGCACGTGACGTCACGGCGGCCATGTTGGTGGTCAAGAACAAAAGCGTTTCTCTCCGCTGGGAACTAAACTCTATTTTCATGCAAATTCTGCGACAAAAATTGTATTGTATTGACCACCAACATGGCCGCCCTGTCACGTGGTTGCAAACCAAGAATAAGCGGCATTTTACCGAAGCGATTCGTTGGATTCTCTCGATAATTTTGCGGAAAACGAGGCACATTCCAGCTTGATTAAAAGAGAAACTTCTTACATGTATTCTGTTGTGCCTGTTCGCGTCGTTTCTTTTCAGCCTCATGGTCAACTTTCTTGAGATTCTTTGCTTGGATGGCCTTGGCTAACTCTGTGCCTCCAGGGAGGGTGGCTTCTAAAAAAGAGAGAACAATTGTTTTAGTTTTAAAGGGGCCGTGTGCCACGAGGATTTTGTTGTGTTTTCATCAAAACTGCACTAAATATTAACTAAGTGTCTTAGTGATCTTAGAACATGGAGACGAACATATCGAGAGATTTCTCGAAGGAAGCACAAACCATAATCAGGATTGAGACGAAGAGAACTTGAAAAATTACTGCATTCCATTTCCATCCTGGCCTTCAGCAGGCAAAGACAACCAACACTAGCTCCTGTGCACTTGTAGAGTAATTCTGAACAAAACTCTACCATTATTTTCAAGTTTCTAGTGATACAAATATGTTTTTTTTGGTTTTTCAAAGTGACGCTTGAAACAGGTAACATAGCCTCCTTAAAACTCTAGCCCCTAAATGTAAGGCAACACGAAAAGCGTTTTAAATAGTTTTGGAAAGAACTTATTCTTAAAGACAAATTCTTAAGCAACTGTGTTGTTGTCATGCTGTTTGTTGGCATGCCTAAGATGTCATGGTTAAAGAGTAGAATTGGAAAATAAAAGGGTTACAAAGTAACTCAGTACAAACCTTTCTCCTTCTGTGCAGTGCCATTGTTGTTCGTAATTACAAGCGCCAGGGGCGTGGCAGACGGAGGGGGAGTGACAGGGGGAGGACTGCTGGGAGGGGGTGGGGGTATCACTAGCGGTGTAGGGGTACCGGAGACAGGGCGGTTTGGCTTGGCCATACTGACAGGGCGCAACTCCACACGAGGAAACTGTGAACTCTCTTGTGCAGGAGGTGCTGTTGATGTTACTGGCGCTCGTGTTGGCGACGGTGCCCGCGCGGGTGCCGATGCTGAATATAGTGGAGCTGTAGTCTCAGTTTTCGACACCTTGAATAATGAAAACGAAGACGTTAATAATGTGAGGTTCCACACAAGTCTTAACTTTAAAGGGAACTTAAGCAGCCACGACGGCGACGGCAGCAGCGAGAACGGCACAAAACAACAGGTTTAAAAGGCGAAAACAATGCCTCTGCACGTGCGTTTTACATTTTGGTACATTTCTTTGCCGTTCCCTACAAAACAACAACGTCAAATGATCAAATTATAGGTTTTGTGGAGAACGTGACAACACGACGGTTAATTTTTCTTTCTCTATTTGATTCGGCTCCTGGACAATTCAGTCAAATTGAACAAATTGGAACAATTGCAAAGTAGTTTCAAAGAGCACAAATCCAGTTTTTCAATGACGTTTTCTTTGGCGTTGCCGCCATGGATGTAAGCTCCTTGTGTGGTATTTGAATCTTTTTACGGTGGTCAATTTACCTTATCGACTCAGTCGATAAAACTAAATCCTTGTGTGGTATGTACACTGCAATGAATTATTTTATACAGTGAAACCTGGACTTAGCGGACCCTATATTAAGCGGGCACTCTTTTAAGCAGACAACAGCTTGGGTCCCGACATTTGCTTCCCAAAATACAGGTTTCATTCAACACTCACACTGCCACACTCACTTCTTCATTTTATTTTCATCAGTAATTCAGATCAACTCAATGACATACCATTGATTGAGATGACGTCACTTGGGTTGTCGGCACAGCGGGAGGAGCTGTTGTCGGGGGACTGGGAAGGACCACTGAAATTTAAAAAGATTCTGATCAACAGACATTTATTAAATCGGAAATACGCTAACTGAAGATGTGTGTGGACCATAATAGATTGTGTGTGGTCCACTGCTCAAACAGCTTTTCATCCTCTTGAAAAGTATACATGTTACCTATTACAAAGGTCCTTTGAATGGCTTGAAAATCAGATTACTTCGTGCACCGCTCCGCGATTTGAAAAAGTTAATCACGTGATAACAATTTTGTTGACCACACGTCGACCATAAGATTGGTAACATTGGACTATGGATGAATGAATTTTAACTCGGAGTTGTCTTATTCCTTCAGATAATATTTCCGTAAATTAACATTCTGTAACTTATACGGAATCAAAGGGGCTCTAAGAGCCATCTCGTGAAAACGAAACAACTTAATGTTAATTTTAGATTTCCTTGATGTATACAAATAAGCGTATTCAGTTTACAAATAAGAAAACATCTTAGCGTGACATAAATATGCGTTGTCTGAAACGAGACATTGCGTATAAATTCGCTAGCAGACAGGCGCGAGAATCCACGCTTTCGGCGCTTCATGCATTTGCGACCAGCGGGCAGCGATTTGAGCGAATAAGCCTAAAACAAAGAGCGAAAAAAAAAACAGTAAAATAATAAATTTTAACTTACTATTTTAATTCTATTTGTAGTTTGCAAAGAAGCGTATTCAGATTACAAATAAGAAAACATTCTGAAACGAGACATTACGTAATACCCTGGGGAGTTTACATGTTTACAAGTTTACGACTGAGGGACATGGAGTGACTAATTTGCAAATCTGTACCCGAATACTGTATCTCTTTGAACACGCTTCGCGTATTTATGAGATAAAAACTGTATTTCCAGAAAAAAAGAGGTGACTAACGAGTTTTAATTCATTCATCGAAGTTTGCGTTTCATAACATTACCAATCTTGTGGTGGAAACAGGCTGACGTTTAAGACGAGCGGATCCGTACGGATAGTTCGCAGTTGTTTCTCAGAAAGTAGTGCTATTTTGTCTTCGCTGTTACTGTTGTTGAGTTGAGAAATCGGGAGCAAACTGCAGTGGACATCACAGTGGATTTCTGTTTATTACATGTAATAAACAGAAACAATCTCAAAATCATCTTTTCTGTTCGCCAGACTGCGTGTCGCCAGATGTTTATATAAAAGAAGACAAAGAATAAGCATTTGGCGACACGCAGTCTGGCAATTTAATTGGGGGATTGTCAGACCAAAAAGTAGTTGAATGTTTCGAAAAACACATCAAAACGAAAATTCTTTGCCTTCAATTGCAGCAAGGTCCACAAAGAAATGTTCCTTTAGCTCTTTTATCACACGTCGGAACGTCTCATCATATCTTGTATCCACAGTCACGTACTACAGTGTTACAGTAATCAGCCAACAATTCCCTGCTTTGTTGCCGTATAAATTTTTACCAAAGCAGTCCTCGAAGAAATAGCGAGGCAATAATCATGTTTGCTTTCCAACAAGGCTGAGAAATAATATTCTGTCGTGACAGTTTGAAAGTTCTTTGCCGAAGAAACAGCGCCAAACTTTGAGAAAACTTCTCAGAAACCTGCTTCGAACGTACACCACTTCACGCTCAAAAAAAAGTTTACGCATACACCGGAACTTTACGCATACGGCGGAAGTGACGATGATAGCTTGTTCAAGTAAGCTAAAATATTGTGTCCAACAGACAACAATACAAAGACACGTTGGGCTCAAGCAGAAGCTCATAAAAGAGAAGCGATTAACTCGTGTCCGATGCTGGGGATTTTTAGAAAACGCTGGGAGCCAATCAGAATTTACTTCCTAATATGGAATTGTGAAAGAAGCCTTTTTCCACGCGCGCTCCCACAACACTGGAGGAAAAGCTTGTATCTTGTTTCATACAAGCTGCTACAAAAGTCAATAATTGCACTTTGCAGTTCTCAGACTCGACCAAAATGCCAACTTTATACTATTCAAACGGCCACTGACTCCCTTGGAGAAAAGAAGGCCGATTATGCCGAACTGGAGGAAGCGGAGAAAAGGAGAAATCATCAGTATACACCGTGGAAAACTTTACCGGTATAGCGAAAATAAAAAAAACAGATTGCCTACCGTCTCAGGTTTAACTTATACTCCACAGCGATTTGTATCTACAGCAAGACACCAACAATCAAAATAAGTTAATGAGTGAAATATGGTGAAATGATAAAAACACAGAGTTCAAAACATGTAGAGTTCTCCAAATCACTTTTATTTAAAAACAAAGACAAATAGACCCAAATACAATGTAGCTGAATGAAATAAATAACTTGTATGTATTTGAAAGGTCATTTCAGATCTTGAACAGCCAGTTTATCACAGTTAAAATTACTCAGAACAAATCGTAACTTGAAACAGAAGCTCATGATATGATATCTTCTGCTCGAAAACAATTAAGCTTAATAATAAGAAAACTTCAAAATTCCACAAGACAACCGCAATGATGAAAACGCACTCCGTGAGTTCAGAACCTAAGCGATGCCACATTTACAAACAAAAATTTAACACAATGCAACTCAGTTTTTAAAATAGTACGTTAAATTATTTCTCAAGATACAAATCATCAGAACTTTCTCTTACGAAATTATAAGACTTAAATTCGGAAAACAAGTAGGCTCGAGAGCTAAATAAACATGTTTGAAACTAACTGATTTGGTATGCTCATTTCCTCTCAAAAATCGCTTTGAAAAACAATTATAGCTTATACAAAGAAAACCACGGTAAGGATGGGTTGACAAAGTCGGTGAAAGTTTTAAAAAGTGTTGGCTGTTTAAAATACAGCGAACTGAATAATTATAAACACCGCGCCGCCGTTCATAAGCTTATTTCAAAATCTTTACAACAAGTTTTATTCCAACCGATTTGGGAAGAAAAACCCTAAGCTCAAGTCAAACACGAAATATTGTATATTTGAGCGATAAATTATAAGCGAAAAAGTAGAGTAAAAACACTTTTGTTTTCAAAATAAAACAGAAAAACACATGGCATTACGTACTGAATCATGAGAATTTGCTTCGCTTCTTCCGGTACACTTCTATCTCTTTGTGAAGTTAAAAACAATTCATATTTCGTTACTACCATCAAAACGTGACTTAAACAATCTTTCTAATTTGAAACTACATTTGAACAAGTAAAATACATTACCATATTGCACATGAAATTCTTTAAAGAACCGTTTTAGTGGTGATTTGGTAGAGATGAAACAAGGCTTGAAAAAACCTGAGTTGTCCATATTTCGGTGTTGAGCTTTTCTCCCGGGCTTTTCGTCGTTCCTTACTCCGTCGTCATCTTCTTAGAACTACTAGAATATTCGATACTTTTTCCTCTTTAGTTTTGAACCTCAAAATGTGATTTGGTAGCGACGAAAATAGCCGTGAAAGTAAGCTGTTCATATTTCGCGAAGCGCTTGTGGTTTCCTCGAAGTTTTCTTGCCGATTTGAGCGGCCGCGCGTACGCGCGTGGAGCTGAAAACCTCCTTCCATATAAGGGCAAAAAATCAATCCGTGACTCTGATTGGTCGGTTGGGATTTCTAATAATCCTCAGCATAGTTTTGAACATATAGGGGAAAGTTGCACGCTTCTACGTGATAAGCTTCTGGCTCAAGATATACTATTTCGCTTACATGAACAGCCGACCGCTCTCTCGAGTGCCCTCTAAACTTCGTAGTTGCTATAGCAACTACGAACTAAAAACGAGAATGCAAGGATGCTGCTGGTATATGCAGGATCTGGAAGAGATCTGATCAGCCAAAAATAAACAAAATACCTATAAAGAAGCAAGGGCTGACAACTGCGTAAAAAAGTAACGCAACAATGGCGTGATAGAGACCAAACCGAAAGTTTAAATAATGTAACTGTGGATAGCTATTTCGCCGTTATTGCGGCTCATCAGCACAGTGTAGCGACAAGTTCGAGTAAGTGTAGCGACAAGTTCGAGTAAGTGTAGCACAGCACAGTGTAGCGACAAGTTCAAGTTTGAGTTTATATCCGGAGTTTATAACCAAGTGCACATTAGTAAAGTGCTAACTCAGTCAGGTTAGTCACTGGAACTTGTTGCTACACTGTGCTGATGAGCCGCAATAACAGCGAAATAGCTATCCACAGTTGCATTTAAACTTTCGGTTTGGTCTCAATCATGCCATTGTTGCGTTACATTTTCTACGCAGTTGTCAGCCCTCGCTTCTTTAAAGTATTGACTTTTAAGCCATGTCAATTGAAGGACATCTGGGATCAAAAGTATCACTTCTTGCTATGCGTCACAATTCATTTCCAGAAAAAAAACAACTGGCAGAAGTTTGTACCTGATTCTTCAACTATTGTACTTGGTACAAAGCCAATGGCTCCTTCTGTGTTTCTAACACACCACCACTGACGAGAATCCAGCAGAACCTAACACAGTAAAACATGTCCTTATGCAACTGCCTTAAAAAATAAAAACTGGTCACCTCCATAAATGAACACAATAATGCTTTAATTATTAATTTCCAAGATGAAGATGAAGATGAAAATGGTAATAGTAATTAGAATGAGAAGAGTACAATTCTGGGAGTCATCGAGCAAGTAATTTCAAATCAGCTGAGCTCGTAGCCTCAACTCAACTTTCTTAACAGTTCAACGCAACTGACAAACATGAAGATTTGTAAAGAAGATCAGTTTGGACAACTGAAAAAAAAACACTTGGTAATAGATAATGACGACAATGTGTGCTAAGTTCACTTTTGACGGCTTCCAAAATTTCCACTTCTTTAAATCCATTTTCATTGACTTCCTTTTCGTGTACTTCACTCACCGAATATAACGAAAATTTAACCCGAAAAAGTTTAAGCAAATTTTAATCTCCGTGAAAATAAAAGCCCCTATAGTAAACCACTTACTGCAACTTCCTCTCCTTGCTGAACTGACAGCTCTTTGCTATTTCTTGCTTGAAAATCATACATAACACGAACCCTTCTCAAACCTTTTAGTTTCGTTGGACTGTAACAAGATAAAGTGCAATATTTTGTTACTTGGTGTTGACGGAATAACAGTTAAATAATACAAATTTAACTGCTCAAAACATACAAAAACCTGCACACAAATTGAAACAAAAAGTGAAAAACGTAATTGTCACATGTGCAAGCCATAGAGCGGTTTTTAATGGAGTGTAGTAAAACCAAAACCAATCACAACAGACGCTCACAATTCAATGAACCAATCTGCCCTCAAAGCAAATCAAGTCGCCGGCACCAAGCGCGGGAAAATGCGTGCGAGCAAATCACCATTGGCTTTGGTTTTTACTTCTGATTGGTTGAGAAATTGGCACGAGATTTTTTAGCCAATCACAAAGCGTAGCAATACAAAACCAAAGCAATTGCGGAATTAGGGCCTGGTCGCACTACAGTCAAAAACAAAAATTAGCCCGTGCAAAAATCGAGGAAAACAAAAGAAACCGCTCCGGTGGGACACGCTTTTTGTGGAATGTTTTTGTTTTTATGTCATTTTGCACGGGCTAATTTTTGTTTTTGACTGTAGTGCGACCGCTCTTTTATACAGCTGAATGAATAGTGAATTAATTACCTATTTGAGAGTAACAGGTTTCAGTAACCAAGTTAACAAATTCTTTACGGTTAATAAATCAAGAAGCTATAACTATTTACAGTGCCACGCGCCTTGCTTTGAGCACCCAATAAACGTTTTTACAAGTTAGCCAATCAGAGAGCACGAATTCAATTGACGTGCACGCCTCCTCGCAAAGTTGAGCACGATGGAATATAACATTGTCGCTTCGTGTTTATCACTGGAGTGAAAAGTTAGGGCCTGGTCGCACTACAGTCAAAAACAAAAATTAGCCCGTGTAAAATGACATAAAAACAAAAACATTTCACAAAAAGGGTGTCCTACCGGAGCGGTTTCTTTTGTTTTCCTCGATTTTTGCACGGGCGGATTTCTGTTTTTGACTGTAGTGCGACCAGGCCCTTAGTTACAAAATACGATGATTTCATTCGCTTTATTGCTTCACACTAATCCGCAGTTACGAAAATGATTGCAAGAATTAGCAGGTGATATCGTGGAAACTATCGTGGAAAAAAGTTTCCAGTGATGCTGTTTTGAATGTCAAAACAGTATTATTAATCCAGCTTTGTTGATCATTTATTTTATTCTCATGACCTGTATGTTTAATCATGCAGTGACAAATGCAAGGAGAAGTAAGATTCTGATCACTATCGAAGGCTAGTAATTGCGGCCACCGTTACCTTGTCGGGGCTGTTTCTTCCGTTTTTTTTACACTCGTCAGTCGTCTGAACTTAGCTGCTGCTGACAGAACAGCTGGATTGGCTAGATTTGAGGCGACAGCAGGATCATCACCCTGAAATATAACAACAGTTTGACCCTTTTATTCCCAAGAGTGCCAAAAATCAAAATTCAAGAAAAATCCCAAATTTCATTTTGTAGAATATTGAAAAACAAACTATATCATGTAAAAGTACTGCTGAAGAGGTTTCATTTGAATGGTCACACCATAAGATTTCATCAACAGACTCAAAAGTTAGAACCACACTACATGTCTCCAAATAAAGTCAGGAAGTGAACAGGTTAAATAATGCACAGGAAACCCAAGCGTCATAATATTCGTCATAATAACAAGGGATGTTCAATTTGTTTAAAGAAATGTAATTTAACGTTATTCTGCTGTAAGGACGACCAGTCAGAATGGGAGCAGCACCTATTTTTTGCAAAAAATGAGCCATTTGCGGACACGTGTTGAACACCGAAAGCTACCGAACTCTCCTTCCTTTCAGTTATATTATACAAATTAAAATAAATGGACTAAAAATCGTTCAAATAGCGAAGAAACACTGTATAAAGATAGAACACAACACCAATAAATGTTTCAACGATTTTATTCAGCAATTTTGATTTTATAAATTGTTTAAAACGTTGAATTCGAAATTCCATACAATGTCTTATATTTTCAAATATCATTAATATGCAAACAATACGCTTGGGTTTCCTGTGAATAATGTTGGCATATTTGTGTCCTTTTAACATCAGCCAAATGGAAATGATAGTTGACAAGAGTTCAAAAGTCTGAGAGTTGAGGCCAAACGAGAGAGAAAGTTCAGAATTCTTACAATTTCCAATGAAAATTTGAGCGGATTTAACCTCTTGGAGAGCGCATAAGAGTCGCCGAGAACGCATGAGAGTCCCTGAGAGCACCATAAATCCCCAAGAGGGCACGAGAGTCGCCGAGAACACACAAGAGTCGCCGAAAGCGCATGAAAGTCTCATGCCAAACGAGTGCGAGAATTTGAACTCTTGTCAACTCCAGTTCTCATTTGGCCCGAGCTTTAGTGCCCCAACTGTGAAAAGGGGTGCTGTATTTATACAATAACTGGTTTGCCTGGCCAGTTCTCAGTGATAAACAGTTAGCACCCTTACTCGTATCAAGAGACTTTTCTCCGCATCATATGTACATAAAATGCTGAGTGAGAGTTAAGGGGAGTCACTATGCTCCGCCTTTTTTCATGATCAAGAAACTAGGTTACACTGATGCTTATTTTCTTACCTTTTTGTGCTCATCATTGAGCTGTGCCACTGCTGCAGCATTAGCGGCAATAGTGGCATTAAGGTTGGTCACATCTTTACCAGCAATCACCTGAGGAGGGACCCACCCATCCTTAAACACTGGTGTGTACGGCGAAATGAACTGATTCTTGAAGTGCTCGTTTGACCTGATGAAAGGCATCAAAGGTGTTAACTTTGCTTACTTATTTTCCAGGTTTTATTGCCAAATGCCACCAAATATACAACTTTATTACATCCATTTTGAAATCACTGGTGATCCTTGCAATCTGATTGGCTCTCAGCAGTGCAATATATTCCCGAATCGCACTATTTTTTGCTCTAAATCGCATCTTGACACATGATGTCTAATACCCCATTCACACCAACGCTTAAACATGTTTAAATGTTGTTTAGTTTAAAACAGGTTTAGAAAAATATCTCCTAACCTCCGGTAATATTTGCAGTGAAATCTTTACTAATAGAAACTTTATTGACTTTACAACCATTCCAGGTAGTTTGAGTCATATACATTTAAAACTTTTCAAGATAGAGGCTAAAAACCTAGTTAAACTAAACAACATTTAAACATGTTTAACCGTTGGTGTGAATGGGGCATAAGTCTTTCTGTTTTGCATACAAAATGAGATGTAAAAGCGTTTCTGGTTCCGCTTTTTTACAAACCGGCTACTGGATCAATAAAATATTGGTACTCACTAAAATCCTGTATTTGGGAGCTTAAATTGTGCGATTTCAAAATGAATGTAATAAAGTGGTAATTGAACTTCGTGTTGTCCAATTTTGGTCTGAAATCATACTTGGAGTTCAAATCGAACGAGCGTGCAAATCACACGTACATGTATGATTTCAGACCAAATTGCATTCCACTCAGTTCAATTACCATTATAAATTACATAAGATTCTATACAGCAAAACAGAGGCAGAAATATGGAGAAAAAGTGCAGGATTGCAAGGATGGAAGTGGATTTAGGTTCATCAAATTGCCATTCTGATGATATTTTGAGGTTTTTTGCCATTATTTTGTCTTTTTAGTTCATTTCAATTTTGTTTGCGTTCATCGCTTCCTATCTCAAGATAATAAGGTAAGCTTAACGCAAGCTCCTCAGCTGGCCGTAATCATGAAACACCATACATAGTTTTAAGTCACCAACGTAAGTGGTATACTGACAACTGGATTATTCAAAACAGAGTGAATTGTCCAACTCGCTGTCCAGATAATTTTGACCGCTTACTGACTGACAAGCTCACTAAGTGACTGCTGGTTTGGGTTAGTGCTCAAACTAGTCATCATTTTTTACTAGTAAGTGATTCAGACTGTTTGTTCCACTGATTTACCATCCAGACTACTCAATGACGTTCTAGTCAATCTGTCTTATTTGTGACTGAGTATCGAGATGATTTACTTACAGACTGTCTAGGAACTAACTGTCTGAACCAGTACCACTGACTGTTTGTCTCGACTGTCCCAATGACTGTGCAGTTCACTAACTACATGATTTCCGGTTTGATGTGTCTGAAGTACGTACTGACTTACTGACCCACGCCACGCCATGAGTCTCATATAGCTCAGTGGCTAGAGCATCCAGCTGGTGTACAGAAGATCAAGTGGTAGGTTCGATTCCTGTCTGGGACTTTCTCTGTCTTTCTCTCTCTCCCACGCTTGTGACATGATGAATATTACATCTTTCCGATTACATCTGTCTGGTTTACTGACTGTCTCCAGTTCACTGATTACGGTACCTTTCTGAGCGACTGAATGTCTGCGGTAAGCTGACTTTCCAGTCCAATGACTGTGTGGTTAACTGACTGTCCAGACAACTGACTAACTAGCAACAACCACGTCTACTGATTGTCCATCCGGACTACTGCCTGTCTAGTTCAATACTATCCGATTAGTTGACTGTCCAGGAACAGACTTATTCACAATCCCTAAACTACACAATCACTTACTTTGTAAAGTTCCAGTTTGGTCCAAGAACTGTCCAAATTTCTGCTTCTTTTGAGGACAGACAGTTTTGAAGCAAGTCTATTGCTTGAGCCGTTAGTAAAGGTACAACAACTGCCCTGGCTTTTTCAGGACTGTGACAAAAACAACACAAATTAACCAATTAAAATACCTTTCAAGACCACAAATACAAGAAAGCTTTTTAGCCAATGTTATACTTTCAATGACACCAGACATTGAACAAGATTGATTGCTTCCACAGATTTGGAGATTTAATCTGAAGAAATTTATTAAATGATAAAATGTCAAATGAAATGAGTTGATCCTAAATAATGATCATGAGGAATGGACTTCTTATGAAGGTGTAAAGGTTTTAATGACGCTAGACATTGAACAAGGGCGATTGCTTTAATTCCACAGACTTGGAGACTTAATTTGTAGGAATTAATCAAATCATTAAATGTCAAATGAATAGGCCACTTCGAAAAATACCATAATACTCTTTAAAGTGCAGGTTTGGGTGGTGCTTGATGTAAGCCTAATTTTTCCAATTTCTTTTGTTTTCAGCACGAACTGCACGTGCTATGCTTCAACTTCTTGTCAATTTGCATACGATGTACATTTGTATACGAACACACAATGCTACGTCCTAGCGTTCCTACATGTACACTGAATTCCATTGTGCCATTCTAACAAAGGAGATTTGAATAATTACAGCCCAGTGAGGCTGAGCTTCCACATAAAAGATTATTATGGTATTTTTCGAAATGGTCTATTGAGTTGATCCAAAAATGATGATCACGAGAAACGGATTACGTATGAAAGTAGAAATGTTTCAATGACGCTAGATATTGAACAAGCAAGATTGATTGCTTCCACAGATTTGGAGAATTAATTTGAAAGAATGAATGTCAAATGAATCGAGTTGATGATGATGATTTTTATTTTAAGATGGCCTAAAATAAAAAAAGTAAATAAATAAATAGAGGTTATTCAGCGTGAAGTTGTGTAATACGGCTGGGTATTTTTACGAGTCAAAAATAAATACTGATGAGTAAAAATGCCCAGCTGTATTACACAACTTTTTGCTGAATAAATTGTTTATTATACGACAGGAATCCTATCCTAAAACTAAGTTTTTGAAGCTGTTTTTCCTAGCGCGTGGTCAGAATAGTGTAATAACGTGTCATATTTGCACTCTGGAATGCTATGTTGAATAATAAGTAAAACTTACCCTCCTGTGCAGCGAATCAACAAGGAAAGGGGAACAAATAAATAATGAACTAATTCAGCGGCATTGGGATTGTGGATATGCTGCCTCAACTTGGCCTGTGGGTGATAAGAACTTTTCTCAATGACAATTTAACAAGTTAGTGGAACACAGTTTTCTTGTATCTATGTGCTTTACATCAGGGTTTTTTCTTTCAAACTACCCGTACACTTTACTATCACCAGGGGACAGAAATTGGCAAGGAAAAAGTTTAAAGTGCACCTGTAATCCCAAAATTGTTTTTTCGCTTAATCAACGCTATGTACGTTGAAAAGTTGAATAGTTAAATATTTCTTGTTTTTAATGTTGCATTAGTGAATTATAGAGGTTTGAATTTACAAAATGTTAACAAGATGACATCAAATCAAGACTCGTTTATTATACAACTACTTGTTTCCACCTCCAAGTAATATTTTTTTACAAATCAATTAACTATTAATTTTTTATTTAGTGTTTCTTAAATTGATTATCCTTAAGCTGTGAACTGCATATTGTAAATTGAAGTAGAAATAATGGTAAAGTCTTGATTTGATTTCATTAGGTGCACTTTAAGTAAAGAGCTTTGTATTATTTGATATAATTTTGATAATATTTGTTGAGCTAAAAATCAAGGTAAGCTCAATTTCTTTTTAGATTCAATTGAGTGCCAATGGTATTTTGGCCTTTTTGTGTAAAAACATGCTGAAAGAGGAACAAATCATGGTCTGTGTTAACCCATATTGGAAATCAAAATGTACAATTTATTCAGACCCAGTGTGTCTATGCCAAGAGACACCCATCAACAGTTTTGGTATGCTAGGGTTGTAATTTATTACAAAACTCAACCATTATATTTCAGTTTCTGTTAATTAAAAAACATTTTTGGTTTTTAAATGACACCAAATCCCTGTGACACTGACTGCCCCTTTAAAAATAGTGAGGCATAAAGTTAACAGCAAAGAACATTCAAGAAGAGTCAGCCTGATTCAAAACAGGAGGTTCTTACCAGCAAGTTAAATGCATGCTTAAGTTTTTGAAAAGCATCATAGAAATCTGCTTCTGGAGGCGGTCGTGCTTCCACTGACAATTCACTGTCAGCTGGTATGAGAAAAATACAGTAAGAATTAGTTCTAATAAAGGGTGAAGTCTTCACAAGCCCACAGTGGCTCACGACTGCCGGAGCTTAACCCAGTTTCTGTGGCATGAAGCAACTGAGAGTATTACTACCCCCCCCCCCCCCCCCCCCCCCCCCCCCTGGATGGAATGCTAGTTCATCGCAAGGTTACCCCCCAGCAAAATGTTGCCAGTACCCATTTACACACCTGGGTGGAGAGAGACAGTGTGGAGCAAAGTTTCTTGTCTACACTGTAAGGAAACAACACGATGATAGAGACCAGGCTGGAACCACCGATCTCAGGTTAAAAGTCCAATATGCTAACCAATGCACTTGACCACCATGTAACTTCCACTAACTAGTGCAGTACAGGTATTTAATGCAAGTTGCAAACTTACGTTTAGCTTTTCCTTTTTTCTTCTTCAACTTCTTCCATGCTTCAGCTGACTTCTTTGTCCGGAAGACTAAGTTTTCAATGTCATCAATGCAGTGGTTTAAGATTTGCTGAAATCAAAATTCAATTACAGTAAAGTTACATGTAGTTAATAAACAGTCTAAGCTGTACATGCACTTATAACTTACAAGTTATAAAATTAATATTAACATACTGTTAGTAATTATAATATATACAGATTCCAGAATATTACCATTTGATTACAGTGTGTCGTGCCTTCCTATGAGCACCCAACAAACCTTTTTACCATTTTCCACAATATCAGCAGCTAATTCTTATTATAATAATTATTTTAATTTTTAACTGCAGATACATGTGAAACAATTGAAGGGCCTGGGGCATAACCAGCCTATGTTGCTTTATGAGCGTTTTTACTTTTTTTCTCGCTCAGATTTGCCTAATTTTATTGTACAACGAATAATATCACAAACCCTTGTCGAATTTGCACTAATCCTAAGAAATTGGACTAATTTCACCTGAAAAAAAAGCAGAGTTCTGGTCTTCTAGTGGTTGTTTACATTCAGAGCGTAATTTCGACGCCATTACAGCAGATTGGCCATGAGAATATGCGACTGCAATACTCCTGACCCGCGCCAACGACATGAACGAAAATACCGTTAATTACGCGCACCTGGTTCATTATCAGTCACAAGCTCGCTACAGCAAACACATCGTCTGTAGCGTGCATATTAGCCAATATGTTTAAGGCCCGTCTGGTGATTGAAGGACATCATTAAGTCCGGAAATCCGTAAGTCTCTAGCACCTCTCAAAGAAACGAGTCGTGTTTCTTGTCTAAATCTCTGTTTCACGCTCGAGGTGAAAATAGACGTTGGTGGGCTTATGTCATTAACATTAATAAACGAGTTTGATATCTCACCACATCTCTATTGGTGCGTCCCTCCAATATTTCAGCAGATAATGATTCATCAGGGATATCAGATGATGATTCTGAGGCCTGGTATTTAGATGTTACTTGCGGCTTTGCAGTTTTATTGGTGCTGTTTTCTGATACTACAGAAAAGGCTGCAATGGTTTGAGCCACCAGTGATTTTTCATAGAGATCTAACCTCTCTTTATCAACTTCCTGTAACACAACAAAAGTTGTTAGTGACAATGATACATCAGAAACTCAAAACAAGGATCTAAATACAAAACAAAACAAAACAAAATGCTCATCAAAACTTGAAAAGGTAAATGAAGCTTAACTGTTAAAATTATCTGCTCATTGTGCAGTGACATGTACAGGAAGATACCCATTGTGTGTATAGGTACTGTCACAACTGTTTGTACTAAGTTTCTTGTTCTTAACTGCTGCAAAGAACAGTTTTCATTTAATTGTCAAAGTCATTTTGGATTTGCTTAGGTTTTGCATTGCTATTATTCAAAATGAGCAATACAAGACATATTAATTAATATATTAATACCTTTGGGGGAGGAGGTGCAGGATGAGTGGGGGGTGGTGGAAGTATAACACCGCCCTTTGCAGCAAATTTGTGTGGCATAGCCTGTCAAATAAGCAGAAAATAATTCATTTAATTTTCCTGTAGAGTTGCATGACATGTGATAAGAAAAAAAAAATACAGTCAAAGCTCTCTCTCAGTGGACTCTCTCTCTCCTCTGCAGAGGCCTCCTAGTCACGCTCCACGCTTGGCAAAAAACGCGCGGAGGCTGGATAGAGGTAAAAAGTAAAGCGCGCGGGGAACTTCGCTCTTCCCATCGTTCCCCACGCTCCCATTTTATATTTTACTGAATTTTACTGATAGGAGCCTCTGCGGAGGAGAGAGGTGGACTCTCGTAAGTGGTCAGCTCAACGCTCTACTTACAGCTGCCTTGACAAAACCCTGTTTGAATTCACCTCTTATGGAAATCATTCCCCTAAGCGGCCAGCTTAATTAGTTACGGATTAAACTGATGTGCAACTTTCCTTTTACTACAGGCACTAAATCAGGTCCGGAAGGTGCCTTCTACAGTGGTTTTAAGAATGTAAATCCATTTTTTGCAAAAGATGATTGAACAACAAAAACAACTAAAATTTTTATGTTTCAAAAGCTGCCATAATATTTTGAGAGCAAGGCTGATCACCTACCGCTCTGCTGCTGGATGCTTTCATAATTTCTGTGGCCACAACTGCTGCCTGCAGATAATGAAATGTCAAATATTATTAAGGACAACACAGTCAAGGAGTTTAAGTAAGCTATTATGTTCTTGAACAAACCTTTTTTTTGATAAATTAATATGCCTGGAAATAATGTGCACAGGAATAAATTATTTTCCCAGTAAAAAATATCAGTGCGACTGTCTTTAACTACCAGTGTCAAAATAACAAAGGTAACCTAGGTTAAAAAAAGGAGTTTGTAAATTAAAAATACTAACTTACGTTAAAAAAAGTTACCCAGGTTGAAATAAATCTAACCTGAAAGTAAACTAAAATTTTAACCTGTAACATACATCCTTTAAAGCTTAATAAATAGTACAGTTTGAGAATTTGAGTGTGACATTAAAATAAAATCTTTAAGTGGCAATGTTAAAGCAGATTTTATGAAAAATCAGGAGGAATATTGCAACCATTGACAATGACAACATTATAATGTAGAGAGGTCATTACTAACAGTACATAATATTATACATACCGGAACTCTGTCAGACTGAAAGAGGTGCATAGCAGCAAACCTATCCTCCGTCTGCATTGTATTAAATACAAGCACACTGTTCAAATCAGGGTCATCACTAAAGTGATGAACATGGCCGATTGTACTCAGTGAGAACACTTCAACAACATCCTATATCAAGAAACAAATAAAGACAATTATTAGAGGCTAGGCTAGGAAATACCACATAGTACATGGTATGACATTTTTGCAGGTTTAAATATTATTAAGTCATATTGCTGATTCTGGCACATCAGCAAAAGAAGAAACATAATTTGAAAAAGAGTTCAAACTCTGTCTCCCACTTGATTCATAACTGTCAAGTACTCTGGTGGACAGTTGAAATCTACATGTAAGTAATTTGAAAAGATTTGAAACTCAAGCATCTGTGTGACCGCAAGCAGGAGCAGATCAAGGGGACTGGGATCTGTGGGGTTGGGCTGGACCGGCAGGGCAGAGCCTGCCCCCCCTTTATCTTGCAAAGAAATAAGGGGCCAATACTTTTTTTGGTCTCTACAGTCCCCCCGCCATCCCACCTCATACCCCCCTATAATAGAGTCTAGATCTGCCAATGGTAAGGTACATATGAACGTCCCATCGATTCCCATGTATGCACACAGTGCCTTACGGGGTTGAATACAAGTACAATCATGTACGAGGGTGGTAAAGGAATTTTTCGTGATCCGTGAAAGGCCTTTATTTTTATTTATTTATCCAGGGGCATCCAATTTAGCAGAGCTAGTTTAAATGGAACCCTTTTTTCCCCGTGAATTGTGAAACGGCTATTTTTTTTCTCGTGAAACGTGATTTGGTTACATACATGTAGTCGTAAACCGTAAATCAACTTTTTTTCATGAGCACTACAAAATGACTGTTGTTTTTTTCTCGTGAAATGCTACTGTAAACCGTGATTCTTTCTTCCTCTCAAAAACTTATCCAGTAAGCGTTTAACTACGCCGGTGGTAAATTGCGTGACGAATGCATGACCGTGACTGATCGTCATTCTGGACCCCAGGTCACACTACAAGGTTAGGTAATTTTACACAACATCAGCAAAACGAGGAACATCAGGAAGAACGAGGAGTGGACTGTCGGTGAAGACAACAAACAAAGCTGTACTTTGAATGTAATTTAATTAACAAAACGTAAGGAATGTTTTTTTTTTTGTGAAATGGCCATTTTATTCTCCGTGAAACGTGAAATGACAATTTTATTTTTCGTGAAACGTGATCTAGACCCCCCTTTACCACCCTCTTGTACTATACATGTGTATTCTAACCTGTGTTTCGCCATCTAAAAGGACCACATCAGTGTCTGTCAATCTCATCTCCATCTCTTTCGTCCACTGATTCCCTTTTGCTAACAATTCCTGCAATAAAGAAAAGGACATGTCATCGTACTTTAACCAGTAAGTCTAGCAATGAGTTTTGACCAAACAATTTCAGATTTCTTTTCAGATTCTCATCCCCACTTCTTTTATTGCAGGGTTCGTAGCAATGCCCCAGATCATACCTTAGTCTGTTTAAGTCTGTCCTGCGGAGGGACTTGAGAATCTTGAACAGTTTTTAATGTGAAGGAGGATAAGTGCTGTGGAGAAAAGAAAATTATAAATTAATATCAACTAGTGCATGAGGAAAAAAATTAAATATTAGTAGTAATTATTATTTATATTTAGCTTAGAGTGAAAACTTTTTTAGGCTACAATAACCATCATTATCATTCAATGCATGTTTTCTTCCTTTTCATTGGCCAAGAGCCCAACATGTGACCTACGAATAACTGCCTACGAATAATTCTGCTCATTCACACAAGGGTGCAAAGTTGTTTTGCTGCGAATAATTGTTCTGCCCCTATTCTCTACAACGGAAGCCCAATTTTTGCTCTGTTTTAGCAGTTACAAATAAATATTAATATAAAATTGGAAAACAAACTTGATGATCGAATGACAAAACAATTATTGAACTCGGCAATCGCAAAATATTGTGATTTGTCAGTGTCTCATACATCAATTATTTGCCTCGGCCTTCAGGTTCGGCAAATAATTTATCTGCTTACCACTGAAAAATCATGATATTTTGCTCAACCTCATGCAATAATTGATAAATATTATTAATAGCTGTAGTAGTCGTAGCAATAATTATTTTTAGAAGTATAGGGTGCTATTTTTAGCATCTACATGTACATTTAATCTGTCATCATGTTTCATTTCATGTTGTGTAACAAATAATGCTATGACACTTTTTGGTGATATGAGTATGATATGAGTATGAGCTGCATATACTATTAAGTTTCAATATTTGTAACAATTTTAGTCCATCGAGTGTGGGTCAACTTTCTAGAGCGAGTCATTGAAAGTTGGTTTGCTAACCAATGGAGATGTGGGTAATTCTTATCCCACTTCTGAAACCAAGCTTGGTCCCACAAACAGGGGACAAATGGAATGCACAATGATGCCATGGTGCAAATTATCCCCCCCCCCCCCCCCCCCCCCGAACATTGATTACAGCTAGCTGTCCGAATGACTTATCAACCACATATCAACGGAACAGACAAACAATAGACTGAACTCACCAAAAAAATTCTACTAACAATAATACTAACAATACATGAATAGAACCTGCTAGATCACTGAAAATTATAGCCAGCATGTTGTCAGCGGTTAGCCCAAAAAGAGCAGGATAATACAATATACAGTAAATGCATCTTGGCTAAAAGTCATTGAGAGGAGAGAACATAAGAGTTGAGATAAGGAAATGTGCTCCTTTGTTGCCCACAATAATACTGTACATACATACATACATACATACTTTATTGAGACTCCCTTCGACAGGGCTTTTCGGTCACAATGTTAACTACTACATGTACATAATACACATGTATTAAGAATATTTATTGTTATGGTCAAATTGCAGTTACAAAGGGCACAGTCTAACTGGTTCTCAAGTTTGCATGGAAACAGCTCTAGAATCGACTAACAATTTTGGCAAAGCTTTTGTGTAAGCCAGTAATGGATGTACTATAAATAATGCAGTCCAAAAAGAAAGAAGACATGAAGCAAGAATTTTAATATTATGTTATATAGTAAATAATGCACAAATACCTCAAGAAGAAAATTTGTTCTTGCTGGAAACTGGCTTGCAGCTGGAACAGGCACTTAAAAAATATAAAAACAAAGGAATGACATTAACATACTACATTTTGCACAGCATAAGATGCACGGTGGTAAAAACTGAAAAATACAAGGTAGAAAGTTGGCATGTATGAACCATTCCATGGGTATGTTTGTTGAATTTAATGTTTTTTATTCCGATTACTACATGTACATGTAGTTTCTTTGGTTTTCCTTTTCAACATGAATTCCTAAATTTCAGTTTTGATCTGAGATCTGAGAGGCCCAGTATGTTACTTGTAACAATGGGGATGGATGTCAAAATGTTCTTGGGCGAGTACAAAATTGTTCATTTCGTGGTGTTTGTGAAAGTTTCTGCCCCAAATGGCGAGTGCTGTCAAAATTAAGTTTCCAACCCCTTAATGTTACGGCGCGCAGACACAGAGAAAACACAATATTCTTTTGTGGGCAAAGTTGGGCAGGGAATATACTCGCAAGGCTCGGATAAAACCCACCGACCGGATGATGACCGAATGATTGGCCTCGGTACATGGCGCCATACTGAGGGGATGCCTCATGCCTGTACTGCAAGGGGGGGCATAGTTCACACGTGAAAACGCATTGCCGGCATAATGTCCTTGGGCCAAGTTAACCAAGTCCAGCAAATCCTATAGCCCCCCCTCCCTGACGGGCTTCAGCACAGGGCTGAAGGGGTGCCGCAGGCAGCAATTCCCCGCCCTTAATTATTATATTAAACATCTCTGAATATACTGACAAGAGATAGCGCAAATGCAGTGAACAAATATAGGAAGGGTAAGAAAGGCAAGCAACAAAGAGAAAATGGGAGGGTGGGAGGGGAAAAACTTTGCTGCTGCTCGACTTGCAGCCTTCCAAGAAAGTGGCGATTGAAAGGACTGGCGCTGAATAAGACACAAGGCAGGCTGCCAAATAAGGAAATCACGTGTTTGGGATAAACCGCAGTAATAATGCAGGCTCAATAGTTGTTGCTTGCCAACATTAACCTTTATTTTATGCTAAAACATCAATTAAGACTATTTTATGTCACCCACAGTAAGCAATATATCAGCTATAAACTAAGGCAATTATTAAATTTACTTATTTCAATTTGTAAGTATTTAAGTCTAATTACTTTTGTGCTGTCCTAAATTGGGGGAGTTCTTTGGAGATCGTCTTGGTCCAGCACCATTGGGCTGAAAAAAAAAAGAAGAAGCAGTTAACAGAATAGATATAAAATTTTAAACTCATACATATAACGTAAACCAATGAGTCATAAAAATTATATTAATATGTTTGCAGCTGCATGAAGACTTAAAGTTTTACAGCTTGCCTTGACATAACTAGCTCAGATCTCAAGGTTATTTTATGTTCCAGCTAAAACACGTTACTAAATGCTTGTCAGGCATGTGACAAATATATTCTACTTGCCCAACAGAAAAACCCAATGCACCAGACTGCATGAGAAACCACAAATGTACTTTCTTTTCATTCTTCTGTTACGGCTACTTGTAATGATTTTTTAAATTGTTTCAATCTTCTTTTAGCTAACACTGCTGTTGTCGTTATTATTGTAATATTACATGTACATAATAGTAACTTACATGTACCCAATTACATGTACATGTATCTAGTACCAGCTAGCTGTTGTAGTTTAATTCTATTTTTTTGGTTTGACAATTAATTTTCAAATTAGTTTATTTTCTATTTTCCTATATCCCAGATTCATAAAAGTCTGCGACAAAGGAAAATCAAAATCAAATTAGTTTGAACCCCTCCCCTCCCCTCCATGTACATGAATGTCACAGAAAAATAATATGCACTTATTGACTGAGTGGGAGGGCAGGAAAGGAAAATATTTGGCTCGAAGTCATGGCACATGGACTGAGGGCAGCAAGGTCCCTGCGCCATGACCAAGAGCCAAATATTTTCCCGTCCGGCCCGACCTAACTCAGTCAATAAGTATTTTATAATATGACTAGAAAGTACAAGAATAGTCGTGCAGTGCGAGGTCGCTTGAACTCGAGTGGGACCGGATGGCTTTTTCCGGACCGGCTCACGTCAACCCGTCCAGCCCCACTCACGTCACCTTGCGATTCTATTTTCTGTAGGATTGCATCAGCGTAATCAAGTATACAAAATGTAAGTAATGTAGCAACTTGATGTAACGTGAAGTATTGTTAGTAAGTTGATGCATTGTATTATATTGTAAGTATGGTACTGTAATTAATCGTAAGTAATGGAATGTAACATGTATTGTAAGTTAGTAATGTATGTGTTGAAATAAACGAGTATTTATGAGAAAAAAAAAAAAAAAAAAAAAGGATTGCATCAGCGGGGCCGTATGGTCATATTATAATATTGGGTATTTCTTGGTGACTTGCAGAAACTATTGTTGGTTAGCCATTGTTTTGTGATGTGGGTATTGCATGTTTATCGTCTTTTTAATCTTTTGTGTTACATCATTTGGTGATCACAACATCTCCAACACCACGAAACTGCTGATAAATTGAAATTTAATTGAACCTCGCTGTGCGATGACCACCTGTCATAAGTGACCACTTCTCTTGGATGACCATTTTTCCATGATAACAAAATTTTCTTTTTTCAGTGAGATCACCATTAATATTATTAATTGAGACCTCTGTAAAGTGACCATCCATTATTCTTAGTAAGTTGGATGACCAGTGAGAATTAGAAGTTATCTTTGATCAACTTACCATAATATTATTGTTTGGTGACATTCCCTTGTAAGGGCCACTGTGAAAATGGGATTAAAGAACAGATTGAATTAAATTAAATGTGTACCGCTAAAAGAGTACAGTTCAGCTGTGGTTGACATTTCCTAGGGAACTCTATTTATGTATGTTGTGGTTTAAATTTTTAGGGGTTCAGGTTAGAAACTCAAATGGTATTGCATCACTTTGTTTGGGAAGTTTCATAAATTACAGTTGACTCTATCTTGCTGAAAACAATTAACCATCTCCTTTCAGTGGCCATCTTTACAGAATTCTGACTGAAGTATTTTATTTAATAAAATGAGCACTGTATATTTAGACTTGGTCACTTACAAGATAATCATTTGTACTCAGATATGACCACTGGCTGGGGTGAAGCATTTTTTTGTAGCCCATTTTACTCATCTTGACTTGTCATTCATTCCCAAGAGAGACAGTGACCAGAGAATGATTATAATTTAATTATTATTCACTTTTAAAATATTTTATTATTATAATAGGTATAGTTTTATGTCTTACAGATTTACTGTTGATAAATCAAAACTGACAGATTTTCTTGTTATATGAGCCCTATCCCGCTTGTGTCTAGAATGTCGCAGATGTACACTGTAGTTAATTCTTAAGCCTGGCACTGAATAACTTTAGTTTGTATTGATTAACCCTTGAATCCCTAATTGAGTGCTAATTGGCAAGTTACAGCACTATACATTGGTCAGAATTTATGCTTTGTTAACATCACAATGGTCTTATGACAATCTGCTCATTGAAAGCTCAACATTGTGTCCCATTATATGATATGATAATTATTATGATATCATATATGCAATGTTATAATATTATTATGATATGATATATTATAATATATTATTATGATATATGATATTTGGTTCTTAACAAACCAATGGAGAGTGGTTGTCACACGCTTTGATTGGCTAATCAAACTCGGCTAGTATTTGCTATTCACCTCCACACATTGTTCTCGATTATGGGTGTGAGTTTTCCCCCATAATTATTTTGTAAAAAATAAGGTAACTACACTACTGGGATTTTGACATAATTATGACAAACATGTGAAAAACCTATGAAAAACATATGACAAACATGCGAGTTTTAGTATGTTATTTACATTTTTGTTATATGTTTGTCATAGGTTTGGCCAATTTTCAAACATACATGTATGGTTATGGTCAAATTTACATGTTTGTAGACATGAAAAATACTGCAAACATATGAATCATGCCTTCTGAAACATATGAAAAACATATGAAATGTGGAAACAAGAGCCATATATACATTTTTTGGCTGGCCATTGAGCTTGCCATTACTTCCTTTACAAATGCAGTCACACTAGATACATGTATGAACTATGAGTACATGTATGTTGATCAATAATACACCCTGTACATGCTTGGATACATATAGAGGTTATCATTGATTGGTACAAATTAAATACCAATGTATTATTGCTTACAAGTGGGCTTTAACAAGCATTCTTACTTTTTCTTAGGCTCTGCTCCATTTTGCATTGCCCAGGCATTGTCGTTTCCATAGTTGTATGGATCTAAGGACTAGGTCGTACAAGCACAATATGAAAATTATTTAAATAAACATTTACAGTAATCATATTAAAATATATCTAGCACCAGAAAAACATTAAATATTTTACAAATCATTGCAACCATTTAGGAATGGTTATGGCAACAAGACCTGATAATACCTAACCAAGATCTAAATCTTTGATTTTTAAATATCAGAGTATATAATAAGAAAAGTAATATATAATTTATAAGTAAAACACGAAAAAAGCAAGTAACACACTCAAACACCAACCCCACAGTCTGGCCAGTACAGTCTGGCGGGGTTGGTGTTTGAGTGTGACACTTGCTTTTTTCATGTTTTATATAATTTTTGTACATACCATTCTTGGCCCTGGTGAAAAAAAAAAGGGAGAAATGAAAAACAAAGTCAGTTAATTCACACAGTTGACAACTACATGATGATTTGATGTTTTTTTCACTGTTCACAATAGCATGCCAGCAGAAGTTTCTTGGCAATCCTGTGCACACTAGCATGCCAGTAAAAAATTCTTGGTGACCCTGTGCACACTAGCATGCCAGCAGATTAGTTCTTGAAGTTCTTGAGAAGTTTTTTTCAAAAAGGAAAGCCTTACAGAATTATGATGACAAGCCACGTCTATGGCTGAGGTACATTGATGATATTTTCATGGTTTGGACTCACGGCGAAGAAAAGTTGGACAAGGTTATTAAGTACCTCAACAACATTCACTCTACTATCAAATTTACCAGTGAACATTCAACAACCTCTATCCCTTTCTTAGACAGTAACATTCAGCTCCACAAAGGTAAAATAGAAACTAATCTTTATTGCAAACCTACAGATAAACACCAATACTCAGTACACTCTTCAAGTCACCCATATCATGCAAAAAAGTCAATCCCTTACAGCCTAGCTCTTCGTTTACGCCGTATTTGCTCCACGGACAACTTCTTTGAACGCCGATGCTCTGAATTACAAACTTACTTGACAAAACGAGGATACAAAGGACACTTCGTAAAAGAGCAAATCACAAGAACGAAACAAATACCTTGTACTGAAGCCCTAAAAGAACACAAGCAAGCCATAAAGGATAAATCTGACCAAATCCTGTTCAGGATCACCTACATGTATAACCCAACTTTGCCTAACATTCAGGATATACTCCGTAAGAAACAACCCATTCTTCACTCCACAGAACGCTAGAAAAAAAAATTACAAAGTACCTTTCGTGATCTTTCATCCCTTTCCATCATTCACCTTTGTGACCTGCTCATTCGTGCGAAACTTACAAACACTAGCAATTCACCCAAGCCAAATTTTATTTTGGTTTGAAATTATGTCTTTGTCTCAAATTATGATAAAGAATCTCTGACAAAAGAAAATAGAAATTGAACTGGTTTGAACATTTTCAAACCAAAGAAAAATTTTGAACCACAACATTACATGTATATAACGGTCAACTATC
Organism: Dendrophyllia cribrosa; assembly: GCA_024195265.1. Classification (NCBI taxonomy): domain Eukaryota; kingdom Metazoa; phylum Cnidaria; class Anthozoa; order Scleractinia; family Dendrophylliidae; genus Dendrophyllia; species Dendrophyllia cribrosa. The sequence goes on along the minus strand of JAJLRJ010000002.1, from coordinate 5,595,272 downwards.
CTATTTACGTACCTTCCCACTCTTGGGTGTCTACACCACTGTCTGGACTTTGATCTCCTCTGCGTCTGCCGCTCATCTGTGAGTTATTAACCTGTAAGAAAAAAAACATAAAATTTGTATTACCATATTTCGTCGAATAATAGTGGGGGCAATTAATAATTTTTTCACTCCAAAAGGGGGCAATTATTCCAGGAGGTGATTAATTAAGGGCAGCGATTATTTCAAATATTGCTCGCTGAAAGTGCTGTCAGTGCTAGTTAAAGAGCTCAAAGAAATAGAGGATTAAAGAGTCAAATACATGAACATCACTAAAGAAAAACTATATGAAACCTGTGCTTTTGTAACTTTTCTGTAATTGTAATGATTAAATCAAAGCTTGTTTCAGCTATAAAAGCAGCAAATTTGTAACATAACTGGGAGGAGATGAAAGAAAGGAAAGTGGATGGGGGCATTTAATCGAGGGAGGCGTTCATTTCAAATATTTCCATCAAAGGGGATGATTATTTGAGGGGGGTGATTAATCGAGGGACGGTAATTATTCGAGAAAATTTGGTATGAGAGTAGAATTGCATGGAGCAGTAATTATATGGATTAATAAGTGCAGTTGATATGCAGTCTAAAGCAAACAAGTAAGAAAAATACCATGCAGGCCGCCTTTATTGATGACAGTCAATAACAATCCATACCAATCTGTGTCATTAATCGATTATCAACAGCAATAGATGTAAAAGTATTGAAGTTAAAGATGCAGTAAATTTTGTGACCTTTCATCAATTAACATCGATTTTCAATACCAATCGATATCTACTATCCAGATATGTATCCAGAACTGTATCCAGTCTCTACACATGCTGTAGAGCACAGCTTTATTATTTTATTTTCTGGGGGGCATGCCCCTGGACCCCTTATACGACTTATACAGGTCTGTGCCTCTATTTATACATTGTGTACCTCTGTGCATACAATACAAAATAGTCCAGCAATGCATCTGTTTCACATAATAAGCAAGGTATAACAAATTATTGTCAATGCAAATTTGTTTTTGTGCAGAAAACCTGATTTTGTCTTATTGCATATTTGTTTATAAATTGTACTGTAAAGTTTGGACACTATGCTATTGACAAATAAAAGAGCTGCTTACACTCAAGCATTCATGCAATGTGTACATAAACTTATTAATTCCTGTGGCTTTCCATTTTTTGGCTGGGGAGGGTGGTGGGTGCACTTGCCCCAGGGTGGGTGGAACTTATAATTTTTTTTTTTAAAGTTTTTCAAGTTTTCTCTTCAACATTAAACCAGGTATTTCCATCTTCTAAGCCGAATCAAGGTGCTCACCAACGCCCCTACAACATTCTTATGCAGATAACACATAGAGCAGTTAATTTTTCTGAGTCATTGGGGTCAGAAATCTGTGACGTGATTTGTCTGCAGTGCTATCAACATCATAAAAAAACACTGTGTGACCTTAGCAACACCGCAAAAACAATAACACGATTACAATTTTAATTATTATTTAAAACATGAATGACAAAAATGTAAACATTACACGGATTTTGGACAAATAAACAAAAGAATAATTGACAAGTTGAAAAACCTACAACTAACAAAGCTACTTTAAAAATATGTACAGCGTTGATCTGCGTAATCAATTACAATTTATTCCACAAGGAAAGTACGAGAAAAGTTTTGATTATTGAAAAATGTTATCCACCCCATGGTCAATGAACCATCGAATACTTCAATGTTTACTTCATAAAAAATTAACTTGGAATTTTCATTTATCTTATCTGCATGATAAAAACTCTCATTGGATTACCGATCGAAACAATCAGAATTAGAATACTCTTTAGCTATCAGTCGTAGATTATAACATGTTAATAGTTTATGGCGAACCAATACGCAAGAAAACAAATGAAGTTGAAATGATTGGGCTCAATTCTGTACCGTTGAATTTCGTGTTGATATTAACGCGTCGCCTCGTTCACTAAAAATAGAAACACTGAAGATAAATGCTAATTATCAGTGTTGCAAGTATTTGGAAATGTTACCTGCGACCAATATTAGCGAGAAGGAAATAAACTAAACTCTTGTAAAGCAAACAGTGCAATATGGAAGTTATTTTCCTATCACATCGGTTACCCACCAGAAGAGAAAACAAAACACATATTTCTTGCTACAAAACAACACTCAAAGTAACCTCCATTATTTTCATTGCTTCAGGTTGAGTTACAAAACGGCATTCGAAAAGACAAGTTCAAAACCACAGCATCTCGTCAAACCAATAATGGCAATATACTCGTGCCATCCAGTTCAGGTGCTAGGTTCGAACCAATGAATCGCTGAATTGCGTTTCGAATGAGTAAACGTAGCCATTTTTGTTAGTCAAAACCACGCCAATTTGCCTTAAACGATTGAGAATTTAAGACATTTTAGAGAAAATGAATGTTTTGTCTTTGTGTCCGATAAAAACAACGTACAGCGAAGACTACTTACTAGCTAGACCACCACTGAGTGTTGTGAAAGAGGACCTTGTCAATTTTACTGCATTCTCGCATTGCAACCCCAACAACCATAACTTTGAACACAAACTTAAACTTGTTTTGTAAAAGCTTACCTGACTGAAGTTATTTTTCTATAAATTCTTCCTGATGACACCAGAAACTGGTGTTGATGCTAAAGGCTCCCCGGCTATCAATTTCTAAACATGACGGATAATTTATCCTCTCGAAATTTCCGCGTCCACCAGCCGTATCGACAAATTTATTCCCCTCCAATGATTTCCGGACAGGCGCGAAAACCTCGAGGAGCGATTTGGCTCCTCCTGCAAAATAGTGCACGTTCCGAAAACTCCAAGTGAAGTATTCACAAAGTTATCTATGACATGAAAATTCTAGTATTAAATTAAATTTTCAATATTCCCACGGCTTCACACAAAATATTTTGACAAAAATATATTCATAAAGGACGTTCGCGCTAATTGTTTATGCGCATCCTTACTGCGCACGCAATTCATGTCGCAACGCCATGCTACGTCATGCACGAGCGCGCGCGCAAGAGAAGAAATCTAAGCACATGAAGGGCTGGTAGCCGTTTCGTTCACTTTGCTTAGATTTAACTCGCTTGGATGGTCGGTGACCCCCAATTTTTTTTGATAGATAATTTTCTTTGCCAATTCTCTACAGATTGTAAAAAAATGAACAAAAAATCAATGTAGGAAGTTTATTTTTTTTCCATTTTTCTACCCGCGCGACATCGAATCCTCGCAACTTGCGGCTGTCAGAGTTTGCAAATGCTGTCGTTTACAGATTAGATTTCCTTTAAAGAACGTTACCAGTTGAATGAATTTGCTTAATAGACCCACTCATACAAAATTTGGCACAGAAAATTGCATTTTAAAGATTCATTAACAATATTTTTGGACTAACAGACATTGGGGCCATATCGAGTAGGGAAGGCCGATTTTTCGAAATTAGGGTCACCTTTCAGATGTCTTATTGCCGAAACGAAGTCGGTGACCCCCCATTTTTTTTGCATTTCTGACATGAGTAACTCATTGCCTAACCGCAGCAAAAGTTTTATAAAAAAATCAATGTGAGAAGATTTTCGCGCGAACGTCCTTAAATTCTGATCTATTTTTTGCACATCTGGGCACGTGACAAGTTTTGGGCCCGCAAAATGTTATCCAGTGGAGATTTTTAAATTTCAAAATGGCGGCAACTTTTTTCTTCTTGGTAAAAGTTTCAATATTTGTCGTCCAGGGAAGCCGTTAGCGATCTTCTCAGTTGGATTTGATTTTCTAATTGTAGTGGCAATGTATAGGCCATGACTCCACATCCCCTTCGGGATATAGTAGTTCATGCGTCTAAACAAATTCTCAGTGATTGTCTTTTTGGGTTTGCTAGTCGTGGCGTTGGTTTCTGTTAATGTGTTTTTGTACAGCTCTCTTCAATATAAAGACAGCTTCAATGAGCACGAAAAGCTTGTCGCATTAGAGGTAAGAAGAAACTGGGAATGTAGCTAGTGTCTTACCTATATATAGTAGCTCAAGGCGCGCTGAATGTTTTTTTTTTTGGAAGAAAATTTGAAGACAAAATATTTCTTTAAGCTTAAGCTTATACATGTAGTTTTAAGGTTGTACTGAAAACGCTCAATGCAATCCTAATAAGCTTACATGTCAGCTTAACTACTAATATAGTGCTGAGTGACAATCACTTGGATTTTTGGCATCCGTTTTAAAAATTTATTAATTTTGTGATTAAGAAAGGAAAAATTTTGTTTTTATTGCAGGATCTATTTCCAAGAAAGCTGGAATTCAAGACTCTCCCCACAGATTCATCTGGCCAGTATAAAATAAAAGCAAACTTTTTAGTGGCAAAGATCAGCCCAGGAAAAGATCGTGAACGTGATGTAACATTAGTTACCCACTGCACATCCAATCACCTTCATTATCTACTAGATCTCACTAAACACTGGAAAGGACCAGTATCTGTGGGTATGTCTTATGTTGTCATTACAACCTTGTTTGCTTGCAAATAACAGACTTTTTTGTTAAAAAATAAATAGCCCTGTTTCAAAACAGCCTAAGATTTTAAATTTTGACTTAAATGAAAAACAGGATCCATGAAATTATAGGTTCCTCGTACTAAATTAAGCAAAACCGTGAAGTTACAAAGAGATCTGCTTTCAAAGCTTATATCCATGTCTTGAATGGTTTTGCACTTGGCCTTAGTTTGAAAAAAGGCTAAAGGCAACTCAGACATGGGCTATTAACAACCCAACAAATGTTCGGATTGAAATAGAAACAGAAGCCCTGTGGAATTTGACAACAATGGGGTGCTTTGCTACATAGATGTTGTACATTGTTGATCCAACTGGTGTACATTGCAATGCAACTGAAATTTTTGTGCTTGTAAACAAACCTAAAGGCAAACACACTATCTCAGTTTAAACGTAGTGTAGCCTCTATGCCTGCCACTGAGTTATGCTGAATATTTTCTCTTAATTGTAAATTGTTTTTATTTTATTTTGTAATATACATATTTGTTAAACGCCCCGCTTGGAAATCAGCTATTGTATATAGTTGTAGTGGCTAGCGTTGTAAAATAAAGTGTATGTTGTTGTTGTTGTACCTTACAAACATAAATTCAAAGTAGGTTGAAAAGATGGTATATTTACTCACTTATATAATTATTGTACACATTTGCATCACTGTATATTAAATTTTGCCTGTAAATTGGCCGGGGTGGGGGGGGGGGGGGGGGTACTCCCATATAAAAATGACAGGGGTGCTCAGGGGTTTCAATAAAATTTGAAGTAGGCAGTGCATTTGAGTACAGTAACCGACTGTATCAACAAGTTTTAAAATAATTTTTCTTATATTTCTTCAATTTGGTGGGAAAAATAGTTGACTTCTCCAGGCAAAGTAGCCGACGGTTTTCGTCGGCCGTCGGTGCTTATTGAAAGCCCTGGGTGCTCGTCAGAAATGTTTGATAAACACCCTAAAAGGTACAAGAATGTCGTCTGATTGGTGTGGCTCAAATGAATTTTTACCCCTAAGAGGTACCAATTCTAAAACAAAACATGTATGTTTACTCATTTAATATATTGTACACATTTGCATCACTGTATATTAAATTTTGCCTGTAAATTGGCCGGGCGGGGGGACTCCCATATAAAAATGACAGTGGAGCTCACTGGAAATGTTCGACAAACACCAGTAAAAGGTACCAGAATGTCGTTTGATTGGTGAGGCTCAAATAAATTTTTACCCCTAAGAGGTACCAATTCTAAAACAAAACATGACATATTCTGTCATATTTTTTCAGCTCAGTACCCTAAAAGGAACTGCAATAATTCTATAGCGGTGGTCATTTTAGATTGTAGCACCCTAATTGGTACCAATCTACAAATTTTGACCCCTAAAAGGTGCGACAAGCACCCCTGTCATTTTTAAATTGGGAGTCCCCTCCCGGGTAAATAATTATTGGCAGGAAACACAAGTACAAGAATGGAAAGCTTTACTTTCAACTTTCATGATGTTCTTTGATGATATGTACTTATTGACTGAGTGGGAGGGCCCAAAAGGAAAATATTTAGCTCAAGGTCATGGCATTCGGAACAAGCGCAGTGAGGTCCATGCGCAATGACCAAGAGCTAAATGTTTAGTTAATAAGTATTTTATCATTTACAGCATACAGATATTAATTCAAATAGTTTTGAAAACAACACGTGCACAGGGCTGTGCAGGTAATATGATAACAATGATTATTTCTGTGCTTTACATTCAGCCGTTTTTGTACCTGGTTATGATGTAGAGGCAACCTACACCTCTCTTCTTGGCCTTCATCGATGTGAGCAGAGAATTAGGGATCGTGTTACAGTGCATTTAGTGTACCCACTGTCACATCCTCCTACACAAAATACAGTGGGACCTTATTTAGAACAAGCTCTGAGTCGTCATGGAAACTGTGATGAATTTATTACAAGACTCAACAACAATGATTTAACAGGGAAACGCAGCTGGAATTATGCAAATGTCGAAGTATGTTACTTACATTTTCAGATAATAATAAAAATACCTGTCACTTGTATGAAACATCTGTACAGGACATCAATTTGTTTTGGTGCCTGCAGTCCATTTCTGTAGTCCAGTATCTTTTGAACATGTGACAGGTTAAATGCCAATATGCTGGTGGCCTGGGTTTTGTTTGCCAAGAGTGGCATTTTACAAGTAGGGGCAAATATCTTAGCTGGTTTGCGGTCTGGTAATTGAAGATAAATGTCCCAAGAAGGAAAGTTGCCAGGCTTGCATCCTGCTGTATAAGGGGGATCTCATAGGGATTTATACTTGACCTTGCTTATACATATGTTGTAGGTTAGTTTAAAAATTATTTCAAACTTGGTTAGATTTTTATTTTGTTTGGCTCAGATCATGGTACTGTGATGAATCAGATCTGGAATTAAATAAAGGAAAAATGAGAATTAAGGAGATTCACACAAAAATAAAAATCTTCTAACATTGATTTTTTTATAAATTTAAACTACTGACTTGAAGAAAATTGCCACTTTATATTAAATCCACTATAACTGATGAAAACTCTCTTGTAGGTGCCTTACCCAAATAACCTGCTGAGAAATGTTGGACGTTCCAGTGTGTCCAGTGAACACTATGTATTTGTCGTTGATGTGGATATGATGTGTAATGGGAACCTGTACAAAAGCTTCCTTGGATTAGCAAGACGACTCAACCTCTTTGGAAACAATAATGGTAGCATTTTAGTTGTTGTCTGACAGTAATTTTGTTCATAAAAATAAATCCTTTGGACATGTTTTAACATAATAATAATTTATTATAATGACAAGGTACCTTTCATAATTTAGAAAACTACATATGCCAATGTAGCTTTAGGCACAAATACATTTATCACAATGTGATGACTAATGATCTAATATGTAATGCCTCACATTTTTGTGAATACTGGATAACTGGTCCAAGTAGACTTGCCCTCTAGTCAAGGTCAATAATTTGTTTTTGGAGGGGGCAAACCACAAGTGAGCCTGGAAGAGTTGAGGTGAGGGAAGCCTCGCACTGAGACGAACACCGTTTCTCAGCAATTGGCAAACATTTTCTCAGCAATTGGCAAACATCTCAAGAAGGACCATGGCATCAAAACCATCGGCAACCTCACCAGTAACTTTTCCGTTCTCGAAAAATGCAACGGAAAATTAGACTGCTTAATTTATGAGCTGATGCTATTCTTTAAGAAGCCAAGCCAGAACATGCAATTGGACTCCATCCGCACAAAACTATTTGTTTAACATACTTACCATGCGCACACAATTAAACACTAAAAATGGTACCTATTGTTAAGTTTATCACCGTACACCACATATATTAAGTCAGTTTGAATTTTTATTCCCTCACTTGAAAATGTCATGGCGACATCAAAACATCGTGTTAAACTTTTTTCGCTGATTTTTATTTTTAAATTCTCTGAAGATGTTGAAAAAGTCTCCATGTTCAAAGGTTTGCAACCATTTTCCTAAGCTTGCTGAGGATGTTGGAAGATATTTCACAGTGTAGTTAATTTAAAATCCTGTTAGGGGCCAAATAGGAAGTAATGTCTTCGCATGTTCAGATACGGTTTCTTTTTCTTAGAAACAATTCACGCAACTTACGGGGCAAACTGATTCTTGTACAACCAAGAGTCATCACTACTAAGTATGGACTAAATATTTTAATAGGTACTACAAACAAAAATCTGGAACTCTCTAAATGATGATCTAAGAACTTCTCTGACATTCAAACAGTTTGTAACATGCATCAGAAAGATGACTTTTGATGCATGTAACTGTTCCCTGTGTAACTGTTAGACCAAGGGCGATCTTTCCAACTGTTTGTCATATTTTCTGAATTTTTTATCATTATATTTCTTTTAGATGTATATACCCTCCCTTTTACACACAAATAGTTATATTTATTATTATTATTGAATTTTACAATTTAATTAATTAATTCATTTCTTTCTTTCTTTTTTTTGAATGTATTGTACAAATATTTTATTTTTAAACTCGACTCATTAGCTACTTAAGCTAGGAGCCCAGCAAGCTCCAGGACCTCGAGTATAAATAAAGTATGTATGTATGTACATGTATGTATGTATACCAATAAGTTTATGTTACAGTTGGTTTATTTCAGATAAAAGAGTGTTTGTTGTGGCAACCTTTGAAAGTAAGCAGAAACTCTCACCATTCTTGACAAAGCAAGAACTGCTTGATCTGTGGAACTCTGGCAGTGTGCAGCCATTTTACTATCAAGCATGCTGGAAGTGCCAGCGGCATTTAGACTTTGACACATGGAAAAGGTATTACTAGTTGCACAAGTAGACTATTTATGTATTCATAGCTATCACTTTTGCAACATGTATTACTTGTACAAGTGGTACTAAAAGGACTGTAAGTACATGTAAACAGAGCTTAACATCCTGTTGTCATTTTTACATCATTTGTTTTCCGATATAAATAAGATTGGTTGTAACACAAGTAAAACAATACATGGTGAAAGTTTCAATCCCAGAGGTATTGTAATGATAGCCATACTCCCCAATGGAAGGTCATTGGAAATTCTGAGGGGAGGTGGTCTCAATAGCCAGTCAAGGGCTTTCAAAGAATTGAAAAGAATATCCAGAGGAGGCGGGGGACTTAAACCAAACAAAATCTTCCATTGGGGGTGTGTCTGTAAAGGCCGGCACACACTAGGGGACATGTTGCGGGGACATGAAGCGGGGACATGTTGCAGCGACAGTTTTCCTTGTGTGACATCCCTGTTTTTGCGAAAAAGTTCTGTTGCTGGGACACAATTTTGTCCCGGCAACATGTTGCACGAAATTCAGCTGGTTTGAATTCGTGCGTCATGAAGCGGGGACAAAATGACCCCCATTTTGATGTCGCATCGTGTACACTGCTCTTGCAAATTGTCCCCACTAAAAAATAGGCCATCTTTCTTTGCTCGTATAGTAGTTCCCAGGCGCCCTTAGTGATTTCTGTGATTTTTATACCTCAATCCGCTTTGTTGCACCAGCTTGTGTACTGTCCCTGCAACATGCGCCAGTATGCTGTGCACACAAAGGGGCTTGTCCCCGCTTCATGTCCCCGCAACATGTCCCCTAGTGTGTGCCGGGCCTTAATGTGCAGCATTTTAACTTTGAAGTAATTTTATTTCAGTAATATTTTATAAAATTTTATTTTAGTTATCACTCTTCAAACAGCGACTTGCAAATTGCTTATACTGTTGACTGGAAGGATCCTTGGGAACCATTTTACATTGCACCAAATAATGTTCCATTGTATGATGAGAGATTTAAACAGGTATGCTTCAATGAATCAGTATATAACTTATGATTTCCATCATTTTGCTCTAGAATAAAAGAACTGAACTATCAACAACGGCCACCCTTGCAATAATGTTCTGGATTTCATAGAGAGATTTCATTAGGAGTATCTATAAATGAATAGATGGGCAGTTGGGGCAAGTTTGAAGCTTCATTTATATTATGTATTATTAATTATTACTTTTTTGGGGGGGGTGGGGGGCGGTATTGTCAGTTATGTCCCCTTTTCAACAAGCCCTTCCATTTCTTTCCCACTGCCACTAATGAAATACATGTTGTAAATTTTATTTTTCTTTGTTTAAAACTCATTATCATACATTTCCATACCCAAAAACAAAGGAAAATAAAATTTGCACCAAGGACAAAACTGCACCACAACATACACACTGTAGGCTGTGTGGGACATGTGCATGATGTCATTTCAGAATGCACAAAATCATAATATAACTGTCTGTTGATTTGGCAAAAAATAGAAATGTAACAGTTTTTTTTTGCCAAGGTACATGTATAGTTATTATTAATACTGTTCTGAGATCCTAAACACATATCATGAATCATGCACATACATTAGAAATTTTAGAAGTGTTCCTTATCAAATCAAAAGTTCCTACCAGCCAACTTGTGAATACAAAGCAACCTTCAGCCCTTCCTTCGCCTGTGCATTTTGTTTCACTGACCTTCCTCCCTCTGCATCTAACTCCCCACCCTCCCCTCCCCCCAACACTGTCCCTGTGGGTATTAAGGCAGATGACCATTACTTATCGCATTTGGTACAGGCAAAATACATGCGCAAGCATTATGCACTGGTCAGCAGAATTACCAAGAAAAGTTTACAGCCAATGGATGGAAGGGGTGAATATTTGCATATTTGTCCCCATCTGTTATAACTCGTTCAACGACTGGCGTATTCATGAGTTAAAAAGAGCACTTGGATATCATGTAAAGCAACAAGTGGTACATTTCTTCTATCATTTTATATTTTCAGTATGGTTTTAACAGAATTAGCCAAGTCTGTGAGACTCACATTGCTGGCTTTGACTTTGTTGTCCTCAACAATGGTTTTCTGGTTCATCATGGATTTAAAGTAAAGGAAGGTTTCCACTCGGCAAAGGATGAAGAAAATACACGCAATAGAGAAATTTTTAGAACATTTAAAAAGGAACTTAAGTTAAAGTATCCGAAGTCAACAAGACACTGCTGACAAAAACATAGATATGTCACTCGTGGCTTGTGTCTGTGGATGAGTAACACTAGGTTGATACATTGATCACATACATACAGTAATGTTCATTATAAGGCAATAGTGTCATTGTAACAGTTATACTGATGAAGAGTGAGTAAGAAAGACATTGGAAGTTTATGTAAAACCCTTATGCTCACAACTGGAATGAGAGCCTGCCCTAACCTAATGAAATTTATTCTTTTAGGTACATATTAAAATAACCAATTTTTTCTACTTCCCTGACAGTATTGTGTTTTTATCCCCACCTCAATGTAAGTTTTCTCTTATCACTTATTTTTTCTTTATTTTCTTACTTATATTTAGTTCACTTGACTAAAAAAAACGTTTTATTTTCAACAAAACGTAGTTCTCAGTTATAACACTTACAAGATGGTGGGTAAAAAATAAAATTGTTTTTAATTTATAGACAGTGAAGTGTCAGTTTCTAGATAGGATTTCTTTTTCACGTATAATCTAATAAACTAGTAATTAGTTTTTATTATTAATGTAAGGCACACACTGGTACATAATTTTCCAGGCTTTATTTAATCCCCTTCAAATAATGGTGCACAGCACACACTTTCCCTTTTACTCCTTTATTCCAACCCCCACAATTTCCCCCCTTCCCACAGATAATTCACGATCAGTGTTTACAACAAACCTGAATTATGTATGTATGAAATACATACTTAAAAAAATATTTTCTATTTTAAATATCCTGAAAAGATAGGAACTATATGGACCAGAGCATTGTTTTCTCTTACTACTGTAATACCCACTGTAGTATAAGGATTCAAATTAGTAAGATATTCTCCATCACCACTATTTTTTCCGACTATAAAGACAAGGGATAATCACCCGGACTTCCTAACAGGGCCTCCGTTACATGTATATTTAGTTTTGGCGAACATTTTGGCCTGGTAAAACAGTGCATTGTTCGTTTCCAAGGAATTGTTCTTGTTCATCGGACTTGTGGACAGTGCAAATTGGAGAAAATAATAGATTTCTTCCAGAATGAGTTACCGTATACAAAGAATGATCACCACAAATCTGTAATTTGTAGAAACAAGAATACAAAATATAACTTACAGTGGAACCCACGTTACAACCACCTTATTATAATATGGCTATTGTTTTTGGTCCCAATAAATGTTCATGCAGTCATTTTCTATATCTGAAACCCTGTTGATATAACGGAAACCACATTTTTCTGTTGCAGCACAAGCTTCAAAAGTGACATTTGAAGACCATTTTGTCACAGTCAATTTAATTATTAAATGCACCGGCCCTAAGTGATGTTTAGTACAGCTTGTGAGGGTAGAACTTTTTTTCAGGAGTCGGAGAATCCAATGTTGGTTTCTTTGGTGGTGAAACAAGCTGTGGGTCAGGGGTCATATAATCTTTATGTGCTTGAGTTTCCTCAAGGTTTGATCCGTGGTCGGCAACGCCATCAAGAAAGTCCAAAATGTCAAATGAGGAGCTGTGATGAGTAGATGCCAGGGTGTCACGTCCATGATCAGTATGAGAAAGGTGAGCCTCTCTTTGCCCAAATAAACATCTTTGAACATCCCTGGCACGTGAAAAATCAACTTCCTTTCCATCATTGATTCTTGTCTCTCTATTACTTACTACACTTAGGCATTGATCCTGCAAATAACAAAAATTGGTTACAGTGGAACCCCGTTAATACGACCACCGTTGGGCCATAAAAATGTGGTCGTATTAATGGAGTGGTTGGATTAACAAGGTTTTCCAGATAAGAAAATGACTGAATGAACGCTTTTTCTTGCCTCCAAAAAGTGGTCGTAATAACGAGGTGGTCGTATTAACGGGGTGGTCGTAAGGCGGGGTTCCACTGTACAATGATTAACAATGTTATCGGCTACAACTCCTACTGAGTACAAGGAATTTTGAACTGCATTATTTTATATTTGGGTTCGTTGGAGTTATTCAACATATGACAAAAACAACAACATTAAAATATGAGCTTGTTTGCACTGAGAGACTGTGCTTCAAGGACATCTTACATGAGCAATTATATTAAAGATTGTTGGTTTTGGGATTGGTTGCACTAAGGTTGTGACTTTGTTTATTTTATGATTGAACAAAAAAAAAATTGAGGTATGACTACTTTTAAAGAGGCAACAAACACAGGAAATAAGGTAACATTATTTTTCCACAGCAATTGAAATTACACCATTAAAAAAATTGTGTCAAGTTTTCATCAATGTCTATTCATCTTCATTACCTGGGATTGGAAATATGTATTTGATTGAGATGTTCCTTTGCTTGTTTTTGACTCTCTTGCTGCAGTAACAGTTTGCAGTAGTCTGTTTTGCTGTCTAACAGTTTCATTGGATTTTCTTTGAAGAACAGGTATGCATGTTTGTTCCTCACTTTCAACCAAATCAGCACTAGAGGGCTGGTGCTCCACTGTTGTAGTTGTCCTTTCATTGTTTGTGTTTTCCATTTCACTTAAACTTTCCTCTAAGAGAAAGAATTGAAATCAAGGAGATGGATGTTTTATAGCTTGCAATGGAAATATTATAGTCTGCATCATCGATTTGGACATTAAGCTTTGTCTTGTACATGTTTTCATTCTAACATTGCTTTTCTAAAAAAGCAGGGATGTATACCCTGGTGTTACAGTGTGTCTTGTTTTGAATTCATGTTCTTTGGAGATATATTAGCATATTATTTTCTATACTCTTGGTTAATTAGTAGTAATTAAGTAAAGTCAAATTGAACTACAACAAATATATTATTTTTGGTAAAATTGTTAAAAAGGGACTGCATTGTAACTTCAACCAGAAGCTCATAACAGAACGTGATAAGCTTCTGCTTCAACTAAGTTTAGTTTCCATGGCAAATAATAACATAATAGTAAGTGACAGTAAAATCAACATCTGCAGAGATCTCTCCAAAAATTAATATGTGCAACTTACAATTTAATTAATATTGGAATATACCTATTCATTACAATGGTGTTAATAGAGTTAGTAAGGGCGGTAATACTAAAGACTCAATTGATAAAATGTTTTGTCAGTAGGAAATTAAGTTTATATATTGGGCACATGACTAATGCTTTGGTTGACTCACTAGTTTGACACACAACTCTCCCAAGCTTCAAATGACAATGTGTTGACACTTTTTGGTGTCTTTATTTCGTTCGTTGTAGTTAATAAATTCCTAAGTGGTTGTTTTTTGGAAAGCTACTTGGATAACCACTGCGCCACTGAAAACAACATTCCTTCACCACCCAAACAGAGAATGTTAAGCCTCTCTACTGCTGATGATGATGACCAACAGATAATGCAAGCTTAACATTGCCACTTCAACAATAATATTTATATTTATATTATTTTTCACATACCAACAGATTTCCTTTTGAGGCATCTCTTTTGAACTTCAGAGGCAATTCCAATATTGTTACCTATCTTCTGTGCGTGACTACTGACAGAACTTCAAATAACAAAAAATCAAGTGCAGTTGTAAAATGAGGGGAAATGCAGCCCTCTCATATTTATCAATATCAGTGTCAAAGTTATAAAATAATGCTAAACCACTGTAAAAATAGACTACGTTGTAACTGAACTTATTAACATTAAGAATCCCAACTAGGTGGAAGGCTAACCAGTTGGCTACTTAACAGTAGAATCCCAATCACTTAAACCATCATAGCAAACAAAAACTCTTTGAGTTATTGAGAGTTTAATTGCACAGTATAATGAAGCAAAGCAGGGGTAACTGTACAGGGTTTGAGTTAGCAAGAAGTTCAAGTTATAGGGGATTACAGTGATTGAGATTCTACTATATTTACATAGAATATGTAAAAATTTGAACATTCTGCTGTATAACATTTTTGGCTTAAAGTATATTGTCAGGAATTCACCTTTGCTTGTACATTTTTCTCAACTGTCCCTGTATTTCAGCAATGTAGTCTAAAGGCAAAAAATAAATAACTTCCCATTATACTGTATAAAAAATATTCATAAATTATTACATCCTTACAAAACATGTAAGAATAATTATTATTTATGCTCACAGTGTTATAGTTACAGTGACAGTCACGCCATGGTTCTTCTTTACAAAAACATGCGCAAAATGATGAGTTAACCAAAAAACTCTAGCTGATACTGAATAAGGAGCAGATGTTAGGATGCCAGTTACCGGTACTGAAATCTGCACTACAAAAGAAATTATCAGTTAATGTGATAAATACAATAATGGTAAACTCACTTCTTCCATGAAATGTCTCTGAAGGCCTTAGTGTGTCTGTTAAAGTAACTGATATTTCTTGTAATGGTGTCTAAATAACATAACAGGGAAGATGCAATACATCAAAATAATGATTTCAGACAGAAATTTCATGAAATAAATCTCCAAACTCTGGCAAATTCAGAGGAAGAAAAATAGACTTTTAAAGTTATTTTTTTATACACATTATTTTTTAACTTGAAATAAATATAATTTAATTTTAATAGATTGATTAAATTCAAATCAAGTATAGAGCAAGGCTGATACTACATAGAACATTTAACGCGACAACGACATGATAGAGCCCAAACTGAAAGCCAAAATGCAACCGTGGACAGCTGTTTCGACCTGGTTGGGTTTTGTCAGCACGGTGAAGCAACAAAAAGTATAGAAAAACTAGCGCGAATGTTAATTCTCTACCAAATCGCATGTGGTGATGGCAACAAATGAGAATTCAATGTTTGCCAACTGACCCACGTCACAGCGGTGCATGACCATGAGTAATAGACAAAGAATTTGAAATATCATGTCGTTGTCGCGATAAAGAAATTAATTGAGGATAGACAGAACCATCCCTCAGCGAATACATGGCCAATATGATGTAAAAATAAATAAGCAGCATTTCGGATCTGAAAAGATCTACGGTCGCAAAATATAACAAGTAAATAAGAAGCAAAGGACCGCGATCGAAAATGCTGCCGGTGTACATAGGATCTGTAACAGATCTAGTCAGCCAAAAATAGAGATAAAATCAAGTATAGAGCAAGGCTACTACATAGAACATTTAACGTGACAATGATGCGATAGATCAGAGCCCAAGCATTAATTTACCCATTTAGTTAGAGCTTACAACAATATATGCCTATTTTGTTATTTTTATAACTTGAGTAAAATAAATAATACATGCCTTGAAGGCAAGCACTGTTTCATTTTGAGGTGTAATTCTATGTGGAGTAATCCTCCGAAGTGGCGTGATTCTCTTCATATCAGCATTACTGTATTTTCCAGTTGAACTACAAGTGCTGTAAAAGATTGATATTTATGGTTACCTATCAAAATGTCTAAACATAAGTAAGATATATTTTGATCAAAATGACTCGGCACAATGAGAGTTTATAAAATAAGTTTGTCTTTCTTTCTGTCAAAGCCATGTGCAGTTACTGTATGTATAAACATTAAACTATATTTACACAGCTGGATTAGTTCCAATTGGTTATGGTTCAATAATCATTCCAGATGGTGACTCAACCAGTCCTGTGTGAACAGGTTCTGTACTAGGTTGATGTGGTTCTGTGTAACCATACCCTAAGAAACTATACCAGTTAAAACACAATAATTCTTGTTCAGTCTTAAAGTACCCCCGTGATCAAATGTTTGATTTTCATTTTTTTACATTTTCGTGTACTATTAGACTTTCTTACTCATCTTGCCAAATTTCAATTCATTACGAACATCAGAAGTTATTTTATTTTAACATTTATTTCCGAGAATTTACGGCCGCCATTAATCAACCTTGTTCCAAGGCTTGGTTGCAAATG
The DNA here is from genome assembly GCA_024195265.1 of Dendrophyllia cribrosa. Classification (NCBI taxonomy): domain Eukaryota; kingdom Metazoa; phylum Cnidaria; class Anthozoa; order Scleractinia; family Dendrophylliidae; genus Dendrophyllia; species Dendrophyllia cribrosa. The sequence continues at coordinate 5,578,365 of JAJLRJ010000002.1, read as the reverse complement.
GGAGAAAGTGACGTCAAAGACTCAAACATACCTCACGGGTGGAAATTATAATAACAATAAGTATTGAAAATCACGCGAAAAGCAACAAAAGCTTTGGACTTGTTCTCTGTGCAATTTTCTATGCTGATTGTTATTATAATTTCAACCCGTGAGGTATGTTTGAGTCTTTGACGTCACTTTCTCCCATTCGCAACCAAGCCTTGGAACAAGGTTGATTAATAGCGGCCGTAAATTCTCGGAAATAAATGTTAAAATAAAATGACTTCTGATGTTCGTAATGTATTGAAATTTGGCAAGATGAGTAAGAAAGTCTAATAGTACACGAAAATGAAAAAAAATGAAAATCAAAAATTTGATCACAGGGGCACTTTAACTATAGAACACTCAGTCTGTCATAACTTCCAAAGCTAAAGAAAGAATAAAATTAAATTATTTCCTCCCCATACATTTGGTGTAACTTGCAGAGACATTTTGACTAATCCATAGCAGTAATATTTAATTATACCATGTATGTTACAGTTATCTGATATTAACATCTAAAATTTAACAGGACTATGCACATGCTGCTGACATCCCGATCTCACTCCTTAGTTAAAATTGTCAAGCACACTTCAACATATACATAATGGAATTGCATTATGCAGATGCATTGTACGTTATTATCAGTTAACTAAAATAGTTGGTGGCCCTGGCAGTTCTAACTGATATTCAAAATTATTACAATTCAACTTTTATTACCTATGAGTTTTATTACTACCAGCAGGGCTCTGTACTCTAAGAAAGAAAGAAGTTCATCAATATTAGGCTAAAGACAAAACACTTGATAAAATGTTGAATTTATTTGCTAGAAAAAATATTGGTTTGACTTACAGGTGGTCTGTGCCTCCAGAATTGTGGTGGATTGGAGAATCTAGTAATATGTTGGCAAAAGGCTATCATTAGATATTCATAATAGTAATAAATATTTTGGAGCATGGAGATCAATTACGATTTCGACAGAGTTAGAAATTTGTTATATTTCTCCCCTTGCACATACAGTGTAAAAGGAAATGAGCTTACATGGTGGTGCTTTTGCATGCCAAGAGCATTATTCAACAAACTGGGGCATGAAACATGTTGACTTTCATATATCATCTTTTCATCCACTCTTAATAAGCCAGTAATAGTGAATCAGTCCAATTTGTTACCCTTCTATCAGTATGGATCATATATTTTTTGTGCTTGTTACACGATCACATATTTCTTGTACCTGGAACATCAGGCAAACCAGCACTGCATGATGACAGCTGTATTTTAAATGATGAACAGTCTAGAACTCTGGCCATATCTTTTGCAGTTTTAGTTTTGATGTCTTCAAATTTCTGAAGGAAAAATAAACAAACCGTTGCTCAATATGAAACACAATATATTCTCTAACATGTCTGTAAGAAGAAAATTGCAAATGGTTACACTCTGAATTCATTCATGAACAGTACATGTTACAAGTAGCCATCAAACACAGTATATTATTATTGTACAATTTACTGACCTTTTTACACAACTTTTGCTTGAGATTCTCTGCCATTAAACAAAATAAACAGAAGCTAACATTGGTGGATTTAGAGGCATAGCTGAATTGGGTGGCTGGCCACCACTCTAAATCCACTAATTTTAAAAAAACATCATGTTCAGTTTAATGATAAAATACAAACACAATGGGCAGCTGTAATATTTATTGTTGTTGCTTTTAGCTTCGCCATCCCTGGTTCAGAGACATTTGTACTTTTAGAGAATAACACTTTTTCCTCACCTCGCAATATTGTGTCTGACTTCTTTGCTTTGTTGTAGATGCCCAAACTTCTCTGTAAATAAAATAAACAAACGTTTTTTTGGCAAAAAACACAGCTAGTTTTATTGCAGTTGAATGTAGGTGTCCAAGGTTCTTGTGACCATAAAAAATTCAGTGTGTACTTACAGTTATTCTGTTCTTTGAAATAATGGAAACTCTTGAATCATTTTGATGCTGTTTTCTATTACTGACACTACTGTGGTCCTGGAATACATTAATAAAATAAAAGCATCTTTTCTTCAGCAGTGGCCAAAATTACTTGTTTCTTGTTAACTATTTATGTACGTATGTAAATAACATTATTGCTAAGGCCCAGGTCAAACGCCGTACTTCACATGAGCCGAACTCAATTAATTGAGTTCGGCTCATGTGAAGTACGGCGTTTGACCTGGACCTAAGTTTTTCTCCTTATTTAATTATTTAGTATGCAGTGTTATATAGTATGTAGATTAGATATTGTATGTTTATTTTGCAGTGCCCTATTTAAACCAGCTATGCTGAACTGGGCACCTCTGTTAAAATATTGTTAATAAATAAATAAAATAAATACAAAACTTGACTTAACAATAATTGTTAAAAATAATACATAGAGCAAGAAAATCAATTATATTCCAAGCAGTTAAAAACAAGATACTATTCTGACCTTTGACTAGTATTTGAGTAAATAATTAGCTATATTATGCAATTGCATTTATCTAAGTTCGAAAGTAAGATAAAGCTATTTTTGCAAGAGTAGGTGGGGGGAGGAGGGTGTTAAACCTTTTTTTTAGGGGGGAGAGGGTTGGATCTTCGGGTCTGATTATTTTAGTGTCTCAAGCATATCAAAAAAACAACGAAACAAAACTACTAAAATCAAAACTGGCAACAGTTTCAGCAACTGTATTTGAAGTTGGTACTATTCATAATGAGCTTAATTATGCTCAGGAACTAGGCATGTAATTTTATCTCTACCTCTCTGTTAGAGTCTTCTCTACATCTTGAGCGTTTGTGGTTACTGGGACTTGTACAAGCTGGTCTTTTTGTATGATGTGAACATGTCATTTGCTGATGGAGACAAAAATAAAAAAAAAAACATCAGAAACTCATTAATTTCTGTTTCATGAGTTTCTGATATTACATAACGGGCAGCTTTGTTCCCTGGGTATAAAAGAATGAAAAATTCCAGTGAAGCGACGAAATTTATGTAGACAAAAACAACTAAAAAGATGCAGTTCTCAGATCTTATCATGACACGGTATTTTGTCCAAACCAAACCATTTCTAGTCATTTTCTTACCAGAAACCCCTGTCAGTTCTATCACCTACATGGCAACTTCTGCCTCAAGCCCAAAATATTTTAATGCCTTTTGTGCCTTAAATAAATTTCCCGAGATAAAAGAAGGGAGGCCAATAACATTTGGCTTAGATCTGCCACTGTAATAATGAGGAAAACAATATACGCACCATTAATTGCCCACTGTACCATATTTTAGTTGATTTTTACCTGTTACAAAAAAGCCAAAGTGTAATTTATTTTTATTTTTATTGTTTTTGAATCCGCAAAGGTAAGCTATTGTTATGGCTTGATTTTTTGGGAATTTTCCCGGATTGCCGCGGTTTCCTGCGGACGTGTTGAGCTGGCTTCTTGAGCGTAAATTATCGTATCGACGGATGTTATTATCATGTGGTGTATGCATTGTGTAGTATGAAAACTGCTGTAACGGGTGTACCTTTTTATGTGATTCCTTTTTCCGTCTTTTGGTAGATTCATTTACGGAGTTTTCTTCGGTTTTCCCTTGTTTCGTAGTCTTGTGATTCTCAGCGTCGGTACCACTTACACTATCGTCGCTGTCAGAAAACGGCTCGCAGCAAAGTGACTTCCGAAATATTTCTCCCTTCTCTTCACCCATTATGAGAAGAATATAAGGAAAGGGAGACACAACAGTTCGCCTTAATATTCAGCAAAACCTACTAAACGAATAAAATGTCTAAACAAGCTTAAGCTTACCATTTCGACGTTTCATACGCATATCGGCAAAATGTTAGCTTTCTGGGTTGGGTTTGATCTCTTACGTATAAAAAGTTCCATGATTTTGTATAGCTAATTAGTGTTGAAGAAAAACAGTTGTAGCCTAAATCCTCCTATTTAAATTTTCAAAGAGCACTTGACGAAATGTAGGTTATTTTGCTGCAAAAAAATCACTATTACCGCTCTGCGGCCATCTTGTTGTATATTCGCGCGCTTTTTTGCCCCTCGGCACCCTCGCGCACCCTGTTGCGTGCCTTGCGTGTCTGTTTCCCGCCAAGTAAGAAGTCAGTTGCGTGACGTTGGTCACACTCGACCGAAACGCAAGAAATGCCAGCAAACTTAACACTCAAAATCATTTCTGGATTTCTAAACAATGTAAAAGCAAAATCTTAAGTTTGTTTAAGTGTTTTTGTCGTTGTTAAAAAAAAAAAAGATTAAAAGAAAGGATATTTGTTTGACCCTTGATCATGATTGCTCTCCGTCTTGAGGCTGTGCAACAATTTTTTTCCATACTTTTCTTTTCTTTGGCTCGCTGTTTTATCTACTTTTGCTCTCGCCCCCCCCCCCTCCCCCCCCCAAAAAAATATATATATAATAATAATAATAATAATAATAATAATAATAATAATAATAATAATAAATAAGTAAAATAAAATGGTCCATCCCTAACTCACGATCCTTTTTGTCACGTAACTCGATTCGAATACGGGAGGCTGTTCGGCGACCATTTTACTTCTGAGGGGATTTGTGGGGGGGGGGGGGGGGGGGGGGGGGGGGGGGGGGGGGGCGGAGAGGGTGGTGGGTAGGCTTTTATAGTAGCATATTATGCTAGTAGCACTGCTCTTTTTTTGGCCAAATTCCCGGGAGGGGTACTCCATTATATAAGCTATATAGGTATGTGCGGCCCTTAAGGGTACGGTTTTCAAGCCGTTTTGGTCTGAAATAGGGTTTCGTAAGGTACTGGCCAGGCCGCGGGGTAGGTGTTCGAGCGTGTCACTTGCTTTTTTCGTATTTTTATAGATTTTGACCATTTTGGTTTGAAATGAGGTATGATTTGCGCACTCTGGTCTGGAATTGGGTATGGTTTTTAGAAGAAGCTACTTTTTACATCCCTTGAGAAATGCGGTTTGATTAACATCTACGGAAGTTATCGATCTAAGGGTCTGGTCTGAAATAGGGTATCGAATTTTGGATTAGGTCTGAAATAGGGTAGGAAAAATCGCATATTTTGGTCTGAAATTTAAACTGACCTCGGAGGTACATAACTACAATCTTAGAAGCAGTAAATTTGACCTGCAACTACCTAAGCCTAAAACTAATTTCATGAAACGATCTTTTTCCTATCGTGGTGCCATTGCCTGGAATGAGCTTCCCAATGAAATAAGAACTCAGTAGTCTAACCGCTTACAAAAGAGCTCTCGAACAAAAATAGAATCTGGTTCTATGACATCTATGATTGTAATTTTTATGTGTTTATAGAGGATATTATGATGTAAGATAGTGTTTTTATTATTATTAATCTTATTAGTATTATTTAAACCAGTATAGTGTAACAGTTTTGCCACTATATATATATATATTATATATTTTTGTTATCATTTAGATTAGATTATATTTAAGTGCACGGCATGTCTGAAAACCAGTTTTACTGAGCCGTTTTACCGTGTTTAAATAAAGTTAATTGATTGATTGATTGATTGATTGAAATAGGGTAAGGGGGGCGGCAAATTAAGCTAAAATTATGCTCTTTTATCCAAATTATGCTACTGTTTTTTAAATTGCTCTTTAAAAACCATGGAAAATAAGTCCAAAAATACATTTTCTTTAATCAGAAGCCGTTTATTCTTGTTAGCTCCGAGGGTTGTTACGAAAACTAAGACCCCGAAAACTAAGACCTAAGACCTGAGACCCCGAAAACTAAGACCCCCGTCTTTTCATTGATTTTCACTTTTCCGGTGGGTCATTACGAAAACTAAGACCCCATCTCATTTTTCTTGTTTATCAATTTTATTTTATTTTAATAAATAGAATATGTTGAAACGTAAAAAGCGAATAATACACAGCAATTAACACCCCGTCTTTTTATTGATTTATCACTTCTCCGGTGGGTCTTAGTTTTCGTAATTACGAAAGCTTATTACGAAAACTAAGACCCCATCTCATTTTTCTTATTTATCAATTTTTTGAAGGTGAGCGGGAGATTTTATACATCATCTTGATTTGTTGCTTTTCCGGTTGGATCGAAGAACCTGGTTGCTTTCTACAACCTTTCCTTGCGTTTCAAAGTATTTTCTCGCGCGACGGGCGATTCTTAAATTTCCTCCCAGACACTGAGCTATTTTTAGAATGGACTCGGCGGGGTGGTACCTTATTCGTACTAATTTTCGCGGGCACTTAATTTCGCGAATTTGGAACAAGAATATTTCGCGAGCATTAATTTTCGCGATTTTGCAAAAAATGATAAATTTAGGGCATTTAATTTCGCGAAAATTGACAAAAGACAGACTTAGAAAACCGTTTTTTATTGAATGATCACTTAAATGACGATTGATTTGCAATCATGATTTGCAATTAGGTAATAGAAATAGGGTTTATAATCAGACTAATCAAGCAAATACTGCAAATCAATCAAATGCTAATGCAATATTGTACTTAATAAAAGTCAATTGTAAAAGTCAATTGTAAAAATATGATTTTAAATACCTATGCCATACAGTTCTGTAATGATTATAAATGCTTAACACCCTTGAAACAGAACAAAACTATAGATGAATAATAATGAAATACAATTAAAGTATGTCTTCCGATACAGCCTTGTGCAATGTCTATATTATTACTGTGGTGCACTGTCTATATCTTTAAATGGGTCCTCAGACGGAAGGGATGTTTCACCCCTAGCCACCCCAGCTACACCTAGCTGCTTTTTCCCATCCTTTCATGAGATGGCGTTTCCCGTCCCCCGGGGGGGGTACTCGGGAAATTTTTGGGCGGGGATGTGCCGCTGGGACTCTGAGACCCTTAACCTATACTAGACCATTTTAGCTGAATTTTGCAACCCTATTCTAGACTAAACACCGAAAAACCCTACCCTATCCTAGACCTATTCCAGACTCGCTATTTTCCAGAAACTCGTTCACAATCATAGTCTAAGATGCCAGGGGTCAGTAAAAATGCCGTAAACGGCCCGCCGTACCGATTTATAAATGCCATTTGCCAGTAAAACCTTGTCTAAACTAAATTCTTCACGCAACTGGTCAGTTTGGCGGAAAATGATACCCTATTCTAGACCAAAAACCTCTGATTACTATACCCTATCCCAGACTAAACTGCCTGAAAACCATACCCTTCACAGCGGCACATACCTATATAGCTCATATATGGGAGTACCCCCCCCCCCCCCGGGTTCCCGTCACTGCTTGTCAAATGGTTATACAGGCTGACAAGCCAAGTGGCATGCAAGGGCTTCAAAACGGATAATCTCAGATCAACTTCGATGACGTCATCATTCCTTCTTGCTTCCATTTGCTTTTGTATTTAAACGCAGTTAATCATTGATTAAAGCAATTACAGAAGGGTATTAAATTTCGCGTGTTTAATTTTCGCGTATCCTAATTTTAGCGAGTCTTTAATTTCGCGATTTTTTACAAATCGCGAAAATCGCGAAATTAAAGCCTCGCGAAAATTAGTACGAATAAGGTAGACACTGACATTCCTGGGCAATAATAATGTCATAATGAAATGTAAAAAGCGAATAATACACAGCAATTGTTTTGAATCGTTCTACAAGAGGCAAAAATAATGGAACTTAAGGAAATTTTTTAAATGGAACAGTTCAGACTTAATCAGGGTTTGCACACTTTATAAGTAGTGTCGTTTCTTGTAAAACGGAAAACATTTTTTATCACATTTCAGGTGGGATTATTTTATGAGAATATGTTGAATTGTAAAAAGCGTATGAAAAGTAAATCGAATAATACACAGCAATTGTTTTGGGTCCTTCAACAAGATGCAAAAATAATGAAACTTGAGGTAATTTTTCAAATGGAACAATTCAGAATTAATCAGGGTTTGTTTATACTGTCGTTAAGCTGCTGTTACACGTAACAATTTTTCCTGCAACTTGTCTCGCAACAAAATTTGTTGCAAGTTGCACGTACCATGTTACACGTTACAAATACCATGCAACTTGTCTCGCGACAAAAATTGCGTAAGTTGAAAATGACGCATATGTCGACTACAGAGTGCAGCGAAACAAGTTGCGAGAGCCATGTTACACGTATTTTTGTTGTGCAACTTGAAAAAAATTGTTGCAGAAAGTAGAAAACGATTCAACTCTTCGGTGCAACTTAAAAAAACAAAAATTCAGTTCCATGAAGGGGTGTTACACGCCCGGCGTAGCTAATCGAACGTTCGGTAATCGAACCTAATCGAACTCAATCGCTCGATTGGGTTCGATTGGGTTCGGTAATCGAACTTAATCGAACTCACCGAAAAATTTTGCCAATCGAACGCAATCGAACGTTCGGTAATCGAACGCTTCAACAATCGAACGTAATCGAACTCATCGAACATAATCGAACACTTCAACAATCGGAAATATAAAACTAGTTTAATCTGGTCTGAAACAAAGCATTGCGGTCAAGTAAGTTATAAGTTAAGTTTTCGTTGAAAGAGTTTTGACGGAGCGATCAAAGGCCGATAGGGCCAACAGCACGTCAAGGGAACATACCACAGACACCGACCTCGTTCAAGATCAAACATCAACATCATCGGATTCATCTTCCACATCTTTAACCACTTTAAAGTACTCCACTTACGTCGCTTCCATTCCGGATATCCCAAAACCAGCAGAAGAACCGAACACCAAAGCGGACGAGCGCACGAACAATCCATACTTTGTTTACTTTATAGATTATGATGTTGAGAAAAAAATTTTGTTGTTGGCGTTAGTCTTATTTTTGTTACATTTAATGAACTGTTCTAACATTGAAAGTCTAGCTTACATTGCTTGCATTTTGCAGCAGCTTCTGCAAACACCACTTGCAGTTTTAATAGAAATCTACTTTGAGGTAATGAGAACACTTTTAGCGTTAGTGGTAACTATTCTGTACACACTGTACACCGTTGCGTGCGTCCAGATCCAGTTGCAGCGGTCGTTTTTTAGTAATCTATCCGAAACTTTACCGACGACGGGATAAACATTTTAATATTATCCCCGTTCGGTGTTATTCCGAGCGATATGAAGTACTGAGCTGTTCATGTTATATTGTAAATTAATCAATTTCGAATCACCGTAACAATAAAGATTTTAGTTAATTGAAATGTGTTAATATCTCTCACAATTGCTCCGCTAGTAAAGGATCAGTTAAAGGGTGAAATTCTTCCACCGAACAAAATCGAACCAATCGCCTCGATTGGGTTCGATTGGATTCGGTAATCGAACTTAATCGAACTCACCCAAAAGTTCCAGTTCGATTATGTTCGATTGCCGAACCAATCGAACTCCAATCGAACGATTTAGTTCGATTGGGTTCGATTGGTTTTTGGTTCGGATTCGTTCGATTAGCTACGCCGGGTACACGTAAAAGTCGTGCGTGCAACTTGCAACAATATTTTTTTCGAGACAAGTTGCACGAAAAATTGTAACGAGTACTTAAACAGCACCTTTTTATCACATTTAAGTTGGGGTCTTAGTTTTCGTAATAAGCTTTCGTAATTACGAAAACTAAGACCCACCGGAGAAGTGATAAATCAATGAAAAGACGGGGTGTTAATTGCTGTGTATTATTCGCTTTTTACATTTCAACATATTCTATTTATTAAAATAAAATAAAATTGATAAACAAGAAAAATGAGATGGGGTCTTAGTTTTCGTGATGAGCTTTCGTAATTACGAAAACTAAGACCTACCGGAAAAGTGAAAATCAATGAAAAAACGGGGGGGGGGGGGGGGGTCTTAGTTTTCGTAACAACCTAGCTCCGAGAGAACTGTCAGTTTTCGCTCCAATCGGCTGGCATAGCTGACGCCATTGTAGCCTTCCCTATGAGAGGTATTGGGACCGACATGCCATGGGACTTCCGGTTCCCGTGCACCCTAGTCCCAGGCTCCCATTTCCGGGCTCAGTAAACTGCAAACACCGCTTGAAACATCGAACAACGTAAGAGTATAATTGGGATTTGGGAATCAACATGCCTGTCAAAACTAAAAAAGGATCCGCTAATTATCAAAATATGCAAATTATACTAGCAGTGCTACTTTTTTAAAAATGGGAAAAAATGATGCTAGTTTTCTCAAATTATGCTAAAAATTATGCTAGCACAATCTATAAAAGCCGAGTGGCGGGGGCGGGGGGGGGGGGGGGCGGGGGGGGGGGGGGCGGGGGGGGGGGGGGGCGGGGGGGGGGGGGGTAGTTAAACAAAATGTATCCTACAAGCCGTCTCTCTTGAAAAAATAATATCTAACAACTGCGAAAGCCCGATTTGAGCCTTTTTAGCCAAAACAATTCCTGCGGCGACGCAGCAGAAGACAAACATTTTCGAGCACAGGCAAAAGAAAACGGGATGAAAATTTAAAAACAACTACGGTGGAACCCTGTTAATACGGTCATCAACGGGCCATGAAAATTTGGCCGTATTAACGGGGTAGGGTCAAATTTCATGACTGGTCTATGTTTCTATTTCATGACAGGAAAGTAAATTGCTGTTTGACGACTTGGCTGTACGGGGTGGCCGCATTAACGGGGTTTTATTACTCATGCGCGTAGCGGCATGAGTTATAAAATGGGCTTCGTTTTTCTTTTTATTATTTTTTTGTGTCACGATTTTGCATGCAAATTTATTCACGCATATTTTAAATTGTGTATTTCCGGTTCACAGCTTTGCATTTTACACTTCCGGTTTAGTGACTTCCGGCTACTCTCACTTCCGGCAAAACATCGTTACTGAAGTGTCACGACAGCGTCTCCTACAACCCTACTCACATCAGTGATGTTCACGTCAGGTATATATTATCTTCACAACAATGACTGGCTTCATTGTGGTACAGCCTTCATTTATAAAACATTCAATAGTAACGTGGTTTGCAGGTACGATGACTGAATTCTCCATGTCGGACGTCTTCTTATCTTGTTTAAATTTTTAAAATTTAAATTGCTTCTTTTCTTATAGTACATTGAAGTATAAAACAAATGTTTGATACGCATGCGCATGACAAACATTTTCCGTCATTTGGTCTTATTGGTGTATAAGTCAGTCCTGTATTTCTCCCACAGAGGTGAACGTTGCTTTTATACACAGCATACAACTTGAAGCCGAATTTGTCGCGATTCTGAAAAAACTAAGAGCTATTTTTAATCAGAGTTCTTCCGAGGCAAAAATGTCAAACATCGATCTCTCGCACTTCGCAATTTATTTCCCGTTTTACTGCCGATTCTTTGTAATGTCTGTATCGGAGCAGTCCACGCTGCCTGTGGTGAGTAATTTCAAGACTTTTTTCAAGAAAGAACAATAGAAACACATGGCAAAACAGCGTCGTTACTTCAGCCCATCACATTTAATAAAACATCTGGACTTTGGGACTGGACTTCTGTGGATTATGACTAGGGAATGCGTGTCATATTAATGTAGATTTTTACTGACTTTATTGCTTTTTGTGGTTACTAGGTTACTAGTAACCACTATGCTGTCACCTGTGTAAGTAAGTCCGACTTTCCGAAGCGCGAAGTTGTGCCAAGTTCACCCGATTGCTGTACGATGAGACAGTTCTGATAGCTTCGGAATAGACGACTCGATTGTCAAGGCAGTTCTGTTTGTACGTGCGCGCTTTGGATTCGTGGAAAAGGTAAACGGAGCTTTCTCGTTATTTTTACTGCTTTACCAAGCACAGCTTTCACCAAATGTGGCCAAGTATTGTTTTCAAATATTATTTTAGGTATTTTCGTGGTTTGGAAAAAGGTTAGTGAAAAATCGAGCTGTGAATCGAAGTGTTTGTTAGCAGACCATGAGCTATCCGAACTCATGATTCAAACGCCGCCAGCATTTCATTTCTGTACCTTTGACCATTCAGAACTGTTTTTTTTTTTATTAGCGAAAGCATTATTATACGAATCATTTTTCCGGATAAGATTGGCATTCTATTGCACAGGAAAAGTCGGCGATTTTAGAAAGTATAATAAAAATAGGTTGCTGAATTGAATTATTTTGTGATGTTTATTATATTTTCGCAGACGCTAGCCGGTTCCTCGCAGTAATTAGGATACAATATATCGCCAAGACTTCCAGAAGCAGAAAATCACTGAATTCTGAAAGGTGTTTGACTCTTTTTATCAAAGGAAAGACATTTTCATTCAAGGAAATACGAGTTTCATTCAAAAGTTTTGACCTTTTATAGAAAATATATTTTAGATTCAGTGATTATAAAAACAGCTTGATATCAAATTACATTTGACATAAAATTTGCACAAAGCAAAATTGTGTATTTGCGACAACACTTTGAAGAAACTGTGAAGCTTGGAAAAAACTTATTACAGATGGCAAAATCAAAGCACTTTTTTAAAGAACCAGCTTTAAGTTATGGAAACATTTCATTTCGATTTGGTCTTAAAATCACAGAAAGATTTTAGTGAATGCGTCACGCAACGTTTATTTACAAAATGTTTGACCAATTCATAGCAATTCTCACCAAAGATTTGAAATATGTAAAAAAATCCCGGATCTCCTGAATGCGATTTCCTGTTTATTTAGGGCCTACAAAAAGTTAATGGCCATCCGGGCAGGAGGGGGTATCTGGGTTAAAAATCAAGCTGCGAGGGTTGGTCGGCCTGGCCGGGAAATCCGGGCGGGGGAGGGGTAAAAAAATATTGCATCCGTCGGGGGGGGGGGATTTTTTCTGGAATAACCCATTTTACACTGGTTGCATGCGATTAAGTAACACAGGAAAACTAAATCTTTATATTGATTATCAAATTTCTTTTTACAGCATGTCATCTACTGCCTATTTTTTTAAGTAGTCTTTTCAAATGTAACAGAAATAATTCACAGCTTGGAAAGTTATAGACGAGTGTGGATTTGATCGGAATCAATAAATTAAATATTAAAAGCGAGCACAGAAAAATTGGTAACTTCAATCGCGCGTCTTAGAGTCTCTTGCGCATGAGTATAGGCTAAGTGTAGCCTCTTGTTATAAGAAAATGTATGGGCGTTTCGCCGGGACACAAAAAAGTGACCGTAATAACGAGGTGACCGTAAGGCGAGGTTCCACTGTATTACTAGCAGTAATCGGAGATTATGTAGACGCGTTCGAAGGAATTTCCGGCGGAAATGAGCCCCTGAAAAAAGCAATAGGGGCGGCTATTCTCACTGCGTAATTAATTAGCTCATAGCGGAAGTTTAAGTAATCTCTTCGCATTCCCCCGTGATTGCGCACGCTTGTAGTAGTGGTAATGCTTTGCGCTCCCGGAGTATAAATTTGGTCGCTCCGCCAAAAACGTGGTCATTTCATCGGTACTCCGGGACGACAGTCAACTTTCGCGACCCTGGTGGCGGTTGACAAGCTCAGTGTATATCCTCGTTGCATGCCTATTGCCTCTGCAGTCGCGGATTCTTCCCATGTCTTACGTATACGCGGTGAGGCAATGAGTATGCAGTGAGGATATGGTACAATACTTCTCCATAGAAATAAAGTTTCTCAGCTCAAAAGTGAATCTTGATAGTTTTTTACTGAATACAGCGGTTTAAAGACGACAGTTTTTCTACCTCAAAAAATTGTTTTTGCGAACATACTCTTGTTTATACCGGCGCAAGCAACTTGCAGAAAACTTATTTCAGCTCGCAAATTTTCCTTATTTCCATAATATTTTCTTTATCGCAACAGCAAACCTTGATATTTAATGACAGAGTAGTATTTGTCATTTTTCGTATTATGAAAGATCCTTTTAACGATATTCCAGCCAAATTTTCAGTTTTAAGGGCAAACTGCTTATCCGAAGAGGAATCCTACACGAACAAATTTGCAACTCGACCCCAACAAGTTGGTAACCCAGAGCAAGCTGTCAATCAAAATACCATGTTGTGGCGCAAATTTGTAAAATTTGCACACAAAAGAACATCCGGTTCAAACTGTAAGCTTGTACATTAAAATATACCAGTCGTTCCTTTCCGGCTTTCCGAGAACGCGCGAAGGCATGAGGGCATGAATGCTTTCACGCGCCTCCCGGGTTATCAAAGAGATACGTCACCGTTCAGAATGAGGACAAGCGACACACCACCAAAAAACACAAACAGAATGGATTGAAATCCAACAAGTTACAAAATGAACTTCAATGTTTCCTTGTTTCCTAAAAAATCTGCTAACAGCTAGCAGCTAGCATATTTGGTGGATGGTAACATAAAATGAACTCACTGACAAATTTGACTAACAATACACGAATCGAAACGCACCAATCACTGACGTGAGTCTCTGCAGTCACTAACATCATGGCTAAACTGACCAATGACAGCAATAACCAGATGTATAATAGCATCAATTGACGATTCACAATTCAGGAGTACCTGGTGGGACCGCTCGACAAAAAACCCGCTCTGCAGTCTGGAATAGAGCTGGCTGGGAAGTGATACATTCTCAACGTCTGGCTTGCTGAGAATTTATTAAAATGCTTGTTCTAGCTGGACAAAAAATATCTAGATTGTTTTCCTGGCTATGAACCAATGAAAAAAAAAATTATTTGTGAACACGCTAGGAAATAACGGCTCCGCTTGTTTTTTTTCTAACGGGAACCGTAAATAAAAGAAACATAAGTGGCGTGTAATAGGAGAGACGTGAGACGCGAGAAAGCCTCTGGCACCTAGGGTAGGAGAAAAGAGGGGTATGTCAAAGTTATTTTCCGTGATAAAGCATAACCCACCACACGCTGTGAATATCTGCTGTCATTTTACAAGAGTTACCGCCTCCAGAACTCTTATCAAAAAGCGACAAAACAGTTGAGCTCATTGCACCGCTAGCGATAATTTGAATTCATCCAGTGTTCATTGTCGAGATACCGTTCTTACCTACAATTCACATGACTCTGAAGATGAGTTCCGCTCAGGTTGTCGAAACAACAACAGTTCTTTTCACTAACCGGACAATCACACTCGACAGACCATAAAATGCAAGTGTTTGTTGAATTTTAAACTACATTCAAATTATAGTTTGTGGGTTTAATACTTAAAATTGCAGCAACAAAGCTATGAATGCTAGATTGAACACAGCGTCTTTTCAAAAATGTATCTGACGTTAACTGCATGAAGTTTTTCTTACATACGTACGTACATTAAAACTGCGACTATTTTTAAGAGACACACTACCTTTATAAGAATAGATAAAATTTATTTACAATTTGATTCACTAAATATATATTACAATTATTATTACGATTTTGAATTAAGTTATCTTCTCTTAATAATGTACCAGGCGACAACAAAAACAAACAAGCAAAACAGTATCAAATAGAGCATGACTTTGTGATGTCCTTTTTTAGTCAGTGCTGTCAATCGTCCCATTGTTGCTGATAACAGTGAGCCTCCAGTGTCGAAATCTGTATCCTGAAATACATTGGAAAATAACCTTAAGAAAAATGCAATTTGATTGGTTTAAAGTTGTGTTTCTACACAGGCAGCCCCGGCTAAACACAGTCCTCCTTAATGGCACAATATAAGGATTGATATGGAATATTGCAATATTGTTAATAAACGGGCACATACTATGTAAAATTATGTCTATCTGTTGCTTCTTGACTGTGGGGCTAAATCATTGTGATAAGTAAGCAATGTCTTGACTTGTGAACAGTGACTTTTTATGGGAACCCTTGTTCTTCTTGCAATGAATAGGAAAGCTTGTGGTGATAAAAACAGAAAATAAAGAAGAAAGCAATCTTCTTCTGGTTGTTATCCCAACTGTTAAGAATGTCAACAGCTGAGTGAACTTTGTGATCCTCGCAGTGTGCTCTCAACTTAAGCAGTTGAAAAAGCAAACTGAAAAAATTCAGGCTTGAACGGGAATCATGATCTTGCGATACCAGTGCAATGCTCTATCCACTGAGCTATCAAGCCACATGGATAGATGATCAATTATGAGTTTGTAATATACCTGATGATAGTGAATATGTATATGAATGTGAAAATATGAAAATCATATATTTGAACTGCGGATAAACATAAGTAAACTTTGTGATAAGTTGAGAGCATACTGCGAGGATCACAAAGTTCACTCATGTTTATCTGCAGTTCAAATATATGATTTTCATATATTCACATTCATATAATGTCAACAGCTGACAAAGACTTTTACACTGTGACATAATTATTGCTGTTATTATAAAACTTACCATTTCACCAAGCATTTTATTCTGATATTTCACTTCTTGTCCAATGTCTATTGTAAGCTACAAGAAAGAATACATGTAGTTAAAATTGTTTTAACGATAATAAAGTAGTTTTACATAATCCTTGAAACAGAAATTATGGGTAGTCCAGCACTTGTCCAAACAATGTCTGTGATTTGCAAAGAAAACAATAGATTTGTCCCGCTGGGATAGGAATTAGGGATAGTGGCATTGTTCAAGTGATATATCAATAATGTATCATTCGCCAATCACAAACATTGTTTGGATAACTACGGGGTCACCCGAAATTAAACAAATAGGCAATTAGGTGTACTAATTGAAGGGCCGAGAGCATGTCCAGCCTATATGACTTTTTAGGCCTTTTTTTATTTTTTCTCGCTCAGAATAGCTCAGAATAGCCTCATTTTATCGTACAACGAATAATATCACAAGCCCTTGTCGAATTTGCACTAACCCTAAGGAATTTGACCAATTTCACCTGAAAAAAGCAGAGTTCTGGCCCTCCAGTGCTTTGACGGTACATTCAGAGCGCAATTTCGAAGCCATTTGAAAGCAGTTTGGCCGTGAGAATATGTGACTGCAATACTTCTGACCAGTGCCAACAACTAAACGAAAATACCGTTATTTACGCACGCCTGGCTTGCTTATCTATCGTTAGCTCACTACGGCAACACATCGCCTCTGTAGCGTGTGTGTAAGCCAGCGTGTATGAGGCCCGTCCGGTGATTGAAAGACATCATTAAGTCCGGAAATCCTTGAGTCTCTAGCACTTCTCAAAGAAACGAGTCGTGTTTCTTGTCCTTCCTTGTGTCTGAAGCGCCATTTAGCGCTCGAGGTGAAAAACGGACCTTGGTCGGGAAGACGAGCCGGCGGGAAAGTCTGGAATCACTTTGGATCAGAAAAGGGGCAGCGTCGAGAGTTGTGGGCCATTTCCCATCCCGTGCCGTGGTCGAAATGCCCGATATCCGAAGTGCTTTGAAACTTATAGTATTTTGCAATAACTTTCGGGCAGGAACTCCATTTCGGTTTTGTTGTAGGATTTCCCGACATGCTTTGCGACAGTGGTAGATGGGTCCGCTGTGCGTGGTCGGGCACTTGAAATACAGCTTTGGGCAGCTCGAAGTGAGTTGTTGCTGGCCGGCGGGAAGACGTTTCGCATTTGGAGTCTTTAATGCAACATTAAATTCGATCTAAAAGGATTTTGAAATCGAGATACGCGTTTTGATGCGTATCAAGCTTTAAGTAATAAAACTTAGCCTGAACAGAGCATGTGTTCCTCGGTGGTCTAGTGCTTTGGTTGGGGATTTCCGCTCGGACGGCTCCAGGTTCGAATCACGCTCAGCATCTTTTTTTTTTTTTTTTTTTTTTTTCGAACTGGACATTATGAAAGTGATTTACTTTTTTTGGGTTCGTCAAAATTCCTTACGTTTAATTTTAAAAAAATATCGAACCGTGTCAGTGTGAAAACAGAAGCTTACCGCAATATTGCGTTGCAATAGGAGCCTTTGATTGATTGATTTTTTTTTTTTTGCATACGGTATTTCTCGAAAACGACGGGAAAAACAACAGAAAAAAATTCGGAACAATGTTTTGCAACTAATTTCTAGTTCACATGCCAAAATTGGACAAATCTGAGCAAGAAAAAATAAAAAAAGGCCTAAAAAGTCATATAGGCTGGACATGCTCTCGGCCCTTCAATTCCATTGTTTGCTCTGATGTTTTAACAATGACTGTTTACCGTGCCTTTCAATAACACACGAACTCTGAAGTTCAAGCCCCATATTATGTTTACAATTTACGCTGCCGTCAATCATAATAATTATTTATGACGACAAACATTGGACCCCTCAAAACAGAAACTGACAAGAAGGATCAAAATGCACCAATCACAAGCCACAAACATGACTGAAATCCACCAATCACATGCCACAAGCATGACCTTTTAACCCTGTTGAGTTTAGCATCCTCGTTTCCTGAGACATTCGCTATGAAATTTGCAGCAGCGACAAACATAACATTACTGGTGGTTAAGTGTTGAACTCCATAGTTTGTGTGTTATTGAAAAATGCAGTAATTTTGTTTCACTACTTTTGTGAGATCACTTTTTGGTAGAAAATCAAATAATAATGGGATACAAAACTGTTGGCCACATCTCTTAGAAATAATGCTTGAGGTGTAAATGGTGTATATAAAAGGGCTATGTGATGTGCATTTGGAGGGTGATGCATGATTAGCTAATTTTATTTTTCCGAGAAACGTGAAATTAAGAAATTATTATTTGTGATCCGTGCCCCAAAGGTTTCACGTGATCCGTGAAGAACTTGAATTAATAACCGATATTCGTGATTTCACCACTTATTCCATGTGATTTTAAGTGGCGAGACATGCGGAAGATTTACATGTATGAAGATCATGAAAACATCGATGCGCGCCTAGTTACACGACCTCCATACAATTCTCAACATTATTGTGAGACATTGGCAACTACCAAATAACCGAGAGTTCTCCTTGGTTAATCTCCATAGGCATGCATATCATGTGTCATATGTTGTGACAGTGAGTCTAAACATGGCAGAGCCCTCTGCAATAAACATGCAAGAACAATGGGATGAGATGCCATTTTACTCCTTCTTTGCCGCTCTTCTTTGTGTAAGAGCAGGATAAGAGTACATTACTTGCTTATTTTCATGATGCAAGAAAACAAAATTTTGATATCTGTGATCTGTGATTCATTATTTGTTTTGCCCATGAACCATGCCAGAGAACCCCTATACAACCCTCTATTTGGCTGTTGTTTTTTTGGTTAAAATTCTGCTAACAAGAAAAACAAAAGTCATTTTTTTACCGATTTTTCAAATAACTATTCCCTTCCCATAAACCAGAGAGGCACAAAGTTACAAAGTTATCTTTTGACCATTCAACAAATAATAAGGAATGCACCTTTTTGTTGGGGGGGGGGGGGGGGGGGGGGGGGGGGGAAGGAGGGGGGCATTTAGATTCAACTGAATATATGGTACAGGACTTCCGATTACAGGTCTAAACTCTCATAAGTAGAAACCCTGCCAGGGAAAGAAGACCCAGGGTGGCATTATGGGCTTTTTATACTGCAAAAAATCCAATATTAGCCTACATCTACAATGTAATTTACTCAGATTTTGTTTTGCCTGAAAAAGAACCATGAACTGAATAAACAGTTAGAAGGTTTGATGTACATTTGTAACAGGTATCTTTTAGCGGAGATGTTTAACTGTTAAATCATATGCGCTTATTGACTGAGTGGGAGCGCTGGATGGGAAAATATTTGGCTTGAGGTCATGGCATACAGACCAAGCGCAGCAAGGTCCATGCGCCATGACCGAAAGCCAAATATTTTCCCGACCAGCTCGACCTAACTCAGTCAGTGAGTATTTTCTAATATGACTAGAAAGTACAAGAATAGTCGTGCAGTGCGAGGTCGCTTGAACTCAAGCAGGGCCAGATGGCTTTTTCCGGGGCAGCTCACGTCAACCTGGCCGGCCCCGCTCATGTCACTTTGCGATTTTATTTTCTGGAGGATTGCGTCAGCAGGGCCGTTTGGTCATATTATAATATTGAATATGTTTCACGTGACACATAAAATAAATTTTTAAAAACAGACATCTAAATGTATGAATAAAGTTTATAATAAATAAACAATCAATTAATAAAGTCTTTATTTCTCGATGGTAGCACTTAATAGCATAGCTTATGAACTCGTGGCCCTCACTAAGACATATATATAAATGAAAAAAAAATTATCAAACTACACTATTATGAATAAGTGCTTAAGCTTAACTGTTATCCCTTTGGTAAAGATCCCAGAGACCCAGTTCACGTATACGTGCATGTTTACTCAATAATATTTACTTTGCGACTTTGTATGTATTACCGATTTTAACGCCTGGACTTTGCTTGACAGATGATCGACCATTTTATCATTCTCTTCTTCCAACATGTGGTGATCTGTTCGTTGAGCCATATTGCCTTGGTAATCAGAAGCTGAAACCAAAGAGAAACGTTAACAATTTGCCATTTTTATAGGCAAGAAAATGACAGTTAACACACGAAACCTGCTAAGAAATTAACCTACCACCATGGGCTCGTCTCATAGCGATCAAAACAGCAGAATTGGTACTATAAAAAGCACAAATTTCTTTACGTATTTTTGAAAGACGTGTCACTTCATACGAGGATTATTTTTTGGGTTTGTGGTGTATACCGCTGACTATCTCTCATAAGAGCGAGGCTTTCACAGTGACCACAGTCGGCCACAGTCTTTTTCACAAGGTTCATTCACACGGACTTTTATTGAAGCGGGTATTACTAGTTTAGCCTAAATTTAACATTTGACACGTAAAATGGCTACACTGAAGACATCTCTACACTGTATATCCCGATCAGGTAAGTAATAAAGTCATATTTATTTTCTATCACACGTGAGCGCAAGCACTTGTTGATCCTCATTTCTTCCAAATTCGAAATTCTTGCGTGGAAATAAATTGTATGAACAGAAGTTACCCATTTTTAGTGATGACAGAGGCTTTGCTAGTTATTTTGTTGTTTTAATAACTTAGCCGATTATTCCAGTGGAACGTTTTCTTTTTTAAAAAACATAGAGCATTTCGGGGGTGTGTGTGGGGCGGTGTACATGTGTAAGTGGCTGTACATGTATAAAGACTCTATAAACCAGCTCGTTCTGATTGGAGCTGATTTATTGGTTATCAGAAGGCTTTGCGAGTTACAACATCACAGTTTGTTTTGTTTTTATAACAAAAATGTAAATCACAAAATGTTAGAATCAGGCAGACAGACAGACATTGTTATATGGCTGAAGTTTTTCTCAATAAACACGTGCATTGATTGGTTGATTCATGGTCACATGACATCTAACAAACAAACTGTTTCCGGCTAATTGTGTCAATTGTCCTAAGCGGGCAACACTTGCAAAAGCGGGCAACAATTTTGATGTCAGAGGGTAACATTGCACTGTTGCCAGCTAGCGCATGTGATCAGAACATGACAAAAGGTGGCACGATTATGATGCGATGAAACAGTGAATTTTGTTTCCCAAGATTCTTGGGAAACAAAATTCACTGTTTCCCTCGGAACCAGTCATTAAGTGTTCATTGTTTTTATCTGGAGAGAATGGGTGTCATTCCATTCAACCAAAATTTCGGTAAAAATGACTAATAGCTCCCCCAAAAACATGTCGGCCGACAGACGACCAACAGTCGGCCGACAAACAGCCAACAGTCGGCCGACAGTTCACCAACAGTTTACCGACAGATGACTAACTCATACAAATAGCCAGGCTTTATTGAACAAAATTCAATAAACACTGAAATTAAGTCACTTGTCTTACCTTGTTAAGTTAAAACATAAACAAAACCACGCAGTAAAGGTCGGTTTAGATCACGAGTCCGAATCGCCCAACAGTGCATTGCGAGCCTGGTCAATTTCGCTCGTCATTTATGTATACTTAATGTGTATCGTGATTCTCACATCATTTTTACCTCAGTTTAACCGCAGGTTTTGAGGTCACCAAGAAAGAAAGAAGAGATATTATATTCTATTCTAGTTATGAGGGACAATAAAAAGTAACATACTTAAATGCATTGGTCAAAAACTTTTATTTTATTTGGTGGCTCCTAAAGGAGCCGTTTGTTTGTGGAATACCCGCAAGTATTCTTAGTTAACGGGGTAGAGCTCTGCGATGTGCTGCAACATATTCTCGAAGCGGTCTCCCGGATACAGACACTGCCAGTTGAACTCATCGAGGTAGCCAGGAAGTTTGTTCTTGAAGGTGCCGATCATGCTTTTCAGCTTTCTTTTCACCTGACCCCACAGTCCTTCTATAGTGTTCGTATGGGCTCCAGTATACGGGTCGACAAAGTTTTCAGAGTGGTTTACCATCAGGTGGATATAGCCGAGGGTGTTCAGGTTAAAATAAGGTGAAAATTTGTCTGAAATAATCACTGTCCCGGGTTTGACAAATTCTTGAACCAGTTGTGTTACCAGTGTTTCTCTTGTGCGATCAGGAACACGGAAGGTTAGTGCCCGGCCACTGCCTCTTTCCACCATACCGAACACCCATGCGCCTTTCGAAACGCGACCGCAATTGTATTTCCGCTTGTGACCAAACATGGACTCGTCAATCTCTACTGTCTTCCCCCGGCCGCCTAATCTGATGTTATCATTCAGGATCTTCAAAGAGCAGATATCTCGTAGCTTCTGCAACGTTACGCAGACTGTTCGAAGTGATAATCCAGTCAGAATGGAAAAAAAAGAAGAATCCACCAAAGCGGGCACGACAGCAGCAGAGATCCGAGAGCGAGAGCGAGCAAGACGAGGCGCCAACATACGAGCAACTGTGTCGGGAATTCAAAAAGCTGCAAAAGCGACATTCAGAGGTTGGAAAAGCGTACCAGTCCCTGCAGAAGCAACACGACGAGCTAGTTGCAAACCAACAGCAGCGGGATGCAGAATTGAATGAGGCCAATAACGACGCAGAGGAGTTGGCAGACATGGTGCGCGTTAAGGACGGCGTGATCAATGACCTCCAAGCATCCCTAACCGCCGCAAAAGACGAAATAGCGAAGCTGCGGGATGAGCTGAGTCGGCGTTCTACACCCGAACAACCCACAGCAGACAGCGATCTGGACGCCAGAACAGCCACCAGGGTCTCGACACACAGTCTGGCCGGGATCCACGAGCGATACAACAGGGTGATCGAGACCGTCGGCCGACTGTTGGCCGTTTGTCGGCCGACTGTTGGCCGTTTGTCGGCCGACCCCGGCCGACTGTTGGTCGTCTGTCGGCCGACTGTTGGTCGTCTGTCGGCCGACTGTTGGTCGTCTGTTGGCCGACTGTTGGTCGTCTGTCGGCCGACTGTTGGTCGTTTGTCGGCCGACTGTTGACCAACAGTCGGCCGACATGTTTTTGGGGAGCTATTAGTCATTTTTACCAAAATTTCCACAAATTTATATTGTACAGAATCAAATAGAACTGGGTTTTATCAGGGCTGTCAGTTTCTTTTTAAATAGGCGGGGAAGGAAAAAAAGTAGCCAGGGAAAATTATTAATGGCCTCCAAACCTCATTGACAGCCCTCGGGTTCTGAACTTCCTGTTTTCCGTGCCCCTTTGTCCCAGTTGCCCTTCCCTCTTTGGTCAGGTTCCCACAAAACATTATACATTATTGAAAAATTGTTTCCTCTTTCTCCTGCTTCCCTCACCTTGGAAATCTCACTGTCTGCCATCTCTTTCCTTGTCTCCTGTAGACTTTTTGCACCATTTTTCCTCAGGTCCCCCCCCCCCCCCCCCCCCCCCCCCACCTCCACTCTGTCAGAAGATTATCAACAGTTTTTTGAAACTCGGAGATCAGATGTTTTTTTTTTATTATCGCAGGGGGTCTATAAACAAAAACTGTTTATATTTCATTTTCCTTTGAAAGCCATAAAAGCACTACAACTCACAGGACGCCCAGGAGTACATTTTTCTGTTCGTAATGTGAGCAGGGCACAAGCGGCTCTTTGTGAAATATTAGATGCTCAAATCAGTGACATTAAACAGGCTGGAACGTGGAAAGATGAAAGGGTTATAAATACCAAACAAGCTTCAGAGATCGGAGTGCAGGGAAGAAGTGATAAGCTGCTCAACTTTTGCGCCAACAACTACTTGGGGCTGTCAGTAAGTAAATAATAACTTTTTACTAAAAGTTGAGAAATCCAGTTATAATCACAAACGTATCCAAGTCCATAATTTATGTCCATTTATAATAGATTATTATGACATAACCAGCGTAAAATCAATCCCAAGTTTTGTCCATTTTTGACACTATTATTCTTCCTGAACTTAATTTGCTGCTTTGCAAAGTCGTTGACAAGAAATTTCATAAGTAAGGCCTAAGTACAGGTAGGTTATAATCTCATCTGAAGTAAACAATAATATTCTTAATATGGATGCACTTTTCAGTGCTATTACTATGTGTAGGGTAGGGACTCAACCCTGGTGGTACTATAGGGACCCCCAAACAGGCACACACAACACTATCCCCACAGTATGGCCAGACTACCTTATGCATGTGCACAACCATAGTGTCAGGAGAAGTGAGGGTTCTAAAGGTCACGCAATGGAAGTCACCTGTCACACCAATCACCGAGTGGTGTCTCCCTCTTTGACGCCAAATGGGTCTAGTGGTCTTTATTTAAAGTTATTAGTGAATCAGCAAAGTCAATAGTCCTTCAATCAGAACAGGAAGCACCCCATTAAGCACCCCATTAGCCCTTCTAAACACAGTTTTAAGTGCACTCCAGCATAGGGGTAAACACTTTGTACCAATGTGGCATCACCAAATTTTCAACACATCATCTTTTTGACAACCATCTGATGAGGTGAGAAAATTCTTACTATACATGTCAAAACAAAGAAAATCAGCTTTCATATTTTCAAAAATCTGTACAAAAAAAAGAAAGAAAATTTACCAGCAAAATCCATGAAGAATTTGGCCAACAGACAGATTGATAATTTTTTGGGAAAATATTTTTTTTTTTTTTACTAAATGGAGGTCAAAAAACGCCATTTGACTTTTTCTAATTTTTTTATTTTGCACGGCTAATGCATCTTCTTATTCATGCTTTTGTTTTTGTTATGAGTTTAAAATATTTTTTTATGTAACATTTAATATCCATTTTTTTCAGTCCCACCCAGAAGTTATTCAAGCCGCCAAAGATGCATTAGAAAAGTATGGCAACGGGCTAAGCTCAGTGAGGTTTATATGTGGAACACAGGTAACTTCTAATCCTTTATATAATATACTTCTTAAACTCATTCTTTGCGAGCTCAGGTTTCCGTTATATATCGGGTTGGTGTCCTGCAGTTGCCTAGCAACAAAACCATGACAACTACTTCATGTAAGCATTGAGGAGCATAGTAAACAAAGATGGACAGTAAACGGTACGTGAACCATCGAAAGGACCTTCTACCAATGTTTCTGGTTTCGAAGAAGACAAAGTTGAACGGTGAAAAGCCTCAATTATGAACCAGAAATTCCATCTCTCCCTCCCCCGTTGCTAAAATTTTGCAGACCACCCTCCTCCAAGCTTTGCGAGGTTCCGCAAGACACATTTCTAGTTAATAATTTTCCAAGTTTAAACAATGAAAATCATAAGCATGCTGGACTGGTTTGGAAACCTGATCTTAATTAGCATAGATAATTTTTGGCAATTTTGATTCTATTGTTTTCTCTGTATTTAATGATCAGTTTGAGAAGCTATATCAAACACTTGAAAAAGTGTTTCTTCAGGTACATCCAAACACCTTGAAGTCGGTTAAAAACTCAGCTGCTGCACATTTTTTCAACCCAGTTCTTGGTGTTTGGAATTCTAAAGAAACACACTTCCTTGTCAAGGCTCATGTGCTCTTACAGTTATCTTAGGGAGCCCAAAGGGAGTCCAACCGTAAAATGTAGGGTGCCCAGCCGTTAAGCAATGTGCAAAAACTTAGTCAAAAGTGAGTAGCCTATGACACTAGGGCACTGCTAGAGCACTGCCCCATGTGTGTTTGATACATGGGTGTATAGACCTCTTTCATAATGGCGGCTGATTTATTTATTCTTTTATATGTATGCCAATTAGCCTCACTAGCCTCATTTTAGAGTAAAAATTCTTTTGAATTTTGCACACGCTAACGAGGCCACTAAGGCTGATTAACATACATATAAAAGAATAAATAAATCGGCCACCATTATGAAAGAGGTCTATATTACATTAACCACTTCACTTCATTTTCCACAGGATCTTCACAAGGAACTAGAAGAAAAAATATCAAGATTTCATGAGCGCGAGGATGCCATCCTTTATGCTTGTTGTTTCGATGCAAACACTGGTTTGTTTGAGGTACTTTTAGGTCCAGATGATGCCATCATAAGTGACGAACTGAATCATGCCTCAATAATTGATGGAATACGGCTCACTAAAGCCAAGAAATTCAGGTACAAGAACAAGGATATGGCAGGTACTGTACAAGAAGAAACCAAACAGTGTTGTCTGTTTGAAAAGGGTATCATTAAGTTTTTTACCACAATTTCCGTTAAACTCGCAATCTGATTGGTCGACGTGAGTGGTAAATGAGAGTCCAGACAACGGTGCTGATGCTAACATCACGCGAGCTTGAAAAAAACCAATCAGATTGCGAGAAAGTTATAGACAACGCTTGCTCTTTCTTTGCTGTCACGTTTTGTAACAAGACTTCGATTTTTCCTTGTATTTTTTTCTAAATATTGTTGTAAAAAACAAATTTACACCGGTTTTCTGTGGTGTGGACTCTTATTTACCACGATTTACATCATCACATGGTCAAAATTTGTTGCTGACTCACTCGGCTGCGCCTTGTGAGTCCACAACATTTTGACCATGTGATGACGTAAATCGTGGTAAATAAGAGTCCACACCACGGAAAACCGGTGTAAATTTGTTAAATTTACAGCTGCCTCTCATTACTGTAAGCCCTCCCAGTGGGTGGGTTGGGGGGGGGGGGGGGGGGGGGGGAGGGTACTCTTATATATAAGCCATATGGGTATGTTCTGCTGTCAAGTTTGTTTTCAAACAGTTTTGTCTGGGATAGGGTATAGAAATCAGAGATTCAGCAAGTCTGGCATAGGGAGGAGATTTCAGATGCCCAGGCTAGAAAAGGGTTGCAAAATGCAGCTGAAATGTTATTTTTAATTATGTAGTAGTAAATAATAAATAATTTATGTAGTAAAGTACTGTTTATGTGTGCTAATCATTCATTCAATTAATTTTGATTATTTGTCATTTAATAATGCCAATGACTTTGAAGAATGAAATCATT
Organism: Dendrophyllia cribrosa; assembly: GCA_024195265.1. Taxonomy (NCBI): domain Eukaryota; kingdom Metazoa; phylum Cnidaria; class Anthozoa; order Scleractinia; family Dendrophylliidae; genus Dendrophyllia; species Dendrophyllia cribrosa. The sequence goes on along the minus strand of JAJLRJ010000002.1, from coordinate 5,551,284 downwards.
GGTAACTTTAAGACAGCAGCTTGCTTATTAGAGTAAATTAAAGTATAGAGTTAATAGACTGTAACGATCATAATGCAAATAAAAATTGCACGTAAATTAACTCATACATAGTCATTATGGACACTTCAATCTGTATTATAATAATATGACCGTACGGCCCCGCTGACACAATCCTATAGAAAATAGAATCGCAAGGTGACGTGAGCGGGCCGGATGGGTTGACGTGAGCCGGTCCGGAAAAAGCCGTCCGGCCCCGCTCCAGTTCAAGTGACCTCGCACTGCACAACTATTCTTGTATTTTCTAGTGATATTATAAAATACTTCTTGACTGAGTTAGGTCGGGCCGGACGGGAAAATATTTGGCTCTCGGTCATGGCGCACAGACCTCGCTGCGCTCGGTCCGTACGCCATGACCTCGAGCCAAATATTTTCCCGTCCGGCCCTCCCACTCAGTCAATAAGTGCATATTATTTCTCTCCCAGTTCAGAGCATTTTGCCAGACTGTTCGTGGAACATACAGTTTATATAGAGGGGTCATGAAAGTTTTTTTGCAAAGATAAGAAACAGATGAAGTATATCCATATAAAGGATAAGGGGTTAGTTTAATACACTTGCAGGTTTCTGCATCCCTCTCCTTTTTGTTTTTGTTTTTTTTCATTTTTCCCTTAGCTTCGTCAGTTTTGCCCTTGGGGTGCCAGATCAAGTCTCTGTCACTTGACTGACAAGTGTGTTATTTAATTCCTTGTCAGACCTTGAAGAGAAGCTAAAAGAGGCAGATGGAGCTCGTATTAAATTAATAGCCACTGATGGTGTTTTTAGCATGGATGGAAAAGTTTCTCCTCTGAAGTAGGTTAACAAAAAAATTAACATTTTTTTAAAAATAGAAATTGTCTATAAAGAATCTGTTTTACTAGTTAATAGTTAACTATAGACAGTGCGCCCTGTCAAGTGTGGACTCTGGTACCACAATTTGGTGTTTATACATAACAGGAGTTATTTGGTATTTGTAATAACAGGAATTATTTATTGTTTGCAATAACAGGAGTTATTTGGTATTTGTAATAACAGGAGTTATTTGCAGTAAATCTTATTGGCCTGGCTCCAGTTGTTCACAAAGTGGAGTGTGCTATCCACTAGATAAATCACTATATCCAGCGGATAAACATGTACATTGTTTCCAGTGGATAGCGCTCTCCACCTTTTTAAACAACTGGGGCCATAGTACCCGTGAGGCAGACTGAGTTATCTCTTCACTGTACTGTGTACATATGTTATCTAAAGAATTGTCCTTTTAATTTTTTCCAGTGAAATATGTGACTTGGCAGACAAATATGGAGCACTAACATTTATAGATGAGTGTCACGCCACAGGGTTTTTCGGTAAAACAGGAAGGTACGGTATCCATACTGTTAATCCTTGAATAAGCCCCTGCCCCTGGGGGAGGGGTGGGGGGGGGGGGGAGGTTGAGGGGGTGGGTTACTTATTCAAGTGGGCCGGTGCTTATTTACTTTTTCTGAAATCATTGCCAGGTGGGACTTAATTTTTGTAATTTTCTTTTGCCTATAAACAACATTAAATGCTAACAGTTCTGATAGCGACACATTTGGTTAATTGATAAATTTTCATGTGTTAGTATGCTGACCGTGTTCACCAAATGTCATGTTAATTCCATTTTTATTTCTGATGATGTAATTATAACTATTTGAATGTGCAGTTTAAGTTTGAAAAAAAAAAATGGGAAAGGATGGGGGATGCTTTTTTCCATGGCTGAAGGGAGTGGCATTTACTTGAGTAGTGTGCTAATATTTGAGGATTTACAGTACAGTATGTGATATCTATTACAATCAAAAGCAACCAAATTGATTGGAGTTAAATCTCATTCTAACCAGTGACTTAACTTTGACTAAATTCTTACAAATGCTTTTTATTTTTTAGGGGAACGGAAGATTATTTAAACTGCAAGGGTCGTGTAGACATCATTAATTCTACTCTTGGAAAAGCTTTGGGAGGTGGAGCAGGTAACAATGGCACATATTTTTTGAACATATTTTTAAACATTTTATGCTGTAATTTATGCAAGGCAGTATTCCATGAATCCTGGGATCAGCAGCTGTAAAATGAGAGTATATTCTTGTTAGACACACAAAAAGAATTTGACAAATGAGATTAAACCACAGAATTAATGCAACTGTAAGTTTAAACTACATCATTCAGTTTAATTATACGAATGTGCTTATAAAGATTTTTTGTGTTTATGGTCAAGCCTCCCATAAGTGACTACCCAAAATAGAAAGGGGAGATGGTGGCTTATGGGAGATGGTCACTGACGACAGGTCAGACCACATGGGGTCTTAACTTCTTAACTGTTGTTTTATTGGCCAAGAGTTTTACTGTAACACACTATTCAATTTGTCTATTGCTAATGAAATAGGGGGTTAAAACAATAGAAAAATTTAAATTAGTAGCATTGAAAGTGGTCCCCGGGAGGTGTACTCCTTTATATGACCTATACGGGGATGTGCCGCTGGACAGGGTATGGTTTTTGGCATTTTTGTCCTGAACAGGGTGTATAATTTAATGCGAGTCTGTCCTAAACAGGGTCTGAATCTGTCCTAAACAGGGTATGGTTCCAGTTAACTTAGCGCTTGTGGTGACTTCCCTTGTCGTGATTGGTATATTCATGCAAAGGCGAAGTCGTTTTCTTTTCAAAGGATCCGTCTGCCATTTTTTTTAAGCTTAGATCAATAACCACGCACAAGCCGTGTCCTAGGCAGGGTCCTAAAATAGAGGATGTTGTCCTACACAGGGTACTAGGTATTTTCATTTTTTTTTGTCCTAAACAGGGTCAGACTCTCAGACCCTCAGCGGCACCCCTATACACAAATATTGGTCAAGTACCCCCCCCCCCCCCACCCCGGGAAGTGGTTGTGGTCACTTACAAGAAGTTTCGACTAGATATGACTGGAAAAAAAATTGGTATTTTGGAAATGTGGTTGCTTAAATGTGATCGCACATGGAGGTTTACGTTGATCGACTGTATTGAATACTAACAGAGAAACTAAATGTGAACAATAATAACAGACATGTATAGGGGAGATGCAATTTGCTCCACCTGAAGATGTATCAGTGTGAATTCAGCTTTAATGTATGTTTGTATCAACTGCTTTTAGGTGGTTACACCACAGGACCAAAACAGCTGATCCAGATGCTGCGTCAGAAGTCACGCCCTTATCTGTTTTCCAATGCTCTACCTCCCCCTGTAGTGGGTGGGGCCAGTAAGGTGAGATGGAAGTTTGATCTGTTTGGGCTGGTGTAGTGTGTCTTCAGAGCTTTGAATAAAGGGTTTAGATCTGTTTCTAAAGAAACTGTGGTGCTGCATCAGTAGTGGGGGTGGGGGGGAGGGATACATGGTTTAATCCACTGTTAAGAGATTCAAAAACTGATGTTTCAAGCACTAGCCCTTAGTTAGCGCTTCAAATGTCAGCTTATTAACAGTGGCTAATTTACCTTATCAACTCATTTGATAAAACCAAATTTCCATGTTTAAGAGTTTTGAATTGTAAATCATCCAAATTGATGCTCCTCACTTCATAGTTTTATTACATTTAATATTGTCAAAGTGAATGTATGAATTCCAACTTGGTCACATCCAAATAACCACATCCACAAATCCGAATAACCTTCCAATCTTTTGAAGTTCCTTCACGAATGTGCAAGTAGAATGTTTTTATATAAAACATTGACTTGATCACCAATAAAAATTGAGAAAGTGTTTTGTTGATATGTTTTTAGATACCTACATGTATAGGCAGGCTTTTAGCCAGAAATTGAAAAGTGGGCATCCTGAAGGTATTTCCCATCATAAATTTTTAAAGGATTAGGTGCACTTTTCTAAATTTCTTTAAAAGTGGGCGTCTACAGGATGCCTGGACACCCTGCTGGCTAAAAGCTTGCCTATAGGGAATTGTAGCCTATGCCTATAATACAAAATTTTGTTCCTTTTTAAGGGTTCTCTTCCAAATTTATGACATGTTCAATTTAACTAAGGACTCACAGCCCTCCCCCACCCCCTCCCCCTCCTGCCTGGTGATCTATGGACGAGAAGTAGTTGATAGCTCAGCTATTAACTTTATATACTGTAGCTTAATGTTCCTTTGTTAATATTCTTTATTCCATCAGGTATTTGATCTGTTAATGAATGGCTCTGAGTTGATTAAAAAGGTAACTGAAAACACAAACTTGTTCAGATCACGGATGACAGCAGCAGGATTCGACATAATTGTGAGTAAATTAATTTTATCTTTAGAGACTGAATTTTCATGTGATGATATGGTGACCGATTCAAATTTACTATCATGCAACAATTTTGTTGTTAGTTTAAATTTATTTTTGGTTTGAAATTAATTTTTAATTTTATCGCAGATAATAGTAATAAAAAAATAAGTCAAAGGAATGTAAAATCACACAAGTAGACACAATTTTACCAGGATTTCACCCAAAATCAGGATACAACCAACTTGACTCATCAACTATACCCTTTGGCACTGTACATAATAATGATATTTAAAACCCAGCATAAATAGTGGGTATGGTACATAAAGTTTGCAAATTGCAGTGGGCAGCTATTTGCTGCCAAATTTTGGTAGCAATATTAAGTTACCTGGACTAAAACTCATTATGTAATAAGATGCTGTTTTATATATGTCAGGGTGATGGCCACCCCATTGCACCAATCATGTTAGGAGATGCACGTCTTGCTGTAGAGTTTGCTGAAGAAATGTTAGGTATGTACTATGCCAGTAATAAACGGAAAATGATGTACTGTAAGTTATAATATTCTGATATGAGATTGGGTTCAGATTAATGCATCACTGTGTCACCCTGTTTTAATAGTAGCAATGTCTTGTTCATCTGTCAATTAAAAATAGTTGCAGGGTTCAGAATTGATTGTAAGATTCAGGAAAAATGATCCACCATTGGCCCTTTTTGTTACAATTGGATACTCGTATATGTTGTGGTGCAATTTTGTCCTTGGTGCAAATTTTATTTTCCTTTGTTTTCTGCTTTTCGTTTGATCAGGTTAGTTAATTTACCTGGTACTCTTAATGCGCCATTTCTCTCTCTTGTGAACGGCAGCCGATTTAACATAATTATTTTCATTAAGCATTTAACCATTGAAATTTTTCTTATATCCTTCTGCAGAACGTGGAATCTATGTGATAGGTTTTACCTTCCCTGTTGTTCCTCAAGGTATGTTTTATATTACATTGTAATATATTATAGTGTGCACAGTCAACATTTTTAAAAACTCCCTCAATTTATGCATCAAACAAATAAAACATTACTGTGGCAGATCAGACTCCATCGTAAATCAGTCGATCAGTAAACCATTCTTCTTGTGACCACCCTTAACTGCCATCAATCAATCAATCAATCAATCAAAAACTTTATTTAACTTCGAATTTAAGATAGCTAGCATGCTAATATCTCCGAAGAAAATAAGTTAGTTAAAATTATATGAGACCATATATACACACAAACATTTTGTAACTTTACCGTGTGGCATGAAATGTTTGCGGGATCTATTAATTTTCGCAAATTTCGCGGGTTTTCCAACGATCCGCGAAATTAAGATCCCGCGAAAATAAACTCCAGAAAAAAAAAATCCGCGAAAATTTACTCCATTTATTTAGAGCAATGAATTTCAATTAAATTGACTACAAACAATATTACGACATTATTCTTTACAACTGCTTCAAATGACAGCTGTTTTAGTATTTATAAACTTTATCTAACACTGAAAATCACTACAGTACTTAGCTATTATTTTACGTGTTTTACCCGGCCCAGATGGCATACGAAATCACACCCGTACCATAGCCGTTGAATTGTAATCGAAGACTTGTGACACGAGTATGGAAAATTTAAAATAAAGTAAAAGAAACACAACGTTATATTTCCTTGTTGTTATATACAAGTACTGAACATGAAAACAGAGATCCGCGAAAATTTGTTCCCAGCGGTAAAGTCTGAAATCCGAATTCGCGAAAATTTGTTCCCGTAAAGCACTGAAAAAATCGGCCATCCCGCGAAATTTCATGCAACACCGTATAGTAATAGGACAAAAACGAAATTATTTTACCCCAAAAAGATCAACCCACTTTGTGATTTCTCAACCAAAATCAATCATGACTTTAAGTACTTACACGCTTTTTCCCGCGCTTGGTGGCGGCGACATGTATTTGCTTTGCGTTCTGATTGGTTCATTGGTTTTTTCTGTGTCTGTTATGATTGGTCAGAGTAAATTACTTTGTTTCACTATACTCAATAGAAACTTCTCTATACTGCTGAATCACTTGTATGCAATCAGCTCCTAGGGCCCTTGCTTCCACTTAAGCGTGCTGGGACGGTTTGTGTGTCTCCATAACCCTTAGAGTTATGTTAACACGAAGGCCAAGGGGCTAAGACACATTATTTCTTACTTGATGTTTGCGGTTCTCTGTGGAGATTAAAGGGGCAGTGTGGATTTGGTGTAAAAAATATGTTTTTGTATTTCGTTTCCAAATGGGATAGAACAGACCAGACCATGATTTTTTTCTCTTTCAAGAATTGTTGGATTTCTTTCTCATAAGTCTCCGCGACAGTCTGCTCTTTTAATATTTAATTACCTTTTTTATATAGGCCAGGCCAGAATACGCGTCCAAATCTCTGCCGCCCACAGCACAGAAGAGATTGAACGTTGTGTCGAAGCTTTTGTTGATGTTGGGAAAAAGAAAGGAGTGATTTAATTATGAAACATTTAAATAATAATTATAAACAATATTTAATACATTTGCATTCAGTGTGGCATTTAAGTAATGATCCGCATAAGAAGGAAAGTGCTGAACGGCAATGCACGATGGAATGTCAACTTTCTTCATTGTTACAACTAGTGATCTCATTGGCCTAGACTCAAAAACTGCTAAAAAGTTAAGGTTCAAGGTGCATTTTGTCTAATTAAGGTTTCAAGTAATGTGAGACCCAATCGCACAACATGCAATTTTAAAAGATATTGTATTTGGGGAACTTCATCAAATAAGCTAAAGTATTAGCTATTGTTTTCTGCTATTCTGATTGGTTAAGCACGAACATTTCCTAAAATTTATTTGACGCAAATGGATTTTCTTTATTTTTATACTGAAATATAATTATGAACCATCAGCCCCTCCTCTATTCTTGAAATCAAAGATATTTTATGTGGGAAAGAGCCGATGCCGCAGAATAATGAAATTTACGGTAGTTCTTATGTGGAGCATCACTTAAACCAACACTGATATTTATAGGTAGTCAAACTAACTATTATGATAACACGATAAGCAGTGTGAGGGTTTGTATGGAATGTAGTTAGCTTTATTATTCGACATAGCATTCAAATACGCATCAAAACGAGTGCAAATATGACACGTTATTACACTCTTCTGACCGCGCGCTAGGAAAAACAGCTTCAAAAACTTAGTTTTAGGAGGTTACTGTCGTATAATAACAATTTATTCAGCGAAAAGTTGTGCAATACAGCTGGGCATTTTTACTCGTCAGTATTTATTTTTTATCGCCTAAAGGCTCGAAAAAATAAAAAATGACTCGTAAAAATACTCAGCCGTACTACACAACTTCACGCTGAATAGCCTCTATGTATTTAATGTTTTAAATAAAGACAGTTTTGATGATATATATTGTTGTTGGAAATGTTTCACAATGGTGGCGCACATTTTAAAGTATCTTGTTAGCTCAAGTAAGGTGAAACCAGGGACTATCTTCTTTCCTTCAATGCGTCATAAACATGGTTGTTTGCAGTCCAATTAGCCCTTTCACTCCCAGATTCATTTATGGAGAGACATGTGGTGTAGTTATAACTTTTGAGTCTGGATGAAATCCTATGGTGTGACCATTCAAATGAAACCTCTTCAGCAGTCATTTTGCATGGTACCATTTGTTCTAACTTTTGAGTCTGTTGATGAAATCCTATGGTGTGACCATTCAAATGAAACCTCTTCAGCAGTACTTTTGCATGGTACCATTTGTTCTAACTTTTGAGTCTGTTGATGAAATCCTATGGTGTGACCATTCAAATGAAACCTCTTCAGCAGTCATTTTGCATGGTACCATTTCTTCTAACTTTTGAGTCCGTTGATGAAATCCTATGGTGTGACCATTCAAATGAAACCTCTTCAGCAGCACTTTTGCTAGCCTCCTACACAGACGTCCTTAGGGCTCGTCACGAGGGAGGAGGAAAGATTGCGTGACGAGCCCTAAGGACGTCTGCGTAGGAGTCATAACCTGTGATCAGACCTAATTTTAGCAGCACTCTTCTATTTTCTTGTCGGATTCCCCCGGAAATGGTCAACCAACCGAAACTAAAATTGAGCCAGATGGTTGTATTTGAATAAGCTTCATTCAGCCCAGTTTTGAAAATAATATGGCTGAACGTAGCGGGCTGTGTTTGATTCACAAGCGTTTTATAGGCCTTAATCTCCTGGTCTGGAAATTAACCCTACATATTGCGTGCTTACATAAGTAAGCATACTACTTCTTAACCCGCAATTAACATCAATGGTTGTGCTCTATGTTGGACATATCCGATGTTTGTTAAAAGTAACCATCGCAAATCATAAAATCAAATATGAAGGAAGGGAAAGAAGACGACTAAGAGGGACTAAGAATCTAGGTGGGATGCGTGAAATGTTGGGAAGTGGGGTCAAAAATAGCAAATCACTTGATGTTGGCCCCGGGGGGGGGGGGGGGGGGGGGGGGGAGGGAGGGGGTACTCCTTTATGTGCGCTATATAGGTATGTGCCGCCCGATAGGATAGGGTTTTAGAGGTGCTCAGTACTTAAATAGGGTATTCTTTTTGGTATTGTGATCCTTAGATATTCCTTACTTAGGGTCACTAAATTGCAGTATCCACCCTAACGCGCAAAACGAAAAGGATATGGTCTGTTAAAACTGTACTACACGCCTGGTTTTGGGCCTTATAAGGGTATCAAATCTCGATTTTCTACCCTTAAATAGGGTCAGGGGTTTGAGAACCTTGGCGGCACACACCTATCCTAAATTGTTGGTAGTACCCCCCCGGATGTTGGTCCACTCGCTCCACACTGAAGCGGTGACCACTAAAACAGGTTCGGGACGAGAATTGCAACTGACGCGGGATTGTGCCAGCAGGCGGGATAGAACAAGCATATTTAGGAGCCCTCGGAACTTGATATTGTGAACGGGTCATTGTGCAATCTATTTACGACTGCATTCTTGTAGACGTTCTTAGTTTGCCACAAGCTACACCGCGCTGACGAGCCCCAACAGGGCGAAACAGCTGTCCGCAGTTGCTACCCTGCTTTATCGGTTTCTGTCGTATTGGTGTCTCGCAAAACCTACTTTGCAGTTTGTCGGTTATGTTTGTTCATTTTTTGGCTGATCAGGTCTTTCGTAGATCCAAGGTATAGTTTACAGCATTATCGTTTGCGGTCTTTTTCAGATTTTAGTTCTACAAGTAATCGATAGAGCAAGCATATTTCGGAGCCCTCTTTAAATATACTACAAGTAATCTCATAAATAACCTGACGGATTTCTGATTTATCATTCATAGCTGAAAAGAAAGATAGTGCCTACTCTAGCATATAAAGTACTGATCATGAAAAGGAAAATAAAATAAATATTCTATGTAAATATAGAACAGCGTGCACCATAAGAATGTCTGGCATATCTGACTATATATTCGTTAAAAGTAACCTTCACAAATCATAAAATTCAATATAATTATGAATCAAAGTTTTCCTTTTTCAAGATTGAAATTGTATGTACTTCAAAACTATGTAGCCATGTAAGCATGACATTTTTATATTTTCTTTTGAGGATTGCTGATCTTTGGTGTTTCGTGGTATCAAACAAGTTAAAAAACGTAGAAAAGTGATATTTTTTAGGGCTTCATCATTTAATTTGATTTCAGCAAGTCATAAAAAATAAAATATCTAATAGTAATGAAAACTGAATTTCATGAAATGTAAAGCTGAAGATTCCATATAATGTGCTGTTCTATACCGCCCTATTCAGCAACACACAAGCCCTGAAGGTCACACTCAATCAAGGGACGTGTTTTACACTACCATCACCTCCTTCAACTAAAATGCATCAAAATCGACCAATCACAACCCACTAACATGACGTTTTGAACAAGGTGTTTCTTTCTTGAGGTGTCTGCTAAAATAATGAAACGAAGAATATAATAGCATAACCTCCAGTTTTTCATGTTTTATACTTACAGCCATGCTCCGTCACGCGTGACCAGTACTCCACAAGAATGAATTGAACATTTTGAATATTTCTTTATAACGTCCGAGATTTGAATGAAACCTTGAAGATCTCTCAGGAAAACACTTTGAAAGTCATACGAGTTAACGGAAAAATAACTTCGCTACACGCATAAAAAACCTAATATTGTTCGGTTATGTAACATTTAAATGAAATGATACTTTGTTGCTCTTTGTTTCCGACAATGCGGTAAAATTCTCACGGGAATTTCGAATCTCACAATGAATTTACAAAACCTACGCATAAACTTGAAAACTCCATTCAAATTTTCAAAAATACTAGTCACGCGTGACGGAGCATAGCTGTAATAACTAGCAATACTGTAGTTTCTAGTCTGTACTGCAGAGACTGCACAAGGAGAGGGGCCAGGGGGGGTTAGCCCCACCTACCCCCCCCCCCCCCCCAACACACTTTTTTATGCAGCATTAATAATTAAGTGGAACTGGTTTCAAAATTCATATCCAGATGTTTAAGCACTCTATAGTTTTTTTCTTATCTCCCTTATTTTATATGAAATCGGTATTACACTGTGGATGTTTGCACGTAAAATTGTATGTTTTTTAAATAACATCCTGTTAAAAAATCTAAGTGGTTACCTCAACATGGTAGCAATTAATAAGCTCCTCGTGTAAATTCTGAAACAATCATTTCCACGAAAATGTGTTTTGTTCAGTAGAATCTCAGCATTAACAAATGAGTTTCCTGGTCAGATCATCATTGATGACCCATAAGGCCTGACTCTACCAGCAAACTTGCCTGATAATTTATTGATTTTTTCCAGTTTCTTTTCAGACTTGCTCATTCCATTTTTAACATTTTATGATATGAAAGTTGATGATCATATATTATTCAATTAAACTCTTGAATAGGTCGACTTTTCCTTGTCAGATAAATTAGTGTACAGTTAACAAAACGGCTTACAGTACCTCTGGTGGCTGTTGTCATTTACATGTAATTTTGTAATATGTTTACTAATTTGTTTACTGCAGTGTTTACTTCGATTCCTTAAATTAAAATGGGTTTTGGCGGTTGTAATAAATTGATCATTTTTCACCACCCTGGGCTGTTTTAAATGCACTTTTAGCCATTTTCCGTTGACTAAATGTTTCAGGATGGGCAGGCTAGGGGCAAGCTAGTTGACTCGCACTCTAGTGATCAATTATTTTTTTGCGGCATCATTTTGTAATCTGAAGTGTCAGTCGTCTCATTGCCCTAAAAAGTTCACAAAAACTAATACTGAAAAAATGTCAAGCCATATGATCAGAAAATGTTGGGAAGCCAAGAATACAGTTTTGTGTTTTAGCTTGTGGAAATTTGTAGAAATTGTCTTGTGGCTTTCTAGTTGGAATTATTTTTGTCAATAGACTGGAAAAAGGAATTGAAATTAAGGCAGTTTGTTGTAAACATAATAAAATTCAATTATTATAAATACATAGAAATAGCAGCTGTTTTTTAAACATGTTTTATATAAATCAATCAGTTCATTATTTTATAATCATAATTATATTATTTAACACAAAGCACTACATGTATACTGCAAGCTATCTTTCATATCTTTCTTCATATACTTTGTTTATCTTAATCTATTTGTGTATGTATATTTTAGTGGCGGATTCAGACCATCTTATAAGATGAGGGCCCAAATGCAGTTCAGGCCTTTTAATTTCCAGTTCACTAGGAAAGAGAAAGCCCAAAAACGTTTGTCCCTTAACAGTTTACATGAACAATCTTCCCTCCCCTGGATCCACCAGTTGACTAATATTTTCTCTAATGTACATGATTACAAAAGGATCACATTGTTAAACTGACAAAAAATTTTCTACAACTTTTTCTATCATGTCGACTCATCCATCTGAAAACAAACCAAAAGAATGAAATTAATTATAAGTTAAGACAAAAGTTATATAAACACCATTTTACTAGTCTGCTCACAGATGTTTAATCAAAGCAGCAATAACAAGCTTGGAGCCATGAAAACAGCGTGTCATCTCATGAGCTCTTGTCCCCAAGTATGTGAAAAAAATAAAACGTCTCTGGACAAACTAGCATTTTACAAGGTTTATATTAAGTTATAGTTAAAAATTGAGAAACATGGATATTTTTTGGTTCTTCATAGCAATTTAGTTTGCCGGGAGGGTCAGGCCTTTTGGATCATTATTGATGTCTATTGATAAGGCCTTATTCTACCAGCTAACTCATCTCTTCTCATATTTGTTTATTTTTTAGTACATGTACCTTTTCAGACTTCCTTGTTCATGTTTTTTAAAACATATAAAACACTTCATGAAAGGTGATTGTCGAGCTGTGCTCTACCCTGAGAGCAGTGGATTCTCCTATGCCGAGCTACGCCGAACGAGAAAGAAACCACTGCGAGCATCTGTTTGCTTTTCCATCGAGCATGCACAGCCATGTGACGCCCCACGTGATGCATTTGACATTGTTTCGTGGGAAAATTGTAGCACGTGCTGCTGTTTCGTGGCAAATGTCTTCGTCACCTTGGACGTCATTTTGATTATTAAAGAAGCTCATATGTATGTATATGTGGTATGTTGACCCCAAAATGTTAATGAATTTGATGATGGAGTGTGACGCCCTGACAACCTTTGATTCTTTAAATTAAAATGAATCTCTGTAGTTGGTAATAACACAAGTTATTATTAAGCGTGGTTAAAAATTATCAAATTGAATATATTATTAATAATTTTAAACTACACTTGGCGGCTGTTTTACAGCTGTTTTATATTATGCAATTCTATCCATTTCAGAAGACCCAATTTTTAAACTATCCTGGCGGAAGCATACCCTCCGACTTCCCTAGGTCACTCATGCTTACTCTTACTTCCTTCTAGGCCCTGATCAGAGGGCCAACAATTAATGCTTGAATACCTGTGCATCGGCATCAGCCTCTGAGGAGCTTGGTCCTTTTTTGCTGTCCGTGGAATCGTCATCATCTTCCAGATCTTTTAACTCCTGCTCTATTAGTTTCCGTGCAAGTTTCACTTTGGAATACTCATTGTAATGCTGCTTTCTCTTATCTTTAAATTCCTTCTTCAGTTCTATAACCAAGGTAAGACCAAAAATGGTTCTCATTTTAAACAGTGAATAGGAGATGACATCATTAAAAAAATATTTTTGATAGTTGCTTGTTTATTAAAATGTTTTGGTTAGTTCTCAAACCTTAATTCTCGAGTTGAAATGCATAAATTAAAGGTCATACACATGCAAGAGTCTTGGTGTGCAATGGCAAAGAGTTTTGCTCAACATTATATTTCTTAATATGAATCAAGACTGAAAAACCTTTTGAATCAAAATTGCCTTTTTGGCGTATATTGATAATGAAACAGCATTGATCACAACAAAGACTTTGACCTTGCCAAACGATATAAATAACTGCACCACAGTGAACAATTTTAAATGCAAGCTTAAGACCTTTCTTTTTTCACAAGCTTTAGGGGGGACAGTTCATTATTTATGGGGATGACCAGGTCAGGAAATAACATAGCTTTTTGTTATTTTTTTTAAAGCCCATCATAAAATCACGTCAGAATTAGGTGCATCACTAATTTTTCAAAGCCCATTCAAATAAAATAATTATAAAACTTGACAAAATATTTTAATGGGGTACATGTACATTTCTCAGTACAACTGCATAAATTTCTAACTATTATTTTTTAGAAAGCTAACTGGCTTATTGTTCATTGTATATTATGATTAAGACATTTTCAAACCCCGGTCATTTTATCCCAAAAAAAACTAAAAGCCTGTTGTTATGAAGCAAAAAATCTCTATGGCCCGGTCAATTTTTTTACTGACCCGGTCATCGCCATAAATAATGAACCGTCCCTTACGATAATCATAAGTAGTACTAGCATTTTTTTTATTCTTTTTGTCATGCTTACAGTTAATTAATTAAATTCTTCTTTATTTTATTTTTTAATTCTTATCCGATTGTAAGGCGCTATTGAACCGTGGGGAAATAGCGCAGTATAAATTCATCATCATCATCATTATTATTATTATTATTATTAGTGTATCCAAAAGATAGTAATTGCTGCAGTAAATTTGTTGTAATAATGCTGTTTTATTGTCTCGCTGGTATTACAGAATTTTCTCTTTCGTTTATTGAGGGGAAGCAAAGCAAATGTAACTGGGATGAATCGCCGAAAACTCCAGCTGATAAGACTAATTTTGTTTTGTAATTCACGCATCAAGTTCTTGCAATGTCTGTAGAATATTGTTGATCACAGGACGCGTTCACCACGAGGAAGGTGTGAAAATTTAGGTTAATTATTGAATATAATGAGTATGTTGCGTTACTAGCTAGCCGTATCGTGTTCGCGTCTCCACGCGCTCAGCTCAGGTTTCGCGTCCCCAAGCGCTCAGCTCAGTTCAGTCTCATCGACTGCTGTCGGAGTGATTTCAAAATAAATTTGTCTTTTATTCCGTACAATCTTCGAAAATCTTTGCTATCCAACGGTCCTATCACCATGCCTCACAGTCCACTCTCAACTCGCAGTAGTCTTCGACACTTCAGTTCCGATTTCGACTGGGACATGTTGGACCAAAATATTACAAATCTCGCAGCCAACAGCTTGAAGCAGCAAGCGAGGCTATTGTTCGTGGTGCAGTGCATTCTGGTCCAAAATGTGTTCGTGGCGCAGTGAATTCTGATAAAAAGCGATCAATTCGAGATTTTTCCTAGCTTATATTTTTTTCTCATATATTTCTCTTAAATCCTGATTATGTTGCTGCTCACTCACTGCGCTCGTTCTGCAGCAATTATTATTATAAGAACTTTGTTATTGCAATTGTCTGACTGGTCACAACTTAGGACTTTGGGAACTGTTTGTTTTTATTCCAAAATATATCAGACTTCTGAACGGGTTTATTTACAAATAAGTGGACGATAACTGTACAACAAAATTGGGCATGGAGCTGAAAAGGTTATAAATATCAACTGAATGTTGACCAACCTTGCTGAGACTCAGATAATTCATCATCCTCATCTTCATCTTCGTTATTCTCTGGTTCTTCCCATGAATGTCTTTTTGGAGCATCCTTAATCCTAGAAATCAAATATACAGTCATACAAGATACATAAACCACACATAACCCACAATTCCTTGATTTGCTCTGACAAAGAGCTACATGTAGTGCTTGAAACTTCAGCTTTTGAATATTTTCACAGTGGCCAATTTACCCTATCAGCTCAGTTGATAAAACTAAATTTTTGTTTTTCACTGTCTCACAGATACAGCACCCCATGTAGTTTCTTTAAAAACGGAACCCTTTTTACACATACAAGATGTAGTACACGATTGTACATTTTTTAAGTCACAATAAGTAAAGGATAAGTTGTGGCCCACACAGCCGATTTTCTGCAGCATAACATGCTAGTTTCCATTTCTGTAGCATAGATAGGAGTATTGGATTAAGGATCGAAACAACATAATAACAGAGACTAGAGCTTGGACCACTGACCTTATAGCCAAAAACACTATAATTTAATTATACATTATCAACAACAGGAATTGGGAAAAAATGTTACTCCTTTTTAATGTTTTATCTTATCAGGTATAATGGAGTAGCCATATTAATAGCCATGGTAATTATTTAAGAATTAAGGTAAATGGTAAAATAATCACACTGTTTTCTGTAAAGGAAGCATGTGCTATGTATATGAGGGGTATAGCTATAATGGTCTGTCGGAAATGATGCATCTCGGAAAATATTCACCAAGTCTCGAATTCTCTGCATTTGAAATTGGAGTCTCGGAATCTCTGGCTCGCTATAATTTTGGAAGTCTCGAAGTGTTGAATTTTGATAATTTGGATCTCGGAGTGTCGTAAATTTTTCTCGTAAATCTCAGCTTCCATTGGAGATTTCAGTCACGTTTTAAGCTGTTTGTAGTACTATCAGCCCGACATTTTCCAGCAATTGGGGTCTCAAATTTTTAAACAAGGGTCTCGCAGTCTCGCAAAGTCTTGAATTTTCCATTCTATACCCCTTATATGTTGTGTTTAAATTTTTCTTTGGTTTAAAAATTTTCAAACCAGTTTAATTTTTATTTTCTTCTGTCTTAGATTCTTTATCATAATCTGAGACATTATTAAGGAAAACAAAAATCAAACTTGTTTAAAAAATTGCTCCACATTGCCTCTCTGCATCCAAGTATATAAATGGGTATAATGCTGGGGGCAACCTACATGTAGTCGTAGAGTAAGTGTCTAGACAAAAAGGAATAACTAAAGTTGTTGCTGTTTTCAAAGCAATATACTGCTTGAACTCACAATAGCTCTCCATTTAAAAAAAATTACCTATCATGCAAATGGTCTGCATCTAGTTTTCCTGGATCAGCTTCATCATCAGAGAATGGCTCAACTGTTCCTTCAGCTCCTTCTTCGTCATCGGGATCTTTCCATTTATTATACGGTGTTGGAGGCTCATTGATCTTCATGTGCCCGTAATCTTTATCCGGGGGATGGTGTGTCATCAAAATGTTCATTTCATCCCACTGAATACCTGAACTGAAATTCAATGATTGAATCATAGCTTTAATTAGTATAGTTTAACTGTACATGTAGATTAATAAGAATGAACTATAAGCTTGAATATAGGTTAACATAGGACCACGAGTGCTATCTTTACTAATGTACTGTCAGTTACTGACTGAATAAGTTTTAGCTTTGAAATCAAGATTTTCTCAATTTGAGGTAAACATGTAAAAAAACAATTATTTAAGCTTATGTAGAAGATTGAGTCTTGTTTCTTTTGTAGAGTGCCTGCAAAACTAAAAATCAAATTGAACAAAAGCTGTATGATTACATCAATCGTGTAACATGCGAACATGAATATTGTGCTAATAAACTGGTAAATTTAACCCCAAATTGTCAAAATATCTGTGTAAAAACAGCCTTCTGCAATAAAAGAATGCCACAAACAAATGAAAGAACCAAAAGAAACAAGTCTGTGTAAACAAGCCGCCATCTTGGCTGAAGCAAATGCTCAAGAAATTTGTCAATTCCCAAAATAAGTTACATGCATACGATATAAAATAGTCAGATATCACAGAATAAATGAAATCCATTGAATAGGAGAAGTCCTACATTGATATTTGAAAACAAACAGAAAAACAGAAAAAAAATCCAAAAATTGTTATTTATTTGTGTCTACTGTACTTGCACACAGACACTTTCATTGCTAAAACCGAAAACTGTAACAATAAACGTTATAAAAATGAAAGATGTAGAAATGAAAGCTGTAATAATGATGTAACCAGAAAGAGATCAAATTTACTAAAGGTAAAAAAAGAAGACTTAAATCTCACTAAGACCTCATTCCACACTTTTTACAGACTAAATTCTGAAAAAGTTGACACTGAACCTTCAAATATTTTGTCTTTTATTAATTTAAGACATGAAATTGATGAAGAATAATTAATATTGGCCAAAGAAGATCAGACAAAATAATAACATTTAGGCTGTGCACGATAGCCGCATGGGCAGAGAATACCATTGCTGCATGTATCTACCAGGTGACCCAATAGAGTTGGTGACCTTAAATATAGTTGGCTTCAGTTTAGGGGGTTGATCTGGATAAATGACAAAATTTCAAAAGAAGATAAGGATGAATTTACATCCAAAAATTTCGAGTGCAGACGACACATGCTCCTTAAATGGAGTCTTTTATACGTAAGAAAAAGTACATATGGCGAGTTAAGTGAGACAATTTTGTGCGCAAGGAATAATATGTTAAAAGTTAAGGTTGAGCACTGAAAACATGAAAAGAAAATATGGAAAGAATCGCAGACTATACAGATGTATATTGAATCAATGAACAATCAGAAGCCAAAACATTTGAAGACTGTTGAATAATTCCAGTAGTTTTTTTTTTTTACAAAAAGATAACAATAGTGTCCCTTATTATTTCAACTAACACAATAAAGATGTTTATGTTCTCAAATGGTTTACTGAAGAAAAAGCCAGAATGAGAAACATAAAAAATTCATAATTTCTTTAAATTCAAGGGAAAATATATATTCCTGTGGTGTAATTAATAGCAACCAATTTGCATTACAAGTGGAATTTTTTTTCTTCTGTCAAAGAAACTTTCAGCCTAACAGAGAACAATTAAATACACAGTGATTAATTTGAGGCTGCTGTCATTTCATAATACTAGGTTTTTTTTCCCGACAGGAGGTAATACTGGCTTATCTCATTTCGTTACCCTATGGCTGATATTTTATGCAAAGAGCAAATTTTAATATTCTAAAATACATTTAACTTTTAAATTTCAAATTTCAGCCACAGATTTCACATTTACTCTAAAAATTTACCGCACATACTTTATAACCACGAACTTAATAAGACAGAATCTAGAAAATTAAAAAATTAGTAAATTCACAAAATTGAACGCTAAATTTCAGAATAATATTCCTGCAAACGTTTCTTTTACTTGAAAAATCGAAAGTAATGTCGATAAAGGAAATAGAACTCATCAGCTTATATATTTTCAACCCTCGTCCTTCAAAATGTATTCTAAAAAAACCTCTCCCATAACTCAAATGGACTAACATTGACATAAGCTTACCTACTTTAATATCATAAACAATGTAGCTAACATGTGTCTAAATAATGCGAGTTGAAGAACTTCGGAATCTCGACAAAGATAGGATTCAGAATACGCATACAAACCTTAATTCTAAAAAAAGAGTATCTAAAACTGACACGGCAGTAACTTATACGAGCTTAAGACTTTATACAAACTAAATCCTTTATTAAGACTTAAGCTTATAAAAATCCGAAGGTTCCAAAATAAACCTGTATTGTGTCGGAACGATCACCGACCAAAGTCTTCTTCATCATATATACGATAATAATAGCGGTAATGCAACCATACAGAAAATTTGACGATAATTCCGGTGAACAAAAACGTTACTGAATACAACGAACGAACAGATATGATCAACAAATCTACTTTGGAACGAGGAGCTGACTGAATATAGGCGCGCGTGCACAAGATCAGGTATTTTACGCAAACGTGTTAAGAAAGTTCGTTTAGAAACGAAGCAGTGAGTTTAACAAAATGCTACAAGATAAATGCTTATTGCTATAAGTTCTTACTGGTGTTTATCCTCGGATTTGTTCCTCAAAATCCCTCTTTTACGTTGGCTTGCATCTTCCTCCATGTTCAACAATTTTTTTGTGCTACAACCGCTACAACTAACAATAACTCCGACCCAGTTTTCCGCGTAAAAGTATCCTTTTTCGTTCCGTTCGGGTAATCTTCGCGGGATCTACCGCTAGTACCCGAACGCACCAAAAGCGCCCTGTTTTTTGTCAGATTTGCAAATTACCAAGTTTCCTTTTAGTATTATTGTGCAAAAATAACAATTTCACACTTTTTGTTTTTATTTCATCAAACCCGTTGAGATTTGACAGAAGCTCATACGTGATGAGCTTCTGGTTTTGAAAAGCATATAAAGAGGTATATATCCTGCAAATTATGTCAATTATGTGTCGATCAATTCGAAACTTCAACATCCCCCGGGCATACCGCAGGCAAAAACTATAATAACGGAAAAACCACATCGACAAACCAATGAAAAGTGCCGGATCCTGGCAAAAACGGCAAACTGATTCTTGCGGCAAGGAGAAGAGATTGCGACAGAAGTGAAATAAAAAAACAAACAGTTGAAAAATTCTAATAATTTTTGTAAAACAGAACGAGGCAATGTCGGAGGAACACGAAGAAGATACAGCTTGTCGAGACACATATGTATTGGCTAACATTTTCATGTGCTAAACAGTTGAATATATTTGCCCGATATTTCGGTTTGCAAAACAAACCTTCTACGGGGGTTAGAAAACTAAAAATATATATTCAACGGTTTGTTTCTTATTTCACTTCTGTTTTAATCTCTTCTCCTTGCCGTAAGGATCAGTTTGCCGTTTTTTTTTTTTGCCCGGGTTCGATCTTTGGTCCCTGCGTCATATGTGGGTTGAGTTTGTTGTTGGTTCTCTCCTTGCTCCAAGAGTGGGTTTTTCTCCGGGTACTTCAGTTTTCCGCTCTCCTCAAAAACCAACATTCTAAATTCCAATTCGATCTGGAAAGAGGACCTGCATGAAAACCAGCTACGGCTGATGCGGCTTTCCTCTCTAAATAAAGTTATTTTTTAAACCCAATGTTTGTGTTTCGCTTTCCCTCCCGTGACGCAGCATCACAGTTTCCTTAGGTCCTTTTAGAAACGAAACCCTTTATTCATTTAAAAAATAATGTCCACAGTTTTACCTTTCTCGCGACAGTTTTTCGGATAGAAATAATAGAGGAGTTTTAGGTGGTGCGAAGGGAAAATATTGCCATTTAACTGCTCATACGGCCTTAAATTGTCTATCCATGGTTGCGGCTTTTTGGGCTGTTTTATTTGTATTCATCTGAAGAAATAAACAACAAAGAATGTCAATGTAAGTCAATTTATTGAAAAAAGGTTTGAATTTCTACCATAATAAGCGTTCCCATACAAACCTTTGAGTTTGGACGTCCTGTACTAAAAACAGGGGGGAAATCACAAACGCTTCGAGACTGATGTCTTTATCAGTGTCAATATGAATGACAGTGATGAATAGACAACGACAGTGTCAGTGACTAGACAACGACAGTGATGAATAGAAACATCTGCGATATTTTTATCCTTCTTTTGGTGTAGAAACATTTTATTAATTTCAATTTTTATCGTACTCTATCAGCGCTGCGCAGTTCTTTCAGCATTCAGACGGTGATAGCCAAGAGCGCAATCTCACGAGCGAGCGCGAAAATCGTTTCACGCGCGCCGCGTACCCTTAGCGAGAGGCGATTTTCGTGTGCGATCGCCAAATCTACTATCCCAACTGTCGGACTCGTGTTTCAGAAGGGTGTTTTTCCACCCGATTCGCGTATAATTAACCGCATATAAGCGGGTCTAATTAACATCAAATTACCGCATGCAAGCGGTAAAATAGGCCCTATTTACCTAACTGCAGTAGTATTCTTTATATTACTGACGTTAGACACAGAACTGAGAGAAAATAGCTTCCGTTTAGCACTGATCTGCAGTGTTTAGGGTTAAGCACTAATTTTAAAACGGTTAGCTTTCATTTATGGTTATGGGTAACTATAAATGTGTTAAAAATTACAGTTCCTCTCAGCTAGCTCTCCTTGGTGTAGTGGATATGGGTATTAGTTATGAAGCAAACGACTCGGGTTCAAGGCATACACCCTTCTGATCTTTTTCTTTCTTTTACAAAAAAAAAAGGTTTACTTTATGTAAAATGTTCAAGTGAAAGACAAAAGCCAGTTTGAGATCAGCTTTATTTTCGTTATTTCTCAGTAGGTGAATAGATGGTTTTCACTCACGTGACCTTCAGTCCTGTGGGACTCAAATGACAAAGGCCATGGCGGCCAGGTTGGTGCACATAACAAAAGAAGTTCATTAAATATTCTTTTGTAGGTGTGCACCAACATGGCCGCCGTGACGTAACGTGAAAACCACCTATAGGGCCTACTTTAACCGCTTGCATGCGGTAATTTGATGTTAATTAGACTCGCTTATATGCGGTTAATTTTATGCGAATGGGCTGTTTTTTCTGCGTGGATTGCACCTGGGGAGGAGGGACGTTCGAGCGTGCGTGTTACGTCAAAGAGGGTTGAGTTGGTCCTCCTGAGAAAAGTTCAGTCCAGAAGAATCAACACTAACTAACACTACCTCTTCAAACGAAATGACAAAACTATATACAGGTCACTTCATTAGGTGGCCTGGGCTATCAGGCTCTTATTGGACAACAGTCTTGCTTATACTTGCGAATCAGAAAAAGAGAACTATGGGAAATCAGTTTTTCCTCGTCAAAAGGAAAATTACAATTTGTATCCACCATAGTGTAGCAAATGTTCATTTAGAGAAGTCCTCTTGCATCAAATACATTGGTGTATATATAGATTGTCACCTTACTTGGCGTGACCATAGAGCGTTTTCACTTGACGTCATAGCCGCCATATTGGTGTTCCCGTACAAAAGAATTTTAATTAACTTCTTTTGTTAGGAACACCAACATGGCTGCCATGGCTTTTGTCATTTGAGTCCCACGGGACTGAGTGAAAACGCCCTATATTGATTACATATGTGGCAAAATTAGCAAAAATATAAATATAATGGTAAAGTTAAAACATTACAGTTTTCTGTATGAACACTGCAGACCATTTGGAAAGTGATTGGGCGAAGGACTTTTATCCCAATAGGCTTTCCCAATGTTTCCTCCCTCAGTACAATGCGCCAAATTAACAACGATTTTACCCAATATTAGAAGCTTTTATTAAAAGCGACGAATATTTCAAAGCAGTCTAGTTTAAGAACAACTCGCTTATATTGCTGTATGCTCCATTGTACAAGGCATGGCTCAAGTCAGTCATGGTTATATTGCTGTAAGCTCTACTTCACAAGACACGGCTCAGTCAAACGCCTGTGGAAAAAGAAACAAAGAAGATGAGAAAAAAAAATACAAAATGAAAAAAATGTTCATGGTAAATAGTGTAATATTCTACCCTGGGTATTGTTATTAATGACACGGTAATAAGATATGGAGAATCGCTCTGGCCTGGGACAAGCCCCAAGACCAGGCGAAGATGGCAGCTGAGAGGATCAAGCCCGACTTACTCGATCGGGTGGGAGGGTGGGTTGCCAAACGCTTCCCTTTTGCGGCCTCGAGTAGAGTGATGGGGTGGGGCACATGTAACTTCTTTTATAGTCTCATTAACCCAGAGTATTAATTACCAATGCAAATTGATTTTGCATAGTGCATTTATAGAGCGTAAATTAACAAAGAACATAAATTATTGGTTGCCCGCTGCAACATGAATATTATTTTAGTAAACTGACTTTGAAACTTAAAATACTCACTAATCGAAAGTTGCGTTCTTGTTCTTTTCTCCTTGTCTCACTGAGACGAGCGATCTCATCAACTTTTCTCTGGAGTATTCCTGTAAATAAACGAGAGAAGAAATATTTTACAATAATAAATTGTGAGGTTTCTTACGTGTTGCTAAGCTTGTTGTCATTAGAGTACAGGCAATGGGGAAATGAGGTCAATTAGTTCAAATTGCAGACACTCCAAGCATTTTCTCAAACCAAAAGCAACAGTAACTTAAAAAACAGTTACAATTGCGTGTGTACGTTAAGAATGTACCAACTTACCAGAATTCTGATCAATCCATTGCAACGAATTCATGTGCGCATTTAATATCTTAGCAATCTGTGTAATCTACAAGAAAAACAAATACAAAATAATGTAAATTGAGAGTTTGGTGCATAAAGCGCCGAAGGAGAATTTTTACATTTTCACTCACAAATTGTGTTTTTGGAGCTAATATGTATAAGCACTCTTTTACTAAAGTAATGACAGGTTCATGTCAGTTAAAGTGAAAGGAAGCTTATACGGCCAAAAGATCCTGTACTTTCACAAACAAAACAAAATATTTGGGTTACTTACTCTTGAGGTCAAAACATTTTTTCCCAAAGATGTGGGATGTTTTGGCCTAATCTCTTTTACTTCAACTATTAAATGTCAACCAGACATTGTTTTAGCAACACAATGCGTTTGGGGCTAAAAAACAATTTGTGAGGTCTTTTAAGTACCCAGCCACTTGAAATAAGAAGATGCATCTTTAGAAAGTGAACACATAACTACCAAGCAAAACAAGAGCAAACTGTGTCACTATTGTCCTTACCGGGTCATCTGTTTCCTGTTGTTGTGTATTAGCAGTATTTAGATGATCAATTATTGACTTCAAGTCCTGAACCATCTGTTTTAACTGTCCATCGATGTCTTTTGCCAACTTGTAACTGTTAAAGAATAATTCAGAGATCAACTCTTGAGAAGTAAATCTACTTCCTCAAGAAAATTTCTTGTGAAACAACTGGGGTATCAACGGTAATGATGAATGTTACTATCGCTACATTAAATTTTTTTTTTATTCATTCCAAACTTAATCCCTTCGTTCCCTCTCCTTCACTTCACTTCTCTTCCCTTCCATACATATGTATGCCTCTCAATCTTTCTCCATGTTCATTAATGGTGCCTAGACCAGAAAGGCTGTCTGGCAAAGTTCTTAGAAGAGTTCTCAGGTTTTTTTCCTTCTCTGTGACCACCAGCAGGATTTGTAACAATCATGGTACTGCCATGTTCCCAGCCTTCAAGTTTACTGCTAGCACAAGTAAACTTCATGTCACAAAAAAAGCTTTAGTAAAGTTAAAATACCGATACATGACTTTGACACTCCTGGACAAACCTCTACATTTGGTGAGGCTCATCTTGTTGCAGCTTATCTGCAGGTTTTTATGGTATATTCTTTAGTTTGGTAAATCAAAAGCTACAGCTGACAGCCCAACATGGTCTTACGTGAAGTCTCTCTCCTTGTCTGCTTGCTGGAGCTGTCTGCCACCCAAGCTGCTTGTACTCACAGTCTCTTCCAGGGGCTTCAACATTTCCTCTAATTCTTGCTGCTGTGCCGTAATGAAGTCCAACTCCTGGTCGAGCCTAAAGAAGACCGCAATAACCTAAAGTTTTTTTTTTCTAAATTCTGACATAAAGTGGAACCTCTCCATTAAGGTGGCACTTCCCCTAGTCCAGGCCGGCTAAACGCTCATATAATCTTTGTAATTATCATCTCTATTAAAGGGGCATCTATATCAAGGGACACTTCTCCTGGCGTTCGTTTCTCAAAATTCCCGAAGACTTTTTGGGCCTGAAAAGCTATTATATGACTATTAAAAGCTATTATATTGTGCAGGCTATTTTCCTACAGAGATTCAATTTTCGTTTGTTCTGAAAGGTAAGCAATAAAATCTTAAGTGAACAAGAAACTTTGCACCGGTTTTCTGGCTAAAAACTTCGGGGCAGTACACAGCTCTTACAAGGTTTTCTCTGATTTGCTGATCAGAGAAAACAATAGAACAAACAACACAACAATGGACCCTAGCCCTGAAAACAACAGAGCTGTGTGATACCCAGGACCAATGAAATTAGAGGTTGTTAAGAGCTGCGTATCTGAAAACTTCACCGTCACTTGAAAGAGATTGAATTTCAAAACTCACTTTCGGCTTCCGAAAGGTTTTCGGAAGTTTTGAGAACACGCGCCTGGTCCCAGTATGGTTTCCCCTAATGGAGGTTCCACTGTAGACAACATATTTTTTAACAGTTTGAGTCAATCATAAACCACTCTACTAGATGTAAAAAAATTGACCCTCTATGAATAATAATATTTCTCCAAATGTAATAACCTTTTTCAAAGCTTGACATGGCTTTCAATGACAGGGTTTTCAATAGCCAAAGTAGGTCACAATAGGAGGAATTTGTTATCAGGAGTGCCAAAGCTCAAAAATTCAAGAAAAAATCCAAATTTCATTTTTTAAAATATTGAAAAACAAATAGTGCCATGCAAAAGTACTGCCAAAGAGGTTTCATTTGAATGGTCACACCATAGGATTTCGTCAACAGACTCAAAAGTTAGAACAAATGGTACCATGCAAAAGTACTGCTGAAAAGGTTTCATTTGAATGGTCACACTATAGGATTTCATCCACAGACTCAAAAGTTAGAACTACACTACCTGTCTCCATAATTGACTCTGGGAGTGAAAGAAATCAAGACACAGTAGGTGGATATACTTGAGTTGACACAGACGTCAGAACTCTGCCAGAAATTGCCTTCTCATGAAGCCATTGCACTATAAAAGGGAAATTACTAACAAGAGAATCAAATTACAAAACTGATATTCCACCTTTTCTGTTCTGCTTTTACGTTCTCCACACTGGCATTCAATTCAGTGATCTAAAAGATTACAAACAGTGGCATACAAATAAATCAATTAATAATAAATTAATAAATCTGTTTAAAAGTGAATGTCATAAGCACAATAGTCTTAATTGGATACAAAATCAAGGAAAGTAATGTCATAACAAATGCTGAACATAAACATACTAAAAAAGCAGCTGGATATTTTCAATGTGTGGCCATACAACTAACTGTAATCAAGCTTTTCCCCCTGAAAGGCGGACAAAATGAAAGCAAAATGCAAAATATTGTTTTTGCAAAATATCAGGAAAAGAACAGTGCCAAATGTGCTGCTCAATAGCTTTCATGAACAAGTCACTTAACAAACACAATTTATTAGTATAAAGGAGTTGGTTTTTGTTCAACCTGATAAGGCACAATTTTCAATGTATTGTCGCGTGTCTCACAATGTAGTCACTTTAGATGTAGATTGCAACGTTTGACTGTTTGCTGGTTGTCTTCGTCAGGCGATGAGGTCGAATTATTATGCATCACCATTAGTATCACAATGATCTGCTGTGATTGGTGGCACTCGATCCTCATTAGTCCAGTGACAAGCTGTTCTCTCTGTGGTCTGCTGTAGTACATGTAATCTACATCTAAAGTGACTACACTGTGAGACAAAGCACAGTAAACTGTCTTTATTACAGAATATTGTTTTTTGTGTATGTGGGTCTTTTGCAAGCCTGCTACATGTAATAACTGAAACCATAATCCATGCATAACATAAACATAGGCACGCATTGCGTGCATGAGCTATTTTGAAAATTACCTAAATGATATGAAATGGTGAAAGTAACAAAACAGCGGAAGTTAACTCGCACAAATAACCGCTTGCAGATATACGTTTTTCAAATCCTCCGGCCCGCCCACTACCAAAAAAAATACCGAGATAACCAACTGGGTCCCGTTTCTCGTTTCTCGGCTAGCTTTTTTTCACGGGATTTCCAGAGTTATTTTTTGACGAAACTACGGTCCCAGTGAAATGAGCAACTTGTTTCAGTAATGAGTGTATTAAATTAAATGTCAACCAGAAAAGTCCTGCACATAAATTTGATGCATCCAAATTGAAGGCTTATTATTTCCTGGAAATTTGTATCTAGTCTTTTTTTAAAGGTTTCTTTTATTATTCACAAAAGACACGTGGAAAAGGTTCCTTTGGCCTGGAAGAAGCAAACTAATTAAATTAAATTGTTTTCAACTCCAAACCACAAGCTAATTAAATTAGTGACACGAAAATTCTTTGAACCACCTGTTTCTGTAATGTCAACCAGAAAAGTCTTTCACAGAAACTAAACGCATGAAAAATGAATATAAGTAGTCTCCTAGTAAATTGGAACTAATATTATTTAAACAACTGTTTTTATTCTCCACAAAAAAGTCGTGCAAATAGAAACAGAACTAATTAGATTAAATTGTTTTCGACTCAAAACCTCAAGCTAATTGAATTACTTACACGAACATTGTTGAGGTTAACATTTGGAACCAAACACCTTTTCCTGTAATGTCGACCAGCAGAAACTTAGCGCATCCAAAATGAATTTTGCTTGTTTCCTAGTAAATTGCAACTAATATTTTTTAAACAGGCGTTTTTTAACGCACCATATAAATTAATTACATTACGTTTTCTCGAAAACATGTTGAATTTCATCACGTACCAGTTTCTATAAGGACAAAGTTCAATATTTGCACGTGCACACAACGTGACTGCTCATACAAAATACAGTCGCTTCTCGCTTATAGTAATCGCTTGAGGCATACAATTAATAACCTACACATCAGCTCACATTAATTCAAAGAAAGATAAACGTTTTACATACTGTAAATTGTAGATTAATTGCATTACATGTTCTCTGTTGAACTCCATGCATCACGGACAAGTTTCTATAAGGACAAAGTTCAACATTTTCACGTGCAGACAGCGTGTCTGACAAAAAAAATCCAATTTTAAATAGTAATCTCTTGAAACCCAGGCTTGAAACATACAATTCATGTTCTGCATCATATTATTTGAAATCGGCTTGCCGTTTTTGCAATAAAACTATACTCATACTTCAGTATAAGCTCACCTATGAACGTAACCGCAGTCCACATTTTTTGGACGTCTCATCCCCCGCAGACCATTCTACCATTCATGCATAGGGCACATTATAGGCAGTATTTCTGAATAAATGTCCTTGATATTGCCAGGTTAGCAAGCCAGTCGGGATTAGAGAACAGTTCCCAAGCAACAAATTTTCAAAACTTTACACTTTTAGTGTTTGCAGCAACAATCGCGGAGATTCAAGATGGCTGATTTTCAATTCATGTCAAGTGCCCTTCTTTGACCTTCAGTAATACCATTTTAGAAGCGAAAATTTGATTGGCTGACATAGTACACGGTGTACATACTAGAGGCAATCTGATTGGTGTGACATAACCCAAGACATACATACAAACAAACAAACTAACAAACAAACTAACAAACATACTAACATCACAAACCAACCTTTGCGCCTGCTAATGAGCTATTTTTTTCAAAATAGCTCAAAAAAGGGGAGTCAAGGCCTTAGGGGATCATTTACACCCCTGCCACACCCACCTTTTCTCCATTCTCCATCAGAAGTCTGTCCCATGCATTTACTTGAGCCGCTTGATCCAAGAAGGTTTTTTCATAGTCTGTTAACTCTACAGCCCACTGAAACAGAAAAAAATGTTTTAGGTATTAAGAGATGGAATGATTTATAGATCTTACTGAACAATGTTTTCAATCCACATTGCTGATTTTTTTTACATGTGTTTTAGACCAAACTAGAGGTGAGGTCACTAAGCTTGTCACAAACAAACAAAACCATCTGCTCTGCACTATGTTAAAATGAACTGAATTATGCAATCCTGACAGAAATAATGATAATGACAAAGACAACCTTAATTTCAAGTCAGTCTCAAGTGAACAAAGAAAAGAACTCAGCCAATATTAACCCTTTCATTACAATATTAAATTACTATGGAGACACAACTTGAAGAATAGTTCTAACTTTTGAGTCTGTCAACGAAATCCTATGGTGTGACCATTCAAATGAAACCTCTTCAGCAGTACTTTTGCATAGTACCATTTGTTCTAACTTTTGAGTCTGCGGATGAAATCCTATGGTGTGACCATTCAAATGAAACCTCTTCAACAGTACTTTTGCATGGTACCATTTGTTCTAACTTTTGAGTCTGTTGATGAAATCCTATGGTGTGACCATTCAAATGAAACCTCTTCAGCAGTACTTTTGCATGGTACCATTTGTTTTTTAATATTTAACAAAATGAAATTTTTTTAAAATATTTTTTTAGTTTTGGCACTCTTGCATGGGAGTTAAGTTTCTTATATCTAAAGTCCTGCCTGGTCAATAATATGTACTTATTGACTAAGTGGGAGGGTGAGATGGGAAAATATTTGGCTCGAGGTCATGGCGTACCAAGCGCAGCGAGGTCCGTGCGCCATGACCGAGAGCCAAAATATATTTTCTATCCGGCCCGACCTAACTTAGTCAATAAGTATTTTATCATATAACCAATATGGAGACAACATTGCTTGAAATTTTTAAGACACGAGACCATCCGCTTTTGTAGTAGGGCCGTACGGCGGCCCTCATACGGGACTTTTATCAATGGTTTTACAAAGAAAAGGTTCGCAGGGCATATGGGTCATATGATAACATACATGACTACAACTACATTGCATATAATTATGAACTTCAATGATTTTATTGTTACTTGTGAGTTTGACTTTTGGTTACATTGTATGTTCCACAAATTAGCTTATGAGAGCCCAATGGGTCCCCTTAAGAAATTAAGGGGGCAATCTTCTGAAACAAGCAAATCGGCCCAAGATGTTTCAATGTTTAACTTTTTTATGAACGATAATCAGTGGTACCAGTGTGTAATATAAGCATTTAACAAACGTTTCTCCATCAATTGGATGCAAAAACGGAACAAATTCTCTGAAGTTCTGTTGAACATAGACATCTTCGGAGAAATTCTATGCGACACATGTGAGATGCCAATGTGAATTTCATGTGCCAGTATTTTTGGAATTGCCAGATTAAAATTCTTCATTACTGCACACTGGAATAAACCCTGTTTCTTGCAAATTTGCCGATAGCACCCAGTAAATATACATGTACAGGCAATACAGCAATTAACTGCAGGTTGTGGGATAAAACCTCATACCTTGTTGATAAACTCTTCAAGTTGCCTGTATGTTAACTGTGGCACATTGCTTGATGCTGTCGCTGTAGCAGCTGCTGATGAACTAGGTGCCCTGTTAGAAATTTTAAGTTATCAATAATAATGATTTCTGAATTATATTTCATGGTTTTAAGTTTTAAAGATATATTAATAGTTTTACTGTCACTGGAGACAAAAAGACAATGAAATGAATGAATGAATGAAAATAACTATTGATTAATTTATCTGTAGAATAAAGAAATCTTCATGATAAATACATTTTGGAAAACACTTGTGGTTGCCACACCGGAAAGAAAACAATCACTTTTTTTGCCCGATTCAATATTTGACATACTTAAAGCCAAACCCGCGATACAAATTATAAAATTTGCACAGTAATATATTATTAATAAATAACACCTTACATGACACAAGGTATGACTCCAGGCGTGTGTTTCTTAAAAGTCCCAATGGCATTTCAGGTCTGAAAAGCTGTGTTATGTTGCACTGGTTTGCAGGCTACAAACTTCAAAGCAAACTATGTAATTATTATGTAAATATTAAAAATAGATTTCAGGCCTGAAATGTCTTTGAGAGTTTTAAGCATGCCACGAGAGAAACCTTTGGTTAAACAAAGTTATTTAACAGTTACAATTCATTCTTCACCTTGCAGTGCTTGCTATTGTCCCAGGTCCTGCAGCCACTAAAAAAACCAACAGTATTATTACAGTATTTTCATTACCAAGTACAGTACTTGTACATGTATTTCCAAAGAGTAAATTTCTATCAAATTTTAAAATTTCATTTTTGTGCATTTTTTGGTAACCTGTCCAAACTGTTTTTCAATTTGATGATGATGATAATGATGATGATGATGATGTTTTAAGGTTTTATAAGCAAAATACTGACCTGTTGTTGTTGCAGTTGACAATGATGTTGATTGTGTTGTGCCAAATTTAATTCCACCTGTTACAGGGAGAGAAAGCCCAGTTGCTGATGAACTTGCAGCTGTCGCACTTGTACCAAGAGCAAGCCCTGTGGTTGCTGTACTTGCAGTGGGAGCTGCTGTAGTCTTGGCTAATCCTGACAATGAACTTAACACAGGAACAGCTGAACTACTTTTTGGTGCTGCAAAGCCAATAGAAAGTCCAGGAGCTGCAGAGCTGGCAGGAGCCACAGCTCCACCTAATTTCCCACCTGAGATCCCACTGGTGCCAAGGGTCAATCCACTAGAAGAAGTTATTGTAGGCGCAGCCCCCAGTGTGGATCCAGTGCTACTGCCACCCAGGGTGAACCCAGTAGGAGCTGATGTTGCAGCAGAAGGAGCTCCTCCAAATGTAAATGCAGGTGTTGAAGCAACTGTGGCAGGGGCTGCTGCTTTGTTGCCACCCAGTGTAAAGCCTTGTGATGGTGTAGATCCTAATATTGAACTTCCAGCTTGTGTTTTCGGAGTTCCCATTGCTGCACCTAAAAGCCCAGTGGGCTGACTAGTCACGCCACCCAAATTAAATCCAGAGCTTGTTAGTCCAGTTGCTGCTGTGGGTTTGCCAAATGTAAGGCCTCCAGTAAAGGGAGAAGGGCCAGTGGCGGCAGTACCTCCCAGCGGGATGCCCCCTGTCGCAGGAGTGGCTGAGGGTGCAGGGCTCCCAAATGCAAACCCTGATCCTCCTAAGAATCAGGAAAATATTACAAGAATCAGAATGAGAGAAGGGAAATAAAAATTCTCACTGTTCACTGGTTGTTTACCTCAAATATTTTAAGATCGGATGTAACCTGATCTACAGGTTAATAAAACTCTAAGATAAGCAAAACCACCATATCTTTTGCAGACCTGGATCAGTAGATCAGTATTTCAGAAACATTAAAATAAACGGCAGACTGATCCCAACAGCAACGTGAGGAAAAATGTTTTCATTGTCAACCCCCACCCCTCCATCCCCTAGTGTAATTTCCATTTGAAGGCAGATTAAAGTTTGAGCTCATCATTAGATACACCTGTATGCCTATGATCCGGACATCAACAGATTTACAAAGATTAAGAACAAAAGAGCAGGAATTAAATTGTAACTATCAAAAGAAAAGAGGTATAATGATTCGTTCATTTGTGCTTTTTGTAGAGATGTATGCTATTGTACTTCATCACTGCAAATGATTCAAATCTATCTTTGTGTCTTGCTTATCAGTACATATCAGTACATACATACATATGCAGTTTTTGTTCCACCGTGGTAAATTTGTGGAAAATAAAATGGCAGCAGACCAGGTATCACCACTCCCTATGCACTGAAACATGTACTTTTGAGTGGTACTGTAATAACACAACTATAGTTTTCAAATCCTTTCTAAATGTATTTTAAACATCTACATGTAGTCCAAACCTATTTTTTTATCACCAAAATTGGAATCACACATTTATTTTATGTCAATCATAAAAGGTGGCGGTATATCAGGAGAGCATCTTATTGCTGTAGTTGATAATTTTCTTTATCACACATGTTTTATGACATATCTGATGGACAGAAGTACATAATTGACTGCTTTAAAGATTAAAAATTTAGCACTGTCAGGCCTCTCCTTGTGGCTGTCCAAATAGACCAAAATTCTTACAAAACCTACCTCTAAAATACCAATATAGAGACTGTTCTGTAAAATAGACACTTGACTCTGTCCTTTTGGTTCCATATTAAAAGGTTAAACTGCATTATGAAAATAAACTTAATTACCAGTGGTTCCTAATGTACTCCCAGTACTGGCTGGTTGAGTAGAAGGAGTCACAGCAGCACCAAAAGAAAGCCCGGTTGAGGTTCCTGAACCTAATGTGAACCCTCCAGTTTGTGGTGTAGACGCTACTGTTGCTGCAGGTTTGCCAAACTGAAAACCGCCACTAGAGGTACTGCCAAAATTGAATCCACCTGCTTGGGTGGTAGGCATTGCACCAACAGTTAACTGCCCTGTGGTTCCTGGTGTTGCACCAAAAGTTAACCCTCCTGTGGTCCCTGGTGTTGCACCAAAAGTTAACCCTCCTGTGGTCCCTGGTGTTGATGCTGCTGTGCTGCTTGCACCAAAAGAAAATCCTGCAGATGCTGTTGAAAGGAAAAAGATGAAAGCTCAAAGTCACATAGAATTAATAACAAGCTTAGTCATAGACCAGCCTTTATTGTTTCATCACATGGTCGCTTACAAGAGCCCATCCTCGTAAGCAACCAGGGGCCTGTTTCTCGAAAGTTCTGATAAATTTTCGGGCCCGGAAAACCATTTTATGCGCGCAATGTTTACAATAAAGATTCAAATTTTGTTGGCAAAGAAAGCTAACAATAAACGTCTAACCTGACGAAACAAGTCAGGTTGGTTTGTGAGCTAAAACTGATGCCACCATTCTAAAGATTCTGATTTTTAAATAAAGCTCCAGGCCCGAAAAGACTTTTGAGAAACGGGCCCCAACTCTCGTTACAACCACTTTTTTGAATTCCTGAGGTTGTCGCTTACAAGAGCTTTGACTGCACCTGTTACAGTGTCTCATTTGCATCAGAAACTTAATTGGACAGGTACTGAAGAGTGACATTCGACATCAGTATGATAAGAAGCCAATGCTATAGTTAGAAAAGTTAATGCATTCCAAACATGTCACTAAAAATGCTGTTACATGAGACAGTATTTTTTTGTAACTTGCAATGCAATGCTGATGCACATTGCAAAAGTAGACAGCTTCAGATTTGAGTAAGAGATTGAGGATGAGTGCGACTTTTGAATTTCAACCCAGTCATGTCCCCTGAACTGTCACTCTTTCCTGTTGCCAACCTGCAGAAACATAGGCACGCATTGCGTGCATGAGCTACTTTGAAAATTACCTAAATGATATGAAATGGTGAAAGTAACAAAACAGCAGAAGTTAACTCGCACAAATAACCGCTTGCAGATATACGTTTTTCAAATCCTCCGGCCCGCCCACTACCAAAAAAAATACCGAGATAACCAACTGGGTCCCGTTTCTCGTTTCTCGGCTAGCTTTTTTTCACGGGATTTCCGGAGTTATTTTTTGACGAAACTACGGTCCCAGTGAAACGAGCAACTTGTTTCAGTAATGAGTGTATTAAATTAAATGTCAACCAGAAAAGTCCTGCACATAAATTTGATGCATCCAAATTGAAGGCTTATGATTTCCTGGAAATTTGTATCTAGTCTCTTTTTAAAGGTTTCTTTTATTATTCACAAAAGACACGTGGAAAAGGTTCCTTTGGCCTGGAAGACGCAAACTAATTAAATTAAATTGTTTTCAACTCCAAACCACAAGCTAATTAAATTAGTGACACGAAAATTCTTTGAACCACCTGTTTCTGTAATGTCAACCAGAAAAGTCTTTCACAGAAACTAAACGCATGAAAAATGAATATAAGTAGTCTCCTAGTAAATTGGAACTAATATTATTTAAACAACTGTTTTTATTCTCCACAAAAAAGTCGTGCAAATAGAAACAGAACTAATTAGATTAAATTGTTTTCGACTCAAAACCACAAGCTAATTGAATTACTTACACGAACATTGTTGAGGTTAACATTTGGAACCAAACACCTTTTCCTGTAATGTCGACCAGAAGAAACTTAGCGCATCCAAAATGAATTTTGCTTGTTTCCTAGTAAATTGCAACTAATATTTTTTAAACAGGCGTTTTTTAACGCACCATATAAATTAATTACATTACGTTTTCTCGAAAACATGTTGAATTTCATCACGTACCAGTTTCTATAAGGACAAAGTTCAATATTTGCACGTGCACACAACGTGACTGCTCATACAAAATACAGTCGCTTCTCGCTTATAGTAATCGCTTGAGGCATACAATTAATAACCTACACATCAGCTCACATTAATTCAAAGAAAGATAAACGTTTTACATACTGTAAATTGTAGATTAATTGCATTACATTTTCTCTGTTGAACTCCATGCATCAGTTCAACATTTTCACGTGCAGACAGGATGTCTGACAAAAAAAAATCCAATTTTAAATAGTAATCTCTTGAAACCCAGGCTTGAAACATACAATTCATGTTCCGCATCATATTATTTGAAATCGGCTTGCCGTTTTTGCAATAAAACTATACTCATACTTTAGTATAAGCTCACCTATGAACGTAACCGCAGTCCACATTTTTTGGACGTCTCATCCCCCGCAGACCATTCTACCATTCATGCATAGGGCACATTATAGGCGGTATTTCCGAATAAATGTCCTTGATATTGCCAGGTTAGCAAGCCAGTCGGGATTAGAGAACAGTTCCCAAGCAACAAATTTTCAAAACTTTACACTTTTAGTGTTTGCGGCAACAATCGCGGAGATTCAAGATGGCTGATTTTCAATTCATGTCAAGTGCCCTTCTTTGACCTTCAGTAATACCATTTTAGAAGCGAAAATTTGATTGGCTGACATAGTACACGGTGTACATACTAGAGGCAATCTGATTGGTGTGACATAACCCAAGACATACATACAAACAAACAAACAAACTAACAAACATACTAACATCACAAACCAACCTTTGCGCCTGCTAATGAGCTATTTTTTTTCAAAATAGCTCAAAAAAGGGACTCTGGGAATAACATTGGTGTGACATGTGATTATCTAGGCATCCAAACTTGACTTGAAAAGTCGTACTCTGCTCAATCTTGTACTTGTAGTCTGATTTAAGTATAAAAAAGTGGCCGGGTATTCTACAGTTTATTCTAAATGTAAAATTATTTTACATTTAGGATAAACTGTAGAATAACTGGCCACTTTTTTGCATCTCGTTGAATAAGAATGGATCCTTTTGTTTTCACATGACTTGTTCTATAAAACGTTAAGAGATATGTGGCCAGGTATTCTAAAATCTCTCCTTAACATGTACATGTACTGTACATGCTGCAAAGTGCCTCAACATGTGAAAAAGTAGAATTGGCTTTTTTTTTTGCAAGTTGCCAAAAAAATTGCCTTGTTAACACGAGAAAGTTAATGCACCATAATATAAATAACCTTTTGTTTGTGCAAGTCTACGTTCTTTTAATTTACTTAGTGCTTACCCAATAGGTTTCCTCAAACATGAAGGGTAGACTTGTTTGGTATAAATTTTGATAACTTTTAGTTATTACTTGTCTGAAATTTATCACATCTCTGTTTTTGACCAAAATGGTCCCTCGTCGTGTTAAAGAAGGCTAAAATTGGTTAGTTTTTGTCCGTCTAAGCATTAACTTTACCTGGTTGAGGTGCTGGCGCCGAAAAACTAAAACCACCGGCCGAAGGTGCCGAACTGACAGCTCCAGTGGCTGTTCCTGTACCAAACGTAAAGCCTCCAGTATTCTGACGAAGCTGAGGCGTTGCTCCAAATAAGCTTCCCGGAGTTTGTTGTTGCTTTTGTTGACCAAACATCTTGATCTCCTAGAAATATTCCTTAAATAGTCACTTCAACGCACATTGCCAATTGCCCGCCATTACGGAAGTAGAAGCGTGGCTACCAAGGCACGTCGCTCCACAGTCGGTCAGTACCTCATGTAAGCCCACGTATAATGTCCCGGGGATTACAATGGTCTCGGGGGTCAGCACCCAGACTTGCCACAAGTCGACCTTCGCTTTTTTAGTCGTGTTTTATTCGATAAATTTGCGCGCGGAATTAAGTTATGTCGCCTTGTGTATCAACGTCCTGGTTGCTGTTCTCGATGTAAGTTAGCCTCTTCCAGGCGTTTAGATGGTGGGGAGCAGCGACAAGCGGCGCGCCGCGCTAGGGTCGGCGCGAGGGTAGACTGGGAGAGAGGCGAAGAAACTTTCGCCCTCTCTCCCCAGCCTCCCCTCGTTTTTTCTCCTGCCCCCGATTTTTCTTTCGCGCCCCACAAACTGAACGCCTGGAACAGGCTAGATGTAAGTGTTACCTTAGCTTTTTACCTTGTTACCTTGTTACCTGCTACAGCTGTACCTTGTTACTTTGTTACCTTTGGAGCTGCTGACGCCATTGTTTTTAATAACCCACAAGTTCTTGCGCGAGCAGTTATTTCGATTTGTCCTGC
The DNA here is from genome assembly GCA_024195265.1 of Dendrophyllia cribrosa. NCBI lineage: Eukaryota > Metazoa > Cnidaria > Anthozoa > Scleractinia > Dendrophylliidae > Dendrophyllia > Dendrophyllia cribrosa. The sequence continues at coordinate 5,513,850 of JAJLRJ010000002.1, read as the reverse complement.
CTCCCTACCCCCAGGCTGGGACAAGAACGCTTGTAAAAATTCCCGACCCCTGGGCTAGAAGGACTGGATTTGTCACGAGGGGGTTTGTTGTTTTAATATGGTTGTATTTATGTATCAGTCAAATCCAAGAGCACCCACCCCCCCCCCCCCCACCCCCTCCCCCCCCCCCCCCCGGGCATACCCAGGGCATTTGACAAGAGGGTAGCTCAGTGTAGTGGGGGATTTGACCACTGATCCTTATATTGTAAACCTTATGTATAAGTCGCAGATTTTGCTAAAAAATTAATGATGTAACTTGGGTTATGCTGTCTTTTTTTTAAGGAAAGATCGCATGTGTATACACAACCTGCTAAAATCATTTATCATATGACCCATATGGCCTTGCAAGCTTTTTCTTTGCAAAACCATTGATGAAAGTCCCGTATGAGGGCTATATGCATTTGCACGAGGGGGCCGTAAAAAGCAATAAGGCCCTTCTACAAAAGCGTACCGCCTCGCGTGTTAAAATTTCAAGCAATTTTGTCTCCATATTGGCCATAAGTCAGGTCGGGCCAGATGGGAAAATATCTGGCTCTCGAGTGTGGGGCATAGGCTCGAGCCAAACATTTTCCCATCCAACCCTCCCAACTCAGTCAATAAGATGTAGGATGCATTGGGTAAGGAAGTATAGTGTGAACTCAAAAAGTTGTTAAACTAGCTTAAAAGCAAAATAGTAACTTGTGCAGACCAATGAATTATTGGCATTAACAGGGAAAACAAATACAGTGGAACCCCGTTAATTAACGGTCACCAATGGGCCATGAAAATTTGGCCGTATTAACGTAGTGGCTGTATTAACGGGGTAGGGTCAAATTTCATGACTGGTCACTCTACGTTTCTTTTTCATGACAGGAAAGTAAATAGCTGTTTGATTACGTTAACGACAGAGGTCAATGACATGACAAGTTACAGGCATTGTGAATAAATACAGTATTGTTTCTCAAGTACTGTACAGTATTTGTTTTGTTTGGTCAATAATTAATGCATGTTTGGTTTGAGTGGCCGTATTAACGGGGTAAAATTATAAAGGATTATACAGGTTGGGATTTCAGAATGTGGCCGTTGGCCGTATTAACAGGGTGGCCACATTAATGGGGTTTTATTATAAGAAAATGACAAAAAAAGTGACAGTAATAATGAGGTGACTGTATTAATGAGGTGACCGTAAGGCGGGGTTCCACTGTAAAACAATAATAATGTTTACATTATATTAACTTTATTTTGTTTACACCATTTTAGGAGTCAACTTTGTCCCATCATTCCTTTTTATTGCTTCTGGTGTGATGTTCATGCATTGCCAATACTACTTGGAAAATTTCCAACAGTGTCCCTCCTCACTGGCAGCACAGGTCCGAAAGAAGCCACTTATGTCCAGAAATGCATGCAAGTATTGTTTAACGAGTACTTCATATTTGACAGAGTTGTTTGCCGTTTTCATATTACTTCATATGTGACAGAATTTTGTGTGTTTTGGTAAGCTTTTATAGGCGAGGACACTTTGTGATGCCATTTATGAAGTAGCGTGGTTCCCGTCTGCCTGCATTTCTGGGGCCGTATTCACGAAATCCTACCTAAGATATATCTTAAGATATAACTTAAGAGAAAATTTAGGAGCTTCCTAAGATATGTCCTAAGTGCTATTCACGAACGATATCTTATGACCATCCTAAGGTAAGCGTAACTTAGCAGCCTCCTAAGTTTAATGGTCGCGGGCAGTTATCGATTAGTAAAAGTAAACCAATCAGAGACAGTTTATATGGCGCGATCTTATGAATAATAAGTTATGAAAATTACATGAATAAATATTTTGTATTGTGTAAATTGCATGTTGTTGTAATCACAATGACTATACAATAATCTTTATTTCATCTCGAATTTAAGATAGCAAAACTGTGATAATATCTTCGTTCATGGTCAGTAGCGAAAGCAACAAACATAGGGTCTTAACTTCGATATTTCTTGTACAAAGGCTTATTTTCACGAAAAACGGAAATATAACTCTGCAAAGAGAAAGAAATGTGGAACCCGTTAATGACACGAAGGCCTATATAAAACTAACCGTGTTGTTTGACATCACTGGAAAATATTTAATTTTTCTTAGCAATATAATGCTTTAAAATGTTCATCTAATCGGTAACTATTGTGATACACAATAATCACGCTGAAAATCGACGTAAAACTCGTTAACAATCGAATTTAGCCTCCGTCAAGACATGTTTTAAAAAGTTAGGAGGTCAATTTTGACCTCCTAAGTTTAGGAGAAAAATTAAGACATATCTCAAGTTAGGAGGTCTTCGTGAATACCAGTTAAGACATGTATTAAAAATTTAGGGGGTCCTAAGTTTAGAAGAAAAAATAAGACATGTCTTAAAATAGGAGGTCTTCGTGAATACCAGTTATCTCCTAAGTTATATCTTAGGAGGCTCTTTGGACTTAGGATGCTTTCGTGAATACGGCCCCTGGACACATCTTGCTCAAAACATGCTAGTTTCGTCTGGAGGAAGGACAGGTTTGAACAATAAATTCACACCCTTATGTGGTTAGCGATTTTTAAACACATTTTTGTAAATCTTCTATTTTCAACAACCAGCAGCCTTCCATGTTTCATTTTAACACGCGCTCTTATTGGTTTAAACAGCGTGCGCGCGTGTCTTAGTCTATTAGTCTAACCCTAACCCTAACCCTAACCTAGTTAAAAAAGAATCGCTGTTTTGGCTTACCATCTCGAAAGAAGTTAAAATCAATAATGATAATAATACTAAAAATGTTTTGCAGGCATGACAGCCATTTAACCTAACAGTTAAATGCACAGTTGGCTCTGGGCTGAAATACGCTGCTGTAAAAAAACGTAAATTTGACCTGCATTCAATTGACGCGAATTCATACAAGACAATCCTACCCCTTGCCACTTCTTGTTAAAAATTTTTACCTTCTTCAGGGCGTTTTCCGGGAAACTTTTACTTCATAAATAAAGTCTAGTGAAAAGCCAACAACGAGTACCATGCTAGCAGAGTTCCCTTCGATAACAACAAGGGGGAAAAAGGAAACAACGAAAAAAAACGGGGGGTAAAACGAAGAAAAAAAAGTCAAGTTTTTTCTCGTTAAAAAACTGTCAAAAGTTTGCTTCGTGCGCATGTTCGAAACCAATTTTTTTTTCGTTTTCAAGTTGCAAACAACGTTTAGGATAGTTTGCTTGCAATTTGCCTACACGGCGGTCAGAAAACGGCATTAGTGGCTTCAAATTGCCGTTTATTTTCTGAAACTCTGGGGTCAATGGGTTAAAGTGCTGTTACAAGGCAATTTTTTCCCCGCAACTTGTATCGCAACGCTGACGAGAGCATTGCGAGAAAAGTTGTCTCGCAATGCTCTTGTCAACGTTGCGATGCAAGTCGCAAGACAAATTAAATTGCCTCGTGTAACTAACAGCACCTTTACTTTTTCGCTTCGCACGCGTAAAATTTGCATGTTTACCGTGCCTGGGAACCTTAAGGACGTTCGCGCGAAAATCTTCTAACATTGATTTTTTTATAAAACTTTTGCTGCAGTTAGGCAATGAGTTACTCGTATCAGAAATGCAAAAAAAATGGGGGGTCACCGACTTCGTTTCGGTGATAAGATATCTGAAAGGTGACCCTAATTTCGAAAAATCGGCCTTCCCAACTCGATATGGCCCCAATGTCTGTTAGTTAAAAAATATTGTTAATGAATCTCTAAAATGCAATTTTCTGTGCCAAATTTTGTATGAGTGGGTCTATCAAGCAAATTCGTTCAACTGGTAACGTTCTTTAGAGGAAATCTAATCTGTAAACGACAGCATTTGCAAACTCTGACAGCCGCAAGTTGCGAGGATTCGATGTCGCGCGGGTAGAAAAATGGAAACAATTTAAACTTCCTACATTGATTTTTTGTTCATTTTTTTACAATCTGTCGAGAATTGGCAAAGAAAATTATCTATCCAAAAAAAATTGGGGGTCACCGACCATCCAAGCGAGTTAAATCTAAGCAAAGTTAACAAAACGGCTACCAGCCCTTCATGTGCTTAGATTTCTTCTCTTGCGCGCGCGCTCGTGCATGACGTAGCATGGCGTTGCGACATGAATTGCGTGCGCAGTAAGGATGTGCATAAACAATTAGCGCGAACGTCCTTAATTAGCGAGGCGTGCACGATTCACGTGTCTGGAGTAAAATTAGCATACGGATTTTTTTTCCGCAATTGAACACAAATTTTAAAAGAGAAATAAGTGTGTCTCAGACATAACAATTAAATTTGCCCATTTTTATGTTCTTTTTGTCGGTTAAAGGCAGCAAGATGTATTATCCATTTGATTTCAAATCCACAATTCAGACTCAAAATAAACCTTTGCACTTTATCGAGGTCCTTTGAATTAATTTGAAACCTTTCTTACCCACCCACATCACAGAAAATACCAACGACTACATAAGACCAACGTTCAGTTCTATCGCAAATTTCTAAAAAATAGCGAAAACATTAAACTGGGAACCTATTCACATTTCACTCCTTTTGTGTTTGACGTTTGATTGGCACGCTGCAAGTCAGTGCAATGCACGTGTGTCATTCACAACACTTTTGATTCACAGCGGCGACACGGCTCGGTTAGTGTTTGGCTGCTGATTGTTTTACCGACATTTTTTCGTTTCAACCTGACAAATTTTTGCTCAGTGCATCGTGCTGAATTTTTTAAAGTATCTTTGAAATAACCACGCGTGAAATTTACCAACATCAAAACTGAAACGGTGTGTTTACTGTTTATGAAAAAGATGGACATCATGTCATCCATTACCGTAACGCAGAGGACGGATTTGCCGTCGTATTCTGTCAGGCCGAAAAGCGAAGGACACAGTGATATATATTTTGATACGTTTCCTAATGAAATCGAGGAGAACGAGAAATTTATATTACAAAAAGTTGACGAAGCTTGGCAAGCTCGTAACGTGGAAAGAATGTTTCAGCTCATAAAAGTAAGAACCGCGTTTAAAGTTAAAAAAATATATATTGCTCAATGAGAGTTAAAGAGTTTCATGAATCAAGATTTCTTATCAACTTCGTTGTTTTTTATTTTATTATTTAGCTATTGTTTAATTCATTCTTTTGTTTTGCTGCAGGAAAACACCTTCAGTGAGATGGTGCAGAAACAAGTTATTGATTATTGGGACAAAGGCCATTACTTCCAAGCGCTGGAGAAGAGCGGAAAGCCGCTCACAGCGTTGGCAAGATTTAGAATACGTCAGAGGTAAGGCCAGAAAACATAGAAAACTTGTTAAAACGCTCTGAAATTGTACAGTAATGTTTCAATATCCTATTTTTAAGATATAGAATGTAAGGAAACTCGAATGTGTCTAGCCGAGCCGGGCCAACTACGCGTCCTGTGGAATTAAAAAACAATAAATAAACATTCAACATTCTGACACACGCACAAACGGTATCAGGCCATGAAAGTTAAACTGTTTTTTGTTGCTTTCGTTTCACGGACAACTTGAAATTCAGGTCCATTTTGTGCATTTCAATCTGCCTGTTACGCTAAAAATAATCGATTTAAAGGTGATGTTACACGGGACGATTCGCAACGACGATTGTTAGCTGAGTTGCGCTAGAAGTTGATGCCGTGTAACATGGGTGCACAGACGATTTTCTTCGCAATTTTTGCGTTGCGAGTTTTTGAATCAGCTTCAAAGACCTGCAACCCAAAAATTGCGAAGAAAATCGTCCGCGCACCCATGTTACACGGCATCAACTTTTAGCGCAACATTGTTGCGTTAAAAATCGTCATTGCGAATCGTCCAGTGTCCATCACCTTAAACCGTCTGGATCGCAGACAACATGGTGCCAAGTGTAATAATGCTACTTTCGATCGGGTTCTGAAGACAGTATATTTAATATTGTCGATAAATAAAATCTGTTTATGTTAATCCGGCAGATGGAACAATTTCCATCTTTTTTTTTCACTCTCCTTTTTTCAGAGTTGTTTTGCTTCAAAATTATTCATCCAAGCTCAAAAAACTCCCTCCCGGTTTCTTTTGAAGCTTCCTTTCTGTGTTTTATTTTTTTATACTCTTCTCAGAATTCTCTTTCGTTAGGTCGCAGTTAACTCAGTTTTCAGTGTTTTTAAATAAACACTCGGTCTCTAGAATTTAACAGGGAAGCTATCGAGTCAACCTGATAGGATATAATTAGTGAATGGTCCATGTCAAAACAATAACAAGAACAATTCAACTCGTTTAAACTTGTAAACTTATTTTTTGGAAAGCTGGGTGCTAAAGGAAGGGACTAAAAAGCCACATCGAGTGCAGGTAAAGTATTTTCTTAACGTTAATTTGTGTCCAAATGTATTAATTTTTGTAAAACTGCCTTGACTGTAGTTCTTTCAAATCGGGTAGCTTTTCGCCCTGTTTAGCCGCATGCTTATTCAGTTTGTTTTTTCAATTATGAATTGAAGTCTTTACAGACACGATTCCCTGCCATTTTACTGCTGTATTTCATGTAGTCTGCATGTCGTTTTATAATAGGGAGAATTTCCGTAAAAAACCTTGGTTTGTGAAATTTTAGCGCAGCGTGGTCGCGAGTAAACTTATCGCCACAAAGATAAACTGAAATTAATAGGCCGAGGTTTTTTCCATTTTTATTCAGTCAACAATAAAAATTGAGGTTAGACTGTGTAGACGTTTGCTTCCACCTGGAAATTTTCGATGTTCTGTTCTCCATTTAAAAAGCGTTAAAAACCCGTAAAAACGGAGTGAGCGAAAAAAATTGTGCTCAGTAGCATGTAAACATTTAGTCCATTTACACACGTCATTTTTATGATAAAAAATTATATACGCACGGACGGGCGTGCGTTTGTTGAGAGTTATGGATGCACGCTCGCGTCAAAAACAAAAATCTGCCCTTGCAAAAATCGAGGAAAACAAAAGAAACCGCTCCGGTGGGACACGTTTTTTGTGGAATGTTTTTGTTTTTATGTCATTTTGCAAGGGCTAATTTTTGTTTTTAACTGTTGTGCGACCAGGCCCTATGTTATAAGAGCAATTAAATTATGAAAACTTTGTTTATGTTGCATATATACTGAAAAGCGATGCTATGACCAGTTCTGCAAAGTTAATTTCATATAGTTTCATAGTCCTTTGTCATTACGGAAAGCGAACGGCATGTGTTATACCCGGTACACAAAATTTACGGACGGTATATTCGCTTCCCCCAAAATGTCTGCATTACATTTCCAGCTAAATATTCGAACAAAATGCAAATAGTTTTATTTAAATGCCCTGAAAAATGGGAAGGAAAATATTTTGTCCACGCGAGAGTTTTTGTATCGTTTCACTTGGCCACGCTATTGGGTTTTAATAATGTATACTTGATGAAACAATTTCGACTAACATCCAAACTAAAACGGTCATCGTTTTCCAAAATCTCCATTTTCATCCACCCACACCTTTCTTTAAGCGTTTTCATTGTTTCTTATAGTGCGAACGATCGGCCGTGAAAACGCATGTATGTGTTTTCAAACGAAACCGCGTTTATTGTAATTTTATAATTTTTAGTATTATTTTTATATTGTACATAGTTGTTATTTTATACTGATGTGATGTGGCATTACCACTTTATCAGTTAATAAAGTAGAAGTGGTGTGAACGGGTCCTGGATTTTTTTTTATTGTGTGTTTTGCATCTTATATTCTATATGCTGTGCTTTTCACAGGAATATTCCCCCAGAATCAATTGCTCCTCATGGAAGACAAAAATCGACACTACCTAAAGAAGCCACCGCAATACTAAGAGACTGGCTAGAACGAAACAGTCACCGCCCATATCCTTCTAAGGAGGAAAAAACTAAATTAGCACAACTCACAAAATTGTCAATAATGCAGGTACGCTTAGAGAGTGTGCGCAGTTGGCTTAACCAAACCCTCAATCCGTTGCGTTTGTATGCAGGGCCGAACCAATTTGAGAAGGTAGGGTGTCGAGTGGTTAGGGCGCCGAACTTGATATCATGAAGTTAGGGTTCAACTGAGTCCGGTTTCCCGGTAGACTCGAGTTTAACTGCTGCACCACACTTGTTAATCACTTGTCTGGCTCCTGTCAGTTGGGATTCTTAACCTAGTAATTGGGTATCAAAATCGAACCCGGGCCACATTGGAGGGAGGCGAGTGCTCTCACCACTGCGCCTCTCCTGCTCCCCAAGTAGATTTTTATTTATTTTGAAGTAGATTAAAGCTAGCCAATCCTTTCTTTTCTATGCGTTTGCATGGAATTGTTTACTTGATATGTACGATGCAATCCACCGTAGGAAAAAGATGGCGGCTGTTCATTTTACCACAATACCTTGCGGACCTAACACAGCACATAAGGCACAAAGAAAGCCAAATTTTTACAATATTTGTTCCAGTACTAAGGACAATGTGTAGACTAATGCCCCATTCACACCAACGGTTAAACATGTTTAAATGTTGTTTAGTTTAACTCGGTTTTTAGCCTCTATCTTGAACATTTTTAAATGTATATGACTCAAACTACCTGGAATGGTAATAAAGTCAATAAAGTTTCTTTTAGTAAAGATTTCACTCCAAATATTTCGGGAGGTTAGGAGATATTTTTCTAAACCTGTTTTAAACTAAACAACATTTAAACATGTTTAAGCGTTGGTGTGAATGGGGTATAAGTTTGAAAATTTTATAACTTTTCTTTACATTTTTATGAGCGTTGTTAAGGTTTTTGTGCGCTAAGAATTATGGGTAAATGTACCAGTCGCCATCTTTTTTCCTACCGAGGATTGCGAAAATGATTTGTCGCGAAATAGAGTCGTTCCAAAAGTGAGTGAATTTCGTTGTGGCGAAAATTTCAGGTAACATTAGTATTTGCAATTTTCCAGTTCGAATGCCTTCATGTAAGGAATTGACCTAATTGATCAAAAGATTACGGATAAATTGGCGTGCGTTTCTCAAAACTCCTGGAGACATTTCGGGTCAAAAAAGTGTTTTATAAGTTTGTTTCTTCAGAATGGTGGCGCAGTTTTTATCCCGCAAACTAGCGCGAATTTTTTCGTTAAATGAGGACTGTTACGTTTATTTCTTGCCCTATTAGATGATGTTTGACTAACACTTTTTGTTGGAAGAATGTTTGATAAAAATCAAAACAATTTTGGGTTGAATAACAGGTAAATACCTGGTATGCTAACAGTCGCCGAAGAATTCGCGGTAGGCGTGCCAAGAGCCAGTTGACAAAACAAGGCAATGCAAAAAGCAAGCGGGCATGGAATAGGACAAGGTGAGTGTTGTCTACCTTGTGCGCAATGCTCTTTACTCAGTCAACAGCTTTGTAGCTCATTTACTTACTCACTGTTTTACTTGTCTAACCGCTTGTTCATTTAGTCACAGGTATTTATATTTTGTTAACGAGAAATACGTGTCCCTGAAAAATTTCGCAAGCCAAATCGGGTTTAACCTACAAGAAAGAGGAATCGAACCTATACTTTTCGTGACAGTTACATAATGAAATCCTAGAGGCTCCTTACTACCCAGTTACGGCCGAGTCTTCGTGGTCGGCCATGTTTGTTTTTCATTGCTGCCGACAAGGGTGAAACAGGGGCTTTATCTGTGGGATTTTTCACGGGGTTTGTAAGATTTTTCTAGTGTCTGTCAGTAGTTGTTGTTTCGTTTCTTGTGGATCAATGATATATGAAATCTCTACAAACAGTGCCCGTACGATAAATTCACGATACAGTCAATATTATTTTGCCGTTGATATTAATCACTCCCTTGCTAACCCGCTCACTCGCCCACGTCTATCCCTCTTCTGAATCACGCGTGGCGGAGCTGGCTATTTTTTAACTGTACTGACGTATTTTTGTATCAGTCCCCAGCCTTGGAATCCACAAGTTCCCATGTTTCCTCCGACCCGCCCAACGACGCCTACGTCAGCGTTCACGTCATTCTGTGACGCGAACATTGCACCAACATCTTTGGGTGAGTGTAACTCGGTGAAAGTTTGCCTAAAGTGTTTCGATACAGTTGTAAGGCGACCATACCTACATCGCGCAAATTTTCACTTTTAGTGATTTTGAAGATTCTTGTTTATCGTCGTCATGGTAATATCGATTTTATCAGAAAATACTGACATCTTGCAAACTTCAATCCAAAACCAGTTTATCGTGGTGAAAATTTCACATCGATTCGACTTAGAGAAGACGGCTTAAGGTTACAGTGTACCTTCAGATCGAAAAATAGTGAAAATTGACGGAGAAATGACGGTATAACTTTTGTGGGCGGAGTTTGTTTATGAAGCGATATGTTTTTCTAAGCGCTGTTTTCTCAAAGTTAATTTTTCGCTTGTAGGGGACACTTTAAAGAGCTACAACTCAAAGGGAATTTGTTCGATTTTCCTCAAATTAGGACAAAAGCTAGGCTAACATATAGTCAACAAAAACGTGTCGGCGAATTTCTTATTTCCGAAAACTTTTTCGTCAAGAGCCATTTCCGTGCGATCACTTCAATTTGTTTTCTCCCTTTTTCGAAAATATTCTGTAACTTTTCACTGCAATTGAATATGGGAAATCGCCGACACCTTTTTTTAGCGCTTCGTGTCCGGAAACCCGAGAACAAATCAAATTAGCAAAATACAATAATCGCTTTGAGTTATAGCGTTTTAAAGCTGATTCGGACGTTCGAATTTAAACGTCGTAAAAGATTCGACAATTCATTTTATTACCAAATGGTTTCCATATTTAGATAGCCAGCTCTATAAGCTTTAATTTGATATCTGGGTTTAGGTATATTAAGTGTAATCTTAAGACGCTAGAGCAGTTATACAGGAGACACCCCTGAAGGTACACTGTAACCTTAAAAGGCGATTGAAAAATGTCGATATGGTCGTCCCAAAACTGTATCGAAACAATTATAATCACTTTAGCCAATCACAACAGACGCAGACAATCCAATGAGCCAATCAGAATTCGAAACACATATTTGTCACCCGCGCCAAGCGCGGGAAAACGCGGACGAGCAAATTGCGATTGGATTTTGTTTTACTCATTTCTGTTTGGCGTGTTGAGGTTCCAACCACAAAGCGTTGTAATGCAAACCCAAAGCAAACACTTATTATTCTTTTAAACCACTAAAGCCGCCTTCTAAAGGCGTCTAAAGTTGGCAAAGTCGATTTGGCAAACTTCACTGACGAAGTTGTCAAACACGTGTTTTCACAGAAACTGACCAAGCTGACCAAAGTGGATAAATAAAGGTTTACAGCAGTTACCAATAACACGCGACCCACCGCCTACAAAACAGGCGGATAAAGTTGAGTTTTAGAGGACGTCAATAAAAAAAATCCCTTAAAATTATTTTGGATTCTGACAGGATTTCAAGCTAACTGAGCTAAAAGATCGACAATTTACCCGCTGAGAGAAGGTAAAACTTAATCAAACTTGATTTCAGTAAACAAAAAGGAAAAGCTGCCGTTTGCAGAAACCGTATTTTTAGAATCAAACTTTTAAATTTTCCGGCAGCTCGTCATAATTTGCAGGTCAGTGATGAATGACGAATAGAAGGCGGATCACAATCAAAAAGCCAGTTTTTTATCATGTTTAATGAAAATCTTCTCTTTAAAACTGCAATTGAATTTAGTTGTTTTAAAACTTCTACTATTTCTTTTTGGTAAAATTTTTCGAAATCCAGTCGGAATTAAAAAAAACCCAATGATAACGGCTTTCCTTTGATTGATGTCCACCAAACTTAAGTTTGAAGAGCGATGGGTCGCGTGTTAATGGTAACCGCTGTAACAATTTGGTGAATGGTTCTAACAGGTTCTAGTACATGGCAAGATATGAGTAACACCAACAGGCGGACATTCATGGAATGGCCATCAAGGTAACTACTGCTAAATTTGCACCTGCAGTATTTGCCAGCATTTTACATCAACATGCTTCCAACCACAACCGGTCATTAAGTTTATTATTCGTCATTCCAGAACTGAAATAGTTGTTTTCAACCCAATTTATACCCTGAAATAAACTTGATCACCTGCGTTCGTATCGACAAGTGTCACAAGCGTGAAAGAAGCTTTTGTCTTACTGGTTTTTGACAAGATCTCAGGCTTTGTCAGCGGAGCGAGCTGATGATTTCTGACTTATTCCTTCAAATTTCTTTATCTTTTATTAGATTTAAAATTGTATGCACCCTGATTTGCTAATTTTTTTTATCCAGAAAGCGTTTTTTATGATTCCGCGGAGATATTTTCTTGTTTTGACGAGTGAATTGGATAAAAATATCAAATAGTGAAGAGTTTAAGTTTTCATAACTGGCGGTTTCATTTTAGTTTTGGTTTTAGATAAATTCTATATCATAAAGGATATCGAAATAAAGAGCAAGCGTAGTCATACGACTCTTCGCGAATTTTAATAACAACACTCGAAAAATTTTATTCCTCCCCGGCTCGTGCTTTCTTTATTTTTCTCTTGTTTTCAAATGGTTTGGTCTTTTCTATTTGTTAGCCGATGACTTAATCTAAAATTATTAATCTAAAATTACGATGACTTAATCTAAAATTACAGGCCAGAGAGCAGAACATTTTATAGCGCCATATACGGTGCTTAACCAGAAGCACCCACCCCTGAATTAGAAGCTCATAACAGATGAGCTTCTGCCCGAATTTAATCGCTGCTTTCAACTTTCTTATTTCGTAACCAAAACGACATTGTTATCCTTCCGAAAATAAAAGGCGTTTAATCTGCCGATGCTACGAAAGTTTGAGGGAACATTTTACTTACTTACGAAAATTTTGTTTTAAAGGCTAATTTATTAGGAATTTTTAAAATGGCTAAGGTCTTCTGAACAGTTTTCCATCGAAACGATTTGTTGGATGCTCCCGCTAAGCGCTAGTAGGAAGTGATGAAACTGAATCTAATAAGATCCTCTTCACCTTCTTTAGCCATGCTGCAGCTCATGGTAACCAGTACCTCACGACTCCCGTCGTTACACTTGCTCCAATCTTTTGGAAACCTGAACTCCAGTACTGTGGACTGCATGCAGCAGCGCAGATACTTATGGACATGGCAAGCAAGTGAAAATATTTGCGACTTTTGAATGCATTTGTTTTGTTTTCAGCATAGTTCATGCTGAAAACAATCCTGAGGTTGTGAAACGCGGTAAACGTTTTTGTTCCGTGTTTTGTTAGAATATATGGTCTTGATCGTTTACACATTGTAACAGCTTTTTAACGTTATTTGAGCTCTGACCAATGTAAAGGTTAGGCTTAAAGATTGTATACTTGTTATCACGTTTGAAGTTTTCATGATTTCATATCCTGACCCGGTCTTTTAAGCCATTTAATGGCTCCCATATTTTTATTGCCATGTTTCGGCACATGCCAATTGTTTGTTGTAAAGAAATTGAAATCGTACTTTTATAGAATAATCAGTTCGTGGTTTGAGATTAAAAAGCGTAATAATGCTTACAGTTATATTGTAATTGATAAAAATAATACAAAGTTGGAAGATTTTTTCTTGCATGGATTTAATGGCTCCTGATTTTTAATCACCACATCTTGGGTTACACTTGTTGTATTGAAAATGTTAAATTTAAATGTTACAGTTAGACCAATTTCATGGCTAAGTGTTAACTGTTTGGGAAACGTACGATTATTATGTTGTCATCATTGAAAGAATCAATTGAATAAAAAATTTTAAAGTCAATTTTTCGCCTGTTTTTTTTTTTCTTTATTACATAGCAGCCACGTAACTCGTGTGTGGAGACACGGTGGCCTGTGGTTAGCGCGTCGGAACTGTTCATGATTGACGTCTTACCAAAGGACCCGTTTACATGCGAATTTTCATCCCGGGATGAGTTTCGTCCCGGGATCACCTGGAAGTGCATCTCGGTTGTCTGGTCATTTTCTTTTTGCTGTTTACATGAAAAAATTCCAGGTAAACAGTCTTCCCGGGATGGAAGTTTCGAGAAAGTTCAAACAGCTATTTTTTATAATGAACTCGATTTTACCAGTTGACGATAGTCAAAGCTCAAGGTGAGTTTAAAGCTTCTACAGAACTTCTGTAGAACTTACGCACACCACGGTAAATGGCATTTCCCATGGTAGATCATCCCGCGGTGCATCACAATTGGGTTTAGTATACCGTGTTAACCAGCGGTTACACGCCATTGTTAAATTTGCCAAGGTTAAAAAATGTCACGCAATTCAGTGAATCACTTTTTCTCTGCGGTTACGTGTTGATGTCAAACGGAGCATCGTGATTGGCTTGGCTCTTGTACCTTGGGCATCAAAACACCATTGCAACTTAGGCCCGGTTCAGACGCCGAACTTTTCATGAGCCGAAAAGTTCGGCATCTGAATCAGTTAAGAACGGCTATTTGAATTTGGAACGGCTCAGCCGGAGATTTTGGCTTTGGAAGGCTTTGGAACAGCTTTGATTCAGACGCCGAACTTTTCATGAGCCGAACCTAATGCATAAGTTATTATAACTTATTTTATGTGCGACGACTGGTGCGTGTTCTGGCATCGTCCGCAATTTTTACACTTTGCCTGAAAACCGCTGAACTTTTGATTTGTTTCTCTTCAAACTGAATTAAGTTCGGCTAATTAAATTTGGCGTCTGAATCAACAGGCGTACTTTTGTTAATTTGGGTCTGTCCAAATTCGAATTGAGTTCGGCGTCTGAACCGGGCCTTACCACGCTAAATGTCATAGGCCCTTCGTGTGATCTTTTTCTCTTGATGTATCCATGGATATTTACCACGGGAAATTTACCTCGGGAAATGTCGGTTACACTCACTGAATGCAGTTTCACGTGGTGAAAGGGTCATTTACCACGGTAAAAGTGCCACGTGCAACCGCACCTTGTACAATTCAAAGATCAATTTACTGGGAAAAAATGCAGTCTAACCTCCCGTAAGCGAAGAATTTGTGTTAGGCATAGGTTTTGAACGAGAAAAACAGGACTTGTCTTGAGAAATGCGACAATGTTACAACACCTCATTATCCAATTTCCGCTCTATTATCTGTCAAGTAGCTTCAAATGGTCGCTTACGGGAGGTTAAAAACAAAAGAAAATTTCAAACTTTTAGCTCTAAAAGTGGTCGCGGTTGCTTACGAGAGGTGGTCGCTTACAAGAGGTTCCAAATATAGTGATTTGACTTGGAAACTTTTGGTATTTTGGCAAAATGGTCGCTGAGGAGATGTGGTCGCCTACGAGAGGTGGTCGCAACCGGAGGTTCGACTGTAGGTGTATCGTTAATACGCTCGGCTCGGGATGAAACCACTCATGTAAACGAAAATTTGTTTCAGCCAGGGACGACATTAATCCCAGGACGAATTAAGCGCATTTTACAAAGAGCTTTCATTGATCTCTTCCAGAGATAAAAACTAAAAAGTTGTCATTTATTCGTGAAAAGATGTCAAATATCGATTGAAGTCAACAGCCTCGCTGTACTGAATTCATAAATTATAATAGAATGGCCCAAATTTGTCCCCAATATTTGTCTCCTTAAAGCGCGCACGTAGAAACCAGAACATTTTAAACGACCACTTTCCACAATTTTGCCAAGAATCGCGGTCTGCAATTTTCCAAATTCGCATACATGTGCACGTGTCTATGTTGTTTTGTTTCAGTTTGTTTGATTGAAATAAAACCTCTCAAAATTATACAGAAAAGATGTCCTTTTTGTTGCTATATTTCTCTTCAAGTGTAATAATATTTTAAGAGGGACAGAGCGGATTTTAATCGAGTGTCGAAAGTAATTTCGTATTACTTTGGTTTTGCATTTCTACGAATTGCGATTGGCTAAAAAATCTCACGTCACTTTCTCAACCAATCAGAGGTGAAACCAAAACCAACCCTGACTTGGGGCCTGGTCGCACTACAGTCAAAAACAAAAATTAGCCCGTGCAAAAATCGAGGAAAACAAAAGAAACCACTCCTGTGGGACACGCTTTTTGCGGAATGTTTTTGTTTTTGTCATTTTTCACGGGCTAATTTTTGTTTTTGGCTGTAGTGCGACAAGGCCCTTGCTCACATGCGTTTTCCCGGGCTTGGCGCCTGTTACATGTATTTGATTCGAGCTCTGATTGGTTCATTGGACTGTCTGTCTTATTTGTGATTGGTCAGAGTATAATAGGCCATTTCCGAGTTGCCTTTAACCTCTCTATCAAAGCGAGGCTAGGTGTATTTAATAACATTGGATAATAAACCAAAAATTTTACAATCACCCACCAACACAAACATTTTTTGCAAACTTGTTTCTCAGTTTATTGATAGGCGAGTTGTTACAGTATAACAGAAGGCCACTATTACTTAACATTACTCTTTACTGGTATATTTACAATATTCCCTTAGTTAAGACAAAGTACATGTGATCATTGAATCACAAAACAATAGAAATTACTATTCTGTAGAGATAAAGTTTGATTGCCAGCTTTCTCCTTACCAATATTACTAAATGCAAATGAATCAAAGATTGGGATCAATTTTGAATGCCTTTAAGAGGCTAACTGACCAACATTAACAAAGGCCTAGTTGAAATGACTGAAAACAATAAAAAGCCAACAAAAAAGTGGGATATGTGTTGGAAAACATGCAAGCTCTTCTCCTGGTGAAAAATTATAGTAATCATTAATCATAGAAAAAGGAAGTTTGGATGGCAAGGGAAGGTAGAAAATCTAACCTTAGTTTTGCAAGAAACAAGTCAGTTTACAGCATGTGCACAGTGAAAACCTCTTTCCACAGTTACACTGCTATTGTTTAAGACTGATGAACATTTACACTGTAACAATATTTTTATGGTGGCAAATCTTTTGCTCTTGCATACAAACTAATAAACTTATCATCAACAGAAATTTATTGTTTTATAAAAGGTATCTCAGTCGTGATGATGCCAGACACTTGAAAACAAAGGAGATTTAGTAACATATGCTTTATTCCCAGAGCTAAGCTGTGCTCTTTTACTTTTTGGACCAAGGGTCTGTATGATTGTACGGTTGTTTAGGATCAGGCTGAATTTGTCTCCGTCCAGAAGAATCAATCACATTTTCCAAATCATAAAATGAGTACTCGTTGTATGAATAATACTCAGGGACCTTGTAAGTGCTTTTCTCTGAGGCTTCAGGACTGTGTGCTGTTGAAAAAACAACAAAAATTGAAGGAATTGATGCAACTTTAAAAGAACACTGTGCCGCCAAAACAGCAAAATGTTGCTTACCTTATTTCTACGTTATTGCCAAATGCCATGGAATATACAACTTCATTCAATAAAAAGATGATATAGCACAAAACAGAAGCCGTTTTGAGATAAAGTGCAGGATTGCAAGGATGGAAGAGGATTACAGTTCATCAAATTTGATTTTGTAACAGGTGGCCTCTTTGTCCTAAACAGGGTATGTAATGTTACACAAGTCTATCCTAAACAAGGGTATGGTTCTTGCTAACTTAGCGCACGGCTAGACAGGGTCCTAAAATAAAGGGTGTTGTTCTACACAGGGTAGATATTTTCGTCTTTTTTTTGTTTCAGACCCTTTCAACAGCATCTCTATAACCAAATATTGGTTAAGTACCCCCCCCCTTCCCCCAGGCTCTTGTTGCACCTAAATGACATATAGCCCATTCACACCAGCGTTTAAACATGTTTAAATGTTGTTTAGTTCAAAACAGATTTAGAAAAATATTTTCTAACCTCTTGCAATATTTGGAGTGAAATCTTTATTAAGAAAAACTTTTTTACTTTTATTACCATTCCAGGTACATGTAGTTTAAGTTATATACATTTAAAAATGTTCAAGATAGAGACTAAAAATGTTGTTAACGAAGCAACATCAACAACATTTAAACATGTTTAACCAATTACCCAGGAGGGGGGGGGGGGGGGGGGGGCAAGACTCCCATATAAAGATGACAGGGGTGCTTGTCATACCTTTTAGGGGTACAAATTTGTAGATTGGTAGCACTTGGGATGTTGAAATCTAACACGACCACGGTTAAAATTATTGAGGTACCTTTTAGGGTATTGAGCTTGATACCTCGTAGGGGTAAAAATTAATTTGATCCACACCCATCCAACAAGATTCTAGTACCTTTCAGGGTGTTTTTCAAAAATGTCCGACTGGCACTCTCTTCATTTTTATATGGGAGTCCCTCCCCCAGGAACCATTGGTGTGAATGGGGCTATAGCCCTCCTCTTGTTAAACATTGTTTGAAACTACACTGTGAGCTACTGTGTTATGGAGGTTTTAATATAACATATGACAAAATCCCACAACACATTTTTGTTGTGGTAGATGATAATCATAACAAATGTTATTGGTTTGATTTACACAAAAGAATTCAACTGGAAGGAGGTTGCAAAGTTGTACCAAATGAAACTAATTATACTGCTTTAATGGAGATTGAGCCCATAACCATTTGCCTTTATATTGCAAATTACAGTCAGCTAAATACCAGACTTCAAGTCAAATTCCCAAGGCGGTGATAGACTATGAGTAGTCCCTCCTTTTTCCTCAGGGATAGTAGAGCGAAACGCGAGCGCACGTGAAAATCACCCCACGCGAGAAGGGCGAGATGCGCGGCGGGGAGAGAGAAAAAGGAGGGACTACAGACAAAGCCCAAGCATTTGAACTTATGCGTTGCTCTCACAACTCAATATTCTGATTGGCTCTTCCATGGCAATCTGTCAACATCTGTCAAAATCGCGCCAGCCGCTATCAACACTCGACCACAATTTTAGTTTCTGTCAATGGCTGCCAAACTTCAGGCATGTCTGGAAAAAATTCCAAACTAACAACATCGCTGAAACCGGAACAGACTCAAGCGGTGGAGGCACTGTTGGCGGGGAAAGATGTTCTTGCGATACTTTCAACCGGATTTGGAAAAGGTTTAATTTATCAAGTGTATAGCATGGCGCAAATATCTGCGAACTTGAGCATCCAAATACAAACTCGGCAACTGATGAGGTTCGAGAGGAGAACTGAAACCATGGTCTTGCCTGAATGAAATAGTGGCATGAACGAAGCAGTCGCTAGACTATCAAAATTGCCAACGGAGGTTTTAGTATAAACAGCGAGCTTCACGCCGCTATAAAGCGTAGCGAACGGAAGCTAAAATTACAGCCTTGACTGAGACAAACTTCAACTCTCTCTGCTATAAAGCTTGGATCCTGAAAATTAAAATCCTGTAAAGACAAATATTTGGGTCCAGCGTGATATTTAATAATAGCAGGAAAAACATTCACGGCCAACAGATCATTTTAGATCCTGTCATGTCCGATATTTCAGAGAGAAAAATTAAAGAAATTCAAACCTTTCCTACATAAAAATCTACATGCCAATATCAATGGCAAAAAAAAAAACACAGCAACACCATGGGAAAACACAACCGACAAACTTGACCTCTAGTCCGTTGCACGCGACTAAAACTTTGTCTTGTTATAAACATCTGCGCCGTTTACTGATGACAAGAGCAATGACAGCTCAATGAGACAAGGAATTCTATTGGATGCGCTTAATTGGTTTGAAAGGCGATACGAACTTCACACTCCAAAATCAGTTGACCATGAAGAGTCAAAAGCTTGGGCTACAGTATGTCTGTAGTCCCTCCTTTTTCTCTCTCCCCGCCGCGCGTCTTGCCTTTCTCGCATGGGGTGATTTTCACGCGCGCTCGCGTTTCACTCGCTCTATTATCCCTGAGGAAAAAGGAGGGACTACTCGTAGTCTAAGGCGGTGATGACAAGTCAAATGCCCCGACCCCCTACCTACCTACCTACCTACCTCCCTCCCTACTCAAGCTTAACATTATTAGGTGCATAATTAATTTATAGCCAGCATTTTGTTAGGTATTGATCCAAAGTACCGGCTTGAGGGGTTTCAAAATACTGATACACCTACATGTTGTCCTTGCCCTAAGTGAGTCGAAACCATTTCATTTTTGCTTAAGTTTACATTGTAATACCTGGTGATGAACTAGGAGTAGTTGGCTTCTGTGGATCACCTCCACCAACTGTTGGATTACTCGACACAAATCTCCACATTACTGGCTGTAGTCTCTGCGAAATAAAAGACATGCAGCTACTACCACACTATATAAATTTGCCATATTGTCCCCTGACGTATAAATATGGCACAGACAGCTGAAGTCATCAAGCAGCGAGGAAATTACCAAAAAAATCACAAAAAAGAACAAATATTCTGACATGTATTTAAGCTCTCACCAAGGCAAATTTTCGTACATTTCCCGAGTTCATCTTTGCTACGGCGGCCATGTTGGAAACTTCGATTGTTTCGTGGCTAATGCGCATGACTGTTGTTATGTTAGTACCCAGTACCCAAGCCTCAGTGTTA
The DNA here is from genome assembly GCA_024195265.1 of Dendrophyllia cribrosa. NCBI lineage: Eukaryota > Metazoa > Cnidaria > Anthozoa > Scleractinia > Dendrophylliidae > Dendrophyllia > Dendrophyllia cribrosa. Next base: position 5,493,474 of record JAJLRJ010000002.1, on the reverse strand, counting down.
AAAGTAAAATGGCGGACTGTGTTGACAAGTTTCTCTGAAAAAGTTGTTAGATGTTTTCAGTCCTCTAAGGCCGTCATGGTGGACGGATTTGGAGCAATAACCTGGTGGGGATTTAGTCCGGCTCTTGATTTACAAGAGAAGTTCCAATGTAAGTGGAGATTCGGCTGGTTGTTCAAAATACCTAGCTGCCCGTTCAGTTTGGAATGGGTTGTTGCTGCAGGTTGTGCGTTTATTTGGTTGCTATACACTACTGCTAGATAGAAGTTTGACGGGGAAGAGTTTTATACTTTATATTTTTTACTGAAAATAGTTCCTGCACAATTGGACATCAGTGGATTAACGAAGATATAATATTTAAACCACTTTTTCCAAGGTATTAAAATTTGACAAGAAATTCTGGGACCTAAAAAGGTTCTTTTTTTTAGATCAAAAGCTCCAATAAGGCAACTTGTGAATACAAAACAACATTCGAACCGTCCTCCTTCCTAGGGAGTAAGCGATTTGCTCCCCCCCCCCCCCCCCCCCCCCCCGTCCAGCATCAAATGCCCCACCCTCCCCTCCCTTCAATGCTGTCTCCATGGGTGAGGCAGTTGACCATTACATATTGTGGGCTCAATGTTTACAGTTGATCAACCAAGTGAAAACTTGCATATTTTCCCCTGTATGTTATAATTCGTTCAATGCCTCATGTAAATAAAGGGGGTCTAATAAGCAATAAGCTGTGGAACTTGTGTCTAATTAACCCTTTCACTGGGCCAGAGTCAATTATGGAGACATGTAATGTAGTTCTAACTTTTGAGTCTGTGGAAATCCTATGGTGTGACCATGGGTAGATAGATAGATGGTTTATTAAGTTTCAAAACTGCAGCCTATTATGCTGAATTAGATGAAAAACTTTACAACAGTAAAAATTACAATTCAGATATAAAATATTAATAGTTATTATCTACACATGTACAAATCAAACTAACTACATGTGGGATAATTAGGAGATATATACAACTGCTACACCTATCTATGTGCAGTTACTATAAGTAAAACTGTTCTTGAGTCTGTTTGTTTCACAAACTGGGGTATGGAATTTTCAACCATTTCTCAGATTGATGCTGCAGTTGTTAGGCCTTCAGCAGAAACCCTTTTTGGCAGTACTTTTGCACGGCATCATTTGTTTTTTAATATTTCGCAAAACAAAATTTGGGATTTTTCTTGGATTTTGACATTTGGCACTCTTGGGACAGTTAAAGGGTTAAAGTTATGGTAACAGTAATTATCAATTAATATTTCTCCATAAAAACTTAAGATTTTCTAGATTTTTCTACTTAGTGGATTAGCCAGGATTGTTTGCAATTTTGTGGTCCCAAATTATCATTTTTCCTATAAGTTGTTTCTTTGTTTTTTTGGCTTGGGGGATATCCACTTGGCATGTATCTGTGGCGGTTAAGTCTGCACAGCAACTTCCCCAAGCTTACTGAGTTTACTAGTTTATTCTATTGTTTTTTTCATGTTATCGAACTGCCAATATTCTGGTCCAATCCAGCACCGTTGGTTAGATAGGTGAGGCGCAATAGGTCGTTTAGTTGTTTATGTTTGTGCGTTGCTGGCCTTAGGTTTCAGCTCGTAGCACTCTATGACCTGCCAATACTCTTCTCAGAGTGGCACATTCTTGGCCTAGGTTTCAGCTCACAGCGCTCTAGTTTTTAGACCGACCAATACTCTTCTCAGAGTGGCACGTTGCTGGCCTTACGTGAGCTGCTGCTGCTGTGTATTGTTGGCCTAGGTTGCAGCTCGTAGTGCCAGAAGAAGTGAGGCTTTAAAAGGTCAAGCAATGGAAGTCACCTGTCATGCCAATCACTGAGCGGTGTCCCCCATTTAACTCCAAGTGTGTCTCAGTGGTGGTCTTTATTCTACATTATTAACCAATTTCGGAGACACTATTTTGAGGATCAATTAATCGGAACAGTGACATTAAACTTTGAAAAATACCTAGTACTGTATTCTTAAAACTTTAAAACATTTAAATCATCCATTTTCAATTAACCAGAGAAGTCATTTTTCATATTATCTTTACTTCAATAATAATTTTAGTTCTCTTCAATACTTGTTTTCATTTCTTGACATATGAACCAGAGAAACCAGAAAAAAGTTAATGGAATAGAAACTGACAATTGTTTTTTTCTGGTACATTTGCAGCATAAATCTGCCAAAACAATCTTGACAATCTTGTGAGTGATCTGAGTAACAGGATGTGCACTGTATTAATTTTGGTTGTCTGGTATTCTCATTCCAGAATACAGCCAATGGAATGCTATGAACATTCTCACAACATAGTGTAGTTTTTCCAAAACCCCTACTTTTTGTTTTACACAAACTGACTGTTTTTTACAATTTGTAGCATTAACATCAAAGCTGGAAAATTTGAAGATTTCTGAAGATGAGAAGACCACAGAACAAGGTATTGATGGACACAATCTCTTTGAGCTTTAAATGATTATACTGTGGCTGCCATGTCAGTGGACCTAAAAGGAGCGAAAAAGCTTGTTTTTCATGTTCACTAAGACCCTGGTCGCAATACAGTCAAAAACAAAAATCCGCTTGTGCAAAAATCGAGGAAAACAAAAGAAACCGCTCCGGTGGGACATGCTTTTTGTGGAATGTTTTTGTTTTTATGTCATTTTGCACAGGCTAATTTTTGTTTTTGTCTGTTGTGCGACCAGGCCCTAACATGGCAGAGATGATGTACACACAAACCATGGCCATAAACTGACCAACAATAGCAACAACCAGACATTTATACCATAAACTAGTACTGACGATGATCATCGGCAGTGATTACATGTACCATCACAACGATAACACTCAGCTGATGAACATGCAATCCACGTAAACAATGTAAAAATCAACACATCCGAAGCCCTCCAACTTCTTGGGGTCATGATAGATTCAAAACTGAACTTTGGCGAACATATAAGTACAATCTGTAAAAAAGCCAGTCAAAGGATCGGTGTGCTAATGAGAGTCCGAGACTTAATTCCAACAAATCCCCCAAAATTGCAGTTATTTAAGGCAGCCATCTTACCTGTTACCTTACCTGCTGTCACCTGGTATAGCATTTTTGCAAATTGAGTAATGCTTGAAAGTTGTAAAGAGTACAAGAAAGGGGTCTGAGGGCTGTCTACAGAGATAAACACTCTACCTATGAACAGTTGTTGCATAAAGCAAAGCTACCTATGTTACTTAACAGGCGCTTACAAGATATATGTATATGTATTATATTCTATAATTTGCCTGATTTTGACCCTATTTTCTTAACTGAAACTAAAATCAAACATGTAAACTTAATGCAACAAAAATATATCCTATATTGGCAACAAGTGCAGACAGAGCAGCTACATCATTAGCCAGTTTTAAAAGTCTTATATGTAAGCGTGACATTAGCATATTGTTAAATATGGTATGAGGACTTTACCCTTTGTAATTCTTAATTCTTATTTGCCACGTTACGTAAATTTGTAAACTTTTAAATTTTTAATCTCCTCTTTTGTAAACAAAACTCAGTTTTCTTAGTTGTATTTTACCAGTGCCCCCTACATAGTTTGGGTTTTCTCCCAATCCTAATTTCTTACCGTAGTAAAATTTTAGTAATTTTAGTAATTAGTTGTGTTCCCACATTAGTATGGGTTTTACCCCAAACTAGAAGGTTTTTGACACGGAAATATTAAAAGTTTTCATAAAGTTTTTCAATAATATTCACATGACTCTGAAGATGACTTCCGCTCAGGTTGTTGAAACGTCACTCATCGTCAGCAACAACAGTTCTTTTCAGAACTACACTAACATGGACAATCACACTCTTCACAGATCACTACTGATACTTATGGGTTCAAACCATTTACAGTGTTAGCTGGTGAAATGGATCACTTCATCGAAGTGTCAGTATATTTAGTGTGAGTGTGCTGCAATGCAATCAAGGCCACTAGAAATGTAGCTAAAAATAAACAAGGTAAATTGATTTTTCTATAAGCAAACCACCATCATGATCTTAATTGGTCATGGTTGCTTACGAGAGGTGGTTATTAATATGATTATAAGAGGTTGATTTGGGCTTTGAACACCATGACTGGACCATTTAGTTTGGCTTCTAAACTGGAAAAACACAAGGCTTCGAAATTTGCATGATGCCTTCCAATTACATGTACATGTATCTGTTCATTTTCTTTCAGAAATGTATAACTTCCTCGTCATTGGGGCTGGAGACTGCAGACACATTTTGAAGACCATTGGACATGCTTACAGACATATCAAGATAGGTTTGAATGTGAGTTTTCATTATGCAATACAATACAATACAATATGAGAACAACTAAAAACTTAATAATGGCAGACACATGTACAAAGGAAAAGGTGGACTTTCCATGATCTAGTGACAGAGCCATTCATTCCTTTCTTGGTGTTATCATTGCAGATATATGTTGTTGAGAATAATCTTGAGATTTATGGAAGAGACCTTCTTCTTCTTTCTATTGCACTGGAACCCAAAGACAGGCTGGGCTTGCAAGGTGAGCTCTTTGACATGATTCATCAACAGGACAATATTCTAAGTCCACTTTAGGGTGAAAGCATGCCGTAAGTGTATCGCATGCAACAAAGTTGTACCGTGTAAATCGGCCCTAAGAAGAAAAATGGTTCATCCCTTAGGGTAGATGTCTACAAAGCAAAGGTGTTTTCTTAGGGGAGGTGTCTGCTTAGGAAAGGTGTCCACCTTAGGGTGGTGCTGTAAAGTGGACTAAAATTGGTGCTAAAGGTATTAATTAGGGAAGGTGTCTGCTGCAGGAATTTCTTTTTTGCTGAAAACAGATTTAAGTCAGACTTTTGCAGTTGCAGGATATTTTTTCCTGGCAAAGTGACTTGCAGAAAAATTTTTTCAAAACAAAATCCCCCCCCCCCGAAGGGCTGATTTACACGGTACAACTTTGTCGCATGCGACACACTTAAAACATGCTTACGACATGCTCCATTTAAATCAACTCAAGTCAGTCAAAAGCATGCCGTAAGCATGTCGCATGCAACAAAGTTGTACCATGTAAATCGGCCCTAAGAAGAAAAATGGTCCATCCCTTAGGGTAGATGTCTACAAAGCAAAGGTGTTTTCTTCGGGGAAGTGTCTGCTTAGGAAAGGTGTCTCCTTTAGGGTGGTACTGTAAAGTGGACTAAAATAGGTGCTAAAGGTATTAGGGAAGGTGTCTGCTGCATGAATTTCTTTTTTTGCTGAAAACAGCTTCAAGTCAGACTTTTGCAGTTGCAGGATATTTTTTCCTGGCAAAGTGACTTGCAGAAAATTTTTTTCAAAACAAAATCCCCCCCCCCCGAAGGGCTGATTTACACGGTACAACTTTGTCGCATGCGACACACTTAAAACATGCTTACGACATGCTCCATTTAAATCAACTCAAGTCATGTCAAAAGCATGCCGTAAGCATGTCGCATGCAACAAAGTTGTACCATGTAAATCGGCCCTAAGAAGAAAAATGGTCCATCCCTTAGGGTAGATGTCTACAAAGCAAAGGTGTTTTCTTCGGGGAAGTGTCTGCTTAGGAAAGGTGTCTCCTTTAGGGTGGTACTGTAAAGTGGACTAAAATAGGTGCTAAAGGTATTAGGGAAGGTGTCTGCTGCATGAATTTCTTTTTTTGCTGAAAACAGCTTCAAGTCAGACTTTTGCAGTTGCAGGATATTGTTTCCTGGCAAAGTGACTTGCAGAATATTTTTTTTCAAAATCCCCCCCCCCCCCTCCATCCCTTAGGGTAGATGTTTACAAAGCAAAGGTTTTTTCTTAGGGGAGCCGGAGGTGTCTGCTTAAGAAAGGTGTCTCCTTGGGAGAGGTGTCTAGTTAGGGAAGGTGTCTCCTTGGGAGAGGTGTCTAGTTAGGAAAGGTGTCTCCTTGGGAGAGGTGTCTAGTTAGGGAAGGTGTAGGCTTAGGAAAGGTACATGTACAGGTGTATCTGCTTAGGACATGACTGTCATAACATGACTGTCATAACATGACTGTTAGTGGAGGTGTCTGCTTAGGGAAGGTGTGTTCTTAGGAAATGTGTCTGCTCAGGGGAACCTTAAATGTAGCAATGCACAAGAATTGAAGTAGAAAATTGTGTAATGTTATGTCATGACAATATTAATTTATTATATATTGTTTTTAGAAAAGACAGAGTTGTTTCTTGAGTTGTTTGGAAACAGTCTTGTGAGACCACAAACTAGCGAATATTTACAACAGAAGTCAAATGAGTTTATCAGGTATAATATCCAGTTACAATATTCTGCTTACTCTTGTATAAATATGACTCTCTTATTAGTGGGAAAGGTGGCATTTGTACAAGTTGGTTAGCCTGTGTACAGCCACCCCTACCCTCAAAATTATTCCAAACCATGTTATGGAAATCACAGACAGCCAGTCTCTGAATTTTTTAATGTGGAGTGGGCGGCTCTACACAGGCTTGAGATGGTCATTTAAGTGTATGAGAGAGTCTAAATGCAGCATTTTAAAACGAACAAATAGGATTTCATGAAGATAATTGAGGAATTGAGGGTAGGAGATGGCTGCTTGCATTAGTGGTCACTCAGTGAGTCAACTGTATGGTCTTATGGGTATTTGATACCAGTTTTCAATTTTCAATTTTTTGAAACAGTATTTCTTTAATTTTGTATAATTCAGTCCTTTACGTGAAATTATTGTCTTTCCATGACAGAGGCAGCCCTTTCAAAATGTGCCTGCAGCCAGCAATTTTGACGCCTACAGTCAATTATTTGCCATCTACTTCACACTGGAGTTCGCAAATCATGACTAATAACAAAATACATCTCTAGCTCTTACTGCCTACTACTTCTGTTACCCTGCCTACCGCTACAAAATATTCTGACAGCGCTGCAGAAGTGTAAAGTTTTACTAACTTGTGGGTCAACTGCAAACAATTATAATATAATAATATTGTATCGTAATTTAGATTTTGTGACCTTTGGTACAGAAAATAATTTGAAAGTCATTTCTTGCAAATTTGATGCTGAAAATCTTTGCTTTATGAGGTTTATGAAAAACAATGTACAGTATGTCAAAGAGTGGACTAATTTGCCTTTAACAAGCTGAAGCAGTCATACAATTCAAACTGTTCTTTTTTAATATGTTTTTCAGAATGACTACAGATGTTGATTATTTAGAAGCTTGCTTGCCTGTAGTTAACTTTTCTCAACTGAAGGTAAAAAAAAGTAACATTGTTTTTTTTTTTTCATTTTTTTCATTTTTTTCATTGTCTTTTTATGGTTATAATGTTTGTCAAAAATTTTTTTCATAGCACATTTTTTTGTAAGTGCTTCCTCAGATAAATTGTTGATAATTAAGTATCCTTCAATATGTTTTTGATAACTATAATAAATCATTTACTGATGCTTGTGCCATTTTACAGTTTAAAGAGAGAGATCAACTGGAAAGTATCTTTAAATTCTGGAGGAACACAGATCCTAAACTGTTTGATATTTGCCAACATTGGTAAGTAACATGTTCAATGTAAAGCTTGTACCTTCAGCATGGTGACAAAATCCTGGTCTGCCTGGTTTACATAATCTTTATCATTGTTCAAGTTGTCTTGAAAACTGCATGTATGTGGGAATGGCAGGGTTGTCATTGAGTTTCGAAAAAGTTGGCTCCACCAAGAAAAGTAGCCGGTCATAAAACAAAGAAAGTCTTCCATATAGTTGTTGTCTTTTAGTACTTGCTGGCCATAATAGCGGGTTGACAGCCCTAAGAGCAGGGATCGTAATGAGCACTCACCCACTTGCCCAGGCCAGTGTCAAATTTTCTTGGGCGTGTACAAAGTGTCAATTTTTTGGTGCAGTTTTGAAAGTCACTCGCCCAATGAAGTTTCCAACGCTGGCAGAGGTAAATTATGTTGATTGACATCTATTAAGATATTGTTTTGTCACCAGTATATGTCTATAAGCTTAGAAGAGACTGGCAAGTGAAGTGAGTTTATTCAGCAGATTGTCGATCCATGCTTCTAAGGAACTTTGAACTTTGTTTGTTGTCTTAAAAACTCCATGAATCTGGGCATGCATGTACTCCTTGAAAAGTACATTCATGAGTTGTGGATTAGTCTCAAAATGTAAATAAAAATAATTTTTTGGAAAAGAATTTGTTTCCCACCCAACAAGAACTCTGGCTGAAAAAGTGACTTCAAAGCTGAATGCTCATTGACTGGATAGGATAATAAAAATTTTCCTTAACATGCTGAGTGAGTGTTACCCGATCAAGGCCTTAGTATCCAAATCTTTTTTCAAGGCTTTCTAACTTGTAGATCTCAACAACATTTCAAGCGCTGAGGCCAAGTGCTTGAAAAATTGATTTGTGTCACTATCTGAAACAATCCTTGAATAACTCATTATACAGCTCCAGAAGCTTATCATGTATGTTATGAGCTTCTGACAGTTCTTACTGGTACAATAGTTCCAAATACAAATTGTGTGGCTGGTGCTAGAAAGAGGAGGGGAAGGCTCTTTCCATGCTCAATTCTTCACAGGCACTTGAATTTTGTCTCAATACTTAATCCTGTTGCATGACTGTGTTAGGGACAAGCTCATATGAGATGCTTTCCCAACAAATGACTTGTTATCAGCCTCACAGTATTTTTAAGAATTGACGTCCTTTATATTGATTTTACTCAGGGAGGAGAGGTTGAGGCAATACTTTGCTACTCGTTATGACTCACGGAACAACGTGTTTGACTGGGATTACAATATGAAACTGTCAAAAAAGGTAAATTGCTGCTGCTGCAATGTTATAGTCCTATCCGCTACTGTGGGGAAATCAGATTGTGGCCTATTTCCTTAAATACTTTGTGATATTGTATCAGTTTGTCATCTGTTGCTTGAATGATAACCATCACTTGATTAATCCTTTTCCTTGAATATTAAATCCTATCCCGCTCCAGGCATTCAGATAGTTGGGAGTGAAGGATAGGTGGTGCGCTGAAGGAAAATTATCATGTGTGCTGACAGAGGGGTATTCAGCTGCTCCCTGGCTCTATAATCGTAATGCCGGGAATAAAATTAGCCCAACTTCCCTACCCTCCCCTTTGAAGGGTTTTCCCTGCTCAAAACTTGCCATTTCCCACCCTTGGCTTCTCTTTTTAGCTTCTATTGGATACCATACATGTAGGCTGCAAACAGTCTCCGCTATTCTCCTGGATCTAATAACTAGCGGTAAAGCTGATGCTTTTTAGATAAAAACCAAATACAGATCAAATAAATCCCTTGAAAAAAAGATATGTTTTATAAATAATTTCTTTCTTTTAGTTGTTGACCAAAGTCATCGTATTTCCATCTTGCTTTCAACCTCCAGCTTTCCACCCAGCAGTAACTTAAACCCAAATTCTCTTAACTTGGATTACAGCAAATATGTGAAACCATGTAAAGAGAGTTTGTATGTAGATCTGGAATTTATTGTGTTATTTTCCTTGTATACAGGCATCAATTATTAACAGTCATGAGTATAAGAGTTGGCGAGAACAGGGTGTGGCATTTGAATTACGGAGTGACTCCACTTATGAAGTTTCTAACAGATCTTTGGCCTCAGGTCTCATTATTAAAAAGGTAACATGCAGAGATAACTCAATCGCCAAGAAATGGATATTATTGTAACCAGGGAGAAGAGGGTAGACAAGCTAGCTGTCCCTTTTCAGTCAGTGGAGCGAGCGATCTGATCATGAAAACAAACCCGGCGAGACTGGAGCGAGAGAACGAGCTGAGGGGAAACTGGGGAAGAGACGGGATGAAAAGGGACTACCCGCATCAACTACCCGCTAAACTTTCCAGAGAGGAACTGCTAGCAGTCTATAAAGGAGAGGGAGATTTGTAGTTACCTTTAACCTTGCTGCTTATCTTATCAACTGTATCGGTAACTTAACTTCAAGACATGGACATGAAACTGTGGTCTGATGCTGTACCACTGTCTCAGAAAACTTGCGCCACTGAAATTCTCAACCAATCATAGCACCGATTCAATTTTGAATATAGCAAGTGAATGTAAAATATAGTCGTTTTGAGTATAAAGTGCCGATATTTATAGCTGGTAGAAAGTCAACAGTCCTTAATATAAATGTCTACATAAAAATCTGTAGCGTTCAATCATACATAGATGTAAAGTTTTTATTATAATGACTTTTGAAAAATTTTGTTGAAAATGCATCCATTCTCGACAAACGCATGCGCCACTTGTATTTTCAGGCCACACGTTTTCTTTTGTTCAATGTTCGGCGAAATGAGTACGTGAGCGGTCCATTCAGACCGCAGAGGGAACTAATCAGAATGCTCCTTGTCATCATGGACTAGTTTGCCATATAATAAATGTTCATAAAGGAATTTGTCTAGAGAATGTATCAACATAATAAGTGTGCGAGTTCTTCTGATTTTAAATTGTTTAACTGTGTTAGGATGGCGAGCGGTTTGCCCGCCGCGGTTACTGGGGCGACATTATCAACAGTCCTTACCTGGCATTCGGTACCGAGAGCGAGGAACAGTCACTTTTTCAAACCTCCAATGGCCAACATGTTAAAGTGAGTATTTAAAGTATACCATGTAGGGCTTTTCAACCGATCAGAGTAGATAATTTCATCCATTCAGTACATAAATCCTTAGCAAACGAAAATATATATATATACAGATGGAAACATTTTATTTCACTGGTAACAAACAAAGCTTTAGATTGGTTTGTTTTTCCCGCACTTAATTTCCATTCAACCAAAAAAAAAAAACGGTTCTAAATATCCAATACCGAATGAAATATATATTTATAAGCTTGATTTTCTGTTCACAAGTGGGCTGTGATAACATTCTTTAGTGGGTTTCAAGTAGTGTAGCAATAACCTTTCAGCGCTTTTTTGGCAAGGACGTTTAGGTAAATAAGTAGAAATTTTCGGAAAGTCAAAGTAGCCGATGGAACACGACATTTTGCTCGAATGAGATTTAAAAAAAAAATAATAATAATAATAACTTCGCGAGGTTTACTCAAATTTTAGAAACATCTTCGTCAAACATTTTCGGTTCCATTCGTTCCTCGTGGAATTTGTTGTTGTTGTTTTTTTTTCTACTTTTGAAGAGCTTGGTTTCCAAATCAGAATCAGAATTCTTCCTGAAAGACCGCAAGTGAACTTAAGTTGTTTTATTATTATTATTATTATTATCTTTTTTTATATGTAGACAGCGACACATGTGTCGGAATTCAATGTCACGGCGCTTATGCATGAAATAATGACGGGAGAAAAGTATGTCCTGCCAAAGATTGACGAGAAGAAAACAGCAAAGAAAGAGAAAGCAACTTTACAGGAAGTGAAGGAAGAAGACGACGAGAGAGAGGATGAAGAAAAGACAGAAGAAAAACAGGATCCAGCGCCTCAGTCAAAAGGTAAACGGTTTGAGGAGTTTAAACTCTGCACAGCAATGCTAGGAGGGGCAGTGGTGTAGTGGTTAGCGCGTTGCACTTCAGATCCAAAGGTCGGTGGTTCCAGCCTGGTCTCTGCCATCGTGTTATTTCCTGAGACAAGAAACTTTGCTCCACATTGTCTCTCTTCACCCAGGTGTATAAATGGGTACCGGCGACAAAATGCTGGGGGTACCCTTGCGATGGACTAGCATCCCATCCTGGGGGGAGTAGCAATATTCCTAGTTGCTTCATGTTACAGAAACTGGGTTAAGCTCCAGCTGTGTGCGCCACCTGTGACTCGAGTGGGCCACCTGTGGCTCGTGTGCGACTTAACCTTACAAGAGTCCATACAAACAAAATACACAATGAAGCGCTAGGATCGTAGCATTTTGATTGCTCTGATTGCACTTTCGTTGCGCCTGGTCTCTTATGTGCTGCGTGCACAAACAAACAAACAAACAAACAAATTCCTAAATCCTAATTGTGTCTGCTGTCCTATAAAAGCAATCCCATGAGTCCAGAGTCTCTTTGCTCGCACTCTGCTTATTTTATGCTTATTTCACTCTGCTTACCTGCTTATATTTTCCATTATCCTCCTCCCAAGGGGGAGGGGTGGGGGGGGGGGGGGGGGGGGGAGAGAGCTTTTAAAATAATATATGGTGGCCATTTGACGAATCACTACGTTAGTACCCCTTCAACTTACTATGCGGACGTGTTTTATTTTACAGAATACATTAAGTGTCCCGATATCAAGGTCCATTTTCTTCCTATAAATTCTGTTCCTGATCTGTCCAAGAAAAGCAAGTATAACAAACTGTTTGACGTCATTTACTTCTCAAACAGGTACGTAGTCATGTGATTTGCGGGGGTGTTGTCATGGTGACTGGGAAAAACCAAAGAACTAATTTCATCCTTAAAGAATCACGGTTGCGTCAGTACTTATTTGACTCTCTTGGAAAAAAAGTAGTTTGATTGAGAAACAAACCGTCAATTTTCCCCGGTTCAAGTGTGTCATAATTATATTATTAATATATAATTTTTAATGGACAATTTTTTTATAGACTGATTTTACTGGAGTTTTGTCCTTACATTTTTGGGATAATGTATTTTTATGTTTTTTTTTTTAGTATGGTTCATTTATTGACCCCGGAAGTGGAGAAGATATTTGCTAATCAAGCCATTGTTATCACTGAAACAACCAAGTAAGTTTCCATTTAATGATGTACATTAACCACTGTTTATTCTGCAAATGTTTCCTTATTTTTGCGCCGGTTTGTTTTTGCGCGGCGCTCTGGGGTGAGTTTAGATTAGGAGAGCAAGACTGGGCAAAGATGTTTTTTTACCTCACCTCGTACGCGCCAGCCGGCAAACGAGTATACTTCCTTCCCCGGCCACCTTAACATAAACGTAGCAACTGTTTTGCAGGTATGTTTATCCGCAGTTATATGATTTTCATATATTTGTATTCATATATATTCACTATCATCGGGTATATTACGAACTCACAATTGACCATCTATCCATGTGGCTTGATAGCTCAGTGGATAGAGCATTGCACCGGTATCGCAAGGTCATGGGTTCGAATCCCGTTCAAGCCTGAATTTTTTTTCAGGTTGCTTTTTCAACTGATTAAGTTGATAGCACACTGCGAGGATCACAAATTTCGCTCATGTTTATCCGCAGTTCGCATATATGATTTTCATATATTCATATCAGAAACCCATAAGTGGGTTGAAACGTTCAACTGTCTCTTGTACGCTTCAAAACAAGATTCCGATTATTCAATTTGCCAAGAAGTTGTTACAGCCATATTTGGAAAATCAAGATAAAAATATTAACCAATCAATTCGCTGGAACGACTTGCTTCCAATCTCGAGGGACCGAGGGGTTTCCAAATATGGTACTAAGCAAAAAATGAATATTCGGAAGCTATGAATGCCCGTTACACGTTTCAACCCACTTATGGGTTTCTGTTCACATTCACAAGTCTAACTACTGTTGTAGATTGGATGTGTGTTTCGAGCCGCTACCCTTTATCCTCGCAGATTTGTTTTGATAAAACACTAACAAACGCCTAATTCATGGCAATCGTAAGGTGAACTAGGATGAAACTGTTTATGTAATATTGTGTACTGTGTTTTGTTTTCAAGGTTCATGCTGGACCTCAGACCGGAACAAATGCAAGAATATTTTAAAAAGATTACATCCATGGCTCAGAGTGCTGGCTGCAAGGTTAGTTTAGAAATTTACAATAAACACACGCTGGCGGGTAAACGGTCTGGAGTGCGTTTCTCAAAACTCCCGAAGACTTTTCGGGGCCGGAAACTATTTTTAAAATTTAGTCTCTAGCGAATGGCGTAGAAGTTTTTAGCCAACAAAACCAGCTCAACTTGTGTAGTAAACGAAAGATTTCATTGCTTTGCTTTCAAAATAAACAAAAACCCAATCTTTATCGGTAAACATTCTGCACATGACAAAGCTTTTTCGGGCCCGAAAAGTTTCCGGGACTTTCGAGAAACGCACGAATAGAACCCGAAGGTTTTCTTCCAATCATAAAGCTTCGCCAGCACATACGAGTGCCCCCAACCTCGTCCCCAGGGCCTTCTCCGCTTTTTCAAATTCAAAATGGCGGGTCGAGCGGAGAAGACCCTGGCCGAGGCTGATCTAACAGGACCGCTGATTGGCAGTTAATTTGTGGCGTTCTTTCACAAGCTCTGATTGGTCAGCTTTTTCTTCCCTTCAAAATGGCTGACTAAAAAGTATAATGTGTGGTGTATTTTGTGGAAGTTACGAGAAATAAATGAATTCTCCATTAAGCTTGCCTCGGAAATCATAATTAAAGAAGATGCGAACTTCACATCAAAGCAAAGCTGACTCACCATTTGCCAAAAGAAAGCATGCAGACCGTGATGAAAAACCAGGTGACGAAGGATCTCCTTACAAAAAGGTGGTTTTGTTTAAGGCTTACTTTTTTAGGCTGGAAAGCTTGTGAATCAGATATAACCTACAAATTCATTACATTTATAGCGGTTGCTTATAAATACTGTAAAATTTTCGTATTAAATGTCAAAGACATTTGCCGATTGAATACAGAGAGATTGAGAAATGTTCGAAGCATATTTAAAATTTCAATAAGTAGGTCCCCTTGATCATAGTTAATAGAACAAACTGGTTATGAAGCTCAACAAATTTCAAAAAGAGTGTACAAAGCTGCTTTGTTTTATGTTGAACGAACCGTGACCCTGCACATTGTTTTGTTTAACGTGTGAGTCCGTGTTTCTACTGGTCAGTTGCTCATATGCATTTCAATACCTTTTGTTTTTTGTGCAGGGTCAAGGCAAACGAACAAAAGAAATGGAGAACAAAAACATATAACAAAGGACTGACTGAGTTTCATAACCAGTTTGTTCTATTAACTATGCCTTGATCGTTGAGGATTAATTAAAATTTGACAGTTTTTGATATTTAAAACAATTTAGCACATTTCAAAATCCTGAAATTTTCCATAAACTTATGTAAGAGCGAGTAGCTTTATGGCATTGTCTTGACATTTTTGGAGATGTTTTTGGAAGGCAGCTGCATATATTATGATCATCCACTTATCTCTGGTGTGGACTCTTTGACCAGGAGCATTGTAAAATGGCAAAGTTAATTAACTTTAAGTAAGTTCCCTGCCCAGTAAGATATTCATATATCTGTTGTTGGTTAAAATTATTTAAGGTTAAAATTATTTCAAACTAGGTTAATTTTTATTTTCCTTTGTTCCAGATTCATTAACATAATCTCAGACAAAGGAAAATAAAAATTAACCTAGTTTGAAATAATTTTGACCTAAAATAATTTTAACCTACAACATATCCACATCCACAAAAGGGGGATTTAGTAGGGATTCTTCTGCTGTTTTTGTGCAATGGTGACTGCATGAGTATTTGTACTTTTACTTGATGTCTAGGGCTGTCATTATTAACTGGCAGCAGCTATTATGACCAACAACAACAGTAAAGATGGCCAGCTACTCAAATATTGAAAATAACTTCAAGTCAAAAGGCTCAGACGTTTTTCCTCATTTTGTTTTATTTTTCTTCGTTTTACTTTATTTGTGGACTCAGTTTCTGAAAAGTTTAATGTAAAACCATGGCAGTCACACCTCCCCTTGTGGTTATCAAAAATTGTTCTGTGGACCATCAGTTTTAGATGAACCATTTGTATTGGTGGCATTTCTCATTGACAGAAGGGAATCCTTTATCGAGAGAATTTATTGGCAAATTGTCAGGAGGTTAGAATTTGCTATAAAAGCTATTATTTCTTGAGTTAGCTTTCTTTATTTACTTTGAAATTATAAAACTGAGGCGATTCAGCGCAAGAACCTCCTAAGTAATTCTTGGAAATAATTTATTGCCAACAGCTTGTATTTTAGGCCTTAATATAAGCACTCTCTGGTCATAATAATGATCTGGATCATGCACAATGTGAATGCTGGAATTGTCAGAGTTTTAACTAGGTCAGAAAATCAAGCATTTTGAAATGAAATAAAATGTTTTCCTGAAAATTTTGTCCATTTGGACTGAGTGACACTTATTTTTTTATTCCAATTAATAGTAATCTTTAAACAAGGTGCGTTCATCACTAGAGTAGTTTTCAGAACAGCCCTGTAATAACTCAAAAGGCAATAATATGTAAGGAAAGTGGTCATAGCAAGTATACTAGAAGAGGATCCACCTTGTATTGTGGCAGGGGGGCTATGCAAGATATCACCTATCTGATTAGGTTAATGGACAACATTTATTGGCCTAAAAATGTGAAGTTTGCATTGCTACTAAAATGACACATGAAGGTGGAAATCTTTTGCCCAGTTTCTACTCCTGATAGAATGGGGGCTATACCAACAAGACAACAGCATTTGGGTGGGAGGAGGAGTGTGCATAAAGAGACCACCAGTCTTTTGTAAAGCAGTGGGTCCTGTCCGAGTTCAATAGTTTTGACCATTTCCCTAATAGCTCTTGAATAATAGGAATAATAATAATAATAATACATGTATGTAAAAGCTCTAAAGACAAAAAGTCACTAAGGATGTTCATGCCCTGAACAATGTCACTGTTTCAACCACAAGAAAGATTGTAACTTCAAGATATCAAATCAGGAATGTCGCTTAAAAATGTGTTGAAACAAAATGGGAGTAGTTAACAATATTAATTGGATAAACTGATGTTAATGAGACCTGAGACAATTGAACTAATCCACTCATTGCCTGCATGTAACATTTTATTTCATAGTCCACTTGTTAATTGTATGGCCTATTGTCACACAAATCTCACAGGGTAAAACAAGTAATTTCTCAAATGCCATGGTCAAGCCTTTATTAATGTGTCAAAAAGATTTAGCATTGCTGCTAATTGGGACACCTAAAAGAAGTTAGTGCTCCTACCTATAATGTAATAGCGCGTGTCCCACTCAGTCATAGCATCAATAATTCCCTCCCCCCCCCTTACCCTCCCATGACTGGTACCTTTGTCTTTTTAAGTTTACCAGCCACAATTTTTTTTTGTAGCAGAATTGTTTATTTATAAATATGGCGGCAGGGAGGTGCAGCCAAGGCTTAGCCCTTGGAGACAAGTCCAGTGAAATATCCATTCCAGGGTGGGTACCCACAGTCCCACCTGATCTATACTCCCTCCAGGAGGGCACCCCTCTCCTGATTCTCTAGTTTCCCACGACTAGGGGTATGGGCCTCACCCTGTAAGGCTTAGCCCTTGAAGATAGGCCTGGAGAAATATCCATTCCAGGGTGGGTGCCCATGGTCTCACCTGATCTGTACTCCCCCCAGGAGGGCACCCCTCTCCTGGTTCTCTAGTTTCATGGACTAGGGATATGGGCCTCACCCTACTGGAGACAGATGCGGACCCCGTTCAGGGTGGCTACCCCCGGTACCACCTGATCTGCTGTCCCCCCAGGAGGACTCCTCTCCTGGTCCCTGGGGGGTTTCCTAGCAACGCTTCCCTGCCACCCTGATTTTACCCATCACCTGTGCATTGTTGTCCTCAATTACCATAGATACCAACCATCCTGCCTCGAAAGAGGATCATTAAGGCTTTATTTATGGTCACTAAAAAATGAGGCTTTCAGTTGGTTTTGATGTAGGCATATGGCAGCTTAACATAAACAATTTTATTTTTAGCTTCAACACTAAATTAAATTCTTTCGAATTTTATAAACATTGCTTAAATTTGAATTAAAAATTTACAACGAAAAAGTAAAGATTCTAGCAGGTTTATGTAATTTTCATAAAAGATGTGTGGGACAAACATAGGAAAACTGTGCTTTTTACTGGTTATTTAGGTTGAAAATAAAAGTTTGAAAGGTGAATCAATGTTACCCGAAATAAGTGACTGAAATCCTGTGGAGCTTCCTGTAAAACCTGCCATGAAACCATGGCAGCCCCTTGCAATTATAGTTGGTTCTGTGTGGCATGAAATTTTTGCTAAAAGTTCCCTTGGTAAATAAGTGGTTGTTTTCTTCAAAACAAGCATAGTAACCTATCTTTGTTATTCTTTGTTATTCCATGTATTTGAAGAAAATACTTGAAGAATTAGCAAGTATTCGATGGTTTAACAGATAATGCACAGGGGCGAGAAGTAATGCGAGCAATGAGCATAGTCGGAATAAAATTTGCTATTATATCTACTGTAATGTCACTTTTTTGATAAGATAGCTTTGTGGCATAGCATCTTTACGGGGGGGGGGGACTAATTGGAAGGAGTGCACTAAATTGAGTCGTAAGTATTTTTGGAAAACGCCAGGAAGTTGGGCACCCAACGAGCCAAGTTTGCCAATTAAGATCTGTTCAGATGCCTTAGCTGAAAATTCAACAGCCTGAAAGTATTACAAACAAAATCCTTTTCTCTGAAACAGTTAGCTCAGGTATGATGTCCAAGAAATGCCTTCTGAAATATTCAGCTTGACTTTCTGAGAACCAAAAATAGTATTTTTCATCCTCTTAAAAACATCAGGCGTATTTTTTACTGGGTCCTAAAAAGGTCACTTAACATTTCCGGTTTGAGAATATTAACTTTTCATCCAATTGTAATTCAAACATCTGCCCCTGTCTGAGAAACACCATCAGTAAATTCTTTAAGGTGATTCCTCAGTATTGCACTGCGCATCCTGTACTGCGCATAACACACGTAATTCGCAACATCGGCAGCATTAAAACATGGCTGCTTTTTTGGCCAGAAATCTCACCAGGCATAAAAATGGGCGCTTCATAAAATCATCGGTGAAAAAAAGAACTGAAATTTTGTTTCAAGATCTAGAGAGAAAAAGAAAATCAAACGACAGTGTAAGCGCGAAGCCATCCGTCGTTTCGTTGTCAGAGGATTTGTCAGAGGGCGAATTCCCGGTAATCGGGAGACGTATCGTTGAACTAAATTTGCTTGCAAAGGAGCTTGACAATGGATGTAATGCATGTGGAAAGCCGCTCCGTCTATCCAACTGTACAGAGGAGACGATCTCGGGAATGGGAAGCTTTCTGTATGTCACCTGTAGGGAGGAAGAATGTGGCGAAGTAAATGTGTGCCATACAAGCAAAGCGCACCGAGTAAACGGAGGCCGCGGAAGACCAGTGTTTGACATAAATACGAAACTTGCTGCCGGTAAGTAACCATTGCTTTTGTAGGCATAGACAAATACAAATGTAGATTAGTTGAATGAAAAGCGTTCGTTGATTCCGTGGGGTTTGAGAGTGCCGATTTGAAAGATGATTTTTTGTTCTAGGTTTTTACGGCTTTCTGTGTTACCCTGGTGTAGGGAAAGGCCGCAGATTGTCATGTGTTGTTTAGAATGGTTAGTAAGATTAAAATGGCGCGCGACTGGTTTGGATGCGTCTTTGTCATTTTTTTCAACGTCTCGGAGATGTTCACGAAAACGGTCGCCCAGTCTCCTCCCTGTTTCGCCAATGTATATCTTTTTGCAAAAAGTACATGTTATGCAGTAGATAACATTTACGGAGGTGCATGTAAAACGATCAGTGATTTTAATGGATCGTTTGGGTCCTGTTATTTTGTCCGCGTTGTGAATGAAAGGACAAGTGTTACATCGTGTGCGTGTGCATTTGAAAGTTCCCGGTACATCGTCAGATTTCAGTGCGCTCGTAACTAGAAAGTTGCCTATGTTTTTGTCACGTTTGAATGAAATTAGTGGGGGTTGTGAAAAAATTCTGCCAGTTTCGGGGTCGTTTTGGAGTAATTTGAAATTTTTTAAAATGATGCTTTTGACTGTGTTGTTGTGTGGGTGGAAAGTGAGGGTGAATGGAATTCTCTCGTTCTCTTCCTTCTGTGGCGTTTGTAGTGCTGATTGTCTGTCGATCTGTTGTGCACGTTGTTGGCCCGTATTAACAACAGAGAGAACGAGAGAATTCCATTCACCCTCACTTTCCACCCACACAACAACACAGTCAAAAGCATCATTTTAAAAAATTTCAAATTACTCCAAAACGACCCCGAAACTGGCAGAATTTTTTCACAACCCCCACTAATTTCATTCAAACGTGACAAAAACATAGGCAACTTTCTAGTTACGAGCGCACTGAAATCTGACGATGTACCGGGAACTTTCAAATGCACACGCACACGATGTAACACTTGTCCTTTCATTCACAACGCGGACAAAATAACAGGACCCAAACGATCCATTAAAATCACTGATCGTTTTACATGCACCTCCGTAAATGTTATCTACTGCATAACATGTACTTTTTGCAAAAAGATATACATTGGCGAAACAGGGAGGAGACTGGGCGACCGTTTTCGTGAACATCTCCGAGACGTTGAAAAAAATGACAAAGACGCATCCAAACCAGTCGCGCGCCATTTTAATCTTACTAACCATTCTAAACAACACATGACAATCTGCGGCCTTTCCCTACACCAGGGTAACACAGAAAGCCGTAAAAACCTAGAACAAAAAATCATCTTTCAAATCGGCACTCTCAAACCCCACGGAATCAACGAACGCTTTTCATTCAACTAATCTACATTTGTTTTTCACGTCACCAAATTTCCACCAATAGCGTGACTCCACCGCTTACTATATAAAACCACACACTACCCACAATTCCTTGATTCGCTCCGACGAAGGGCTAGCGCTCGAAACGTCAGCTATTTGAATCTTTTTACGGTGGTCAATTTACCTTATCGACTCAGTCGATAAAACTAAATTCTCGTGTTTCATCCCCCCACCGACGCAGCACCACAGTTTCTCTAGAAACTAACCCCATTCATAGACAAATACAGTCTATTTTAAAGTCGATAAAAGAGTTAAATATTTTTGTATTAATCTGTTCAAATGCTACTGGTAGGAATGTTACATGCCGGAATTGGGCCTACCCATGTAAACTCACTCCTGACATCGATAAACCTTCCTGCTGTTGCCGAGAACACCCTGAAGGCGAGAGAAAGGGAAATTGGACCAGTCATTGAAAGAAAGGCAAAGGAATCATGTGGAAAAGCGTTGGAAGTGGAAAAGAGCCAGTGGATGGACGAAAGTTTAAACGGTGAAAAGTCTGGAAAAGGAGTGGGAATCGGAGCGTCATACGACATGGGTTGGCAGAAGCGAGGGAAAGGACACAATAGTCTGACCGGTAAACCATACTATTTTTAAATAGTATAAACAGTAAAAAGGCAGTAAACAGACAGTGGTTAATGTTTGATGATAATTAATAGTTTATGCTTTACTAGCAGCGAGTATGTAAATAAGCTATAAATTCTCTCGAATTCGCTTGTGGCTAGTATTGAGAGTAGTTCCCAGTAGCACAGCTGTATAAAATAAACGTAAAGTTGATTTAATATGCAAGATAAATCCTTTCTGAAGAGAATGTTTTGAAAATGCAACTAAATTATTGGATTGACTGTTTTTTCTAGAGTACAACAAGGGCACAAGAAACGGTGAATTAGAGAAATTATAAAGTTGCGGACCTCCGAGGAAACACACACTTCGCAGCGAATTCAGGCAAAAACAGAAGTATTACTCGTAAATCATTTAGTCAGTTATTATAAAGATTCATTATAGGACCTTGTGGTTATTTGTGAGATATGTGATTGATTTTTAAAACGTGAAATGAGAGTAACTTTAACCATTTTTGCCAGGCACTTTTTACTGTAATTACTGCACTCAAAGATGGAAATATATTCAAAAATCAGTGAGTGGAAACTTTTTTGTGTATGATTTACCTCCCAGGAGCTGGCACTATGATAGGGATAAAATCAGGAAAAGTTGTTGCTTATGCTACAAGGAATAAAAGGTGTGCCATTTGTGAGGCAGCATCAAGGAAAGGCCAGGCAGAAGCAAGACCGCATGATTGTAGACTGAACTGGTCTGGTTCTGCTAAGGCTATGGAGCCAGATATAGGTAATTGAGAAGCTTGTCACCATATACTACTCACAGACAGTCAATATTAAAGGAACAGTTAATTAATACAATTATTTATTGCATTACATCTTCGTAACTTCGCTTTATTGGTTATAATGAGGTGCAAGCAAAATAAAATAGCATAAACAGTTACTTCATGTAATTATATTGTCTGTAAAGCAACAGGATCATGTTTCTTTGTATACAGTCAGGGTATTCTTCATAATTACAGCATTACCTTAAAGCAATTAATTGATTGAGCTCAATTTACTGGCGACAATTTTTTAATATAGTTATTGCAAATTTTTAGTCAAATGTTATTTACAATATTCTTTTTACGAATCTTGAATTTGACTTTTTATTGAAGCTGTCTTGGCGTTTCATCCTCAGTCTCACATTTAAAAGTCTAAACAGTCTTATATTTGCAGAATAATTTATTGTCCAGTGGCAGATCCAGATCCTGTTTGAACTGGGGAGGAGATTTAATAATGGGGGTGGTGGGTTAATGATAGAGACTGAAAATATTGTCTCTACAAGAAAAGGAGGTTCCCAGGCCACCTTGGCCCCTCCCCTAGACCCGCCACTGCTGTCTTAGTGTCTTCCAAAGACTCAAATTTACAATTCATATTCTATACCGTAGGTGCCAACTTAGCTCAAGAATGTGCAAATAAGTACAATGCTGAAGTGCAAATATTAGTTGGAGATGATGATTCAGCCACAGTGAAGAAAGTCAGGGAAAGTGTTTCACACAACGTAGAGAAGTGGTCAGACATCAATCATGCCAAAAAGTCATTTACTGGTCATTTGTATGCTCTACAATCACAGTTCAAAGGGCAGCTCAGCACAAAAGTGGTAGATTATTTTTCAAAATGCTTTGGATATGCTCTGGTGCAAAACAGAGATAACACAGAAGGTCTAAAGCAAAGTTTGAGAGCCATTGTCCCTCATGCTTTTGGTAAGCATAATCAACACTGTAGTGTCACCTGGTGTGGGTTTTTGAAAAACCCATCCAGCTACCATCATGCTTCCCTACCATATGGCAAAGATCTGAAAGGAGACAAGTTACAAGAAGAGCTGGACAAGGTGATGCAGATGTTTATCCAAAATGCTGACAAACTCTCACCTCTCGGTTCCAGCCAGGCTAATGAGGCCATAAACAACACCATCGGTAGTAAAGCCCCCAAGATACGTCACTATGGTTCAAGTGAAAGTAATGATTTTAGAGTTGCGTGTGCTGTCAGTCAAAAGAATCTTGGCCATAATTATGTCTCAGAGGTGAGGATCTCTGTTCTTAGAATAAATTTTTGTTATGTTGTTCCACAAAATACTCCTACTTCCCCATGAAAGTTTTTTATTTAAACCCTCACCCTTTCAAAATTTGCATGTGAAATGTGGGAGGGTTAGTGTCTTCTGCAAATGTATATAATTTCATGTGAGAGAAAATGTGTCATAAGCATACTATCATAGACTGCAACAAAAAGCATCAGAATTCAAAATAATATATGAACATATTTTCAAGAGGAATACTGAATTTAAATGAAATGAAATGAAATTAAGTATGGAAAAAAGTATGTAATGGGACTTTTTTGTCTAGTTAATGTTAATAATAAGAGAAAAATCATAATTTTTTTCCCTACAATTAATATAGGCTTTACAGGAAATACAACTTTCACCTGGGGTTAACAGCCAGCAGTATGGTAATAGAGTAGACAGGAAGATGGGCAGGCTAAGGGTTGTAGAAAAAACAAAAGAATTCAAAACAAAGAGAAGAGAAAGACACAACAAAAGAAGCACAAAGGTCAGGCAGCTAGAGGTCAGAGAGGGAACTCAGTATCAAAGTGGTTTGGGGTTTACCTCCAATGATCAAGAAGTAACAAACCAAATTCCACAACCGATCACTCCTCCGAAGAACAGACGAGCTTGCACCAGTGAAAAACAGTATAAAAAAGTAGTGTTTGATTTGGAGACAACATCTCGAGGTACTTTCACTCACAATCTTGAAAAAAGGGAAAAAATGAGTATTGAATTATCTTCCCCAGCACTACATCCAGGTTTAGGTGAATTACAATTATGGGTCCACAGATTTAGAGAACAGCCACTCAGGCCATTGTTTGGGTTTTTGAAATTGTTGAATCTGGGTATTTTGGGGGTTCAGAATACACCTTATTCCAAAATGGCGGCCATTTTATTATTCTTTTATATCCATGTAAATTAGCCCTCTTGGCCTCGTCAGCGTGTGCAAAATACAAAAGAATTTTCAAGCGAAAGTGAGGCCAAGAGGGCTAATTAACATGCATATAAAAGAATAATAAATTGGCCGCCATTTTGGAATAAGGTGTATTGTCAGTATTCTGGGCTATTGGACTTTTTATGGGTCTAATGTTGGCCTTAAATGGAACATTGTTGCATAAAAAACTTGGCCTGACATACACACCTTCCAGTCACCAATATAACAGAGTAACCCCACCCCTGGGTGTAACACAATATGTCGTGTAAGCACTCATGGGTGTTAAAAGTTCAATAAAAACATAAGTATTAATTAGCAAAACAATTTCCCTTTGTTTTCTCAGCTAATGATGCAGAGATTTGCCAGCTTGCTGCAATCCATGGCACAAAGCAGTTCAATGTCTATATCCTTCCACTGGGTAGAATTTCCCCAAGTGCAACAACAGTCAACAAGCTGTCAATCATTCATGGCCGTTTGTTCTATGATGGAAGTCCAGTTACTGCTGTCAACCTTGAGATTGCAATACAACAGTTTCTAAACTGGTTGCGGAGCTTGAAAGAACCATGCCTTTTGTTGGCACATAATGCCAAGTTATTTGATGCGAAGCACTTGTTTGCAGCTCTGGTGAAGTCAAACAAAACTGTTCAGTTTTCAGAATTGGTTCTTGGCTTTTGTGACACTTTGCCAGCATTCAAGGAGGTGATTCCTGACAGAAAGTCATACAGTCAGGAGAATTTAGCCCGGGATCTCCTTCAATCTAGTTATAATGCTCACAATGCACTCAGTGATGTGCAAATGTTACAAGAACTAAGTGAAAAATTTCTCAGTGCTCAAGTTGTGGAGAAAAACAGCTTTTCTTTCTCTTGGTTTCAAGACTACACAGAGTTCTTGAGTCAGAAAAGACGAAACCTTCACACCCTCCAACCCCTTATTGCTGCAAAAGCAATTACTGTGGGTATTGCTGAGAAAGCTGCCGCATCTGGGTTATCATCTAGTCACTTGCTCCTAGCCTTCCAAAGGGGTGGCATTGAAGGTCTCTCCAATGTCCTGAAAGAGAAATGTAACGGAAAGGCTCGTGTCACTAACAAAACTCAAACCATCAAGAAAATATGCGACTTTTTCTTGGACCACTCTGAAGAGTGAACTGAAAATGAAATGTACACCTCTTCAAGGTAGAATTGGCCGTTTTCTTGCACCCCATACCTTTGGTTGAAGAACTTTTCCGTAGACACACAGGTTTTACAAAATGAACAAAATGTCTTGTAAATCCTCTAGAAAGCCTCCAACCCCCCCCCTCCCCCTCCCCCCCCTCCCCCTCTAACAACCCCCCCTATTTTGGAGCAAGAAATTTATTAACCACACCCCTCTTTTTTTTCATAACCAAATCAATAAACAACAATGTATTACCAGAACATTTCCATTATATCCAGACATGAATTCACACCAGTACTCCCCAGTTTTGATGGCAATATAGAGGGTTTGAATCCATGAGGAGTCAAGAGTTTGTCTACATTTGATTCTTTATGGGAGTGTAGCTTGAAAAGGAATGTTGTTTTTGACCAGGGTGGAAATGTATTGTAACAAGTTATTACTTCGAATCTTGGAAAACTTGTTAAATCTCTGATAATCAGGTTTCAAAATTGACTTGATATCTTTCTCTCAGTGTTCTATAAGCATTTTGTACGTATAAAGGTACTTAGTTAGGGGCACTTGTGACTCAAAAATGTCAAAATCCCCATGGCGTAGAAGGTCGCCCTAGACAAATGACGGGTTTGTTACATGCAATATGCATGAAAACGAATATAAAAATATTGTTATGTCCAAATGTCAAAATGTCATAACAAATTCACATCCTTGGAGACACATAGCCAAGAGTAAAGTAATTTACTACCAACTGTAATACTACTGCATATGTAGATCATCAATGAATTAGAAAATATGGAAAAAACTAAAAATACTAGCTTTTAGCTAGTGAGGACAACCAATGTAATGTTGAAAGTTGTGAACTGCCACATTACACTATGAAAGAATTTATGAGTTGACATCTTGAAAATAAATTGTCAACATTAATTTGTAACGCCCAGGGGGGATACTCGAAATTTACATGACGGGGGGGTCCGACGGAGCCTCATTTTTTGAACCCAACAAAATACTTGAGCTTGAAATTTACACCCAAAAAAATACCTAGCATCGAAATTTTATACCCAAAAAAATACCTAGCATCGAAATTTTATACCCAAAAACGTCGCTCTGAGATTTGAAACCCAAAAAAATACGCTTATTTTTTTAAGACCCAAAAAAATACCCGCCGGATTTCTTGACCCAAAAAAATACCGAGGGTCGAAATTTTAGACCCAAAAAAAATACGTCGGACCCCCCGTCATGTAAATTTCGAGTATCCCCCCTGGGTTGTAACGCTATTTTCAATTTGCAGAGCGTGCATGTAGGTTTTTTTAGGAACGAGCTAAAAATATTTGCAAAACAGTGTGTAAGCATAAGCTTACAAATAAAATTAACTTAAATTTTCTTCAATAGATAGTTTAATATTTTATTGTTTGATAAAATTATTATCACACTACATTTTTGTTAAGCAAAGCAATGGACCAATTCATGTAGTAATAAAAATATTCCTGATCTCTGTGACCTTTTCACAACAAACGAAGTCATGTATGATTTCATCAAAGCAGCCTGGATTCTTTCATTGGCAAATGACCAAAGGAGTTGGCCTCAACTTATTCTGTACAGCAATATTCAAACCGAACGTTTGATAACGAATGCACCAAAACTTGAACAATAACATTTTCTACAACGTGGGAAATTATAAAAATCTGCAATATGAGCTACTGTACATGTAGCTTTTGTAGGTTTTCAACACGGGTTTACACGCTGAATTTACCGACACGTTGAGGCCATGTGGTTCAGGGCCGTGTGCTTCGTGTGCATTAATTAAAACTTGAAGAATAACCCTTGACCTTATCAGTATCAGTAACTCACTGCAATAAGCTTGGACAAGAAGAGTGAATTATATTCAAAATGAAGGTAAGTACTCAAGATTCGGTAAACAACAAGCGGAATGATACTTTCGAACTTTCGGTTAGCGCGGTGCCTTTGCCGTCCCCTATATTTCTTATCTTTTAGTGAAAACCGTCTGTGAACTACACCATCCCAGAAAAAATCATTCAAACATTAATTTACATGTCCATAAGTGTCAAAAGTAGACTTACCCGTTCATGATTTGCATTCGCGGATCCGGATGCATATGTCGTGTCATCAACGATCGCACGTGTTTGAAGCTGTGAAAGAAGCCCAAAACTCCTTGCGTGTTTCCATTGATAGTCCTTTCTTGGCAGCCAGTTGATAACAATACTCTTTTTTAGTGAACGGTTTTTAAAACACGCAGCTGGAAATGTAATTTTCTTGCGAGTATTTTTCAAAAGGAGAATTACCATAATTTAGAAGCAATGAGCATGCGCGGTTGAGCAAAATGAGCGCGCGCACATTTTGGAGGATGGAATGTTTTTTTATCAAAGGCCTGCAAGCTCGTTAGAAAATACGACTGTCTTTTTCTCTCTAACGAGCACGGTGACCTATATTTTTTATTGCATCATTTTGATGTTAAATTAATGCTATTTAAGTTAAAAAAGTTAAAAAAAAATTCCTCGACAGGAAAAAAAGATATCGCTAAAAACGTTCTCAAATCAGCTACTCGTGGGAGCAAATTGATGACCTTGAAAACATGGACGCGAGGAATGTTTTGAGTCCGTGTCATTTGAAGATGTGTGACTTTTTTATAACTTTGATTTCAAAGTGTTCCCATATGGTGGAGACTTTAACCTATCAAGTTTTTTTGAAGAATTGTTAACTTTGCTTTCACGGGTTACCGGGAAAAGAAACATGAACCGATCAAATAATGACGTGCGTGATCGGTATTGCTATAGGCATAAATGGGGCAACATTGGTCCATCATATCTCTTTACCGAGCACGGTGACCTATCTTTCTTATTGAATTTTTCGAAACAACTTATGGTAGGGAGCTGTTAGGGAAAATTTAAAAAAAATCGTTCGACAACTTTTATTTCTGAGGAATCACCTTAATGATCACACACATCATGAATGACTTGCATGTTGGTGTGTGCGTGAAAAACATTTTTCCGCATATGTTGAATGACGATAAGACTTCTTCAGCAGAACTGAGATATTCACAGCTATAAAATATAAAAGAAAATAACATAATTAATAATTACTGACCACTGTTTTTTACTGTCTTAGAAACATGCACATCAGGAAAGAAATGTGTGCATACAATCCGGTTAATCACAGCTGACTCGAAAACCCGAAGAGAAATTTGAAACAAAAATATTTAAAAAAGACGAAAATGCTTTCACTGCGAAAAGCCGTTGGAAAATCGGTTCAATTATAGAAAAGTTACGCTGAAAGTTTGTCTAAAGACGGTTAATTTACACGAGCTTAAGAAAAAAAATCTTACCTGAAAAACACATAAGCTTAAGCAAGCTTAAGCAGCACCAAGAAAATGGTCGCAAAATCGGTCTTACAGTCGCAAAATTGTACCTGATGATAACGCAAATTCGTCTATACAAAGAGAACGGACTCCATATTTCTCGTTCTGCTGGTATTGATTTCTGATATTTAACCAAAGCTAAAGGTCATTTTCAGCGACTGCAGCGAAGAAGGCAGCCATATTTGTTTTAGCCGCTGTACATGCGGAATGGCGTAGATTTTCAGCACCTGTCACGTGTCAAAATACTCCAAGATTCTTGGAGTATTTTGCAGCCTCGACCAGGGTCTTCTCCGCTCGACCCGCCATTTTGAATTTGAAAAAGCGGAGAAGGCCCTGGGGACGAGGTTGGAGTGCCCCGAAAGCTGTCACGTCAGCATATACACGTCACGTTTCCTGGCAGCCTCTTTGTCTGATGATAACTCTGTGTTCACTCTCTCCGTTATGACTTCTATTAGTCGATGATAAGTTTAAATTTATAGACGAGGCATTCCCAAGAAGAACTAAGGAAGAATTGTGTAGCAAACCGTTGATACGTTTAAATAATTTATCAATTTTCATAACGCTTCCACTCTTGCCACAGGCTTGAGTTTAGTTTGGGTGATCAGTTTTGTCACACAAAAACTTTCTGCACGCAATGCGTTTCTATATTTTAACTTTAACTCGTTTTCTTGTAGACGGCAGACTCCGCAGATGGAGAGAAAGATGCTCATGCCTTCTTCATCTTCCAAAGATAACACTGGTTCAAACCTCCGTGACGAAAAGGCTGATATTAGCTGTTGCGTGACTGATATTGTCTTTTGTGACTTTTCTTGTAACACATCCAAAAAACATGTTGAAATGTACTGTATTTTTGTATTTACCAAATTTCGGTTAAGTGCTACTGCTTATCTGCGTTGAGAAAAGTAGATGTCTTATTAGGTGCGGTTACACGGTACAATTTTACCGCGGTAAATGCCCCTTTTACCACGGGAGAATGCATCAAGTAAGTGTGACTGACTAACCGTGGTAAAAAGCTAATGTGGATACTCCGTTTGAAATCATCCGGAAACTGCAAAGTGAGTTAAGCCCGGACTAAAAGAGAAGAAGAGTTGACGAGAGTTGAAACCCTCGCTCTCGTTTTGCCTGAGACTCGTGCGCTCTCGGGGACTCTAATGCGTTCTCGGGGACTCTCGTGCACTCTCGGAGACTCTAATTTGGGAGACTCTGGTGCACTCTTGGGGACTCTCATGCGCACTTGGAGACTCTCGTGCGCTCTTGGGGACTCTCACACGCTGTCAACGGCTCTCGTGTGCTCTCGAAGGAGAGTTTGAATCCACTCAAATGTTCATGATAGTCAATGGGAATTCTAAACTGTGACACTCGTTTGTCCTTAACTCTCAGACGCTCTTATTGACTCTCGTGCTCTCTCAAAGAGTTTAAGCTCTCGTCAACTCTTGTCCCCATTTTCTCTGGGCTTTACAAAGGATTTGCCTCCGGTAAACGAAAACTCAAGTACGATGTAGTGCGGGATTATTTAACATGGAAAATGCCATTTACCGTGGTGTGTGTTACCGGCCGCATTTATTAGGGAGCTTAAGCAACGGCGACGGCAACGCCAAGGAAAACGTCACCTGAAAAAAGGATTCGCGCTATTTCAAACTACTTTGCAGTTGTTCCAATTTGTTTACCTAATTTGATCGGATTGTCCAGGAGCTGAATTTGAAGGGACGGCTTTCCAGTTCAAATGGAGACAGGAATATTTATCTTCGTGTGTTCGCGTTCTCCACAAAACCTATAATTTGAATATTTGACGTTGTTGTTTTGCAGGGAACGGCAAAGAAATGTACCAAAATGTAAAACGCACGTGCAGAGGCATTGTTTTCGCTCATTAAACCTCTTGTTTTGTGCCGTTCTCGCTGCCGTCGCCGTCGTGGTTGCCTATTATGTTCACGTGGTCGAGTGAATGATAGCACTTTGTAAATAACTTAACAACTTGAAACACTGATTATAACGACGCAATCCCCACACAGATTTCCAATGCGACCTTTATTCTAGCGATTTGCTGGAAAACAAGAAATAATACTAAATAAGTCTACAACACAAGAAACGAAACGATAAACGAATAAACCAACAAAAAATGAAGGGGAAAACAACGAAACTTACAAGATCTGTGCGGCCTCTACGACGATGAAACACTGACTACGCAAAATAAAACATTCACTGAAAACGACGCTATGCTAAACAAAAGATAAAAAATGCGCACGAAAAAATGACGGATACTTAATGACTAAACTAATTACAATAAACGAAGGGAAAAAAAATAACTGACGTAGCACCGTGGCTACATACCGGCCCCAATGGACCAATTAAATTGCAATGGTTCATTAACACTAGTAATCCCGGTAGACACGAGCTACTAACAGACTAATTTGCTAATCCGTATGTTAATATCACGACAGGTAAGTTCACAAATTTGAGTGACTTTGAAAGTTCCTTAAAGTTCCTTAAGAAAAACCTAATCCTGTTCTTCTGCAATGACTTGCTGCACATCATGCTCTAGAAAGCACAGTTTTGTAATTGGTCGGACAAGAGTCGAGGTGCTTGTACGAATCTTCGCTGATCTCACGTACCCATCCTTTCCGCGATGAACTTCAATAATTCTGGCTAAAGGCCATTTGCCTCGGTGAACGCCTTCATCGGCGACCAAGACCAAATCATTAACCGCAAAACAACGTCGAGGTCTGAACCATTTCTGTCGCTGTTGAAGAGTTGGAAGATATTCCAACAGCCATCGCTTCCAAAATTGATCAGACATGTACTGAACCTGACGCCAACGTCGCTTGCAATACGAGTCTTCCTTTGTGAAGATCCCGGGTGGCAGATTGGGGTTTCCCCTAAGCAGTAACAGGTGATTTGGTGTAAGTGGCTCGAGGTCCTTTGGATCGCTGCTGATTGGTGTCAGAGGTCTGCTGTTTAGGATTCCCTGTACCTCTGCCATCACTGTACGCAACATCTCATCATTCACAAGCTGTTGTCCTAGCAACACCTTTAGAATTTTCCTGATCGACCTGATCAAGCGTTCCCATACGCCACCCATATGTGAGGCAGATGGTGGGTTAAACTTCCAGGTAATGTTCTTCTGACGTAAGAACTCGTTGATGGCTCTTTGATTCCAGTCGTTGATGGATGTTCGGATCTCCTTTTCACCTGCGCAGAAATTGGTGCCATTGTCGCTGTAAATCGTTGTTGGATTTCCTCTAAGACTGACAAATCTGCGTAAAGCGTTGATAAAGGCATCCGTTTCAAGAGAATGCGCAATCTCGATATGAGTGGCTCTGGTGGCCAAACATGTAAACACACAGCCGTAACGCTTCACTTGGGATCGACCTTGTTTCACATACAGGGGGCCAAAGTAATCCACGCCTACTGAGGAAAATGGTGGATCTTCAGGCGTCAATCTTTCTTTGGGCAAGTTAGCCATTAACTGTTCTCCGCGAGTTGCTCCGTTTCTTCTACATTGAAAACATTCACTTAGCACTCGACGCACGGCTGATCTCCCCTTGACAATCCAATAAAACTGTCGTAGGCTGGACAAAACGTACTCTTGACCAAGGTGACCTGCTTCTTGGTGATACTTTTCAATGATCAAATTTGAGACATAATGACGATAAGGCAAAATTATCTGATGCTTCGCCCCATAATCGATCGTAGCATTCAGCAGCCTTCCCCCAACTCGGAGAATTCCTTCGTCATCCAGCATTGGACTTAGCTTGTATAAGGACGTGTTTGCCTTCAATTTCTTCAATTTTGTCTTGACTTGACGAGAGGATTCTTGATTCTGGTTAACTTCTTTAAGGGCTTCAACTACGTCCGAGAACGATGACTTCTGCACATGCCTAACAATCTCCTTCTCAGCGAGCTGAACTTCATGCACCGATAATTCACCTCGAGCTGTCTGGCTGATTAAAGCAATGCCATTAGCTGAATGATCGCGGTATTTTCGCACTAGCCATTCCTTAAATCTCAAGAGCCACGCGAACGCCTTTCTCAGTTTATCCCAGGACGAAAATCGTTGAATAAGCCTTGTGAGAACATCTTCTGTTTGTTCATGTAAACGTGTTTGACTGTATATCTGTACATCTCGTTTAACTTCAGGATCGTCAGCGAACGGTTCCTGACTCTGACTTTGTGAAGGCTCGCAAGGCCAAAGGTCTTTCTCTTTCGTCAGGAATTCGGGGCCATTCAGCCATATGTTACTCTGGATCATCGCATCTACTGTGAGGCCCCTGCTAGCATCATCTGCAGGATTGAGTTCAGAGTTGACGTACTTCCACTGACCGGGCTTAGAATTCTCATGAATCACTGTCAGGCGGTTGGCCACAAAGGTGTGGAATCTGGTAGATTCATTTCTGATATATTGGAGAACTGAGGTGGAATCCGACCAAAAAACAGATTGTTGAACTGGTATTTCAAGCTCGGTCTTGAGCGTTTTGTCTAACTGAACCGCCAGAACTGCAGCTGAGAGTTCCAATCTTGGGACTGTCATTGGCCTGATGTGTGCTAGCCGGGACTTCCCCATGAGAAAGGAGCAGTAAACATTGTCTTTCACATCCACCAATCTTAAGTACGAGACGGCTCCAAATGCAAACTGAGAAGCATCAGCAAAGTTGTGTAACTCAGCAGACTTTACGTCTCCAAGGTCGGCAGGTTTAACGCACCTTGGCACTACCACTTGTGAAAGTTTAGGCAACTGTTCCTTCCATTTTTCCCATCTTTGACTTTCATTCACTCCAACAGGCTCATCCCAATCCATCCTTTGTCTACATAAATCTTGAAGTAACTTTTTGGCGGGAAGAATAATTGGTACCAGAAAACCGAGTGGATCGTAAACGGAACTTGTTAGAGATAGTATTCCTCTGCGAGTGTTCGGCTTATCCTTTAGGAAGGTGCTGAACAAAAACTGATCCTTTTGCATGTCCCATTTCAAACCCAAGGTTCGCTCTACGGGAAGTCTTTCTTTATCTAAGTCAAGGTCCAAGACAGATGCGGCCCTTTCTCCTGCGGGAATGCTCTCCAGTACACAAGCTCTATTGCACAGCCATTTAACGAGACGGAATCCGCCCTTGGAAAGTAGGTCTCGAAGTTGAATTGCCACGTCCACAGCACAAGCAGATGTCGCGACCGATTTCAGGCAATCGTCAACGTAGAAATTCCTCTTCACCGTTTCCACGATCTCCTCATCAAAGACATCCTTGTTATCATCAGCTGTCTTTCGAAGAGCAAAGTTGGCGCAACTTGGAGAGGACGTAGCGCCAAATAAATGAACTTCCATACGGTAATCCACTGGATCCTGATGCAAATCATTATCTGGCCACCAAAGGAACCTGAACGCGTCATAATCATTTGGTGATACTGAAACCTGGTGGAACATGCATTCTACGTCAGCTGCTAGTGCCACTTGCTCTTGACGAAATCTTGTTAGAACGCCAACGATGCTGTTGGTTAGATCCGGTCCACTGAGGACATGGTCATTTAAAGATACGCCTCTGAACTTTGCGGCACAATCAAAGACAACTCGCGTTTTTTCTGGCTTGTTGGGGTTAAACACGGGGTGATGCGGTAAGTACCACAACGGTTTTCCTTTAGCATCAAGTTCGTTCTCAGGTACCCTTGTTGCGTGCCCCTTGCCGATGTAATCTTCGACAGTTGCTTTGTACTTCTCAAACAGTTCGGAGTCTTGAAGGAATCTCTTCTTCAGGAAATTCAGTCTTCGTTCCGCCATAACCCGATTGTTGGAAAGGTTGGGTACCTGCTCTCTCCAGGGAAGTGCTATCTGATAATGGCCATCAACCAACTTGGCTGAACTTTCCATCACTGCTATAGCTCTCTTGTCTTCAACCGACATGGAAGCCTTGGAATCAGGAATCAGACCAGCATTCTCAGTCTTCCAGAATCTTTCGAGTTGCTGCATAAGAGCGTCCCCTTCCCTTTGGACGTTCACTTCTCGCGTGAAGTTAACGCTGTGGCGGCATTCCTTATCAGCGACTCTGTCCATGGGTCCCATTAGCGTCCATCCCAAAGGTGAACGAATGGCATAAGGGTCGCCTCTGTTACCACGCCTTTCTTCTAATACCCAGAAGGCTTCAGGAACATTGCATCCTATGATTAGTTCAATCTTATCCTCGTCCATGCTTGGCAGATTGATGTCACGCAAATGAGGCCATCGTCTTGTGTCATGAGCTGTGGGGATGCTGTGGCTTGAAGCATTCAGTTTGTCAACTGTCCACAATCTGTTAATCTTTATCTTATCAGATCCATCCAATGCTTCGACAGTTAAACTTATCTCTTGACCAATCTTAGGGCTATCTCGCGTCTCCTGCGTAGTCAAGTAGAACGTTCTCATGTCTCCTTGAACTCCCAGCTGAGCTGCCAAGCCTTTGTCGCACAGTGATACATCTGATCCATTGTCAAGAAGGGCGTAGGTCTGCAATTTTTTCCTCAAACCCTGACCATGAACCTTTACGGGAACTATCCTGAGGCACACTTTCCCACCGCTCACTAAGGTATTGTTTGACTGTCCACGTTCAAGAGAAGTTGCTTGAGCAGCCTTGGTAGCTTGACGAACTTGACTGACTGGGGTGGCTTGAGTAGTGTTAGCTTCACTACCCTCTGTGCTGTTCGGACCTTGTTGACGAGGGGGATGGAGCAAAGTGTGGTGTCTTCTCGTACATCCTTCCTTTTGGCAGGCTCTCTTGCTTAGACAGCCCAATGAGATATGACCATATTGAAAGCAATTGTGACAAAGCTGAGCTTTCCTCATTAACTGGACTCGTTCATCAAAGGTCATTTTTGCAAAGTTCTGACATTTCAGCAAGGAGTGGTTACCATGGCATGCTGGACACGAGCTGCTCTTCGCCTTTGTATGCTCATTTCCTGGACCATACGTTGACGTGTTACCTTGCTGACCAGACGTGGCCCCTTGGGTGTTAAGCGTAGTATTGTGGTTAGACGACGGTGATTTTTCTCTCAACCTTGGTTTCGAAGGACCCTGTTTCTTGTCATGTGTGGCATCCGTGACACCTCCGAAGACTGGGTTATTTGCTGCCCTTGCTTTAACTTCAACAAACGCCGAGATATGTCTGATGCTTGGTCTCTTACCAGATTGCTGAATACTGTCTGCTACTTCAACAAACTTGGTGCGTAGGTGAAACGGCAATCTTTGTACTATTCTTCGTAAGTTGTCTGCGCTATT
The DNA here is from genome assembly GCA_024195265.1 of Dendrophyllia cribrosa. Lineage (NCBI taxonomy): Eukaryota > Metazoa > Cnidaria > Anthozoa > Scleractinia > Dendrophylliidae > Dendrophyllia > Dendrophyllia cribrosa. Next base: position 5,457,638 of record JAJLRJ010000002.1, on the reverse strand, counting down.
AATCTCATCAAGGTATCCTATTGACTCCAACGTGTGTTCACAGTCTTTTAATTGGTCTGCAAAGGCCAACAATCCAAACCGGTCAGAAGGCCTTATTGGAGGACCTTCAGTCAACTTGCTAACGTGTTTGGCGGCAATTGTATACGGGTGACCAAATCGCTCCTTCAGCAATTTCCTTGCAGTCTGATATCCCTTTGAAGGATCCATGACCGTGCAACACTTAATCGTCTTCTTCGCCTCGCCGGTTGTATACTGCAGAAGATAAGTGAGCTTCTCGGTCTCGTTTGCTGCGTTTCGTTCTATATTGTTCTCAAATGTTCGAATAAAGCTCCAATATTCAAGGGGGTTGCCATCAAATGCAGAAAGATCCGGTTTAGGCAGCGCGAACCCTTGTCTTATCGTTGATCCAAGCTTTCCTAACATGTCTTCGACCATCGCAAAGGCACTGTCTCCGGATTCACTACGTGCGAGATCGCTATCAGGTTTGACTGGAGCGTAGGTGAACTCTCTGGCGTTCGGGTTTAACTTCGATTCCCGAGGGATCTCCCCGTAAGCTTTCTCGGGCTTCGACACAACATGAGCCTTAACGCCATCATCTCTGGATTCAACATTACGATTCAAATTAAATACTCCAGCGAACGGATCAGGTTTATCCAAAATTCTTGTAACATCATCAGTGATGGCGGGATTTTCTTCATCGAGAAATCGCACTTGAAGTTCCGCTTGCTCCAATTCATATTTAGCCTCAAGAACTTGTCGCTGTAACTTCATTTCTTCTTCCTGTCTCAGAAGTTCTTGTTTCTCTTTTAATTGCTGCAATTTTAGGCGTGCCAGGGCTTGCTTTGCCTTAACCTTCCTGATAGTCGAACTTGAACTGCTTCGACTTCGCTGAGAACCCGCAGTGCTTACGGAATCTTCTGGATGAACTTCAATGCCTCCGCGAACTTCACTTCGAGCGCTTAGACGCCGCTGAGAACCCGCAGCGCTTACGGAATCTTCTGGATGAACTTCAATGCCTCCGCGAACTTCGCTTCGAGCGCTTAGACGCCGCTGAGAACCCGCAGCGCTTACGGAATCTTCTGGATGAACTTCAATGCCTCCGCGAACTTCGCTTCGAGCGCTTAGACGCCGCTGAGAACCCGCAGCGCCTATAGAATCTTCAGGAGGAACATCCGTTTCTTTGTGAACTTCATTCCGAGCGCTAGCGTTCGCTTTGACAACCCATTGTTCAATCGTCATTTGGAACAACAACTTCCTCCGAAATTGTTCATCATAGTAACGAGCCTCTCTTTCTAGATCCGTACTTTCGTTAAACGTTGCAAGATATTTGTGATGAGCTGTTTGAAATCGACGGAATGACTCTTCAACTTCAATCATCAAAATCGACACCTCCTCCACATTCCCAAACTCTAATGTGAGAGACTCTATGGTTCGATATAACGACGTTAACCTCGCAACGTATCCCGATCTTGAATTCTTTAAATGTAGACATTCAAGTCCTTCCAACTCAGAATTGCTCGCGTTTGATGCACCTGCATTCGCCATAACAGTACGTAGATCTTCAAATAAATATAACGACGCAATCCCCACACAGATTTCCAATGCGACCTTTATTCTAGCGATTTGCTGGAAAACAAGAAATAATACTAAATAAGTCTACAACACAAGAAACGAAACGATAAACGAATAAACCAACAAAAAATGAAGGGGAAAACAACGAAACTTACAAGATCTGTGCGGCCTCTACGACGATGAAACACTGACTACGCAAAATAAAACATTCACTGAAAACGACGCTATGCTAAACAAAAGATAAAAAATGCGCACGAAAAAATGACGGATACTTAATGACTAAACTAATTACAATAAACGAAGGGAAAAAAAATAACTGACGTAGCACCGTGGCTACACTGATCTTCTTACGAAATGCTGACTGAGATAACTGTTTTATTTTTACGCTTTTCATTCGACTGATTAAGACCGATGAAAGAGAACTTTTCGGAGAAATGTCTTCAGGCATTTCGAAAACTTTTGCGTAACCGAAATGCAAAATCCTTAAATTTCGGGATCGGAGGTAGAACAAATAAAACTGAAACGGACGATAAGAAAAATGTGAAATTTTCAATTCAGGTTAGAAACTTTCTGGTATTCTGTGTTCGTTCCTTTGGTCGAATGGAAAGCTTCCCTTTATCTCAAAGTTTTGCGCGTTGTTCATTGTAATATTTATTTATTCCTATCCGAGTTCAAAAGCCCAATGAAACAAGGCTCCTAACAAAACGCGTTTGTATGTAATAACTTATTGATTGGTTGTTTTTTTTAATAACAGCGACATCAAGGAAACTTGTTTAACCTCATGAAATTGGCCAAACGTATCGAAATACATGTAGAGCAAGAAAAATTGAGCTCTGCTATGTTACACATGCGAGTTTGTCGCAAGTGTAAACTAGCGGCAATTTCTGTGCGATTCGGGTGCGACATTTGCTACGATCCCAAAAAAAAGTTCGCCAAATTGAATAAGATTTCATACATGTTCGAAACCTCGGCGACATCGCGCGACAAATCGCGCCGAAATCGTACGGAAATCTCCGCTAGTTTATACACGCGATTTGAAGAAGATGCAACTTGCGCGCAACATAAATTGCATCGAAAAGTGTGACAAAAACTGCACAAAAAAAAGCCTGTGTAAACGGGCCTTTACCGTGGAACAACAATCTTTTCGATTCTTTAAAAATCTATGTGAGTTCTAGAATAAAAGTAAAGTTTAAAATGATTCTTGTCGCATTTTTCCGCGCGCAAATCTACCAATTCGTCACAAATTTTATATTATGACGTATTTCAAGGAACCTAGTTTTGAGAATCATTTCTTGGATAAAAGTTCACGCTAAATTTAATATCAAGAAAAGAAACGTAGTTAAAAAGAGAAAAGCCGTTAGGCGCCCGTTTCAAGATGGACGCAATGGCGTACTTGCTTTCCGTTACTCGCGAGGATAGCTCCAACGTTTTGGAGTTTAAACCAGAATGCATCATGCAGGAAGGTTTAAAGAGTTTGAGCAGCAAATTTCCGTTGGTTCCTGGCTCGCAACGTTCAATTACTTTCTGCACAACAACGCTTTCGCAAAAGGTGAGGAATCTTCCATTTTCACTCAATTTGGGCTCAAGTTTGAATTCAGGATCAAACTTGGCGCGAAATAAGGTGTAATATATTGGACAATGTGGTCAAATTATTTCCATAAAGGTTGTTATTAATTTTCTGCTGAACTGTTCAGACTCTGTGGATTCACCAAATCAGATTTCAAGTATTCTATAGATGCTCTATGAAACACTTCCAGTCTCTGATTTCCACAGACGTTGGCAAAAAGCGTTGAAAACATAAAATCACTATGGTCGGTTTTTCAGCAAAATCTCTTCCCATAGATCCTGAGCTTGCAGCGTTTGTTTGGATATTTCAGAAGTTCACAATTTTACTAAAATCATTTGCCATTGGATTTTTTAAACGAATACTCGATATGTACAAAAATGGTTTAAGTTTACTTCTCACGAATTTGAATCTAGATTTCATTCCTGTAACAACCATCTCGTGGAAGTGGGGAGGGAGGTTTATGTTTATGTAATTTTCCATTCCAGTTACGCGAGATGCCCCCAGATGCAGACTTTGATCTAACGGACCCTTGCAGTCCTCCTCCTCGGTACAACGTACTCCACGATCCTCATTTGAAGGAATATTTTCAGAACGCGGCCATGAGAAAAAGGCTTATCGAGAAAGGTGTGTTTGTCATCTGTTGTATCTTTGGTCCATTAAAGGCTGGCACAAAGATGAAACATTGTTATACTTTTTAAAAAGGTCTCAAAATGATTCCCCTTTTGTTATATTTTCCAGTAGAAAACGTCCAATCTATCCCAGTTGAAACGGTTCATTATCAGGGAACATTGATCAATTATTTCAGTTAGTTAAGTGTCGGTTCGAAAATGATCATCAGAAAGAGTACTTTGAAAAGAATTTTTGTGATTTAAACACGAAAAACAATAACACCAACCTAACCAAACGACAGAAGTCAAGGCAAGTCAAACAGGGCCAAAAGCCCCTTCCCTCTCTGAACCCACCGTATCTAATAACACCCCCCCCCCCCCCCCCCCGTCCCCCCTCCCCCTTCGGACGTCGGTCGATTTTGTAATATCCCCCCATCTCTCCATTAAGTCTTCAGAATTTAAAGTGTCAGGAAAAAATGATTACCATAAAAAGCTAATCGAAACATCTTTCAGCCAGTTTGTGGGGATAGTTAGTCTTTTAATGCCCAGAAGTACCATTACCATTATATTGGAGTGAGAACGAAACTGTAACTGTAAATCAGAGATGTGCATTCTATTTTTGGTCTTTTTGTATGTAATGGTCTGAAATAACTTCGCGGAAAATCAATATGAGTTTTGTAAAAATTTCATGATTTGAAATAAGCATCCCCCACCCCCCCCCCCCCCCCCCCCCCCCCCCCCCTTGTGTCTCCATTAAGCCTCCCCCTTCTTAAACACGGACCCGCGCTATAAAAGGAACCTTGGCCTGGCCAAGGCGCCAGTCATTTCACACTTGACATCGAACTGTCAACATCACGTGCATACTCTCGCCAATGGAGAACCGTTACCGGCGCGAAATTCAAATAATGGCAAGCTAAAATATTATACTCATGCTAAATGCATAAATTCAAATAATGTTTTTAGTTTTATTTTCGTGAAAGATAAATCCTATACAAGATTGAACTGGTGAAGGTAGAATTAGACCTATTTTTGGGGGGCAACGATCTTCCTCCGTGTTGCTCGCAGTGTCAGCCATCTTTGATTAGCCGTTGAAGCAGTGTTGGTGTGACAAAGAGGGGGCGGAGCTATCCCATTTATAGCGCGGTCCTTGTTTAAGGCCTGAAATTAATAAGCTCCCGGCGGCATAACAGAGCTTTTACGGTAACCCAAATTAGTAAATATTATTACCTGTATTTTGCTTTTTTTAAACGTGTTTTTAAAGGTTTCATCACACCCAGTGGCTTCGTTAAATGTACGCTTCTTGAATTCAACATGTTTCGGCAGTGGATAAGAAAACTGAAATTGGATCGAATATATCAAGAGCGCCGAAGGCAACGCCAGATCGAGATACAACAGTGGAAAGAAAAGCAAGCCCGTGAGCAACTTTTACGAGACATAGAGCTTTATAACATTGTGCGGGAACGAGAGCAGAAAGCCAGAGAACTTAAAGAACGTAATATAAAGCGCAGGAATGTAGATCGGCAAAAATATCTCAAGCTACAAGAACAAGATAGAAAAAGAAGGGAGAAATTTGAAGAGGCCATAAAAAGGAATAAGGACATAAACGAGCATCGAAGAGAGAAGAATCTTGCGGAGAAACAAGCGCAAAGAGTTGAAGAAAAAGAAAAGGTCTGTAAAAGATAACTATCATATTGAAATATTGATCTTTGTTTTTACTTTCGCGGTTGGCAGTTTTGTTCCCCATTAGACTCCATCCGCACGCATTCCTCTGTTTAAGTTTTTATTTGAGAACGGAGATATTTTAAAAAATCGCTTTTTTAATAAGTTTTCCGTCCACATGTATGCGTTTTTATTCGCTTTCGTTGTCCGCACGTTAACTACCGAAAACAGTGGAGAATGCTACATGTAGCGATTGTTCACTTGTGGACGAAAGGCCAAACGGCATAGTAAATCTTTTTGCAATAGACTGCAAATCTGTCGCGTTTTTCCTTTGAATCGCGAGACGGTAGGGACTTGAGAAGAGTATTCTCGTCCCCAGAGTTTTTTCAAATTGCGTCTCGTGAAGCTCTGGTAACGGATAAAAATTAAAAATGAATGCGCAACAAGGTAACAAATTTTACCCTTCTACGCATAAGGTTTTACTTTCGGTTGAATTTCAAATGTTGGCTATGAGGAGTTGACTTCTCGTACTTCATAGTGCTGGCATTGATTTATGCGTCACATATTATTTTGAAAGGCTCCCGGGATCCCTATCAATTGTAATTGACAAACACTTTAAAGTTGGAGCCGTTAAAGACTTCTTAATGTCTTTAGCTTCATCTCGTTTATTGGCCAAAAACATTACACCTTAAAAGCCAAATAATCGATATTTTTCTTTTCCAAAGCCTCGAACCCCCTTCACCGCCCCCGCCCCCCCCCCCCCCACCTTCTGCGCGCCTGTCGTAGTCTACAGCTTTTACACTAATGACACAACCAGCGCAAACGCAAAAACTGACGCCATCATCTCTACTTTTTTAATCTAATTAAGTACGAATTTTTAAGATGGCTAAAGCCTTCCGAACAGATTTCCAACGAAACGATTGGTTGGGTGCTTCCGAATATGCGACGAAGATTTCTCTTCTTTTCCTGGATTTGGAAACAATACAGCTTGCTGGCTTATACCTGTAAACATAGGCCGTTTAATATTTTTATCATCCTTTTGGTCGGTACTGCGCATGCACTTACTTTAAAAACTGTTTACTGTTTTTAGGGGTATTTTGGTCAATTTTTAATTGAACTCAACAAATTATAAAATCCTTTGTTCTTAAAATGATACCTCCAAAATTATATACTTCTACATAGTAAAAGCAATGTGTTTAATTTTGTTCTTTTTCTAATTTTTTTTACCATTGTTGTAACTGAATTACAAGCCAACGGGCAAACCAGTGCATTAATAAAATTCTTTGGCAGGTAACGACTTCACTAAGGCGAGACAAACCTAGTGAGCCTTGAGTCAGTTGAGTATTGTGCAGTACATTTCATCGGAATTATTTCCTAATCTAGACAGCCTTTTCTAATTGCTAAAAGTTGAGAGTCTAAAGTAAATAAAATTGTTGCGACCATTTTACAAAATGAATGTAAATGAAAATATTTCGACTGTCAGAAGGATAAACTCAATTTATGCAAATATTTTCACGCTAAAATACGTACTTACTTGCAAGAAAACACCGCTTATTTCTGATTTGATGACTTTACTTAAGGTTGATGCTTACCAGGAGGCTTAAAGTTTGGATCATAGCCGCAGAAAATCAGAATTTGCGGGTGTTACTTGAAAATGCTGATCACAACTTTACCGTCAGTGAAAGTCAAAAGGTCATGTTTGGAGGATAAATACGATGTACATATTGCGCTCTCAAATGTTTCCATTTAATTTACCAAAAAAAATTTATTTCATAAAATCATAGAAGAAACATTGCTTATTCCGACGAATGTAGTCTTAACCGGCTAAGTCATGTACCAAGACGTGTTTTTTGCTTTTGAATTTGGCCTTATTTTCGCATGGGAAAATTCCACTCGAAACGGTTAATTTTTGAAAATCTTTCAAAAATTCTGGTTTTCATAAAATTGATGTTTGACAATAAAATATTTGCTTACCTGAGAATTTACTATTTACTATTGAGGACGAATTGAAGACGCTGAGATCTACGTTTATAATTTGCGTTGTTAATATCTAAGGACGGCTCGAAAATGTAAAAAGCTTTGTACAGTCACCGCCGGGGGAAGCGTCTCTGTGCAACTTAGTTCCCCTTTCATTTCCTCCTAGATCCCGCCCCTTTGCAGTTTGCTGTTGCAAACTACTACGCATTATCTGTAAAATAAAACGCATAAGAAGAAAAATACTACGCATTATCTGCAAAACACTACGCATTAACAGCAAGATACTACACATAATCTGCAAAACACCAAGCATTATCTGCAAAATATTACGCATATAAGAAGAAAAATACTACGCATTATCTGCTAAATGCTATGCATTAGAAGATAAATGCTACGCATTAACGTCTTTTGGACTCGTCCCGCAATCGTTCCTCGCACCTAAAACGTGTGTGACGAACCGGCCAGAGAACGTCTGCGTGAATTGCTAGTCACCTCTCTGATCCATTTTTCTCAGGAAATGTCTTTTCTCCCGAGTTCCTGCCCCCTGCCCTGTTCCCCCGCCCCTCCAACAAAATTACAGTATAACCGTAATTACACTTATTTCGGTTATCATTTTAAATATTGTGCTGATGTTTTAGGAGAGGAAAATTAAAATCCGTCTCCTTGTCAAACGAACTTCAGAGGACAAACAGAGGGAAAGTATGCTGCAAAAAAGACGAAAGACGCTCCTCGAGGAAAAACAAAAGAAGGTACGTTATTAAGGCAGCTCACAGATTTTCTTGATATAATTCAATATATGTCTTACTATTTTGAGAACTTCCTTATAGTTCTTAAGCGTAATATTAATTGGAAGAGAGTGGTGACCAATGAAATAGATGGGGGATCCGATATGGAGCTCAAGAACACTTTCACGATAATAAACTGGGAAGTCCTATTTCGCGGTCCTATTTATTTCTTCTAAAAAAATACACTAAAGACCGACAGCAAAAGGCACAAAAAAACACCATCTCCACGGTATGGCCACTACGTTATGCATGCGCACAGCCATATCATTCGAGCAATGGTAGCCAAGGACAGTTTTTTGCCCTTTCCTGGCTGGTGGTAGCCAGGAAAGGCAAGGGTATGGGTTATACCCTCCTCCCTAACCCCCTCCCACAATACATGTAAGGTTAACCCCAGCATATATTAAGGTTACAGTGTACCTTCGGGGGTGTCTCCAGTATAACAGCTCTAGCGTCTTAAGATTACACTTAATATACCTAAACTAAGATATCAAATTAAAGCTTATAGAGCTGCCTATCTAAATATGGCAACCATTTGGTAATAAAATGAATTGTCGAATTTTTTACGACGTCTAAATTCGAACGTCCGAATCAGCTTTAAAACGCTATAACTCAAAGCGATTATTGTATTTTGCTAATTTGATTTGTTCTCGGGTTTCCGGACACGAAACGCAAAAAAAAACGAGTCGGCGATTTCCCATTTTCAATTACAGTGAAAAGTTACAGAATATTTTCGAAAAAGGGAGAAAAAAAATTGGAGTGATCGCACGGAAATGGCTCTTGACGAAAAAATTTTCGGAAATAAGAAATTCGCCGACACGTTTTTGTTGATTATATGTGGGCCTAGCTTCTGTCCAAATTTGAGGAAAATCGAACAAATTCCCTTTGAGTTGTAGCTCTTTAAAGTGTCCCCTACAAGCGAAAAATTAACTTTGAGAAAACAGCGCTTAGAAAAACATATCGCTTCATAAACAAACGCCACCCACAAAAGTTATACCGTCATTTCTCCGTCAATTTTCACTATTTTTCGATAATTTTTTTTGGATGAAAGTTCATTTTGTAAACTTTATTTTGACGCCAAAAAAAAATTTCAATAAATTTTCGATCTGAAGGTACACGGTAACCTTAAGATAGAGAAGCAATGTGGAACAATGTTTCTTGTCATATTGTCATCGAAAACAAAACAAAAGAAAGTGTCCTTTTTGAAGGGAAACACGACTATCGCTATTCTATCTTTTCAGTTAAAAGAGACATGGAAGCGCCGCTGCTCACTATCGCTGGCTCGCGAAGAAGAAAAAAGCAGACAAGAAGAAACAGAAAGAGAAGAGCACATTAAAAACGTGGCACGCAGAACATCAATTGTGGCGCAACAACGACGCAAGAGCAGAGGTACAACCTGGTTTTCACGGGTCACGCATTCGTAAGCACATGAGATTCTTGTGAAGTGAAAAGGAAATTGCGCTAACATAAGTATAATACTTGTAATAGATTCTCTTCCGTGGGATCCTTCCAAACGAAAATATTTTCAATGATAGTTTCCCCCATTAGCTTCAGTTGCAAGGTAGTGTCAGTTTAATCCTAAGAACAAGAAAAAAGTATATTACCCTCGATACTCCTTCCCCTATACTACTCCCCCTATACTATTCCCCTTATACTGCTTCTTACACTACTCCCCCTATATTACTCTCCTATACTACCCCCCTATACTGCTCCCCCTATTTTACTGTCCTATACTACTCCTCTATACCACTCCTCCTATGCTACTCCCCAATACTACTCCCCCAATATTACTCTCCTATACTACTCCCTCTATACTTCTCCCCCTATATTACTGTCCTATACTACTCCTCTATACTTCTCCCCCTATATTACTGTCCTATACTACTCCTCTATACTACTCCCTATACTACTCCCCCTATATTACTGTCCTGCTATACTACTCCCCTAAACTACTCCCCCAATAATACTCTCCTATACTACTCCCCCTATATTACTGTCATATACTACTCCTCTATACTACTCCCCCTATATTACTGTCCTGCTATACTACTCCCCCTATATTACTGTCCTATACTACTCCTCTATACTTCTCCCCCTATGTTACTGTCCTATACTACTCCTCTATACTACCCCCTATAGTACTCCCTCTATATTACTGTCCTGCTATACTACTCCCCTATACTACTCCCCCTATATTACTCTCCTATACTACCCCCCTATACTACTCCCCCTATACTGCTCCCCCTATTTTACTGTCCTATACTTCTCCCCCTATTTTACTGTCCTATACTTCTCCCCCTATATTACTGTCCTATACTACTCCTCTATAATACTCCCTATACTACTCCCCCTATATTACTGTCCTGCTATACCACTCCCCCTATATTACTCTCCTATACTACTCCCCTATGCTACTCTCCCTATATTACTGTCCGACACTACTCTTCTATACTACTCCCTATACTACTAGAATAGAATAGAATAGAATTTTATCAGCTTATTTATCATAATCAGCTAGCTATCTATCTTCCCAACTACAAATAAGAGGTGTAACATATAAAAAAAATAAAAACTGCTTTTTATGGAGGCCGTGTCCAAACAAAAATATACTTAAAAACTGTGGCGACTTAGTTTTGTCTTAAACTCGCTTAAAGGGGCTATATCGCGAGAAATATCGCGCAGGCAAAACGTCGGGCCCACAACTAACAACGTTCATTTCCACTGCGTACTTTTAGATATTGATATATTGAGCCGTGCGATTCCAAAATCGGGAAAATATCCGAAACTAAATCAAGACAAATAGATTATTTACATGTGTGAACAATTTGAGCAACTCAGAGCACTCAGCTCCCCAGGATTAAATGGATTGTGCCTGATTTCCACGGTGATGGCGTAAACTTGAAAAATGGCCGCCGGACGTTTTTCAAGTTTGTAGCGTTGCATGACACTTCGCGACATAGCCCCTTTAAGGAAGTCGCTTGTCTTAATTCTGTGGGTAAGCTGTTCCACAACTGAGCTCCACTGTACGAAAAACGTCTCTTCAGATAATCAGTGCGAGGTTGATGACAGAGTTTACGCCACCCTAATGCCCGAAACACATCATCCAAATTACTATCATAGCTCGCAGGCATTAAAATGTGGGCTGCGCGATTTTGAAGACTTTAAAGCTTTTCAGAAAAGCCCTTGTTACAGTTTCCCCACACCACTTTGCAATAATCAAAGTAAATGGGATAAGATGCCGTGTTCGTTTAATTGCACCAATGACGGAAGTAATCTTTTTACAGATATTTTCAATATGGCATTCCCAATTTAAAGTTTAGTGACCTTTGGTCGATGTAGATTCCAAGGGATTTAGCTACTTGCCCTACAGCGTTATTATTTATAGTAAAAGAAGGACTGAAAATTGCGATAACTTCTGCCTTGATGCAATAAGTATAAACTGAGTTTTTATCAATTTTTACTAATTTCTACTATTTTCTATTATTTTCTACTATTTAAATTGATAATTTGTGCTATTTTTTGCTATTTCCATACAGTTTCTTTCTTTTTTTATTTATTATTTATTATTTATTTTATTTCATTTTATGCGTGTATATTTGTTCTGTAATCCCTACTTCTATTTAAGGTGTGTACATTAAATTTAGTTAATCTATGTTAAGCCACTTTTCTGACTCGCGTGTATATTAGTTTTAATTAATAAATGATGGTTACCCAACTAGTTTAGCTTTTTAGTTATTTTGGGTAACCAGCTACTGTATCTATTCTTAATTTATATATTATGTATACATCTTTGTAACCCCCCTATACTCTCCCATATACTACTCTCCCCATACTACTCCCTAAACTACTCCCTATGCTACTCCCCCTATACTACTCCCTATACTACTCCCCCTATGCTACTCCCCCTATGCTACCCCCATGCTACTCCCACTATACTACTCCCCTATACTACTCCCCTATACTACTCCCCATATACTACCCCCCTATACTACTCCCCCTATACTACTCCCCATGCCACCCCCACTATACTACTCCCCTATACTATTCCCCTATACTACTCCCCTATACTACCCCCCTATACTACTCCCCCTATACTACTCCCCCTATGCTACCCCCCATGCCACTCCCACTATACTACTCCCCTATACTACTCCTCTACACTACTCCCTCTATACTACCACCCTATACTACTCCCCCTATACTGAAATTTGAATCTTTTTCAATTCGTTTCAGCGTATCATGACAAGTGCCTGCAAAGGAGGCGGAGCAAACTGGAGAAACAACATCAGGAGGCTGAAAATTTCCTGGAAAGAATGAGAGAAAAGAAGCTGAAAGACTTGGAGTTATGGAAACAGAAGCATCGGCGCATGCGTGAGAGGCACTTACAACAGGTAAATTTTCAGTCTCTTTTCAGACTCCGCGCTCCGGGCAAACTCCTATATAAAGTGCCAGGGGTAATCTTCGCAAATTTTTAAGGGAACCTTAAAAGGTTTTAAAATATCTCTTGGTGGGCTTAGCTTAAATTCATTTTTACTCTTTAGAGTTACCAACTTCTTTTAATGCTCAGTCACTGGGGCTTTGGTGCTTTGGTGACTAGGTGCGGCTGGGGTTTGTTTTTAAGGCAGCGGTTACACGGATTCATGAACTCCAAACCGCATTGAAAACGATACGGTTTTGACTTATTAACACGAAACTGATTTAATCATTTGTACTGACCTTGTTCTAATCCTTTGCTGTGATACTTAACAACCTAATCTTTCCAGGAACGCAGAGGTTCACTTCAAACCAAATCAAGTCACCTTGGTCCGGAACACAGACGCAGGTCGAGCGCCTGGGATTTACAGTCATCTTTGAAAAAGGAATTTGGAATCGATGATAATGTGCTTTACAGGTACAAATATAGCAAGTTTTAAATAAATGTCGTTAAATAAAAATGAAAGTGGTAATAAAAACTTGGACACTTTCGACACTTTCGTCATTGCTAAATGGAATAACGCTAACCATTTGATTCTCCAACCGGGGCAGTATCTAGGTTGTTTTATACAAAACTGTGGCTTCCAAACTGGTCTTTCACGTTTTCAACCAACAAATGTTTGTCGAAACATTTTAGTCAGAATTAGGAACGCCCAATGCCATGTTACACAAGTTGATAATTTACCCTACAGGCCAACGATAAATTCGCTTCAGCACTTGTTACTGCTATTCGTTTCAATCGTCCTTGAAATGAAACCGTCTCTGTCGTATTTGTAGCGTTTACTGCAGAATTGTGCCTTACTTATTTGTAAAAATTGTCTTTGATGACTTTAGCCAAGCAATGGAAAAATTTGTGCAAGCAAGCACATAGCGTAATGCAGTCCCTTTAAACCCGAGCAAAATGACAGCAAGAGCTAATCTAAAGTTGAACTCTCTCTCTCTCTCTTGGTCTAAAACTCTCGTGCGCTTTCAGTGACTCTCGTGCACTCTCGGCGACTCTCATGCTCTCTCGGAGACTCTCGTACGCTCTCGGTGACTCTCGTACGCTCTCGGTGACTCTCGTATGCTCTCGGTGACTCTCTTATGCTCTCGGTGACTCTCTTATGCTCTCGGTGACTCGCGTTTGCTCTCGGTGACTCTCGTTTGCTCTCGGTGACTCTTGTTCGCTCTCGGTGACTCTTGTTCGCTCTCGGTGACTCAACTCTTGTCGACTCTCGT